>OU015531.1:29736334-30357584 GCA_907165065.1 Caprimulgus europaeus | reverse complement strand
TTTGGCCTTCTCCTCCTGCAGCAAGGGACAGAACAGCAAAACAATTTGAACCTCCTGAGCCAGGTAAGCTTTTGAGACACCATGTGCTGCACAGTTAATCCAAGTCCTACCAACAGCACCCAAGCTGTGTCTGGGGACATAAAATAGGCAGCAGAAACCCCGGACTGCAGTCTCCCAGGAGGAAGTTTCCCACTGTCTTTAGACCACCCCACTTACCACGCAAGAGCAGAGTCACACAGAGGACGTACCCAAAAAGCAGTGTTAGGAAACATGCTCTCTACCAAACAAACATCAGAAGTTTTGTTGGGAGTCAGCGCTGAGGCAAGAAGGAGCTGTTTTTAAAGCAGGAGGCGCTCCCCTCATAGGATGCCCTATTCCAGTGACTGTGATGCCGAATGGTGCTGCCTGTTGGCTTTCAGCCTGGCAGAGTGACAGCTGCTCACTGGAACAGAAGCTGAAGCTCTGAGCAGCTTTGGGGGGTTTTGGCATCAAAGAGTTTGTGCTGCTCTAATAAAAGTGTTTTGCTCTGCAAGGATCACAAGCCCTGGAACGGTGCCAGCCTTGTACCGGGCGACATCGAAGCGTGGCTTCAGCTCACAACTTAGCAACTGCTCCTGCCGTTCCCATCGCCAGCCGCTGCGCCACAGCTACTGAAGACAGCCATGCCCTGGAGAAAGCTACACCAACCATTGCTGCTGATTTCTTTTTCTGCTAAGTTTGCCGATGACACCAAATTGGGAGGAGTTGCGGACACTCGGGAGGGCAGAGAGATCTCGATAAATTACAGAGCTGGGCAATCACCAACTGTATGAATCTGAACAAGGGCAAGTGCTGGATTTTGCACCTGGGACACAGCCACCCTGGACACACACAGAGCCTGGGGAACGAGAGGCTGGAGAGCAGCCCTGTAGAGAGAGACTTGGGGTTTTGGTGGATGGCAAGTTGAACATGAGCCAACAGTGTGTCCTGGCAGCAAAGAGGGACACCTGTGTCCTGGAGGGCATCACGCACTGGACCATGACCTGGTCGAGGGAGGTGATCGTCCTGCTCTGCTCTGCACTGGTGTGGCCTCACCTCCAGTACTAGGGGCAGTTTTGGGCACCACAGGATAAAAAGGATCTAAAGCTGCTGGAGAGTGTCCAGAGGAGGAACAGAAAATGGTTGAAGGGTTTAGAGAGGAAGCTGTATGAGGAGTGGTTGAAGTCACTTGGTTTGTTCAGTCTGGAGAAGAGGAGACTGAGAGGAGATCTAATCACAGTCTAGAACTTCCTCCCAAGGGGAAGAGGAGGAGCAGGCGCTGATCTCTTCTCTCTGGCCACCAACACCAGGAGCAGAGGAAATGGCAGGAAGATGTGCCAGGGGAGGTTGAGGCTGGCCATGAGGAAAAGGTTCTTCAGGCAGAGGGTGCTGGAGCACTGGAACAGGCTCCCTAGGGAGGTGGCCATAGCACCAAGCCTGACAATATTGCAGAAGCATTTGGCCAAGGCCCTCAGACACATGGTCTGAATCTTGGGATTGTCCTGTGCAGGGACAGGAATTGGACTCCATGATCCTTGTGAGTCCCTTCCAACTCATAACATTCCATGATTCTTTGTTGCCATCCATTGACTGGCAGTAGCTTTTCAAATGACAGCACTCCCTATTGTGCTGGGGCACCTGTCTCCTATCTCCCTCAAACAGATCAGGCTCAGCAGCAGCAAAGCCTGCTCAAGAGCAGAGGACAGGGTTGCTCTGTGTGCACCCCAACAGAGCACCCCTGTGGTGACACAAAGCTTAGGGCTTGGGCAGGGAGACTCCAATGGGCAGCGATTTTGAACATTTGGTTGTTAGGTGACTGATGATGGAGGAGAAGCATCCATAGAAGCTCCTCGACTGTCAGAACTTTGTCAGGTTTTCAAATAAACTTGTTATTCATGTCAGGGATCTGACACTTAAGCCTGGGTTTGAGAGGAATCTGCTCTTTCACACTCTCCACACACATGTCACACCACAGCACACTGCACACACCGCGCTCCATACTTGGGGATGCCACACAGAAGCAACGTGTCAGGTGAAGAAGGATCCCACGAATCCTAAGAGCCATGGAAGGTGAGGGACAAAGACATAGATCTGCTTATCAGAGCACATAAGCTCAAGCACAACTAATGGGAAACAAAAACCAGTGCACTGTCAGGGCTGTACTGCTCTCAGTGGAAACCTGAAGCATCAAAAGTTATTCTCATATAGCAAGAGGGAAAAGGGGTTTCCAGAGGCAGCAGCAGGAAACTTTTTAAAAAGCAAACAACAAAGAAATTAAACCCACTCATAGCAGCAAAGCAGCCCACACTACCAAGAACAAGGCTTCTGTAGAACAAGATTAGGAACCAGGGTTGATTTCCTCACAAAACCTAGTTCTGGGGGGCTTTGCTTCATCAGCTGTGGCCCAGACTCACCTCCTCACGGAGTTCCTTCATTCTCTCCTCAAAGTCATAGTCTTTCTGTTTCTCTTCCATCTTCTTCTTGTTCACCTCAAAGCGTTTCTTCACCTGGTCCAGCGTGGAGCGCTCCACTCGCATGGACATGCCCAGATTTCTCTGGTCTAGAAAGCAGGAGTGGAATCAGCTATGTTCGGCAACACTCTTAAGTCTTTGAAGTTCTACACATAGGCCCCGTCCCCGATCCCAACTTAAATACATCAGCATGACAGCCTCTTCCTACCCGCCATCCATCCCCTCACAGCAGCTTCCAGGCTCAGAACACACTCATGCACAAGGCCGTATGCTCTCGAGGCTCAGAGCTCCAACCTGACCTAACCCCTTTGCCTCACAGGCCACCCACCACCCACAGAATCACAGAATGGTGGGGGTTGGAAGGGACCTCTGGAGATCATCCAGTCCAACACCCCTGCCAAAGCAGGTTCACCTCAAGTAAGTTGCACAGGACTGCATCCAGGTGGGTTTGGAATCTCTCCAGAGAAGGAGACTCCACAACCTCTCTGGGTAGCCTGTCCCAGTGTCTGGCACCCTCACAGTAGAGAAGTTTTCCTCATGTTTAAGTGGAATCTCCTGTGTTCCAGTTTGGGCCCATTGTCCCTTGTCCTATCTCTGCCCACCACTGAAAAGAGTCTGGCCCCATCCACTTGACACCTGCCTTTAGATATTGGTAAACATTGATAAGGTCCCCTCTCAGTCTGCTCTTCTCCAGACTAAACAGACCCAGCTTTCTCAGTCTCTCCTCATAAGAAAGATGCTCCAGCCCCTTAATCACCTCTGTGGCCTCCACTGGACTCTTTCCAGAAGTTCCCTGTCTCTCTCAAACTGGGGAGCCCAGAATTGGACACAATACTCCAGATGTGACCTCACCAGGCAGAGTAGAGGGGGAGGAAAACCTCCCTTGACCTGCTGGTCACACCCTTCTTCATGCCCCTCAGGAGACCACTGGCCTTCTTGGCCACAAGGGCAATTGTTGGTTCATGGTCAACTGATCATCCACCAGCACTCCCAGGTCCTTCTCTGCAGGGCTGCTTTCCAGCAGGTCAGCCCCTAACCTGTCCTGGTGCCTGGGGTTATTCCTCCCCAGGTGCAGGACTCCAAGCGCAGGGAGCAGCATTGTCCCCTGTGTTCCCAAGTGGCAAAGCACAGCACGGCCCAGCTTTCAGGGACTCCACACCGCATCTCACCACAGACATGCCAGGTAACCCAGACCCAGCTGGCGGAGTGTGAGGCAGCCGTACCTCCTCCCGCAGAGAAGCATGCGCTTTCTGTCTTCACCTGGTCCCATACTCCTATGCAGACTGGGAATTCTTACTGGGGATGGACTTTAGGAGGACACCATAACCTAAACCAGCCAGTGACTACAATGATCTCTACATTACTGGTAACAAGAAAGGGGATGCAGTCTATTCTTTTAAGGTTCCCTATTAGGATGCTCCACATCATGTTGGTGTTCTGATGCTTCAGGAAATTTATTCGTGGACCAGTGGTGAAAAAAAAAAAAAAAAGGGTTGGAGGGTTGAAAAAGGGGCTGGAATAAAACTGGTAAGATGGCATGTCTCAGCTGTGGGAGAAGCTAAACAAGACATCAGTGTCTTTCAGTAAGAGATCCTGATTACATAGGACATTTCTAGCTAAAGCAGAGACAGGCAATATTAAGCCAGGCCTCTGATTTAGTGGCTGTTTAGAGCAGATTCCCAGGTTTCAGCTCACGAGTAAGCCAAGGATGAAGGGCTCATCCCCGTTGACGTCTCCAACCCACACTGCCTGGTGGATCCAAACAGCCTCTTGACGCCAGAAGTCATGCTCAGGTTTGTCCCAGGGATGCAATAGCACTTGGAAGCTCAAACTACACACCAGGAACTAGTAAGAGTGGTGCCAGAACAGCCTCCATCCTTGTAAACTCGGATCTGTGCTATGGAGTTCAGGGACCAGCTAGTTTTGAGTTTCACACCCTACAAAGAGAAGCTTCTGATCCAAAAATGGGGTAGTATCATGCCTTGTAGTTAGCTAAAAATTTATTTAAAGTTTCGGTTCTGCAAAAAAGTCCATCTCCAGATTTTCAGATGAGACATCAGGATGTGCTGACCCTGAGCTTCTTGCAGTGCAGACACTCTGAGTGGGGAAAATATGTCCCCCTAACCAGAATAAATCAATCACTATTTCTTCTGCGCTTATTCCGCAGGAGTGGTCCAGCACCCTGGAGAAGGTGCCAGAAGAGAAAGGCAGCAGCTCTCACAAGCAAACACTGCCTCCATCCTGATCTCCAAAAGTACACTTTAATCCATGTCTGGGTGTTCAGCATTCAGACACCAGTGACCTGGGAAGGGAACAGCCCAGAGCACTGCAGCAGCCCTCTAACACAGCAGAAAAGTTATCCTTACGTTTCTTGCCATTGATGTGATCCAGGAAGTTAATGGAGTCTTTCACCACGCAGTCACACACATTACAGTAATACCTGGCAGGAGAAAGAGAAAACATTAACACCAAATCATGAGACAAATCTCATCCTGTAGATCTCCGAGATCATCTAAAATGTGAAACCTGCATGCCACTTGGGATATGGATTGTTTCTCCAGGGCCAGAGGGAAGCTACTTCCATCACGGTGAAAAGGACTGTGCAAAGGCACACCCCAGACTGACAGAGCTGCCCGGGTTAACACTGGAGGCACCAGCTCCACCACTGACACCACTCTGAGAGACAACAGAAACCAAATTATGAGCTGATCTGTAATACATCAGCCACAGCATCTTCCCCTTCCAGTCACAACCTACAGGGTGTGATGGACTGTGTGACAGTGCAGGGCTTGGCTGCCTTGGGCTGGCCATGCAGCCCAGGTTTCCAGCTGGCAGCCTGCTGAAGGCTCTCACCTACCTGTAAGGTCAGTCCTCCCGTCCCTATCGCCTTGCAGCAGCAAGTTCCTGCTTTACACAGCAGCACTTTGTGTCCATTGAAAGAGCTGCTGCAAAAACCCAGCCAGGGCTCATGCTTCCATCCCTGGATGCTGTTAAGGGCTGTGCATCTCCCTGGCACTGCTGGCTCTTAGGCTATGACAGTAAGACACTAACAGGCTTACTCCCACAGTGGCACAAACTTAAGGTATTCTTCTCAACCTCTCAAAGGCTTAGGATGAGCCTTTTCAGCCTTTGACCAAACATGATCCACACAAACAGTGGCCAAATACCATTCCTAAGGACAGGTATCTGGATGATTGTCCGATTTCTAGTGCACAGATACCCAGATCAGAAACTCAAATGAAGAGCAAAGGGAGTCTCACTGCCCGCAGGCATTGGCTTAACAAAATCCAAGCAGGCAGCAGAGATCTGCCTCAGTTGTTTCGACAGGAGGGCAAAGCAGAATCATACAGAATTGCCTGGATTGGAAAAACCCTTTCAGATCATAAGTTCTAATCATTAAACCAACACTGACAAGTCCCTGACTAACCTATGTCCCTCAGCACTGTGTCTACATGACTCTTCAATCCCTCCAGGGATGGGGACTCCACCACTGCCCTGGGCAACCCCTTCCAATGCCTGAGAACCCTTTCAGGAAAGAAATTCTTCCTCACATCCAATCTCAACTGCCCTTGGTGCAACTTGAGGCCATTTCCTCTTGTCCTGTCATTTATTCCTTGGTTGAACAGACCCACCCCCACCTCTCGACACCCTCCTTTCAGGGCGCTGGAGAGAGTGAGAAGGTCTTCCCTGAAACAACAGGGATATCAAGTAATAACACCTGAAGGGGCTCAGCCTGCTGCCTCTCTTCCATACATTACCCCAGAGGATCCAGTTTAGGTGTAACACAGCGCAGCACCATTGCACCAGGCTCAAAACACGGGAGGAAATCAGCCCCTGGTGCACCGTAAGGGCTCACTGCTGTGTCACAGCCCCCCGCCCTCACCAGAACTCTGAGACTCCACCAAAAAGACTGTGACCCACCCTCCCATCTCAGACTGAGGGGTAGTCTTGGTGATGACGATGGTTTTCCCCAGCTTTGATTCCAGGTCCACTTTGTAGTCTCGGTGCCGCAGGAGTTCCCTTTTGACAGGCTGAGCTGGTTTGCCTAAAACACATACAAAAAACCAAACTGTTTATCGGAAAAAGTCAAGCTTGACATGCTGGATTTCACATTGTCCTTGACGAAGAGGGGCCTGCTGGGAACCCAGGAACTACTTAATTCATGCCAAAATTGCACTTTTTAAAAAAATCAGTGGAGAATTTTATTTCCTCCTCACTATTTCCTGGTTCCTGTTAGAACCAGGTAGATCTGTGAGGTATCTCCAGGTCTGATGTGGGTCATACTCTGAGATCTCCTTGTTTCCAAGGGCTGATTGCTCCTCTCCCTCCCCAAAGAACAGGCAGGCAGAGGCAAAGGTTGTCAGCAATTACTTTTGTCAAAAAAATATATTCAGTGACAAGCACAGGAAAAAGGATCAGAGCAAGCCAGCCTTGAACTGCTGCTATTTCCCTTCGGGATTCCACTTCAAGCTGCTCTCTCGCAAACTCAAAGGGTTTGGGTGACTCACTGCCAAATCAGCAAAGCTTGCCTGGAGCCAGTACACTACACACCATCTTTCTTTTCTCTCTCTTCCGTGAGCCGCTTCTCTGCAAGTTTCTCGTATTCATCTTTGTCCCACTTTCGGCGGAAGTCCAAGTTCTTAGTCTGAGAAGGAAACAAAGTGTATTTACATTTGTTATCCAGTTTGACTAGCTCTGAGGGGGGACTGAGGAAAGAGGTGGCATCACCTGGCCTGCAAGACCACAGCAGTCAATTGAGGACACTATGTTATATCCCCATGTCCTCTGTTTTCATATCTTGGATTAAGGATGTAGCTAAAAGCATAACACTCAGCATGCTTATATCTACTTCTTCTAGAAGGATTTCAAAGCCCTGAGAAAAGTAATGAGTTTATCTTAATAGCTCCTGAGATGAAGAAGGACTTGGGGTGCTGGTAGAAAAGAAGCTCAACATGAGCCAGCAATGTGTGCCCACAGCCCAGAGGCCAATAACCGTGTCCTGGGCTGCATCCAGAGCAGCGTGGGCAGCAGCTCGAGGGAGGGGATTCTGCCCCTCTGCTCCGCTCTCCTGAGACCCCACCTGCAGTGCTGCCTCCAGTTCTGGAGCCACCAACAGCAGAAGGACATGGACCTACTGGAGTGAGTTGAGAGGAAGCCACGAGGATGGTCCAAGGGCTGGAGCAGGTCTCCTATGAGAACAGGCTGAGAGAGTTGGGGCTGTTCAGCCTGGAGAAGAGAAGGCTCTGAGGAGACCTTCTAGTGGCCTTCCAGTACCTGAAGTGGCTCCAGGAAGGCTGGGAAGGGACTTTGGACAAGGGCAGGAAGTGACAGAACAAGGGGTGATGGCTTGAAACTGGCAGAGGGGAGATTGAGATGAGATCTGAGAAAGAAATTCTTTGCTGTGAGGGTGGTGAGACACCGGCCCAGGTTGCCCAGAGAAGCTGTGGCTGCTCCTCCCTGGCAGTGTTCAAGGCCAGGTTGGATGAGGCTTTGAGCAACCTGGTCTAGTGGAAGGTGTCTGGGCTCATGGCAGGGGGGTTGGAACTGGATGAGCTTTAAGGTCCCTTCCAACCCAGACCAGTCTGGGATTTTATGATCAGGCAGGCTTTTGCTTTGAAAACCAGACACAAATGGGATTTCAACTGATGGAGCTAAAAACTCAGAAGGGCAACCTGACAAACGCAGACTACACACACTTCTTCCAAAAGTCAATTAAACCTGAGTTGG
This sequence comes from Caprimulgus europaeus, assembly GCA_907165065.1. Next base: position 30,349,368 of record OU015531.1, on the reverse strand, counting down.
AAATATCTGACGAGGAAGCCTTGAAACACAATGCAAGCTGTAAAGAGTTTGATTAAAATGCAGGAGCACGGAAGGCTGTGCGTGCCTACTCTCAGCAGCATGCCTACACGTTACGGGAATCAAAGTGCCAAGTTGGCTATGAAATTAGGAACCAGTATGGGTTTTTCAAGTGAGACACATGTACAAGCAAACCAGAAAAAGCTCCGAAACCCCATCTGTCAAGGCACAGCATGGAGATACCAGGGAAGCACCTGCAGATAACACCAAGTAAGCTGTCCTCCTCCTGCAGCTTCACGCTGAAGCCACGCAGGGAAGGGAGGAAACACCTCTGAGGCAGCCTGGCCCTTCAGCAGCTCCCCAGAGCACTCCACACCTGCCACGACAGGGTAAGCTGCAGGAAGAGAAGCTGCATTCAGGTGAAGCCCTTTCAGATCATCAAGTCCAATCATCAACCCAACACTGACAAGTCCCCGACTAACCCATGTCCCTGTTCTTTTCAGGGGGGATTTTTACCTCATCACCAGCTCTGAGGGCAGAAGCGAGTGGACAAAAATCCCTCTTCCATTCACATCTACTCCCACCAGAGCAGCACAGCCTTTTCCCAGTGTCTGCCCCATCTGCTGTTAAGGCCTCTGCACCTGGTATCACTCACAGCTTTAACTCAGACACTTCTTTACTTTTTTAAGAAGATAACTCTCATTTGGTTAGAAAGCTGCATTTCACTCAGCAAGGCAGTAAGAGGCTCTTAGCTTCATATTAAAAAAGGACAGATGCATTTTAAACACCTCTGAGAAAGAAGGACCACTCCTCTCCACCCCACTGCCTTCTCCATTCAGCCGAATCAAGAATCCAATCACAAGCCAAAGGAAATAAATCCCATTTGAAGCTACAGCAGCAGCACAGTCATTCAATGTTTTCTCCTCTGGCAATCCTTCAAATGGAAGGAACAACTACTGACAGGAATGAAAGTGTCTTAGGGAGGTGTAGAAAAATTCTCATTTTTCCCCAGAGCTTCTTGAGCACTTTAAGCATGCCATAACAGGTTTTATAAACCACCCTGAGCAAAAGGAAAGAAAATATCACCGAGTGTAAATTAACATTTGGGAGTATTTTCCAGAATTTCAACTCTCCTGCATACCAGTGCATTATCACAAATCAGAGCTGTTGGGAGCCCAGAGAGGAGGTGATTTACTTGCTGCTTCACTCTCCTGCTGTAATAAAAGGGAAAGAGTCTTTTGCAGCTCTTTTACCCATCTCCCTTTTCCAGGCACAGGGAAAGAAATTAAACTGGAATGCAAAACAAGATCTCGGTTAGACATTATCTGAAGGAATTTTTCTTAACCGGCCTGGTGGAGGTAAGGGTGGCTGCAAGCCCTAAAATCTTTTTTATAAGAACTGTTTTGGATGACAGAAAGTTATTTGCAAAATAAATAATAACAATTAAAATCCAGAAGAGTCCCATAGCCTCCTATTCCCTGTGGAGATAAGACACCAAATGATCTGCTCAGTATCAGCATCACAGCTTGTAAAATAATCCTCGAGTCTCAGGTGTGGCTTGATCTAACAGGAACGCAACCACCAGCAGCTGAGAATAAAACACAGGCCCCATATCACATCCTGCTCCCTGACCTGTCTGAGCACTGCTCACTTCTCAGGAAGTTGCTTCAAGTAAAGGAAGGGTTATCCAAGAAAGTAGAAGAGCACAGCCCCTGCAGTGCTTACAGCTGTCTGGGCTATTACTGGAGGTGTTTAAATCAGTCCACCTCTCCAGTCATGCCTTGCCAATGGCATCCACTGCACTCATCCAACCTTGGCATTCCCAAGACCAAATCCTGCAGAATCCATAAAGGCAGAAAGCCTCACTGCCATGTTACACAAAGTGAGCAATGCCAATAAAATAATCAAATCACTCAGAGCCTTCAAAGACTGAAGAATCAGTCACAGAAAGGGTGGTTTCTCCATGCAAGGCAGATAGCAGCTATCAGCAACTTCAGCAGGACAGCCTGAGAGCCAGCCGGGAAACAGGCAACCCTTTCCCAGAGATGTTGAGAAGCAATGGAACAGGTCAAGAAGGGGAATGGAGGGGCGCCGGGCTGGTGCAGGGGCTCCCACGGTGGAGCCAGGCCCCAGGAAGGGGAGATCGGGGTGGGATCCGCTCCCCTTCTAGCCCGGGAGGCATCGGAGCCTCTCAGGGGGCCCGCAACCTCCCGCCGCCCACAGGCAGAGGGTTTAGCCGCGTGAAAAGCAGGGACGGGGCCTCCCCACGGGCCCCTGCCCACCCGGGCACCGCCGGCCCCGCCACATCACGCCCCGAGGGCTCCCTCACCCCGCGGCCTTGCAGCAGGCCCCGAGAGAGGCCCAGCCGCAGCGGGGCGGCCATTCCCTTCTCTTGCCCCTCCAGAGCGGCCCCAGCCCTGCCCCCGGCACGGCCCAGGGGCTGCCGAGCCAAAGAGAACGCGACGGAGGCGGCCCCGCCGCCGCCAGCACCTACCCCGCTGCCCGACGCCATGTTGAAGGTCCGAGCCACAAGGGAACGGAAACTGTCGCGCGGGAGCGCCTGGGCCGTAAAGCGAGGCAGTCCGCCCGAGTACCACCGAGTGCCGTGGATCCTGCCTAGAGTGTCGCCAAGTCACGTGGTGCCCGGCTGCTTCCGGGCTCGCCGGGACCGGCCATGCTGTGGCTGGGGCCCATTGCCGCTGCGGGGCGCCTGCTGCTCGCGGGCCCGCGGAGCCTCTCCCGGTCCTGGCCGCCTGGTGACCGCGGCCTCCTGTCCCGGCAGGTGCGGGCGGCGGCGGGCTCGGGCGGCGGCGGGCAGGGCCCGCCTCTGAAGACACCCAAGGTAACGGCGGGGAGCGGGGGCTGTGCCGGTGGTTGCCGGGCGTTGTTCCCCCGCCTCACCCCCGTTCTCGCCGCTGACGGCCGCTCTCCGTCTCGGCCCAGGGTACCCGCGATCACCCCCCCGCTCACATGGCGCTGCGCGACCGGCTCCTGGCCGCCGTGGTGGCCTGTTTCAAACGGCACGGCGCGGCCGCCATCGACACACCCGCGCTGGAGCTGCAGGTGAAGCGGCGCCGGGACTCCCCCGCCCCCTTCCTCCTTTGGGGCTGAGGGGTGACCCCCGGGGGCTGTGGGGACTCCTCCCTCCTCCTGCGGGACTGGGGAGCACCCCCTTCCCCGAGGGCTGAGGAGGCAGGTTTGGGGCAGGGCTGGGGTATCCCCCCGTGGGGGGCAGCCATGAGAGTCCCTCTTGGGTCCCCGTTGTGTGGGGGGATGGGGACGTAGACCCTCCTTTCCCCCATGTCGGGGGGGCTGGAGGGGGACTGTGTGTCATACCCCCCCTACTCTCTGCTCGATTTATGGGGCTCGGGGGAGGTGCAGGCTCGATGCTCTGTCCCCCCATCCTGATGGACCCTGCACCCTAGAGCCACCCTGGTCCTTCCCCATTCCACCAGCCCCCTTGCCTCTCCCCAGGAGACGCTGATGGGGAAGTACGGGGAGGACGTGAAACTCATCTACAAGCTGCAGGACCAGGGTGGGGAGCTGCTGGCCCTGCGCTACGACCTGACTGTATCCTGCACTGGCTCTCACGGAAGGGATGGTGACACACTGAGGGCACTGCCATCTCTGTTTGATGGGTCATCCTTGCCCTGCCCTGCTTGCAGGTCCCATTGGGGTGGTGGGAACCCCCTTCCTGCCGAGCAGTGGACACCCCAGCTGTCACTGGTGTGATCCCACCTCAAACCACCCCACAGCCAGTCCAGGGTCTGCAGCAAAGCAGCCCTTTTTAACATGGGCTGTGGACATGCACCAGTGTGCTCCACTGTACTGGTTTTACCTCCTCCCAGTTACAGTCCTCACCTCTGCGCACTCCTGTCCTGCCCATCCCACTTTTCCAGTGCCTCAGTAGTTGTTCTCAGAGAGCAGCGGTGTTTGCTGCAGGTGTCCATCCCAGGTGTGCTCCACCTCCACATCTCACCAAAGCTCTCCAAGTTAAGGTCTCTACATCTGTGCCATGTGTTGAGTTCTCTCTGATTGCACCAAAATGACCCAGCAGAGGTCTGTCTTTGCGAGATGTTGACATACTCTGGTTCATAAGAAAGAGATGGAGTTGTCCTAGTGTAGGAGTAGCTCAGTGTGGTTCATTGTCTTCCTCGTCAGCCTGGGCTGGTTATCTCCTCAGAGATCTGGGAGCAGCTGGCAAAGCGTAAGTGGGACGGGGTGCTTTGAGGTTCAGCTTTCTGCAGCTCAAGGGATCTCCATGTTCCTGTCCTTAACTCTTTGGCCCATCAGGTGCCCTTCGCTCGCTATTTGGCGATGAACAAAATCACCAACATGAAGCGGTACCACGTCGCTAAGGTCTACAGGAGGGACAACCCGGCCACGACCAGGGGCCGCTACAGGGAGTTCTACCAGTGTGTGAGCGTTGTGGTGGCCGCTGTGCCGGGGACTGGGAGCGCTCGGGGCAGGAGGGTGCAGGGGACTGGCCTGGGTTTTACTGGTTGGATGGCCTCCAGCTGCTGCGGGGCTGTGGCTACACCCGGCGGAGCCAAAGCATCTCAGCTGTGCCAAGAGCCTCTGCCACTTCTTCTGCCCTCAGGATTTTGACATCGCTGGGCAGTTTGACCCGATGATTCCTGATGCTGAGTGCCTGAAGATTGTGCACGAGATCCTGAGTGACCTACAGCTTGGGGACTTTCTCATTAAGGTGAGACCAGAGCTGAGTGGTTTTCACAACTTGGTGCTTCCCTTCCTGTGGGATTGCGGTGCTGGTGAAACAGCACGAGGAAACCCCAACAGCCGCAGCTTCCCGCACCCCTTGGCAAGAAGAAATGGCGCTGGGGGGATCTCCCCTGAGCAGAGCGTGACTCTCCCACCCCCAGGTCAATGACCGACGGATTTTGAATGGTGTGTTTGCCGTCTGCGGCATCCCAGAGAGCAAGTTCATGACTACGTGCTCCACTGTGGACAAGCTGGACAAGGTAAGAGTTGTGCTCGTGGGGAGGTCGCTTCCAGTCTTGGGCGTGGATGTCTCAGTCTGGGCAGTGTTGTGGCGCTTCTCATCATAAAGAAGTTCACAGCAGCTAAGCTGTTGGTATTTGTAAAGAATTTGGGGAGTTCTTGGGCATGGATAAGAATAAAGTCTGGCATTTCCAGTGGTATCTGTTAACAATTCCTGTGAGAAAGATGCTGATCATGAGTGAGAGTGCTGCCTGCTGTCTTCCTGCTCATGTTGTGAACACATGGGCTGGTGGAGACAGTGGGTGATGAGAGTGTCCTGCAGCAGCAGCAGCAGAGGTTGTTTCCCCTTGCAGATGCCATGGGAAGAAGTGAGGAGCGAGATGGTAGGAGAAAAGGGTCTGTCTCCTGAGGCTGCAGATCGCATTGGGGAGTATGTCCAGCTTCACGGTGAGCACTGGTGGGTCGAGACCTTGGCCTCATTCAGGCCGGGCAGGCAGGGCCAGCGAGGGAGGGGTGCAAGGCACATCCACAGCTGTCCGGGCCCATTGTTGCAGGTGCTGCTGCACTGACAGACCTGAATGGCTTGTTCCTGCAGGTGGCCTGGACCTGATTGAGCGGCTTCTCCAGGACCCCAAGCTGTCCCAGAACAAGCTGGCCAAGGAGGGGCTGGGGGACATGAAGCTGCTGTTTGAGTACCTGACCCTGTTTGGCATCACAGGGAAGGTGAGGAGGTGCAGAGGTAGGAGGGGTGCTGCCCTCATGGCCAGGCAGCCTGGGCCCCCTGAGTGCGCCCAGTGACAGGGCTGCCCTTGTGTCCTCCAGATCTCCTTTGACCTGAGCCTGGCGCGGGGTCTGGACTATTACACGGGGGTGATCTTCGAGGCTGTCCTGCTGCAGCAGGAGAACGACCACGTGGAGGAGGCCATCAGTGTTGGGAGTGTGGCTGGAGGCGGTCGCTACGACGGGCTGGTGGGGATGTTTGATCCCAAGGGACGGAAGGTGCCCTGCGTGGGGGTCAGCATTGGCATCGAGCGGATCTTCTCCATCCTAGAGCAGAGAGTGAAGGTAGATGCTGCGGGTGGTGTGTGGTGTAGGAAGGGGTCTAGGAATCTGTCTGTCATTTGCTACAGAGCTCTACAGCTCCACAGTGTTCAAGGGGAAAGGATTTTGGGGAAGAGGATGGGTCCTCTCATGCCTGAATGTTGGTGCACAGGAGACAGCCCCTTTCTCTTCTGCCGCCTGTCAGGTTGCGGTCATGGGCAGCATTTCATAGCAGATATGAAGGAAGTGTCAGAGATGGGCCCTGAGCTCTGGTCCTGGCTCTGAACTTTGTGCACCAGTCGCTTTGCTCTTGTCTCTAACAGCTGTGGCCTTCATTCGGTAACAAGCACCCTGGGAAAGCCTGTGAGGAAATCCCTCGCTCTGCCCTTAGTTCTGAGCTTGTGCTTCATAGCAAGTGAGGCTGAGGCCATGTGTCTTTACCCAAGGAATCAAAGGGACATTGGAAAGCTATCCAGGTCCCATTCAGCGAGGAAGGAAGACCAAGGTCCCGCAGGAGCAGCAGCACAGGTTCTCTGGAGGGTCATTATACTTGCCCAAGCTGGCTTATCTATGCACCCTTTTGCTTCTGGAAGGTTAGCCTTGCTGGGTAATATTCATAGTCATTTCGGTTGATGATCTTAAAGGCCTTTTCCAAGTCCAACCATAAACCTCACACTGCCAAGGCAGCCACTAAACCATGTCCCTAAGGGGATGGTGACTCCATCACTTTCCTGGGCAGCCTGTTTAAACACCTGACAACCCTTTCAGTGAAGAAATTCTTCCTCACATCCAATCTCATCTGCCCTTGGTGCAACTTGAGGCCATTTCCTCTTGTCCTGTCACTTGTTCCTTGGCTGAACAGACCAACCCCCACCTTTCAGGTAGCTGGAGAGAGCCAGAAGGTCTCCTTTCAGCCTCCTTTTTTCCAGGATCAACAACTTCAGTTCCCTCAGCCATGAACTCATCACACTTGTGCTCCAGACCCTTCCCCACCTCTGTTGCTCTTCTCTGGACACGCTCCAGCACCTTCATGTCCTTCTTGGAGTGAGGGGCCCAACACTGAACCCAGTACTCAAGGTGCAGCCTCACCAGTGGCCAGTACAGGGGGAAGAGAACCTCCCTGGTCCTGCTGGCCACACCATTCCTGATCCAGGCCAGGATGCTGTTGGCCTTCTTGGCCACCTGGGCACTCTGCTGACTCATGTTCAGATAGCTGTCAACCTATCTGAATGTGAGGCCTATCCCCGACTTCTTTTCTACTGGGCAGCTTTCCAGCCACTCTTCCCCAAGCCTATAGTGTGTCTGTCCTTGCAGGCTTCTGGGGAGAAGGTTCGAACAAATGAGACGCAAGTGCTGGTGGCTACACCTCAAAAACACTTCCTGGCTGCAAGACTGAAGCTCGTCTCTGAGCTGTGGGATGCAGGGATCAAGGTAAAGCAAAGATGTGGGCTTGGCACTGGTATGGGTGAGGGAGAGAGACGAAGGCTCTGAAGGGAGATGAAACACAGCAAGACCAACTCCACTAGTTGTGTCTCTTCAAGATATGAGCCTGTCTATCAGGCAGAGATGGAGAACGGCAAAGAGCACTAAAGGCAACAGCTTGCTGCAGGAGTAATGAGGCAGAGTTTTCTGTGGAGTTTTTTTGCTGTCTGTTTTGCTCCAAGATCAATCAGAGCAAATTTTGTGTTAATGATTTGCATTCTCTCTTCCCTCCCAGGCAGAGATGCTGTACAAGAAGGATCCTAAACTGCTGAAGCAGCTGCAGTATTGCGAGGACATGGGGATCCCCCTTGCTGCCATTGTAGGGGAGCAAGAGCTGACAGATGGAGTTGTCAAGTTGCGAGATGTTGCAAAAAGAGAGGAGGTGAGGATGCCTTCTTACACAGGGTTTCAAAAGTGCTGCCACAATCTAGTGATTACCTCAAGGCTCTGGATTTTCCCTCAGCGATGGTGTTCCTTTGGGGAGCTGTAGCACAGATCTCTTGGGTAACTGCTCCAGAAAACCAGCACAAACTGTGTTGCTATCTGCAGCAAGTCACAGAATTGCTTAGATTAGAAAAGCCCTTTAAGATAATCAAGTCCAATCATTAACCCAACACTGACAAGTCCCCAACTAACCCATGTCCCTCGGCACTGTGTCTACACGACTCTTCAATCCCTCCAGGGATGGGGACTCCACCACTGCCCTGGGCAACCCCTTCCAGTGCCTGAGAACCCTTTCAGGAAGGAAATTCTTCCTCACATCCAATCTCAATTTCCCTTGGTGCAGCTTGAGACCATTTCCTTGTGTCTTGTTACTTGGGAGAAGAGACTGACCCCTACCTCTGTACACCTTTCTTTCAGGGGGTTGTAGAGAGCGACCAGGTCTCCCCTCAGCCTCCTTTTCTCCAGACTAAAAGTCCTTAGGGCTGGATTAAACCATGTTCTGCTTGGGGTTCCAGTGCTCCTACCTCCTCATCTCCTTTTGCTTTGTAGGTTGATATCCCAAGAGAAGAGCTTATTGATGAGATCAAAAGAAGGCTGGAGCTCTAAGACTTTTCTGGCCAGAGCTGCTTGACTGAACTGCTGTACATCTGGAACCTTCCATCACCCTTAGCCATTCCCTCGCAGCTGAATTCTGGTCACCATCTACTAGCCTGAGGCTCATGTACCCAGGCTAAGGCAGTGTCAACACACATGGTCTCTGCTTGAAAAGAGCAAGGGGGTTTTAAAAATTATGGAGAGTGCGGTCACCAGGTCCCTCTGGTTCACTGCTCTGAAGGATGGTCAAGCTTATGGGTTCCTAATGTTTCGGTACCTGTAACTGTACAACCATTGCCATGCACTGTGGGCGGTGGTAGTGTGGGCACAGAGGGATGGGGGGCAGCTCAAGCAGGATCAGGGGGGATGTGTGGTACGTTGGGCACCTGCAGGCTCAGGACATGGGGAAAGGGTGGCAGTGGAAGGCCACCCCCACCCCTCCGAGGGTTGCTGGCCCCTGCGGCCGGGCTCTGCCGTCGGGTGCGGGGCACAACGCGAGGCCGCTGCAGCTGTGCAGGCAGACGCCGTCAGGGCCGAGTGTGGAGGAGCGCTGTCGTTTTATAGAATAAACATCCAAAAAAACGCCTCGCGGGTGTTCGTTGCTCGTAACATCGGCCTCTTCCGGGGGGGTGCGCATGCGCAGTCGGACGGGGGCGCGGTGTGGGGTAGTGCGCAGGCGGGGGTCAGTGCGGCAGTGCGCATGCGCAGTCGGACGGGGGCGCGGTGTGGGGTAGTGCGCATGCGCAGTCGGACGGGGGGGGTGCGGGGCAGTGCACAGGCGCCTGCCGGTAATGGCGGAGGAGGCGGCTGTGCGGGCGCAGGCGGGGGCGGTGCGGCGGCTCAAGCAAGATAAGGCCGATCCTGACGAGGTGTGGTTGGGCTGAACACCCACCTGCGGGGCTGGGAACGGGTTGGCGGGGCTCTGTGGGCGCTAGGAGCGGTGTGCTGCGGGACTGGTGTGGCTGGGAGGGGGCTGCTGGGCTGGGGAAGGGGGTTTGGAGGGTGCTGGACTGGAGACAGGGCTGCTGAGATGATTGGAGTGTGGTTGGGGTTGCTGGGGTTAGGGGGAAGGTGCTGTGAGGGACTGGGAGTACTGGTGTGGGTGTTATTGGGCAGGGGGAGGTGGCACTGAGAAGGTGGGTGTTGGGGAGGATGGGAGTGCTGGGCTGGAGAAGAGGAGCTGAGGTGCCTGGGGAGAGGATGCAGGGGATACTGGTGTTAGAAATAATAGAATCACCGAATGTTGTATGGGCAGAGGGGAGAGGCCTGGGCTGGGCTCAGATCACCAGGGCTGCTGGGCTCCTTCTCCCACCCACCAGGCCCCTGTGAGTCTCACAAGGCATGCCCTTGCTAAGGATATTTATCGTGGGAGTCTTTTGAGATGGGAGCAGCAGCCCTTGTCAAACCCTGAATACAGTTAGCAAATCAACATGTTTGGGGAAATAATGCCAGCTGAGCAACTGGTGGGAAGAAATCATAGAATCGCCAAATGCTGTGAATTGGAAGGGACCCGCAAGGATCGTGGAGGCCAACTCCTGTCCCTGCACAGGACAATGCCAACATTCAGACCATGTGTCTGAGGGCCTTGGCCAAATGCTTCTGGAATCTTGTCAGGCTTGGTGCCGTGACCACCTCCCTGGGGAGCCTGTTGCAGTGCTCCAGCACCCTCTGCCTGAAGAACCTTTTCCCCATGGCCAACCTCACCCTCCCCTGGCACGTCTTCCTGCCATTTCCTCTGCTCCTGGTGTTGGTGGCCAGAGAGAAGAGATCAGCGCCTGCTCCTCCTCTTCCCCTTGGGAGGAAGTTCTAGACTGTGACGAGATCTCCTCTCAGTCTCCTCTTCTCCAGGCTGAACAAACCAAGTGACTTCAGCCTCTCCTCATACGGCTTCCCCTCACAGACTGGAGAGAAGGATGCTTGGATGTGTTGGGGTGGGAGGAGGATGCTGGAGGTGGCTAATGCTGGGGTGCACATAGCAGGAGCTCGTGCTGCTGGGCCTGAGAGTGCTGCAGAGGGTGGTGGAACTCAAGGTGGGGGGACTGGGGAGTCAGGTGCTGAGGGTAACAGAGAGTGTGGGAGGCACAGAATGGGTGAGGTGTTGGGCATGCTGAGATTGGGGTGCTTGTAGCAGGAGGGGAAAGTACTGGAGAGGAGCAGGGAGTGCTCCTCTGGCTGCTGTGGGAAACTGGGAATGTAGTAGATGTGTTGAGGCTGGGGGAGTCTGGGTGCACTGGGAATGCTGAGGCTGAAGTTGTTGAAGAAGGCCTGTGGGCTGGGCATGGCAGGTGGTCTTACCCCCAGCTCCCTCCTTGTTCCCTCCCCAGATCGCAAAGGAGGTGGCAAAGCTGCTGGAGATGAAGGCACAGCTGGGGGGAGATGAAGGGAAACAAAAGTTTGTGCTCAAGACCCCGAAGGTAACTTCCTCTGGCACACGCACGCCGTGCTGCGTGCACGACCTACTTGCATGCACAGAGCCTGCCCCGCACCTGTGTGTGCAAAATCTCAGCAAAACCAGAAATCTCATTTTGTTCTCATTTCTGTTTCCCTTTTCACTCGTAGCAGCTGGGGATGGGTGAAAACATCCCTGACAGCATCTGACCCACACACCCTACTAACTGAAAGATTTTCCGATGCTTCTGTGACAAGCCAACCACCAGCTGGTGTGGTCTAGAAATTAAATTCCCTTTTGGTCAAGTAGCTTCCCAGTGCTAGAGGTCTCATATCTGCCTGGATTGCACTGTTTGAAGTAGGGTCATAACTTGCATCGCCCCAACGAGTTGAGGGCTCAGACTCTTCAGCTCTAGTAGCACTGACCACACTGGTGCTCTGATGGATCCTCAAGCTGGTCCTGTTCTCTTTTAGGGGAAGGACAGAGCAGATGAAGCTGCTGGTAGGTTGGCTGAGCACAGAGTGGTGCCAAGTGCAGCTCTGCTGGTGCAAGGCTTGGTGTTGGGGAACTGCAAAGCATAAGCTGGCTAAAGAAACCCAGGTGTCTGGCAGTGTTTGTCCCAAGTGTTCAGCACGTGTTGAAATGTGAGCAAGAGAGCTCTTGCGGCTTTTGATTATGCCTTAGTCTGTGGAAGTGCGTAATCCTGTTTACCAAGCAGCTCTGACCAGCTGTTGACCTTTTTGTGTCTTCTTGCAGAAGTTTTTCAGTCCCCAGGGCCATGAGAATAGTGTCCAGAATGCAATTTATGCTGACATTTTTGTAACTTGAATGTTTCATCACTAGCAGCTGGCTAGAGACCAACTGCACTTTCGTGCTGTGGTGTAGACAGTTATGAAAGCCACTCACAAATAAAACAGGTTATGTTAATGCCACTGACTTAGGAAATACCCCAAAACTGTCTTCCTTGTCCATTTCCTTAATTGCATGTTTTGGTAAATGTAGTTGTGGTGTGGGACCTAGTAAATGAAAGAGTATTTCACTGTTTAAAGATGTGGAGAGAGGATTTTGCAGCTCTGTGAGTGCCAGGGAAACACACCTGGGGTTTCCAGTCTGTCTCAGCCACATCGGTGTACTGCTGAGAGCAGCTCTTCACTGTGCGACCTGCAGGTGGGGTGTTAGGAAGTGCCTTCTCTCTGCTTCCTCCTGCCTGCCAGCTCCTAGAAAATGAAAGCGAGGGGTCTAGTTAATTAACAGTTAAATGTGTTGCTGAGAGCCTAAGGGTGGTCGTCAAAATAATTCAGTGACTCTTAACAGCAAAGAAATTAAAAGGGAACACATCCCAGTGAATAGTAGATTGGTGTTGCACTTTGAAAAGTCTGTTTGGAAATTGAAGCGCTGCTGGTTGTTCCACAGCTTCAAAGCATGCCTGTCCCCTGATTCCAGCTCTCGGGGTGGCTCGTTGTGCAGGGGTCTGTCTAATATGTCTGAATCGGACCTGTGGACAGATCCTAGCTGTGCTGTCATGCTCAAAAGGACTGAATTCTCTGACTCTTGGATCTGTGTTAGCTCCTTTGTTTCCTGCATCGTGAAAGTCCTGACTTAGGTTTAGTTCTGCAGATCACATCTGAGCTGTGTCCTGAAGTTTTCCAGTGTTTTTTGGTGCTGCTTATTCCCACCTCTCCTGATATGTGGTGTCTGGACCTCATCTCTGTTTTTTTTAGCATCATGATAGCTTCTCCACATTGCCACTCATGTCTGTCTCCACTGCATGCCTCTAACCCCATGTGTCCTTTGCTTTTCTTTTCCTTATCTCACCCCAGGGCACACGGGACTACAGCCCCAAGCAAATGGCCATTCGTGAGAGAGTCTTCAGTGCAATCATCACCTGCTTCAAGCGCCATGGAGCAGAAGTCATTGATACACCAGTGTTTGAGCTGAAGGTGAGTGAGGACACAGCAAGTTGGCTGAGCTGATGAGGATCCTGCAGTTGAAAGCTTGCAATGTGTTGAGGACTGAGTTTTCTTCTTCCATCTCCTAGGTGTCCTCCCTTTCTCTCTTTGTTTTCTGTGTGCTCTAGAGCTGATCCCATGTCACTGAAGATGCTGTTTTGTTTGGGTGTCCTTTTGTTGTAGGAGACACTGACAGGGAAATATGGCGAAGACTCGAAGCTCATCTATGATCTGAAAGATCAAGGAGGAGAGCTGCTGTCCCTGCGCTACGACCTGACAGTATCCTGCCACAGCCAGTGCTGAGGAATCTTGTCACCTTTGCTGCCCTCCTTCTGGGGTAGCACTGTCCAGAGGGCAAGGGAGGAGGAGGAGGCAGGACAGTCTCTTAGCTCTGACCCTGTACCGACAGAGAGAACGTGAGCAGGCAGGGTGGTTTGATGGGTGCAGAACCCTTGCTCAGTTATTTACTGTTTGGCACAGTAATGCTTGTACGTGGAGGTAAGGAAGGTCTGTATTGAGTGGAGGTCTGTATTGTACCTCCTGCAGCAGGGTACCCAGACTAGGCTGCTGTGGTACACAGCCCATATGAGACTGAGATCCCACTTAAGGTGGTGCTGGAAGATGCCTGTAGGAAGACTTAATGTCAGCACCTATGGGCTGTGTCTTGGACAAGCTGGAGAGACCTTGGGGAGCTGTGTCACATCCAGCTGTTTCTTATCAGTTGCTTTGCCGCCCACGGGTGTGTGCTGCACTGTGCTGGGTGTTGGGGAGATAGTGAGGACCCAGCAGTGCCTGTGACTAATAAGTGGCCAGGGTGATCCCTCCCTGTTCCCATCCTTAACCTTGCTGTCTCAGGTGCCCTTCGCTCGCTATTTGGCGATGAACAAAATCACCAACATTAAGCGCTACCACATTGCAAAGGTCTACAGGAGGGACAACCCGGCCATGACCAGGGGCCGCTACAGGGAGTTCTACCAGTGTGTGAGTCTGGCCGTGGACAGGGATGCTACTGAGTGGTTGGGCAGCGTTTGTGGGGACGTAGGATCAAAGGTTGTGTCACCCTGCAGTGGCCTTCCCTGTGGCTATGGAAAGCTTAGGAGGATCCACTAATCTGCTCCTTAGCCTGCACTTATGGGTGTGAAAATCAGCTTGAGGGTGGGGACAGTGGCTGTGACACAAGGTGTTGGTGTATCAGGGGACTTTGTAACACAGCCCCCAGGTGTCCCAGGTATCTCTGTGGAGGAGAATCACAGACTGGTTTATCTTGGAAGGGACCTTAAAGCTCATCCAGTTCCAACCCCCCTGCCATGAGCCCAGACACCTTCCACTAGACCAGGTTGCTCAAAGCCTCATCCAACCTGGCCTTCAACACTTCCAGAGGGGACCAGCCACAGCTTCTCTGGGCAACCTGGGCCAGTGTCTCACCACCCTCACAGCAAAGAATTTCTTCCTCACATCTCATCTCAATCTCCCCTCTGCCAGTTTCAAGCCATCACCCCTTGTTCTGTCACTCCCTGCCCTTGTCCAAAGTCCCTCCCCAGCCTTCCTGGAGCCCCTTCAGGTACTGGAAGACCACTAGAAGGTTTCCCCAGAGCCTTCTCTTCTCCAGGCTGAACAGCCCCAACTCTCTCAGCCTGTTCTCATAGCAGAGGTGCTCCAGCCCTCGCATCATCCTCATGGCCTCCTCTGGACTTGCTCTGGTAGGTCTATGTCCTTCTTGTGTTGGGGGAGGGCAGTTCCTTGCTCCATCCCACAGTGCTTGCCAGCCTGGTGGAGGGGAAGAATTTCCTTCTGATCTGTCAAGAGCTGAACTCATGGATGTGTTAGCAGGACACATGAACCAAGCGAGCAAGTGACTCAGCCGCAGCATATGCTACTTCTGTCCCATGCTTAGTCAATCTTTATTTCAAAGGAAGGGAAAAAAGCCAAATCACAGAACAGATGAGAAAGCAATTTCCTTTGTGGCTTTCTCAGATGAATGTGGTAGCCCCGAGGAATGGCTTTGTTCCATTGTACTAACACAGTCCCCAGGGCCTCACATTGCAAACCAATTCCTGTTTGAGAATATTCTTGTTTCATCATAAAACCTCTGTGGATACCTACCAGCTGCAGCTTGGTGAATTCCTATTTCCAGACAACTTGGGGGCTTTGCCTGCTGTCTCATCTGAAAGACTGTTCCAAGCTCTCACTCCTAGGATAGCTAGCAATAGTCTTCTGATGTCCAGGTTAAACTTACTTGTGTCTGATATTTTACTCCCTGTGCTGGTGCAGCTCTTTAAATGGTAGCTGTCATCCTTTGATACGGATTCTCCCCCTTTCCCTGATAAACATTTGGGAAATGTTTAGAGAAATCTTCCCCTTCTCACGCCACCTAAATCAAGCTCTGTTACCTTCTCTCCCTGGAGATACTTTGCTTCTTTGCTCAGCCTAGTAGCTTTTTCTGCATCTTTTCTTAAATATAATTCACCAGCCCTTGGTTGGGTTTTTTTCACTGAGATTTCGCCTGTGCCACGTACAGTGGTAGTGGCACTTCCCTGGCTGTACCAGACCTTGACCAGTTTCCATGGGGATTGCATCAGCCTTTCTTGCACTCAGCTGATGAGAATTAACTGATGTGATCTCATCTTTTTCCTCCTCCATTGCCCCAATTTATTTTGGAAGCTTGGTGAAGCCATGTTGAAATGTATCTGCTTAATTATAATTATTCTTGTACTCAAAGTCTCATTGAAGACTTTGCATTTGGGGATTCATAAATGTGAGTTGAGTAAGAGGTCTCTTGTTGCTACTGTGCTTTATTTCACTCTGAACACTGTCGTTGTCTTTGCAGTTTTCCAATCACAGGGTACCATCCTAAGAATCAAGGTGAAATATTTGGCATCTAGGTCATACCAAATAATTAGTTTTCTTCTCTCCTTCCTGATTCCTTTGTTCTATTTATTTACTGCTCATGATCTCTCTGCTGTCACCTTTTTGTTGTTTTTCAAGGATCTCTGTTTCAAGATTTATAACACACCAAACTGCTGTTTCAGAGGCAAGGAGCAGGTCACACATCTCCAGAAGCAGAAAGCAGGGAGAAGCAAAATCACAGAATTTTAGGGATTGGAAGGGACCTCAAAAGATTATCTAGTCCCATTTCCCTGCCAGAGCAGGATCACCTGCAGTAGGTCACTCAGGAAGGCATCGGCAGGTTTTGAATGTCTCCAGATAAGGAGACTCCACAACCTCTCTGGGCAGTCTGTTCCAGTTTCCTGTCACTCTCACAGTGAAAAAGTCAGCTTCTCGCAAACTGCACCGTCCATGACACAGAGTACAGACTCTTTGCAATGCAGTGGGCATGAAAGTGCTGTTGCTCTCAATGAAAGAGGGTCATAACCTACATCCTGTCCATTCTGGCTCCTGTTGGCTCCCTTACATCCCATTTCTGTTGCTTTTTGTAAAGAAATTGCTAACAGCGGAGTTGAAGCTGTATTGCTGCAGCCACGCCAGCAGTGCTGAACTGCTCATTGCCTTTTCCTGTGCTCCAGGATTTTGACATTGCCGGTCAGTTTGACCCCATGATTCCTGATGCTGAGTGCCTGAAGATTGTGCACGAGATCCTGAGTGATCTGCAGCTTGGGGACTTTCTCATTAAGGTGAGACCAGGCAGGTTTCTCTGTGCCATGGTGAGAAGCAGTAGTCATTGTTCCTGTGGTTTTTTTGCAGCAGCACCTGTTCCCACCCTAACACCCACTAAGGCCTGATCCAGAAGTTAATCCCACCTCTGTCTTCTCATGGTGTATATGCTAAAAGGCTAGACCTCAGCTCTGACTTGCCTTTAGCTGGGAATGCGGGGAGGTTTCCTGGGGCTGCAGTTAGCTGAGTTCTCTCTAGCATTAACCACAGTCCCCTGCAAAATGTCCAGCAGCCAACTAACCAGGTGACTTGTCATATTCACTGCCTGCAGTGAAGCACAGACTCTGGCCCAGAATCCCTGCCCTTGTCCCAACACCCGATGCCCGCTTAGCAGGGACATCTCAGTGTGTACGCTGTGTGCTCTGTAGACTCCTGCCTTCCCACCAAGTCCTTTCTGGGGCTGAGGCCTCTTCCAGAAGAAGTCTCATGCCCTGCTGCAGGTTGAGCTTGCTATTTGCTTCAAAACATCTCTGTTGCCTTGGTGTGGCAGCAAATGGTGCTGGTTGTGCAAGTCAGGTGGGATGGGGAAGGGTGTACAGCAGTAGGAGAACGAAGGGTAGGAGCACCTGATGTGCAGGAGGGTGATGGGATCTCTGAGAGGGACTCAGAGCTGGGTCTTTGCTGGGCTCTGCAGGGGAGGTGACCAGTGTGGGCTGGGTGTTGTGCTCCCATGTGCAGTTCCCACTGGATGGGGGGGCATTTACTTGCCCTTGAACCTGTCTGGGATGAACTGAATAGCTGTGCACAGGAACTGCCTGTCCAGCTGCTGTGTTTGGGCAGTGGTGAAAGCGGATGCCTTTGAGCATGAGAAGGTAGCCTTGCAATGGGGAACAGCAAAACAACCTGCCTGTGGTTATTCTTGTCTTCCATGAGCCACTGGCTGGTTCATGTTGATGCTGGAGGATTACAGACTTGCAAGCAATCTTTGTTTCTATCTAATTTAATTGTAGATGTTCTCACTACCCAGGGAAATGTTGAAGCCAGCTGAGCTTTTGGCCCCAGTTATCTACTATTACAGACCATAATTAAACTATGGAATTCACTATACCATTAAAAAAACCCCATAATCGGATGTCCCTTTGCTCTCACACTGACTGAGCAGGGTAACACACTGAATTAATCTCCTGAAGCATCTGTTTGAGTTTGTAGTTAATGACTTGCTCCCTCTACCCCAGGTCAATGATCGGCGCATCCTTGATGGGATGTTTGCAGTTTGTGGTGTCTCAGACAGCAAGTTCCGAACGATCTGCTCCAGCGTTGACAAACTGGATAAGGTATGGGCTGGAGCCCTGGGCTGCAACTGCCACTGCTGGAGTTTCAGTGAGTCTGTCCCTGTGGGCTACTCTTACATGACAACTGGCTGGAAAATGCTGACAAACACCAAGTTGTTCTTGATCCCAAATTTCTATGAAGGGGAGGTACGCAGGGCCCAGCAGTCACATAGGAAAGCTGGATCCGATGTTTTCTTCTCCAGGATCCCATGAGGTCCTGACAAATGTAGAGGAAGGAGGGTAAAACGCTCTTCACATGGGAGGTCCAACATCCCAAACCTTAGCCTTCTTAAGGTGCTGCTGCTTCTGAACCAGGATCATGAAACTTGCCCGAGACTGGGCCAGGGCATTGAAAAGCCTTTTCAAATGCATCAAGTTCAGTCGGGTGATGTAAGGAATTAAGACTTATGTCCTGGAATCCTAGAACAGCCCAGATTGGAAGGGATCTCAAAAGATCATCTGGTCCAACCTTTACTAAAATTTCAGACCTCCACTGCAAGGTGAGCATGATGTAAACGCTAAATCTCTGTGGTAACATAGGAGTAGAGAAGTGCAATCATAAGTGAAAATCTAATCCTAGTCTGTATGGCAGTTAGCTTGCAGGTGACAGGGCTGAATTAAATGGAAATCCACAGGTGAGTAGGCTGCCAGAGTTCTTATGTTGTCCAAGACCCTGTTCCTAAATAGTGTCCTGCAAGCTGGTGCTATTCTAGATTAGTGATGTGATACCTAGTATTGTTGCCGAGGACACAGAGTCTGCAGCACGTACATGTTGCTGGCCAGACTATTTCAGCATGATCAGGGCACCACTGGACAGCATGTCTCTCTGGCTGTTTGTGGGACCCTCAGGAGGTGGTAAGGAGCAGCTGGCAAAGAGAAGCGAGGTGGACATGTATGGATGAAGCTTCTATATTTTATCTGGAAGAAGAGAAAAAGATTTGGAGTGAGAAGGAGTAAGATCAGAAACACAGACCTGAAAAATAACACCAGCAGCACATTCCCGCCTTCCGGGCAGGGGAAGGCTGGTCTGCTTGGTGTTGTACTGCACTGTGTG
Organism: Caprimulgus europaeus; assembly: GCA_907165065.1. Next base: position 30,330,513 of record OU015531.1, on the reverse strand, counting down.
TCCTCACAGCGTGTCTTCATGCTCATCTGTGGCTGCCATCAGTGCAAGCATGCAGGACAACCTTCTATGCGCAGCTGCTCCTGTAAACGCAAGGCAGGAGTTACCCACAGGCCTGTGCTCAGCAAGCTGCCTCAAGACCACTGGCTGTTGTGAAGGTCTGAGGGATTCGGGCCCTTATGTGGCCCTTTGGGAGGGGGGAAAGGTGCCAGTGTAGGTAAAAGTTGTTATTTGCAGCTGATTGTCTTGACTGTAGGCCCTAGTGAGATATTAAAGATGCTAGAGATCAGTCCATAAATGTGTATACAGTCCTCCAGTAACAGCTAATGAAGAGGAACCTTAAAATGAAGTGAAATCTAGAAACTCACTTTTCTTGTCTCAGGGTCTGAAGTAGAATTTGGAGGCAAATTTCTGTGTGTTCAAAATCATGTGGGGGACGCTGTGGGCTGACTGCTTAAAGGGAATGCTCCTAACCTTCCTGTGAAACGCTGTTAAACAAAGCAGCCTTGTATCTCATCTCATGTTGCTTTTCACATTGCTTTGTCCAAGAATGAACTGTGTTTTCCTTTGGAGGCCTCATCTGATGGTTGAATGAAGTCAGCTAGAGGAAGGCTCACTTAAAGTCCTGTTAGCAGTGAGATCTATTGCAAAGACATGACCAAGGTGTAGGTTTTGGGTCTGGGTATGTGTTGAAAAGCAATAGGAAGGGAGGACTGGGCTTTTTTAGAATTAGATTATTTCCTTGGTTTGGTACTGAAATGCTGTGATCTATCTCAGTTTAGCTGGATGTGATCAAGACTCTGGTTCTCTTTGACCCCTTGGTCAGTGGGAAATCTGCAGCATATATGTAAGCAGAAGCATACATTGGGTTTTTGCCATCACCCAGCCATCTCCTCACACCTTTCCAGGTGGTAGGCATGACCAGAAATACTTTCTCGATTGGTGTTTATGACTAAGTACCTAACTAAGGAAATCACAGCAGCAAGACATCTCTCAAACTTGGTGTTTTTACAGTACCAATGTTTGATTCTGGACAGAAATCCAAACCAAAGTATTTGTCCTGGGACTTCAAGTTTTTGGGCAGCTTTGCTGACTGCAGGGTTGGGATACAAAGAGACTGAGCAGAGGTACAAGAAATGGAGTTATGACCGTATGACAATGCTCTGGAGAGCATTTCATCTGGTGCTTCTCTCATGCACCTCTTAACCATGCTGGTGGGTTTCTGACATGTAAAGACCTGTTCAGGGCAGATATGTCTGTTCATCTGTATTGGGCAGGACCACCAGAGACCTTCCCCAGAAGAGACCACATCCCTGGAGCAGTGGCTGATGTTCTTGTTTCCCCTTGCAGATGCCATGGGAAGAAGTGAGGAGCGAGATGGTAGGAGAAAAGGGTCTGTCTCCTGAGGCTGCAGATCGCATTGGGGAGTATGTCCAGCTTCACGGTGAGCACTGGTGGGTCGAGACCTTGGCCTCATTCAGGCCGGGCAGGCAGGGCCAGCGAGGGAGGGGTGCAAGGCACATCCACAGCTGTCCGGGCCCATTGTTGCAGGTGCTGCTGCACTGACAGACCTGAATGGCTTGTTCCTGCAGGTGGCCTGGACCTGATTGAGCGGCTTCTCCAGGACCCCAAGCTGTCCCAGAACAAGCTGGCCAAGGAGGGGCTGGGGGACATGAAGCTGCTGTTTGAGTACCTGACCCTGTTTGGCATCACAGGGAAGGTGAGGAGGTGCAGAGGTAGGAGGGGTGCTGCCCTCATGGCCAGGCAGCCTGGGCCCCCTGAGTGCGCCCAGTGACAGGGCTGCCCTTGTGTCCTCCAGATCTCCTTTGACCTGAGCCTGGCGCGGGGTCTGGACTATTACACGGGGGTGATCTTCGAGGCTGTCCTGCTGCAGCAGGAGAACGACCACGTGGAGGAGGCCATCAGTGTTGGGAGTGTGGCTGGAGGCGGTCGCTACGACGGGCTGGTGGGGATGTTTGATCCCAAGGGACGGAAGGTGCCCTGCGTGGGGGTCAGCATTGGCATCGAGCGGATCTTCTCCATCCTAGAGCAGAGAGTGGAGGTAGGTGCTGCAGCGCAGGAAGGATCCTGTTTAAAGCTCCCATCGTGGAACAACCGCAAAAGATGAGATTCTGCTCCAGGATGGGGTCTGCAGGGCTCCCTGACTCTCCTGAGTTTATGCTGTTTATCCCACTGAGCCTGATCCTCTTCACTGATAAATTGATGGGCCTGGGGTGGTGACCTGTCATGCTCATAGGGTCTCAGATCTCTCTGTATGTCCATGACATCTTTTGAATCTTGTCCCCTCTCCAGGCCTCTGAGGAAAAGATCAGGACAACGGAGACACAGGTGTTGGTGGCCTCTGCCCAGAAGCAGCTCCTTGAAGAGCGTCTGAAGCTCATCTCTGAGCTCTGGGATGCTGGAATCAAGGTATGACCAGGTGATGGCAAAGTCAGGAGCAGCCTGGTCCAGTCTCTGTGCCAGGAATGGACCAGATCTGGCTTTGTTTTGGGAGGAAGGAGTCATAGGGAGAAGGTGGGCAGCGGACTACCTTCCTGACCAGAGCCTTTCTCTTCTCGGTGTTGTGAATCAGGTGTTCTCCGGGAGGGGCTTGGCAGCATGACTTGGTTAGCCCTGTGACACTGCAGGGGCTCTGTGTGGCTGTTACCTTAGGACAGATTCCTGAAGCAGGCAACACTCCAGCCCCTGCTGCACGGCAGCTGGGAGTCCCTGCTGCTTCCAACAAAAAGCAAAAACCCGGGGAGCCTCACAAATTGGGGCGAGTAGGGCCAGGGCTGTTTGCTGAAGGCAAGCTGGTGGCAGGGTCCTGCTCCCTCCTGCTGTGGGCAGACTCACTTGATGGCTGAGGAGAACAGCTGGGTGCTCCTGACTCTGGATACCACAGGTGTCAGCCCTGGTCTGACAGGGACTAGAGCTCATGACCTGGTGCTTTCCCAGGGTAAGCAGTGTCTTGTGAGTACCTCAGAGCTGTGTTGTGTTACTTGTTTGCTGTAATGCCCAGCCTTCTCCATTAGCCCATCTGTACCCTCATGCTCACCAGATGGTAATTAACAGACTGGACCAGCAATGCCTGGTTGAGGGGGTGCAGAGAAACAGGCCAGTACTGATCGTATCAGAGAATCACAGATTGGTTTGGGTTAGAAGGGACCTTAAAGATCATCCAGTTCCAACCCCACTGCTGTGGACAGGGGTGCCAGCCACTAGATCAGGCTGCCCAGGGCCCCATCCAGCCTGGCCTTGAATGTCTCCAGGGATGGGGCATCCACAACTTCTCTGGGCAACCTGGGCCAGTGCCTCATCACTCTCTGGGTGAAAAATTTCCTCCCAATACCCAACCTAAATCGTCCCTCTCTTACTGTAAAACCATTTCCCCTTGTCCTTATCACTATCTGCCCAGGTCAAAAGTTGTTCTCCCTCCTGTTTCTAAGCTCCCTTCAGGTACTGGCATGCCACAATGAGGCCTTCTCTTCTCCAAGCTAAACAAGCCCAGCTCCCTCAACCTTTCTTCACAGAGGTGCTCCAGCCCTCTGATCATCTTCCTGGCTCTCCTCTGGACCTGCTCCAACAGCTCCACATCTTTCTTGTGCTGGGGGCTCCAGGCCTGGAAATAATACTCCAGATGGGGCCTCACAAGGGCAGAGTAGATGGTGTGCTCATGGTGGTGTGCTCTGGTTCTCTTCCAGGCAGAAGTGCTGTACAAGAAGAACCCCAAGCTGCTGAATCAGCTGCAGTACTGTGAGGACACAGGCATCCCTCTTGTTGCCATTGTGGGTGAGCAGGAGCTCAAGGATGGAGTCGTCAAGCTGCGGGTTGTGGCAACCAGGGAGGAGGTGAGGCCCATGGTAGTTTGACATGAGAGGGAGATGGCTGCCTGACCCTTCATCCCAGCTCAGGCCAGCCCTCCAGACCTATCCATACCCTGCTGTACACCAGTGCCATCACGTTGTACATGGCAAGGTGGCTTTGCTGGCCCACATTTTTGAGTGTAGTGCCCAAAGGGGAGATCAGAGAAGTAAGGCACTTCCACCTGATGTGAAAAGCCTCCAAGGCTTGAGAAAAGCTCCTTATGCAGGTGTGGTGAGGGGAAGGCTCTCCACATGTAGTAGGCAGTCAAGTGTGAGCCGGGGCTGACAGACTGGAGGCGAGGGCTGTGGACTGATGGTGGTGGCCTTGTGGGTGCACTTTTGGAGACTAGGTGAGTTCCCTCAGCTTCTCTTGACTTGCTGTGGAGCACATGTCTTGGTGTCAGTTTGCCACCAATCTCCCTAAAACAGGTTCTCGGGATTTCATACGTTGGCTTTCTCATTAGATCTTTTCAAGCAGAGGTCTCTCCAGGGACTTCAGTAACACCTCACGTTCCAGTTCCTTGCCCCATGTGGTTTCCTGGAGCTGTGGAGCACTGCTGTCTCCAGCTCTGGGGAGTTTCCCATCATGTGGCTTCCGTGAACTCCCAGATATTTCTTAGTTCAGGAGCCTGGACCATGGGAGGAGCGATCAGTGGGCTCTGGCTTTGGAACCTGTAGGAAAGAGTGGGAAGAGCATTGCACTCATGATCGTTGGGCAGGAGAGGGCTTGGCAGGGTTGCAGGCAGGTGCTTGCTCTCACAGGTTCAGCTCTGCGTGTGCTTCAGCCTGCTTGGTCCCTGTAAGCAGGACTGGTGACAGCACTGTAATGTGATGTCCCGAGATACAGGACCACGAATGTGGTGGGGGCCATCCCTCTGGGATTAGAGAAGGTCATGCTACATCAACCTGCCTGTGTTGTACTGAAGGAATTTTGTGTTCCCCCCATGTAGGTCAACGTTCGCAGGGAGAGCCTGGTGGAGGAGATCAGGATGAGAACGAGCTGGCCTTAACCCCCTTCCAGATGTGTTTACTCATTTGCTGGATTCTGGCTGACAGATTTCCTCCTGTAAACGCCTTCGCCAGGCCCCACAGCAGCGGGTGTGGTGTCAGGGGGGCCTTTGAAAGCTGTATTTATTGTTGTCTTGTGCCCTCCCTTTCGGGGCGGAAGCAGAGACTCTGCACCAACTCCCACAACATGCCCTAGCCCTTGAGTATGTCGCTGGAAAGATGCTTTTCAAGGGGCTAGAGCCAACACCGGCCTCCTGTCTGCCGTCGCTGCGGTGAGAGGTGGAGCCCCGGGCTGGCAGCAGACCCTGGGGTCTTGGCTGCAGCTTCTTGTTCTTGTCACGTTGACTAAACATCTTCCCCCATCTCTCAGCTCTGGCTACAGGGAGGTGACCTTATTCCAAGCAAAATATAAAGACACTGCTCCCAGGAACACAATAAATGCCTCTCCCACTCCTGACTCCTGTCCCTGCTTTCTCGTTGGGGCTGGGATTTGCTTACCTGAGCGAGAGCAGGGTTTGAAATGTCACGGGTGACATGTTTTGTGCTCCCTCCTTTGCCTCTGGATCCATCCTGTGCCATATGCAGAGGAAAGTCCCCACCAGCCCTCCCCACAGCTCCCCCTGCCCCGTGGGCTCCCCAGCATTCCACAGGTGACTCGAGGTACCCTCCATCCCCAGCTCCCCGCACCCCTCCAGCCACACAAGTCGTTTTTTTAAATGAGTCCCACCAGGGGGACTGCCGCGGGTGGGCGGGCGGGTCCCCCCTGCCCCCTCCGGGGCGGTGCGATGGGCGGAGCTGCGGTGCTGGAACCTTCCAGAGCTCAGACGCGGGCGGCGAGGAGCGGCGGGCAGTGAGGAGGCGATGGAGGATGAGGTGGGCGCTGCGGGGGGAAACACGGGTCGGGACACGCGTCACCTCCGTGTGCACCTTCCCGGGGCGGTGGGTCCTGAGGGGGTCTCTCGCGGAGCCCCCGGGCCGTCGGGCGGGTACTGGAGCCCCCCAGCCCCGTCGCGGAGGGCAGCACCGGGCCCGAGCCGGGTCCCCTCACGACCCTGGGGCCGCCCCCACCCCTGCCCGGCCCTTCCTCCCCTAGTGAGCCGGGGCTGGTGGCCCCACTGGAGACCCCGGGGGAATGATGAGCCCCGTTAGCACAGAGGCGGGAGTGCTGCGGGCTCCGCCGGGGAAGAGCCGGATCCCGCCTCCCCCTTGAGCGCCGGTGCCCCCGCACCTCCCACCCCGGGGGGCTGGATGTTCCCTGGGAGCTGCAGGGTCGGGGCTGGAGGCTGTGCGGGCTGCGTGGCTGCTCCTTCTGTGCCCTCTTGGCAGGGCGTTGGCCTGTATGGGTCCCCACCTTCATCCAGAAGTGTTTTCTGGTCTTCGGGAAAGATGGAACCCCTTGGAGATAGAAAGGTGCTACCACCTGGGGACACACCTGGGGATGTGGGAGGTGAATCATTGAATCGTTTGGTTGGAAAAGACCTGTGAGATCGTCAGGTCCAACCGTACCTGTCCACCTCATCTACCTGTCTTTTAAACACCTATAGTGATGGTGACATGACCAATTCCCTAGGCAGCCCATTCCAGCGCCTGAGAACCCTTTTAGTGAAGAAATTTTCCTGACATCCAATCTGAACCTCCCCTGGTGCAACTTGAGGCCGTTGCCTCTTGTTCTATCACTAGTTACCTGGGAGAAAAGACCCACCCTCACCTCTTTATACCCTCCTTTGAGGGAGCTGGAGAGAGCCAGGTCTCCCCTCCGCCTCCTTTTCTTCAGGCTAAACAACTCAGTTTTGCTCAGCTGCTCCTCATAGGGCTTGTTCTCCAGCCCCTTCCCCAGCTAGGAGTGAAGGTACAGCCAGGCTGGGTTTTAGCCTGAGCTTTAGTCCCACTCAGCCTAGAGTTTCAGAGGCCCTAATGAGACTCTGTGGTGTTTAATAAGCTAAAACCTGCTGATGTCTCCAGACCCTCCTCAGTGTCCTCAGAAGCCTGAGGAGATGCTGGCAGAAGAGAGTTGGCTGTCTCAGGGTCCCAGCCTGCCTGGGATTTCGTGATGTGATGAGTCCCCTTGGCTCTGTACTCCAGCCCTCTCTTGCAGCACCAGCCATCTGCCTGTGTCTTGGCTCTGAAAGCTCTTGCAGGCATCCATAGACAAACTGTTGATGTCCTTCTGCTCTACCAAAGTCACTGGACTTAGTCATGTGGAGCAGGCTAGAAACAGGGTAGGGGTAGTCTTTTAGATGTGCGATGTTGGGAGGCTCATCAGATTCCCTGAGGGCAAAGAGGTTCAGCATTTGCTCCTCCACATGCTGGCTGATGCTAGGCCTTGCAGTTGCTTCATGAGCTTGGGATGTCCCCAGTTGGGAGGTTGGAAACTCTCTGCCTAGACAAGCACCAACATCCTCTCCCTTCCTCAGATGTGGACCAGCAGTATCAACCAGGCCAATAAGGTGGCCCTGCTTGCCTGGGCAAAAGAAACCGGCATCAACCTGGTGCAGATCAATGGGCAGAGGCGATATGGTGGCCCACCCCCAGGTATGTGAGAAGAGCATCTCAGCGCCATGGTGCCCTGGGAGCACACCATGTGGGGTGCCCAGCAGGCTCAGAGGCTAGGTGGGTCTCACCCACATGTACCACGTTGTTGTGTGCCTGCAGGCTGGGTGGGCGATCCCCCGCCAGCCGGCACAGAGGTGTTCATCGGGAAGCTGCCACAGGACTTGTACGAGAACACGTTGATCCCACTCTTCCAGAGCGTAGGGAAGCTCTATGAGTTTCGCCTCATGATGACCTTCAGTGGACTCAACCGAGGCTTTGCCTATGCCAAGTACAGCAACCGGCGCAGCGCCAAGGAGGCAATTGCTGCCTTCAACAACTTCAAGGTGCGGGAGGGCTGTACCATCGTGGTGTGCAAGAGCACAGAGAAGTGTGAGCTCAGCGTGGATGGTCTGGCTGCCTTTGTGAGCCAGCAGGAGCTGGAGGCCATGCTGCGGCAGGTCACAGAGGGGGTCGTCAGTGTCGCTCTGTACTCCAGCCCCTGCCAAGAATGGGCCCAGCTCGCTGTGCTGAAGTACAGCTCGCACCAGGCTGCTGCCATGGCCAAGAAAACCCTGACGGAAGGTAAGTGGGAGGCCTGGGTGCTGTGGGATGCTGCTGGGGCTGGTCTTCCTGGTGTCTGTAGTTCCATCTCCAGGCTCAGCTGTGGGGTGACTTCAACCTTGAGACATCCTTTGTTTTCTCCCTGTGTCCCCTGGGAGGTTAGCTGTCCTCAGTGGGGCTGATCCCCAGCAGTCCTCATGCCGGCCTAGTGGTGGTGGGGTAGAGCAGCTGCTGGAGGTCTTCAGACAGCTGCAAAGCAGGAACATCACCTGTACCAGTCCAGGGCATCCAGGGCTTTAACCAAGTTATTAAACTCTACCGATGGAGATGCCCTAGCCCTCAGTGCTGTGTCCCATGATTGCACAACCCTCTGATGGGACATGTTTCCCAGACATCCAGCTGGAATCTCTGAAGTCCTCATTTGTACCTGCTTCTGCCCCAGCTGATAAGTATTTGGCTTTGATGTCTTTGCAGCTGTCCCTAAAGGCAGACTGCCCCTAAAATCCCCTTGGCTTCCTAGCCCCGAGCCTGCCTTGGTAGCAAAAGGAGATGGAGATGGAACTGCCTTGCAGCCACGTGAGGGGTTGTGGAGGCAGGGGAGAGGATCCTGTGCAGTTCGCATGCTGTGGATCAGTGCCAAACCGCCTGTGGGGATCACTGCGCCAGATGCTGGGGGATGGGATGGGATGGGATGGGATGGGATGGGATGGGATGATATGATACTGGAGGACTGGTGCATGAGCATCTCCTGCCAGCTGCTGCCGGTCTCTCTTAGGGAACGTGAGGCTCAGTGGGGTGGAGATGAGGGTGGGCTGGCTGAGCCCCAATCTGAAGCAGAAACTACAGTCATCCAAGGAGAAGCCATCATCCAGCCAGGTGCAAGGGGGCAAGGGCCTGGGTGTCCCCAAGCAGACACCTCTGTCTCCGGTGCTGTACAATGTGCTGGACCGCCTGAACACCCTGTGCCGGAGGCGGTACCTGGGGACCCCTCTATTTCTCACCAAGTGCGTCCAGGCGAACCCCAACGGGTGGCTGCTCTTCTGGTGCCGGGTGGTGATCCCAGGGTGCCCCAGGCCCTTCAGTGGGTTCACGTGGGTCCGGCAGGATGGGCCAGACGGGAGTGGACATGAGGAGGCGAAGGTCACGGTGGCACTGCAGGTTCTCCGGATACTGGGTGAGTCCTCTTGAGGCATCGGTGCCAACTCCCTGCCTTTCCCAATGTCTCAGAGCATGTCCTGGAAGTGTGGAGTTGTGGTGCTTCCAGTGCGTGGTAGGACACAGCGTGACAGGCAGGGTTGAAACACTGTCCCCTCCCCACCAGATGTGGCTTTGAGCTCCAGGTGGGATTCCTGTTTGGAAGCAGAGGATGCAAGGGGAGGGGGTTTTGGGGTGCTGCTCCCCGCAGCACCACCCAGAGCCTGATGCTTTCCTCTCTGCTGCAGGTTGCCAGCTGGTGTAGGCAGCTAGTCTGCCCCAACCACAAGTTGAACCTGAGCCACCAGCCACAGTACTGCCAGCCAGCTGCCTGAGCAGCATCCAAAGCCCACTGAGGATCTGGTCCTGTTCCAGCTTTGCTTTGAGTTTGTTTGGGTTTGTTTTAACAGCTGGCTTTGGAGGACGGGGCTGCTGGCCTGGTCCATGACAGCTGCCCTGTCCCCAGCTGGCCCTTGGGGATGGTTCTGGTTTTTGGGGATGTAGGTTTACCTGGCCAGTTTGGCTTCTTTTAAGTTGGTTAGTGTTGCTCTGGTGCGATGGTGGGGCCCAGTGCAGGTCTTGGGAGAAGAAGCAGCTGCTTGGAGAGACTACCAGCATTGGCTAGGGAGGCGGAGGGGACCTTGGGGGCTGCCTGGTTCCTGAGGAATGGCCTTTGTTCAGGACAGGGCCATACCTGGAGACTGTCCTGGTGAATGGGGGATGTCCCATGGGCTGGTAGAGCTGCTTTTTAATGAGGGGAGTGTCTGCAGGCTCTGGGAGGCGCGGGGCTGTCTACGCTGCGGGGAAGCAGCTGTGGGGTTACTGGCTGTTGATGAATGATTTGTCAGGACCAGGAGGTCCATCCGTGTGGTGTTCACTTGGTATTAAAGTAGCCTGGAAAGCACTGGCTGTGTCACGTTGTCTTTGCTCCTGCATCCCCAGCTCTCTACCTCACCAGCACCATCTCGGTGCTCTCCACGGCACCTGGAAGCCTGTGTTCTCCAGCGGCAGGAGAAGGGACGAGTGGGACTTGGATCCATCTTGTAGGCTCCAGGCTCCGGAGCCACAGGCTGCTGAGCCCCTGAAAGCAGCGTTTACTTCTTTCAAGCAGCAGCCCTAGGCACACAGAGCTGTGTGGCCCGAGCTTCTCACTGAGGTCTCTCTGTGGACCTTTTCACAGAATCACAGAATGTCAGGGATTGGAAGGGACCTCGAAAGATCATCTAGTCCAATTCCCCTGATGGAGCAGGAACACCTAAATGAGATCACACAGGAAGGCGTCCAGGCGGGTCTTGAATGTCTCCAGAGAAGGAGACTCCACAACCTCCCTGGGCAGCCTGTCCCAGTGCTCTGGCACCCTTACTGTGAAGAAGTTTATTCTCAAGTTTAAGTGGAACCTCCTGTGTTCCAGCTTGCACCCATTGCCCCTTGTCCTATCATTGGTCGTCACCAAGAAGAGTCTGGCTCCATCCTTGTGACACTCATCCTTTATATACTTATAAACATTAATGAGGTCACCCCTTGGTCTCCTCCAAGCTAAAGAGGCCCAGCTCCCTCAGCCTTTCCTCATAAGGGAGATGCTCCACTCCCTTAATCATCTTGGTGGCTCTGTGCTGGACTCTCTCAAGCAGTTCCCTGTCCTTCTTGAACTGTGGGGCCCAGAACTGGACACAATATTCCAGATGTGACCTCAGCAGGGCAGAGTAGAGGGGGAGGAGAACCTCTCTTGACCTACTAACCTCACCCCTTCTAATGCACCCCAGGATGCCATTGGCCTTCCTGGCCACAAGGGCACAGTGCTGGCTCATGGTCATCCAGGACACCCAGATCCGTTTACCCTACACTGCTCTCTAGTAGATCATTTCCCAACCTATACTGGAACCTGGGGTTGTTCCTGCCCAGGTGCAACACCCTACACTTGCCCTTATTATATTTCATCAAGTTTTTCCCTGTCCAGGTCTCTCTGGATGGCAGCACAGCCTGCTGGTGTGTCAGCCACTCCTCCCAGCTTCATATTATCAGCAAACTTGCTGACAGTGCACTCTGTTCCCTCATCCAGGTCATTGATGAATATATTGAATAGCACTGGTCCCAGTACTGACCCTGGAAGGACTCCACTAGACACAGGTCTCCAACTAGACTCTCCCCATTGACCACCACTCTCTGGCTTCTTCCCACCAGCCAGTTCACAGTCCACCTCACTACCTGATCATCCAGTCCACACTTCCTCAATTTGGCAGCGAGGATGCTGTAGGAGACTGTGTCAAATGTCTTTTTTCATGTGCCCTACCTAGGCTGATCCGAGCACCTCTTGATGAGCCCTCAGAGGTCTTGGCCTTTGGCTGCATCTCTGGGACATTGTAGCTCTTCTCTGCGGTCTCCGAGTGCCTTTCAGTGCGCCCTGTGGTGTCTGCCAGTGGTTTCTGATGAGCACCGTGGGCTTCTGAGTGCATTTCAAGGCACACGTGGGTGCCTCCGATGACACAGCTCTGCTAGACCCCTCTGGATCTTCAAGGACCGAGGTGCCTTGCTGTTAGTCCCCAGTGGCCTCTGAGGACCCTATTGTGCTCACCAGGGTCCACAGTGCATTTTGATGCACCTGAGGGGACTCCACATATATTTGTATGCTCCTCAGATGCCTTGCAAAGCAACACCAAGGCACTATGAATCGTCTTCATGTGTCTTCTGAGGGCCATTCTGTGCTCAACAGCAGTCAATCAGTGCCTTTTGAAGTGCCCTTTGGCCTCCCAGAGCATTAGGATGTGGCCCATGGGGCTCTGAGTCCATTTGGTGCACCTCAAAGGGCCCTGTGCACCTGCTTCCCAGAGCTCTACCAGTACCTGCTCATGCACATCTGGACTCTCCAGCTCCCTTTGGCAGCACTTAAGTGATACCTTTGTTCCTTTTGGACATGCCCAGAGGGAATCCACCAAGAGCCTTTTGGTGCACTCTCAGGTGCTTCCAAGTACCTTTGTACTCCCTGGAGGTCTGCATGTCCCTCCTGACATGCACCAGGACCCTCACTGTTTCTGTGCATCCAAAAGAGTGTCCAAGCAAATTTTTGTGTCTTCACAGTGCCTCTTGTTGCACATGCCCTCTCTTGTGATGCTTTTCTCTGGGACTTCCATGGGCCATTCTGTGCTGGCCCAAAGGTCTCTTAGTGCCTTTTGAGGCACCCCAAAGGCCTTGAGGGCTATGCTGGCCCTGAGGATGTGTCGCAGCCTTGATGTGGCTCAGGACTATGTGGGAGATTGTGGTTGCCCAGGAGCAGGGCTGGAAGAAGGGTCATCTCAACTCACAAAGCCGCCAAGTCTTTTTATTAGGACAATCTGGAATGAGACATGAGCTCAGCCTCTGAGTGCCCTGGAGAGAGGTACCTCCCCTCCCTGGGAAGTCCACCCATCTGCATTCATGGTTAGCAGCACCCACTGCATACAGATAACACCAGATCTTCACAGCTATCCTAAGATGTATCTACAGAAACATCATGGCTTCATTTTCTTCACAGGAGGGGCCTGAACACACAGGTGGATGGTTGTGCTGGTGGTGGTGAAGGGGCAGTGCTGCCTGATCCTCTTGCTGATGGTTTCCACCTGAAGCACAAGCCGTGAAGAGCCTGGGGGCACCAGCATGGCCCAGTATATTGGCTCATAGTCCAGCTCCTGGAAAATCACCGAAGAGGACCTGCCAAGGGTGGGAACTGAGGCTGAAAGCAGCCCTGAACCGCAGGGGCCAAGAGGCTCTGCCAAGGGGAAATCCCAGTGGCAGCTGAGGTGGAGAAAATTGTGAGGTAGAGATTCCATGGGGCAGATCAGAGCCAAAGGGAGAGGAACAAGCAGAGCTGACACCCAAGAGGACTAGCCCCAAAGGCTACCACGGCCAAGGCTGGAGCATCTTACCTTGAAGATGTTGATGTGCAGATATACCAGTGCAGGTCAGACTTGCTGTTGGCACTGAAGATCTCCTGGATGCTCTCCTCCTGAGACTTTGCTCAGCCTGATCTCCATTGCCTCAGACTCCTGCAAGACCTGTCAACACCTGTCATTTCGACACTGAGCCATTGACCACCACTCTCTGGATATGACCTCATCCACCAAACAGTCCATCCAGTAAATGTATCTGTTTCCAGTTTAGAGAGAAGGATGTTGTGGGGGACTGTGTCAAAGGCCTTATGGAGATCCAGATAGATGACATTCATGGCTCTTCCCTTGTGTCCCCTCCCCACTGTAGGGCTGTGGGACAGCACCATGCCTGGCCAGGGCCACTCCACAGGTGCACGTCACCCAGCCTGCAGGCTGCCCCTGGCCACCAGCCACCTTGCCCAGCAGGGACCAGCTGGCACCCACAGCTCTGCCATGGCCAAGACACCCGGTAGCATGAGGACATCCCCTGCCACTTGCAACAGTGGAGGAAAACTCGGGCTCTCTCATGATACCAATGACAAGTGGCAATGCCGAGACACAGGGTGCTCACCCCACCCAAGGCCACCACCACCCCCTGTCCCCCCTGCCATCAGGTGTCAGACATGCACAGTGGTGCCAGGGAAATTGGGGTGAACCAAACCATCGGCACAAGGCGTTGGGAACTGGAAGGCACTGGGTTTATTTGCAATAAACAAATTGATGTCTAAATTAATTAACAAAGGCTGATTGACACACCGGCTTGGACAGCGGTGCAGGCATAGCAGGGGCCAGGCAGGCCCTCAGGCAAGGGAGGGACCCATTTGCCTGGACTAGACACTGTAGGACCCCATGTCACTCCCCCCTAGCCCCCCAAGCAATGCCCTGCCTCACCCCCCCATCCCAGGAACCCCAAAACCACCAGCGAACCCCAGTCTTGGCCACCCCAACACCAACCCACCCCCTCCAGGGCTGCATCCCTACCAGGACCCCCAGCCACATCCCCCCATGTCTGGACCCCGCATCCCTACCAGGACCCCCAGCCACATCCCCCCATGTCTGGACCCCCCATCCCCACCAGGACCCCCAGCCATGTCCCCCCAATCTATGAACACCCCATCCCTACCAGGGATCTTCAGTCATGACCCCCCCCAAACCCTCCACCAGGGACATCCCCACCCCTGGACCCCCCAAACCAGAGACCCTCAGTCATGACATCCCCCAGCCCTGCCTCACCAGGGACCCCAAGCCAAGTCCTCCCCACCAAAGACCCCCTCCATCCCAGGAACCCTCCATTTCAGCGACATCCCCATCCCCCCATCCAGGGATTCTCAGCCACACTGTCCCCAACCTCGCCCCCATCCTGGGGCCACCCCTGGGCTCCTCCCTCCTGGGCCTTGGATGTCCCATAAGCACTGCCCATCCCATACGAAGGGCCCACCATGGGGCAACCCCCAACCCTGCCACCACCCCTCAGTCGCTGCTGTCGCTGTCACTCCCCACTTCTGCCTTCGGCTCGGCCTCATCCCGCAGATCGGCGAAGAAGTCCTCCCCACTGCCCGCGGCCTTGCTGCTGAGGGCCCGCAGTGGCCCCCCCTTCTTCTTCTTCTTCCGGTAGTCATCCACCACCAGCCCCCCCAGAGCAGAAACATCCCAGAACTTCACCTTCTGGTCATGGGCACAGCTGGCCAGGAGTCGCCCGTCCGGGGCCACCGCCAGCTGCTCGATGGGCTCCCCCAGGTGCTGCCCCACACAGCCGAGCACCCGGTTCGGCAGGACATTCACCGCCCTGCAGACAGGGCCATGAGGGCCTTGCGGGGAGGCAGCACCCTGGTCCTCCATGAGCCCACCTGCCCACACCAGTGCAGGCTTGGCATCTCCTCCCTCCCCCTTGTCTTACACCCTCCCCATCCCATCCCATCCCATCCCATCCCATCCCATCCCATCCCATCCCCTGACCTGATGACTCCATCCAGGGACCCCACGCAGACGATGCTGTCTGTGATGGGGACCATGCAGTCAATGGACTCAGCCCTTAGGGCGAAGCGATCGCTGGTGGCCCCAAAGCCATCCCAGTTGAAGAGGTAGATGGTGCCTTCACTGGAGCCACATGCCACTTTCTTCCCTCTCTAGGCAAGATGGGGGACAGTAAGGCAGAGGCAGGACAAGACACCCGAGGCGTGGAGGGGGATCTGGTAGATCCTGCTCTGCAGCAGGGCCCAGTGCCGACCTTCAGCAGCACGACAGACGTCAGGTCCCCATTCTGCGGCTCCGAGAGCAGATCAAAGCGCCGCCTCTTCACGTTGAAGACACCCAGGGTGCCATCACCACTGCGGGAGATGGATGGGGCACATCATGAGCATGGGACAGGGTGCAGGATGCTTCTTGCAGCCCTAGGGGAGGGTCCTGCATGGGCATGGAGGAGACCCATGAAGCCACAGAGCCCTTAGTACCTGGCAGTCAGTAGGATCTTCCCGTTACCATCCACGGCCATCGCGCTGATGTACTCCTCATGCTGACAGGCCTCCAAGATTGCATCCCCCTTGCGCAGGTCCCACACCTTCAGCTCCCCACCATCATCACCCGTGGCAAAGATGTGGTTATCAATGGGCAGCACGCAGTTGAGGGCTGAGCTGCAGAGACCCCGGCCCCACACCGGCACGGTCATGGCTCACGCTGTGGGCAAAGGACTCCCAGAGCATCGGGAACACTGCTCCAGCCCCATAAGGGGAGGGAAGGGGATGCTGCCATGGTCAAGCCACCCATGAAGACCTACCCATGGGCCTTAGGGAAGCGCGTTTCCAGCCGTCCCTCCTCCACTGTCAGGATGTGGATAGACTTGTCCTTGGACACAGTGAAGAGCTCTGGAGCGCCGTGTCAGTGCCCCCCAGCCCCGCTCTCCCCCGCTGCCACCCCACGTCCCCCACACTCACTGTGCCCATCCTGGGAGAAGGCCACATCCCGGCACGACTTGAGGTGATGGCCCGAAGACCAGAGCTGCCGGTTCTCCCCCTCGGTGCAGGAGTACGAGTACCTGCGGGCAGCGGGGCGGGCTGGCCGTTGCCCAGCGCTCCCCACACCGGCGAGACCCCGGCCCCACGGCTCCCCCCCCCCGCCCCACTCACAGGTAGACGTCGCCGTCCAGGTCCCCCGCTGCCAGCAGGGCCCGGGACGGGTGCAGGGCGATGGCATTGGCCGTTGCTTCGAAGTAGATGTCCTCGGGGGTGTCCCGCAGGCGCGGCTCGGGGCGACCCAGAGAGGAGCGGGGCGGTGAGGCCGGGGCTGCACTCACCTCTCCCGCCTCCGCCGCCGCCATCTCTGGTGCCCGCTGGGCGCGGGCGCAGGCGCAAATCTCTTTTGTATAACCCCGCCCCGTCATTTGCATGGCGGCGCGGTCGCCACGCGGTGGCCGGCGGTCGTCCGGCGGCTCCTTCGGGCTCATGGGGGTTCGCTGCTCCTCGCACCGGCGGGAGGTCGGGTCCCGCGCGCACCCCGGGGCCATTTCGCCGGGACTCGCCCTGGGCTCTCCCCGCCGCCCCTCCGCCCCGTTCACCGGGGCCACCTCCGCCCTGGCCCCGGGGCGGGGGCACCAGCCGCCGCCGGGCTCCTGCCCAGCGCCTCAACCCTGCCGGGGGCCACCAGCACCATCACCGTCCTTGCGCAGAGGGGCTCTGCCAGCTCCCTCTGGCCCTGGCCTGCTGGGACAGGATTTGGTAGGTGCTGCACCCATCACACCCACCCTGCCACTGCTCGGAGGCGACCGCCACTCCCGTACCACGCACAGCCCACCGCAGCCAGCCGGCACGGTGACTCACATACAAGAAGCAGTGCAAGTCCTCTGCTTCAGACCGCTCCTCTTGCTGTTCCCCACCCGTGCCGTGGGGTGCATCCAGCACTGCATTACGAGCCGGTTGAGGGAGGTGATCGTCCTGCTCTGCTCTGGTGCAGCCTTACCTCGAGTACTAGGGGCAGTTTTGGGTGCCACAGGATAAAAAGGATCTAAAGCTACTAGAGAGTGTCCAGAGGAGGGCGACAAAATTGTTGAAGGGTTTAGAGAGGAAGCCATATGAGAAGAGGCTGAAGTCACCTGGTTTGTTCAGCCTGGAGAAGAGGAGACTGAGAGGAGATCTCATTGTGGTCTAGAACTTCCTCACAAGGGGAAGAAGAGGGGCAGACACTGATTTCTTCTCTCTGGCCACCAACACCAGGAGCAGAGGAAATGGCAGGAAGACGTGCCAGGGGAGGGTGAGGTTGGCCATGAGGAAAAGGTTCTTCAGGCAGAGGGTGCTGGAGCACTGCAACAGGCTCCCCAGGGAGGTGGTCATGGCACCAAGCCTGACAAGAGTCCAGAAGCATTTGGCCAAGGCCTTCAGACACATGGGCTTGTCCTGTGCAGGGACAGGAGTTGGCCTCCACGATCCTTGCGGGTCCCTTCCAATTCACAGCATTTGGCGATTCTATGATTTCTTCCCACCAGTTGCTCAGCTGGCATTATTTCCCCAAACATGTTGATTTGCTAACTGTATTCAGGGTTTGACAAGGGCTGCTGCTCCCATCCCAAAAGACTCCCACGATAAATATCCTTAGCAAGGGCATGCCTTGTGAGACTCACAGGGGCCTGGTGGGTGGGAGAAGGAGCCCAGCAGCCCTGGTGATCTGAGCCCAGCCCAGGCTCCTTCCCTCTGCCCACACAAACAGACCTTCACCCAAATTTAATGTGGTTTTATTACAGTTAAAACATTTACACACCACAGGCTGTACAGCAAAGACTGGAAGGGAGGAGAGCCTCAGCACAGCCCCATAGCGCACAGCTTGGGGAGCACGTGCTGCCCAGGCCAGAGGACATCAAGCAAGGAGAGGACATCAGCAAGCTCTGGGAAGGCAGCATTCAGCAGGCCAGACTTCCAGGAGCTGGAGGAGAAGATACTGGAGGCATCAGTACTTAGGCCGTTTCACCTCAACCCTGCAAGAGACAAAGAGGGGCAGGATGGAGGTGAGGATGCAGAGCAGACAGCTTCATCCTCCTCTCCTCCAGAGCTCAGCACCGAAGTCCAGTTTCACCCCACAGAACAGTGTGGGGGCTCAACCAATCCTGAGGGCACCCAGCTGGAGGGGGCAGGAACCATCAGCACTGGAGTCTGCTCAGCACCCACCCACAGCCCAGGGGCTAAGTGCACTGCAGGCTCTGCTCAGCTGAGCAGGGGGCAGCAGCACCCCAAGGGGATCAAATGTTCTCTGCTCTCCTTCCAACCCCACCGCTGAGAGCTGGCAGGGAGGTCTCTGCCTGGTGCAGCCCCAAGGAGAGGTGGCAGGAGACAGCCAGTGTGAGCCCAGAGCACAGACAACTTCACTAACCCATCAGCCTCCAACTTCTTCCTCTTCTCGATGATCTGCAGAGAAAGCACAAAGGCCCGTTACCCTGAGGGTAGATGGCTGCCCACAGCTGCAGCAGAAAGGCTGTAGGGTGCAAGATACACTCAGGGATAGCTGCAGCTAGGCCAGAGCAAGCTGACACCAGCTAAACCTGTCCACAAGCTGCCTGAAGCCTGGAAAAGTTTGGCCTGTTCCCCCTTTGCTCCATTTTGGCCATCAAGGATCTTCTGTTCCCACCTTCCCCTAGCCCAACCCATACTGTTGGGTTGCTCACAGACAGCTCCCCCTGCCAGGACAACCCCCAGCTCTGCTGGTTAGAAAACAGGGATCTGCTAAATATGCCTCTTCCCTCCCAAGACCCTTTGGATGGCTCAGAGCTGCTGGTTTTGGACATGTTCATGTGCCCCAGAGCCCAGAGCAAAAACCTTCCCTGTCATGACTGCTCCCAGGGGGCTTTTTGAGGGCTCCTAGGGCAACAGCTGCAAATGCAGCTCCAGACACCTCTCCAGTCCTGAAGCCCCAAATACTTGGCTGATGCTCTTGCAAGGAGCAAATCCAGCTTCTAGAGAGAGCCAGCCCTGTTGCACACGCAGACTGGCAGCGCCTGGCTGCCCAGACATGGGCTGGACCCAAGAGCCGTGTCTATGGCAAGGAGGGCAGGACTAGGTGGGATACACTGTCAGCTCTTGGCCTACAGATGATACCCCAGCACCAGCCACTCACTGCACTGATCTTCTTCCACTGCCGGTCCAGCTCTGCCTTGTCATTCGTCTCCTTGAAGCGACGGGTTTTGCGTCCCTCAGACATCTTGATCCCATACTGGAAGGCCGCCCTGGGGAAGGAGCGAGACAAAGCTCAGTGCTCGCAGGGGATCCATGGCCTGCTGGGGAAACAGACACGTCTGCCCCATCCATGAGCTCGTCCTCCAGAGCCAGCGTAGGCCTCTGAAAGCAGCGGCTGGGAAGGAGTCCTTGAGAGTGACACTAAGACCAAAGAGAAGCCACCAGGCCCAGGATCCACAGTTCCTCCTTGGGTCCTCACCAGAGGAACCCCCTTCTCAATTTAAGCTCTCCCAGGACCTGGGTTTGGCCAGCACTGCCACCCCCACCCAGAAACCTCCCTCAGCCCATCCCAAGGGCTGCACTCACTTGGGCAGAGCTTCTTTGTTGTTCATGTATTCGCTGTACTCCTCCTGGGTGTCAAAGTCCCAGCGGCCCAGAGGTCCTTTCTTGTTACCCTGCAGCAAAAGAATGACTCAGAGCAGCTCCTTAGCTGACACCAGCCAGGGCTTCTCACATGCCCAGGAAACACCTCAATCTCCCATCGACCGCAGTTCAATGGACTTGTGCACCCAGTCTGGCCTTGCCTCCAAGATCCCCTCACTGAGAAGCCCCAGACAGATCCGGTGGAAGAGTGAGTTCAGATGAATAGGACACCTCCCCAGTACCTCTTTGTCAAGTGCCATGTCTGCTCCCTGGGATGACAGATCCCACCCAGATCCAGGCACAGAGTAGATCAGCAAACCTCAAAACACATTCAACCCCCTGCTCCTCTCCAGTGGGATCATCTCAGCAGCCTGCACTGATGCTTAGTTCACTGGCTGGTCCTAAAAGCCAGTGACAGCATACCTGATCCATTTTGCTGTAGTCCACTTCTTCATCACTGTCCACAGCCATATCATCCATTCTGTAAAGAAAAGCAAAGAAAGGAAACGGTTTGGAGCAGGTCCACAGGACATAGATCAGGACCTTGGAGCCATCTCTCACACTGAACGTGCTCAGTTCCTGGACCAGAGAGCAGTTCCTTCAACTTCAGGCCTCACAGGTGAACCGTACCATAAGGGCAAACAAGACTACAAACACTAAGATGACTCTGCAGGTTGAAAGCTGTTCCTCTTCTGCTGAGGGACTGCTTTGAGGCCAGAGCATGAGCATACAGATTACCAGGGAACCCAGGAGACCTGCCCACCCACCTTGGCCTCTCCCTGGTACTGAGGGGCAGCAGACTCCTAGTAGCATTTACAACAAAGCCCAGGTAATAAAAGGCCCGGTCTGCCAGAACTAAGATCTTGGAAAGTATTTTAACAGTAGGTTGCAACCCCAGACAAAGGCAAGTCCGCTCCTCCCAACAAGATGTTCAAGTTCTTGCTGCCAGAGAACAGCAGCCCCTCGGCACACCCTGCTCCCAACCCACAGCTTCTTGCTGCTTCCTTACGTAGCAGGGTAGCACTCGGCATAGCTGTTTGACATGCCGAAGAAGTCCCCCAGCTGCTTCTTGTCTTCTGGCTTCTTCAATGTGACAACAGTCAAGGAAAGCAACATCACATGGCCTTACAGCTAAGAGCACAGCCCCAAAGAACCATCTCCTGCCTCAACACAACCAAATCGCAAGCTGCAGAGCTTATCTTTGCCATATAAGCTACAGGAGGAAGAGCCCTCCCAAGTGAGGAAGGACAGCCACACAGCCATGCTTGGGCAAGGCCTGCCTGCAAGGGAAACCTGGCCCTGCAGACAGCCAGGCTGGAACAGACAGGAAAGGATATGACTCTGCTCCTTCCCAGCCAGTAGCTCCAGCAAACTTCTCATTGATGGACTTGATAAGCTCCTTGGCTGAGCCAGGTCCTGGGACAGAGAGAGCAGCAGTCTGAGTTTTGGGGGAGGAACAACTCACTGCAGTACACCTGGGGCTGCACAGAGCCCCTTTCTGCACAACCATCTCTTTGGGAGAGGGACAGGGTACACATGAGGTAGGAGAGGAGCCGGGAGAACACCGAGGAGCAGCAAACCAGTTCATGCACAGACAGGGGCAGGCTGATCCCAGGAGATCCTGAACCCTCCTCAGCTTACAGCCAACATAAAGTTGTTCAAGCTGGTCTGCTGCCCGGGAAGGATCTGCACACACACTCAGCTGGCACGCACCAGTCTGCAGGCACATGACTCTTCAGCCCAAAACCCTCACAGCAAGGAATTCCCTCTGTCATGGCAGTCTCTCGCACAGGCCAACAAGCCAAGCCGTTCTGCTGTTTGCAACTGGCCTCACTCAAGTGTCCAGCCTCATTCAAATGTCCACACCACTTAACTCACCTTTGTCGATGTCTGTGGGCTGCAAAGAAGAGGGAGAGATACAGTGTCAGCCAGGAATGCTGAAAGTGGGCAAGTGACAGTGCTGCGTGACTTGCAGCTCCACTTTAAGACTGTGGCAAGCACAGAGCTGAACCATAAAAGCTACTGGTTTGGGCTAGTCCTGCCTTACTCGCCGAAGGAGAGGACAAGCACCCAGCTACCCACTAGCCTTGGGGTAGAGAGACAAAGATCAGCAAGAGCTTAACGCTGGCATGTGTGGGAGCATGACCAGACACCCAAAGCCACCAAAGTGAGCACACCAACCCCACAGCTGCACTCCCCTAAGGCAGAGATCAGGTGGGACAGCCCAGGCTTCATGAACAGAAGCTTACCTCATCATCAGCCTTGGGCTTCTCAAAGTAACTGTGCCTCTTCTTTTCCTCCTCCCGCTCACGCTCTCGGTCCCTGTCACGCTCTCGGTCCCTGTCACGCTCTCGGTCACGGTACCTCTCCCGCTCCTTCTCCCGGGGCATCTTCGCAGTAGAGGGCACATAATCCCCAATGTCTTCAAAGATACTAGAATTGGAAAAGAGCCACAACCACTTCCATTTGAACTGGAACCTAATAATGGAGTATGCAGCACCAGCACCAAGAGCTAAGGATGCCCACCAGAACTGGTTTCTACATCTGTCAGAGGTATCAATGCATTTCTGCTCTCTTCTGCTGCCTGGACCTGCTACTGGTAGACCAGGACAACAGAGAGCCCTTGCCTGCCTCAAGTTTGAAATGAAAAACAGAGCTTGACTCCAGCCCTATCACAGAATCCTAGTATGGTTTCGGTTGGAAGGGACTTTTAAAGGTCATCTAGTCCAACCCCCAAGAGGGCCTTGTCCTACAAACCACAGGTCCAAAGAGGTAGCTCGCTCCAGAAGCACTAAACCCAGCCCTCTCCAAACCAAGTTGGACAAAAAAGACACTGCTTAAGGCAGAGAGCTGTGACCCCACAGCCTTTGGTAGGGAGGCACTTACTTCATATCAGCTTCAGGGGGCTTCTTCTCATCCAGCTTCCCTGCAAGGATACAAGAGCAGCAAGAGGCACATCATCCATTCTGCCACCTGTACTGTTTTCCTGTCTGCAATCTGGTTTCCAAGCCCCAAAAGTGTTGAGCTGGAGGGTGTCCTCCTGACTCCCTCTTCAGTTAATACATCATATTGAGCCCCCTTAAGAAGCCACTACATCCTTCCCCAATATGGGACATTTCCCCAAGGAAGTGAGCTTTAGTGAGGAAGGGCAAAGCAGCAGGAACCACCCTCGCAGCTGTCATTTCTCAGTAGTCAGTCCCTTAAGGGGGAACAGCCTGCTTTTAGGATGCAGTGCTCAGGGAGCTATAGGAAATCACCATCCTCTAAGTCCACTGCCTCACGGTGCAGGGGAATGCAGCAAATTAAAATGCATCTCCTTTTCTTGGGATATGCTTCCAACACTAAGTCCTTCTACTTAATTCACTTCAGCTCCTACCTTTGTCTTTCTTCTTGAGCTTCTTGTTACGGGTCCCTTGCCTGAGATAGGAGAGGATCTGTGTCAGTTTGCTGATGACTATGTCATTAGTGGTCAGGGTGGTCTGTGCCTGAAAGAGAAATCCCCGAGGAAACAGATGACTCTCTCATCACAGAGAGATGTGCCCTCCTGGCAAGACCTGCTCTGGCCAATTCAGACCAATGCCGTAAGGCAACCTGGACGCTTGCTGGGTACCTCCATGGTGGGGCAGTCAGCCTTGCTCCGTATCAGCGTGGTTGGGATATCGGTGTCGGCATACTCATCATCCAGATCTACCACGTAGGCCATCCTCCCCGGTAGGAACAGCTCATTCCGCTCGTAGGCCTTGTTCTTGAACAGAATGCGGTAGATATTGCGACCTGAAGAAAACATGTGAGAGACCTGCTCTTACAGGAGCAATGGACAGCATATTTAGTTTATCAGAAACACCAAAAATCACCTCTTAAGAGGTATGCTTCCTCCAGTGCTCAAATTCAGGATGCCTACACCTCAGACTTCCCCTCCAATGACTAAAGGTTTTCATTCCTCCATTCACTCTCTGGGATCTCTCCCACATTCATGGCACAACACAAGGTGGGGAACAGCCACATCCACACATTCTTACCCAGCCGGGTCTTAAATTCAATTTTGTTCTCTGGATCCTCATCTTTCCTGAAGAGAAATGGAAAACAGAAGTATTATGCTAAGCATATGTCTCCTCTGTATCCTCCTCCCTGGGTGGCGGCTGCACTCAGGAGAGCAAAATCCTCAACCACTCACTTAGTTTCCTTCTGGGGCTTCTCCATCATTTCCTCCTCTTCCTTCTCCTTGCTGGCAATCTCAGCCCGTACCTGGCCACAGAGTAAATCCATGCATTACAGACCAATCCATGCCACTGCTGCCTATCAGAACCAGTAAGCCCACTTCCACCAGTTCCCTAACCCTTCATAAATCTCTCCCAGAAAAAGAAATCCACACTGACAAGACTGATGCACATCTAAGTGGCAACTGCTACCCTCTGCCTGCCTCTCTGCTCATGGAAGCAGACAGGTAGAGTAGCAGCACGGTGGTATCTGTGCTCACCTTCTGCAACAGCGCAAAGTCCAGACCCTTCACCAAGTGAGTGTGCTCCATGTCACCACCCAAGAACTTGGACTCCTGGATCAACTGTCTCCTCTTCTCTGCAGCAGATTTATCCCTGAGCAACAAAAATGGAGCCAGTTACAAGACAGTCCCTCTGGAGCAGACCAGCAAGACAGGGCCATGCCACATGCTCACGTACGCCTCTGCTGTCGGCCCCACAGCTCTGTAGTTGGCAGTTGTGCTGATCAGCTCTGTTTCCTCATAGTCCTTGTTCACACCATCTCTCCTCTCCTTGGCTCGATCCCTGTACTTCTCAGCCAACTCCCTCTCACGCTCTATCTCCTGCTGGCGCAGCTTTGCATAATAGCTGGGATTGGAAAAACAGCTCAGTGTTAGAGCATCATAATCACACTTTAGATGCACCAGTCAGGTAACCGCCTCAAGACCCCCACGCATGTCCATTCTGCTCCTGATCCCTTCCTTAAAAAATGTACTAAAGCACCATGGGACACAACATGCCTAGAGGACATCAGACAAGATGAAACTGCTGTACCAAGTCTCTCCGAAGAGGTCAGTTTTCCCTTCCAAAGGGAAAAGATTGAGTGCAGTCATGCTGCCCAGATGTGTCCCAAAAGACAATAGCACAGATGTCCCACCATTGCCCTGCTCAGCCAGACACCTGCAGAGACTCCCCTGCTTCTTCCAGAGGTCAAGCTTCACCCCCATCCTGCTGCTGCCCTCCCACATCTGTTCCCACAAGCAGTGACTGTCAGTTTGAGCTCTTCTCACTCTGCTTGGCTCCAAAGCCCCAAAATAATGCAGGTTGCTCAGGGTTGTCTTTGGTAGCCCAAGAGCTCAGAAGCTCTCGTGAGGGACATGATGTGCGAAGACAAGTCCTAACACATTGCTTTCCCCATTTACCTTTTCTTCTTCCTTCTGCGAGCAGCTGGATCTTCATCTTCATTGTACTCCCGGGGCATCCTGGAAAAGGGCAAGAAACAACACCTACAGTCTGCAGAGCCACACAAACATGGGCAGCTAGACAGAACAGTCCCTCAAGACACAGCAGGGCACCGAGATGCTCAAAGATGGGAACACTACAGTCCCATTTCTCCCTAAATCCACTCTGTCAGCAGGGGGGAAAGTACTGATTTCCACAGAACAAAACCTAAATCTGCCTCCTGCATGAAGCATCTTAACAACCATACAAGACTTGCTGTTATTTAAAACAGTCCTGACCCATCTGTTTCCCCAGTTAACACACGCTTACACAGCTTACACGGACTCAAGCACAAAGCAAGCACCAACGTCTGCTTCACAGGCCCTGTCTGCACGCTCATTAGCAAAAGGCCCTCCACTGCAGAGCACAAGGGGAGATAGTGTCAGGCAGGAGCAGAGCCCCAGAGGGAAGGCAACCAGGCTTTGTGCCACAGTCCTGTGAAATGGAGAGTCCTACTCACTCATGGTGGCGAGATTTGGATGGTGGCGCAGATGTTGGTGCAGCCCGCGGGGTCATGAGAAGCTTTCTGAAGTCTTCATTGGTCAGCTTGGACCTGTAAGGAAGAAGGGAAACAGAAACCATCATCTTCTGATGAGCTTCAGCAGCCTGATGGCTTTCAAAGATGCAGAGAGTTTGCCAGCACATCCTGCATGGTGGAGTTGGACATGTCACTTGTTCCTTGGTTGAACAGACAGACTGGGTCCCTGCGGAAGGAGCCCAAAGGTTGCATCGCACCAGCCACTCCCACACTCAGGATAGGGAAATTTGCCTTGGGTCCCATAATCCTGCCTCAGTACCCCAGTATTGTACTGTACTCACTGGTGGAAGGAGTGCGAGTCATCCACGTCGTGGCCATCAGGGGCCAGAGGGTTGGAAAATGGTTCATCTGGGGGACAGGAGGAAAGAGTGCTCAGACTCTGCCTGAATGGCTTCAACCCTCCTCCAAGCCCCAGGATCCTGCCAGCCTGGTCCCTGCTCAGGACCTTCCTTCCCAGGGAGGGGAGCAGCGTTCACACACTGCTCCCCCACCAAGCTCAGGCCGCTGACACCCTGGGGGTGGCCTCACCAGGACACAAGGGACATCGGGTCCTGGTGTCACTGCCCACCACAAGACCTTGCCAGCCCCCCCAACCTGAGTGACTCTGCACCCTCCGTGTGGGTGTCTGAGGGCCCCCCCACCTCCCAGGACCGCCCTTGCACCCCCTCCATCCCCAGAAACGCCCATTGCCGGATCCCGAGCGCAGCCCCGTGTCAATCCCCGCGCGGGGGTCACCCCCAAACACACCCTGCGTTGTCCCCACATTCCCCCCAGCGCCTCCTCACCCCGGAGCCTCATCCCGAGAGCAAACCCTCAACTCCCCAGCCTGTCGCTCCCCCCAGAAGAGGCTGTTCCACTCGCCGAGCCGGGGGGTGCCCGTGACCCCCGGAGGTCCCCCCGCTGTCCGCTGCCCCAAGCCTGGGCTGGGCCTACACCACCCGCCCCCACCGGGCCGCTCCCTGATTCCCCGAGTGCCGCAGCACCCCTCGCCCGAGAGCCGGATGCCCCGCAGCCCCCGCGGTGTCCCTCGGCCCCGCTCACTGTCCCGTTCCGGCATCTCGACCCTCTCCACTCCGCGCCGCCGCTCCCCTTCCCAGCACCCCCCGCGGCCGGCCAGCCCCCCCCCCCCCCCCCCCAATCCACATTGGCCGGCCGCTGGCGGAACAATACTGCGATTGGTAGACACTGAGACTAGCGGGCGCTGCGATTGGTAGGCGCTGAAGCCACGACCCCGTGTTGTTGTCTCGAGCAGAGAGAAGATGGCGGCGGCAGCGGCGGTGAGGGGCATCGGGGGCGGGCTGGGCCGCGGCCTGCGGGAGCTCCGCATCCACCTGTGCCAGCGCTCCGCGGGCAGCCGCGGCGTCAGGTGAGTCGGGGCCGGGGGGGAGAGAAGCACTGGCCTGTCCTCAGCCTGGCCAGGCCTCCTGCCCGCGCCCAGCGGGCTCAGCCTCGGGATCCACCGTTCCCCCCTGTCCTGGTTTGAGCTGGGCCAGAGCTGGTTTCTGTTCAGCAGCCGGAACAGCGCTGGGGTTTGGGTTCAGATGGGATTTGTTAGGAGGGAAATGCTGAGAACATCCCCATGTTGGCATTTGTGTGCCTGGGAGTGAAGGACTTTGTTTTGTCCATCTGCAAGTGCAAGATCTAAGGGGGGAGGAATATTTAAATGAATCAGCTCAGTTGGCATTTGGCTCTGCCAAGGGGCTATTCCATCTCCTATCCCCCATGGGCAGGACATTCATGAGGGGCTCTTCCTCTCTTTGGCTTTCACTCGGGCTCTCACTCTGCCAGGATTGTGGTTTTGGTTTGGGATTGTTGCTCCTCTGTGATTGTTATCTGGGAACAGGCTGGGCTTGGTCGGTGGGTGGTGAGCAATGGCACTGGATATTGCTCATTTGCATATTCTATTACTATTATTATAATTGCTATTTTAATGTCAGTGTTATTTTAAGTTTTATTTTATTTCAATTACTGAATTACCCTTATCTCACCCTACAAGCCTTCTTTACCCTTGCCCCCTAAGCCTCTCCTTTATCCCCTGGTGAGGGGGGTGAGAGTGAGCGAGCAGCTGTGTTTGGCTGCAGCCCAGTGCTGGCCAAGTGAAACCACCACACTCCCTTAGAGACTTCATCGAGCAGCACTATGTGACCCTGAAGAAGGCAAACCCAGATTTCCCCATCCTGATCCGGGAGTGCTCCGGTGTCCAGCCCAAGCTCTGGGCTCGGTATGGTAAGTGGGGGGGTGCCTGCTGGGAACCACCACCCGGGGACAGCCAGAAGCAAGTGGCAGAGCTCCATCGCAGGAAAGGGACACTGGTGGTGAAGGAGCAGTTTTCCACTGGGCAAGGTGGGGCTTCAGAGAAGTGTGTTACTGTTGCATCACCTGGTGGGAGGCAAAAAAGGGACCTGTAGCTCAGAAGGTGGTTTGTCAGCTTGTGGCTGTGATCTCCCACGCCTTGTAGGATTCCTATACAGAAAAAAGTTTGTTTTTTCTTTGTTTTCACTGTGTTCTCAGTGGCTGAAAGCCACCAGGCTGCTTTGGGATGTGGTGGTGGCCTCTGCTCAGCTGCTGCACAGTAGAAGTTAACAAAAAGAGTCAAGGAAATGTCTTAGGCTGCATTGGCTTTTCTCCAAGGGAAAGGCTGAGAACAAAAAGAAGGTGGCAATGGTAATTTGGGCACAGGGAGGTAAACTGGAGAGTGGTGGGAGTGAAAGGGTCGTGATGGGAGCCTGGGCTGTGACATCAGTGGCGCTTGGGAAACCTCAAGCAGGGCTTTGGGTTGCCCTTGCAACAGAAAAGGACCAAGGCACCTGCCTCCTCTAAGGCACCTTTCCTCTGTCTTTCTTGCAGAGTTTGGTAAGGAGAAAAGCGTGCCGCTGAACAACCTTACCATGGATGAAGTGGCCAAGGCCTTGGAGAACATTGTGAAAAGCAAGGTGTAAAGACAGCCGGTAAACATGCACACGCTGAAGACCTGACCGATGATCTTTAATCTAAAATGTGTATCTTTAACTTATCAATTGCATAAATGCAACCTGCTTACCCCGAGCTTTGTGTGTTGGGTTTAAAGCCCAAAGGAGCTGCTGGAGGGAAGGGCTGACCCAGCAGGGTTTATACACCACCTCCCTGGCATCAAGAGCCTGGCTGCCCGGGTTGCAGCTCAGCTCTGCCCCTGCTCCAAGCTGGGGAGGCACGGGGCAGCTGGGCAGTAACTACAAGGTGACCACAGGGATGGGAACAGCCATATCATGCCAAGGACCAGTGTCCCTGTGCAGCCAGCGCTGGTGCTTACAGACCCCTGTGCAGCCCTTGGGAAAGCAGGGCATGGGATGAACAAATGGTTTGCTCCTCCTTGGAGTGCAGGGGAAGGGAAGTGGCATGGCCTAGGAGAAGGCAGACAAGGTGGCGTGGCAGGGACTGAAGGTGGAAGGCCCCAAGGGCTGTTTGATCATGTCCAGCAGTGCTTGTGCCCGCTCCTGGAGTTCTGGAGTGCTCTGGAGCTGCTCAAGGGCCCAGTGCCCGCCTTGCCTGGCGAAGTCAGCAGCAGCCTGTGCAAGAGGAGAGGAGTGAGAGCTGTCTGGCTGCCCCCCGAGTAGCTGCTACAGCTGATCCTGTCTGCTGAGAACCACCACTGCACAGCCCAGGGAACAGGGATGAAGGAATTCCCCAGAGCCCCACCAGGTGCTAAGTCCCAGAATTGCCTTGATGGGAAAAGGCCTTTATCATCAAGTCCAATCATGAACCCAACACTGATAAGTCACATGTCCCTCAGCACTATGTCTACATGACTCTTCAGTCCCTCCAGGGATGGGGACTCTGCCACTGCCCTGGGCAACCTCTGCTGATGCCTGAGAGCCCTTTCAGGAAAGTCCCAATCCAGGTAAATCCAGCCATGCTGATCGCTGGCTGGGAGTGTTCACAGCTTGAAGTAAGTGCACCTGAATTAAAAGAATCACCCTGTAATAACCTCAAAGGGTAGAAACAACTTGCCCAAAAAACAGTCACTGTCAATGAAAAGGAGCTCCCCAGGGACACAGGAAGTGCTTCCACCCTCTGTGTCACACAAGTGCCCCTGTTCAGGTGTGTGTCTGGGTGCTGAGGAGTGGGGTGTGAGCGTGGCAATGACTGAAGGCAGTATTACTTAAATAATAATCCTCATCCCCAGCTTTACAATTTCATGCTTGATTCTGAGGCAGGCACGCTCCACTCTTACCTCTGGCCAGTGCCGGAAGAGGAGGTGCAGCAGCTCGAGGCACTGCCCCACCACTTCAGGGTCAGGCAGTGTGAGGGTGGGCAGCAGCAGGGGCAGGGCAGGCTGCCAGTGCAGCTGCTGGCAGTAGGCTGGCCCCTTCTCTGCTATATTGCACAGAACTGTCAAGACCTGGATGGAGAAGCAGTAAGAAGGAGGGATCAGTGTATGCTTTGTTAGTGGGCAGGTTCCTTTAGGAGGGCTCCAGAGAACTCCCCATGTCCTGCCAAGTGCTTCCCCAAAGCCATGTGCCCACCAACCAACTGGATTTTGAAACAGACTGGTTTGGGTTGGAAGGGACCTTAAAGCTCATCCAGTTCCAACCCCCCTGCCATGAGCCCGGGCACCTTCCACTAGACCAGGTTGCTGAAAGCCTCATCCAGCCTGGCCTTGAACACTGCCAGGGAGGAGCAGCCACAGCTGCTCTGGGCAACCTGGGCCAGTGTCTCACCACCCTCACAGCAAAGAATTTCTTCCTCAGATCTCATCTCAATCTCCCCTCTTCCAGTTTCAAGCCATCACCCCTTGTTCTGTCACTCCCTGCCCTTGTCCAAAGTCCCTCCCCAGCCTTCCTGAAGCCCCTACAGATACTGGAAGGCCACTAGAAGGTCTCCCAGGAGCCTTCTCTTCTCTAGGCTGAACAGCCCCAACTCTCTTGGCCTGTCCTCACAGCAGAGGTGCTTCAGCCGTCAGATTATCCTCATGGCCTCGTCTGGACTCACTCCAGTAGGTCCACGTCCTTCTGCTGTTGGTGGCCCCAGAACTGGAGGCAGCACTGCAGGTGAGGTCTCAGGAGAGCAGAGCAGAGGGGCAGAATCCCCTCCCTCGAGCTGCTGCCCACGCTGCTCTGGAGACAGCCCAGGACACGGTTATTGGCCTCTGGGGTGTGAGTGCACGTTGTTGGCTCATGTTGAGCTTCTCGGCCATCAGCACCCCCAAGTTCTTCTCCTCAGGGTTGCTCTCCATCCATTCTCCACCCAGCCTGTGTTTGTGCTTGCAGTTGCCCTGACCCAGGTGCAGGACCTTGCACTTGGACTTGTTGAACTTCATGAGGTTAGCACAGGCCCACCTCTCAAGTCTGTCTAGGTCCCTCTGGATGCCATCCCTTCCCTCCAGAGTGTCAACTGAACCACACAGCCAAACTTGCTGAAGGTGCACTCAATCCCACAATGCTCTTTCAATAAAGAATGCTCTTTAAAAGCCTTCTCCATCCCCACCCCAAGGCACTGTTCATCCCCATGCCAAGCAGACGCAGTCGTACCACCCACCCCTTGGCAGAGGGAGGTCCCCTTAAAGCTTTAGGGTGTTCCAAAAGAAAATGGCAGCAGCCTCCCTGGGCCTACTCCAGGTGCTGTCAGGCCTGGTCCCAACATCTGCCTTGGAACCCCTGTTCTACAGGGACAAGACTCTATAAAGGGTAAACACAGATGTTTTGACTTCAGGGGAGATGGATGTCAACTCAACGCAACACAAGACCTTCTGCCAAGCTGTTGCTACCGCCCCAAGCCAACCTCTAACTTGAGCACCATGCATGCGGGATTCGTGTCCCTGAAAGCCCAGCGCCTTCCCCAGACCCAGGGCATGAGGCGAGATCTTACCAACACACTGGCCATCTGGGAACAGGGCAGGAGCTGCAGCAGGGCTGGGAGCAAGTCCAGGGAGAGCAGAGCGGAGCAGAAGAAGGGCTCATCCGCTAGCATGGGCAGAGAAAGAACATCTCAAAACTGAGGTTTCTGAGGGAGGTCTCTGCAAACAAGATGCTGTGAGTCTGCCAGCAATCAGGGCAGGTCCCAGCAGCAGCTCTGGCTCTGAGAGCCCCATGGGACACTCACCTGTGAGGTTGTTCAGGAGCCAGAGACACTCCTGTACGATGAACGGGTGCTGCTGGAAGAAGCACTGCAGGATGAGGAAGAGGGCGATGAGCAGGCGCTCATCCTGGATCTGGCCTTCACAGCCCGTCTCCTCCGCGAGCAGGTTGCCGAGACATCGCAGCACTGGGCAGACGAGCTGTGACGGTGCGACACACAAAGCCCTTTAGCCAGACCGCACCCCCAGAGCAATGCCGAGGACAGCCGGCACCCTGCCTGCGTCTTACCAGCTCCAGGCCCTCAGGAGTGTTTTGGGGGATTTCAGAAGCCAGGTCGAGCAAGAGCGAGGTGAGGGCAGGCAAAGCCCCCAGGGACAGCAATGCCGTGTCAGCTGCATGGCTGCAAAGGGAAGGGACAGCAGGGTTGTTCTCCGCCCTCAGCCAGGGCAAACCGCTGCCCCCAAACAACAGGACCTGGAAATTCAGAGTGCTTTCCTGAACCAACATAGAGCTCATTTCATGTTTGAGTAGCAGCTTGTCTGAGCTTCTGAGAAAGTTTAAAAGCCCTCAGCAAACATATCCACTGGGATTATCCAGGTGGGTCTGGAAACAACAGCCCTGATCCTTCTTTGAGTATCCACATGTTCCTTTCTCTTCATTGAGGCTACTGAGAGATGGCACCGGAGCAGCCGAGCCAAGACAAGTGGAGATTGTTGACCAGCCTGGCCAGGTGACACTGGGCCAATCCCAGAAGCTCAAGGACTCAGGGAGCTTGCCTTGGGGAGTTTGGGGGACAACTCCAGATGTGGGGAGGTGACTAAGGAGGGTTTCAGAGGACTAGGAACAGCCTCTTCAGATTTATCAACTGTTACCACCCCGTGAAGGAACTCAGTGATCCTGCAAACAGCACGTGTGCACTCAGATACGAGAGCGGGAATGACCAGGATGGCAGGGAAATTGCTTTCCCAAGGGAAAAGGGTGAGGGCTCCCCTTGCAGGACCCCAAGCCTTTATGCCTCTCTTTTTGGCTGCCCCTAGGGAATTCAAAATGAGGAAAAAAGCATGTTTACCTACAAACGATGTAGTGCAGACACCATGCAAACTCCACGGCTGCTCCTGTTGCACCCTTGAGGCCAGAGCAAACCAGTCGAAGAATGTGCTGGGGGAGAACAGAGTCCAGAACCAAGCTGGGGGCAGAATGGCAGAATTAATGGATGTACAGGCCAGAGCACAAGCACAACAGAAAACTGGCAGGGAGATACTAGCCCTGGACACCGGGCAGGGAGCTGCTCTCCCCCATAATGGGGGCCACATGCTCCAAAAACACACCTGGAAGAGACTCTTACCTAAGGGCTGCAGCCTCAGGCACCACTAAGGCCCAGCACAAGCTCTCCCTGTCCATGGCAAGGCCTGAGGGCACTCGGGACACCTTGGTTGGGGTCACATTTTTGGCACTGGGGGCTGTCAAGTTGATCTTTTCCTTCGCAGGAGGAATACAGACAGAATTTCCCTGCGAGCCTACCCTGCTCAAACCTGTCCTTTACCGAAATACCAGAGCTGTCTGCTCAGATGAGACTGAGGGAAAAGAGTCAATCTTTGTGCCCTGGTCTGCCACAAAAGCTCCGTAGTTCTGGCAGGATTCTGCTCTGAACTATTAATATCACTGGGATGGGAAAGTCGTCATTGTTCCTGGCACACAAATACCACGCCGGGCCCCAGGGCCCATCCTCATTCAGGGTTAAGAGGCTCAGACTCACGGTATGATTTCTGCGGGGGCTTCCTTGGCTTGGAGGAGCTGTGAGAGGACGTAGCCCAGACCTTCCAGCACAGCCTCGTGCGGGGACTGCAATCAAACAGAACAAAGCTAATCCCACATGACAGAGCCAGGGAGATCCCAGGGTGCCAGCTGCCATACTAGTTGAGGGGGATACCCCTTTGTAATGCCAAACCAAGCAGCTGAGCAGTGCAGTCTCTCCCTGTCTGGGGAAGAATGGGCACAGCAGGGTGAAAGCAAGCTGTGGCCACACCAAAGCTGAGCTGTCCCTCATCCCCAGACTCACATGGGCTGCAGCTGTAAGGATCCAGGAGCCCAAACGCAGCTGCAGAGGTGCTCTGGGCATTCAGATCTGCACAACAGCCCCACTCACTCTGTTGGCCTCATTTGCCTGCTGTTCCCGAGCTGTACAGAGGGGAGAAGCCTGCAGCTCCCCATGTTACAGACTGTTTATCGGCAAGCCACAGTTATGGATGTGAGAGATTGAGCTGGAGAAGAGCACAAGTTAGTGAGCTAAGCCCCAAAAATAGAGTGCAAGAGAGACCCCCACCTGCAAAGGAACAGCCCTCTGCAGACGGGTCCCTGCCCGTGGCCACAGCTGGAAGGAGGGCTGGTAACTCAATACCAGCATCTGAAGGGCATAACAAAAGGTGTCTATCTGGGACAGGGCAGGGGGAGAGCATGGCTGAGCTATTTCACCCACCTGGATGCAGGATGCCAGCGCTGGAATGATGCCCTGAGGCAGAAGCTGTTTCCTCACAGCTTCACTTTCCACTACCAGGTTCCCCAGCGTGTACAAACACAGCTCCTGAAACACACCCGAAAGAGCAGGTCACTTCCTCCGCCCTCCCTAGCAGGGCAGGACCCTGGGCAGCCAGCAAGGCCTCTAGGTCCCTGCACCCCAGGACTAGGGCACACACTTCTGAGCAGGGCAGAAGCTGTCTTCAGAGGGGTAAACATAGATCACAGAAATCACAGAATCACAGTGGTTGGAAAACACCTTTAAGATCAGGGAGTCCAACCATAAGCCAAACAATACCAATTCCACCTCTGAAACATGTCCCTAAGCACCTTGTCTACCCATCTGTTAAATACCACCAAGGAAGGTGACTCCACCACCTTCCTGGACAGCCTGTTCCAGTGCTTGACCACCTTTTCTGTGAAGAGTTTTTCCCTCATATCCAGTCTAAACTGTCCCTGATGCAACTTGAGGCCATTTCCTCTCCTTCTATCGCTGGTTACCTGGGAGACCAACTCCCACCTTTCAGGTAGTTGTAGAGAGCGAGGTCTCCCCTCAGTCTCCTTTTTTCCAGAGGAAACAACCCCAGCTTCCTCAGCTGCTCCTCACAGGACTTTTTCTCCAAGCCCTTCACCAGCTTCGTTGCCCTTCTCTGGACATGCTCCAGCACCTCAACATCTTTCCTGTAGTGAGGGGCCCAAAACTGAACACAGATGGATACTACTGTACTCTCCAGCTACCCCATTCCCAGCTGGATCAGCTTCAATTTATCCTTTTTCTATCCGGCACAGGTTGGGATCTGATCACTTCTCCTTTGGAGGTTTTTCAGGCTTCTAATTATTGCTATGATATTTCCCTGAGATCCCTCTAATTCCACAGTATTCTCCTGGATGCTGCCCGTGTGCTGTATTAAAATGTAATCATTGCTTTGGGGTGGCTCCCCACCTTGTCCCTTAACTCTGTTCCTGTCTGCTTCTCAAATGAGCGCTGCACAAAGTGCACTGCTCAGCACCTGGAGAAACAACTGACTGTCCCAGAGCTAATCCACCTGTTTCCTTCTTCATTCAGATCAACCTGCACAGGTGCTCTGCTCTTCCTCCTGACCTGGGTGAAAGCCTGCCTGCTTGTGGTGTGAAGGTAAGCTGACAAAGTAGCTCTCCCTGCATTCCAGCCTGCAGCTGCTTGCTTCTTTCATTTTTCCAAGATCTTTTAAAACACCTAAACTGACCTGCATCTAGTATTTCTGCTTTACCCACCAGAGACACCAAGGTACCTCCTGTCCAGGCCCATCCTGTGTCAAGAGGCCAGACCACATATCTGATGATGAAGTCCAACTGCCAGTCTGCAGTCTCCGCTTGCCCAAACAGAGCTTGGGGCTGAAGAGGAGCACCCATTGCAAATGGGGCAAATCACTGTGTCCTGGACTGTGGCAGGAGGATTTGCCTGGCCTGGATGAGGCTTAGCAGCATTTAAGAGCAGCCTGCAGCTATCTGAAGGAGGTGCAAACATGATGGAACCAAACTTATCTTGGTGTTGGGACAGGGCACAGTGAAGGGGGTCTCCATATTTACAGGAATTGGCCAGCCAAAGCCACACTGCCCTAGGCTAACACTGGGGACAGTCCTGCTCCAAGGGGGAGTTTGGACTAGAGACTTCCAGAGGGCCCCTTCCCCAAAGCACTCCTGGGTGAGCCATGTTAGGTTAAGGCTGGCCAAATAAGATCAACACCCAACTGCTACCAAAGGATTATCAGGTGCCAGAGCCCTGGCAAACACAAGCACAGATCTTACCGTGAACTCAACACTGTGTCCCGAGAGGTAGGTGAGGAGATAGGAGGTCACTGGCAGACAGGCCTCAGCCACAGCAGGGTCACTGGAGTGGGACAGCTCGTGGAAACAGCGGGCTGCCTCCATCTGCATGTCAGCCAGGCTGCTGGTGAAGAGCCCAATGAGCGACCGGATGCTGCCGTCCAGCCTGGTGGAACCCAAAGGGAACCATCACCTCCTGCCTTCCCACTCTCAGCCACACACCAGCTCACCCACACAGCAACTAGGACAAAGGGACATGCCCTTGATAACAGCGATGCAGTGCCAAAGCTGGGCTGACCTGACAAACTTCTGCTGAGTCTCCTTGTTCCGCAGAGCCTGGCGGAGACGGCTGAGTGATATTTTCCTGTCCCCTGAACCCCTCTGCACACCTCTGAGCAGCTCAAGAACCTAACAGAAAATTAAAACACAGGTGAATTTCAAGCAGCGCCAGGGTTGAGATTTCATTTCATTAATCCTGGAGGCAAAGAAACCCAGAGCACAAAGGTAGTCACAAAGAGCCTAACTGATTCTCAGTTCCAAACCCGCCTCCACCCAGGCTCTTCTGCAGCCCAGAGGCTGCGAAAGACCCCAGGGACTCCCATGACCATGCTCTTCACCTCATCCTCGGAGAGAGGATCCAGCACAATCTCTGCTCCATCCTGTGCACCCTCCTCTGCTGTGGTGTCATCCCGCAGAAGCCGCTTGCTGACCAGCTCCTCCTGCCGCCGGGCTTTCCTGAGAGCTGTGATCGAATCGGTTCCCCTCACCAACTGCCTAAGTCAAGACGTTTTTCCACCCCACCAAATTCCTTTTAATAGGGAGAAACGGCCGGTTCCTCTTCATGTGAGTCAGGGAGAGAAGCACGAGGCAGTGGCTGTATTTAGACCTCACACACCGCAGGGCTGTGGAGTTGGGAACCCATCAATGGGCAAAGCCACGGCCGGGAAAACCAGCGTGAGGGCAGGACAGAGGGGCGAGGACCACAGTGGCCGCACCGGGAGGGACCCAAGGCTGGTTTTATATAGGCAAGACCTTGGAAAACCCAACCGCGGGGAGGTGGTTGAGGAAATGGGGTATCCAGGGCTGGAAAACCATGTAGATTAAAAAGAAAAAGGCTGTAAAACGCTTCCCCGAGCGGGCAGGGGGTCCGCAGACGCCAGACACCCCGTGTACCACCCGCTGCACGGCCGGGGCTCCGCGGGTCCCGCTGTGGGGCTGAGCTGGCGGCAACGGAGGCTCCTACCAGCCGCCCCCGCCATTCCCGGGGGAGGCACAAACTCGCCCGGCCCCGGCCCCATCCTGCCGCGCTGCCCCCGCCTGCACCCAGCCGGACCTGCCTCTCGCTCCCGCCGCTGGGCCCGCAGCTCCTCCGCGCCACAGGCGCTGGGCCCGACCCTGCTCCGCCGCTGACGCCACATGGCGGAGGAGGCCGGGCCGAGGCGGAGAAAAGTGAAGGGTGGGCCGAGCCGGGGAGGGAGGGCCGCGGGGAGGAGGCCGGGCCCGGGGCGGGGCGGCAGGCAGGGCAGGATGGCGGAGGTAGCGGCGGGGCTGTGGGCTGGTTCCCGGGCCGGCCGCGGGCAGCAGGGCAGGGCGTGTGCTGTCCCCGCTGAGGGCTCGGCCAACGTGTCCGTCGCAGCCCCAGGGGCATTCCCCGGCCTCCCCAACTCCCGGATCAGCCCTAGGGCTCGCCCTTGGCCAGCCCCGCGCTGTGGCCGGGCCATGGGGGCACGTGAGGATCCTGGGCGGTGGCTACGGCGGTGGCTCCAGGGGTGGGAGCAGGGCTTGCGCGCGGGGACATAGACACGAGTGTGCGCGGCGAGGGGGAACCTTGAGGCTGAGCTCCTCTGGCCTTGCAGGGCTGAAAGCAGCCGAGCTCTGGGCTGGGACAAGGCCAGTGGCTTGGATGAACGGTGTCAGTGTCCCCTCAGCCAGTTTGCTGATGACGCTAAACTGGGAGGAGTGGCTGACACACCAGAAGGCTGTGCTGCCATTCAGCAAGACCTGGACACACTGGAGAGTTGGGCACAGAGGAACCTGATGAAGTTCAATAAGGGCAAGTGTAGGGTCCTGCGCCTGGGGAGGAATAACCCCAGGCACCAGGACAGGTTAGGGGCTGACCTGCTGGAAAGCAGCCCTGCAGAGAAGGACCTGGGAGTGCTGGTGGATGATTAGTTGACCGTGAGCCAACAATGTGCCCCTGTGGCCAAGAAGGCCAGTGGTCTCCTGAGGTGCATTGAGATGAGTGCGACCAGCAGGTTGAGGGGAGGTTCTCCTCCCCCTCTACTCTGCCCTGGTGAGGCCACATCTGGAGTATTGTGTCCAATTCTGGGCTCCTCAGTTCAAGAGGGACAGGGAACTTCTGGAGAGAGTCCAGCAGAGGCTACAAAGATGATTAAGGGGCTGGAGCATCTTTCTTACAAGGAAAGACTGAGAGAGCTGGATCTGTTTAGCCTGGAGAAGAGAAGACTGAGAGGGGACCTTATCAAAGTTTATAAATATCTAAAGAGTGGGTTTCAAGAGGATGGGGCCAGACTCTTTTCACTGTTGGCCAGTGATAGGACAAGGGGCAATGGACACAAGCTGGAACACAGGAGGTTCCACTTAAACATGAGGAAAAACTTGTTTACTGTGAGGGTGCCAGAGCACTGGGACAGGCTGCCAGAGAGGTTGTGGAGTCTCCTTCTCTGGAGATGTTCCAAAGCCACCTGGATGCAGTCCTGTGCAACTTACTCGAGGTCAACCTGCTTTGACAGGGGTGTTGGACTGGATGATCTCCAGAGGTCCCTTCCATCCCCCACCATTCTGTGATTCTGCCCCCACGGGGCTCAACCGCCTGTTTGTTGAAGCCAAAAAACCCCAAAGACTCACCAGAAACATGAGAGAACAGGTCTCAGTGTCCTGGGATTTTCCATGGTGGCAAGGAGAACAAGGAAGTTATTATGCAAAAGATGGCTCCAAAACCACATGTCTTTGAAGCATGGTGTGGCTGGCTACTGAGGAGATAGAAGAGCTCATTTTTCCCCAGAAAGACATTTGGGGGAATTAGCAGCTGGTGCCCAGGAATGAGCAATTAAAAGGTACCAGGCCCAGACAGCGCTGCTGAAGTTACCAAAAGGAGAAGCGAGGAGAACTCAAAGGCTGCTGCTGGTTGGACTCGGTGATGTCAAAGGTCTTTCCAACCAAATGATTCTATGAGTCTTTGGTTTTTCCATGATGCACACAGTAGCAGTTTCATATAACCCAAGGATGGAGAAGAGGAATCATGGAATTATTGAACCCCTCTGCACAAGGAATTGCTCAAGGAAGGCAGCAAAGCAGTGCAGCTCTCCACTTGAGATGCCAGGGACAGGAAAAGGAGCTGCAGTAGATATGACAACCAAAAGGAGACCTTCCCTTCACCCATACCAGCAGCAGAATGCCAGCGTGCTTGGGACAGGCAGCTCCTGCCCCGGCTGTTGTCACAGTGATAATGTATCTCTGTAATGCCACATTAACAACAAACTGGAACTGCATCTTCTTGCCATGCAGTTCTGTTGCCTTTCTGGAACCCTTTCTGAAATCCAGCATAGGCAAAGAAATCCCTGGGGAAGAAAAAAATCCCTGACAGATCTTTCCAAATGCCTGGTGGTCTCCGCTTGCTGATGGAGAACGTTAACATCTTGGTGTAGGCACAGCCAGCAGCTGCCAAAGGAGCACGGGGCAAGTGATGCAAGTTCCTCGGCCAAGCCAAGTAGCCAGCTTGCCAAGGAAGCTGAGCTTGTGTGAAGAAGTGCCCTTTGCAGCATTGGGCTGCACACACAGTGGGTGGGAATTGTCCTGTCCCATCCTACATGGGACACAGGCATTTGAGGATGGTCTAGATGTTGGGTATGACAGTCCTGTACCCTTCTGCATTGCAGGGTGCTCAGCATCCAGTGGTCTCCAAGGCACAGCAAGCCCAGAGCATCTGGACGCAAAGGTGTGTTTGGGCTGGTCCCGAGAGTGCATTTAGGGCACCTTGATCATATTCTCTTCCCTCATCTTTCCTAGGAAAGTGAGCAGCATTGGCACTTAGACCAAAACCCTTCCCAGCCCACAGCCACGAGCAGCTGCAAGATCCCTTTGCTGCAGGGAAATGAAGCAGAAGTGACTTGGGTGGTTGCTGCGTAGCATGTTGTTTCCTGTGGCACAGATGGCCCCGTCCTGCTCACGAAATCACACAGTGGGAGCAAGGTCAGTGCCCAGCAGCCCCGACCGCGTGGATCTAAACAGGCAGGACGGGCTGTGGAAGCACCAACGGCAGCTGGAAGACACCTGCAGGCACTGAGGTCACATCCAGTTGGAGGCAGGGGAGGATCAGGCGCAGGAGAGAGCTGAGCACCTGCAGAACCTTGTCACCTAAGTCCTGGATTTGGCAGCAGCTAGAGGAACCAGCCATGGGTCAAGGAAACATTTTGGTGTGAGCTGGCTGGTGAGTCACGGGACAAACCCACTCTTGCTTCGTGCTGTCCCTTCAGTGAGGAGGACTTAATGCAAGTGATGGAGCAGAGCTTCTCCCCAGGAGGGTGGTGCAGACCTGTGACAGCATAAAGAGCTAGGGAGAGCTCTGTCCTCAAATTTTTTTGAGATGCAGCCAGAAAAAGCTGTGGCTGATTGGGGTGATTGCCAGCAACAGACGTGCTCAAAGCAGGAGGTTGGACTGGAGACCCCCAAAGACTTCTCGCCACCACCCTGTCTGGGAGCTCGAACAGCTGAGTCAGCACATTCTTAGGAGCCCTTAATCTTTGCTTGCTGCTTTTTTTGCAATCTGTTGATAAGACTCTTCTGTCAGTAAACATCAAATCAATGCTTGGAGCTGACAGGGCTGTGTCTAGGCCCTCAGAAATTATTTTCTACCATCCTCTTGGAGGCTGGTAATGAATTAAATCACATGGTGAGAAAAAGAGGAAAATATGAAGCCCTCTGTTGCAATTTCCTGCCCCAGATTAGAGAGTGTGCCACGCAGAGACAAACAGAGCTGTGGCTCTCCCATCCTGCCATCAGACTTAGATATCTGGCTTCACTGTCTGTAACTTGACATTTCTCCTGATCCCTGGGATTTCCTGGTCACTTGGGAATGGAGTCTGCAGCAGGGCAGCCCAGGCAGGAAAGCGCAGAGCCTGGCAGCTGCTACCTCAGGAGGAGCCACACTACCTTGCTGAAGCTGCTTTTGGGGTGGGGTGAGACCTGTGCCAGCAACTCCCTGCCAAGCAGCGGGTGGCACAGGTGTAGCTCTTGGGTGTTTCACTGGTGATTTGAGCCTTACCCTGAGTCACAGCTGAATAGCCAGGTGGGTACTGATGGGGTGTGCTGGATCCATGTGAAAGGCATTTGGGCAGGGGGATGAGGGGTGGGTCTCTGAGGCTGAACCTATCCAAGCCAGCTTTCCGGCTGTCTGGATCTGAATGGTCCTCTCAGCTGCCGCAAGAGCTGCCTTTCACGGTTGCTCTCCTCCTTTCTAGGTTCTAGGTTTCTCCTCACACCATGAGTGTGGCTGTTCTCCTCCTCCTGGCGCTGGGGCTGTTGGAGGCAGAAGGCAGGTGTTTCTTCAGTCACACTCAGGAGTACTGTGTGTGCTACAACCTGTCTGAGGAAAGCTTAAGCGTCATCATCCAGCCTCTGTTGTGGAGTTTCGGGGAAGAGAGCTGGAGAAATACGTAGCCTTCCCAATCAGTGACATGGACCCCTCCACCACTGAAATGCTGGGCTCCCTTGTCATCAGGAAAATAATTTTTGGTGAACTTCTGGTACTTGAGATACTCCCTGCCTGAATCCTGAGGTTCTTCTCTTACACCCAGGTGCAGGAGCTGGTGTTTGAGAGCTGCATTTTTGAGGAGAGAGGCAACTGAAATGAAATGGCCAGTCAGGACTTGCCCATATTGTCCCCGCACTTCCATAACATATGTCCCCCGCTGATGGGCCATGAGCAGGATTTCTCTAGTCTGAGCAGCTGGCTGGAGACCCTGCAAGAGCTGGCTGTCACTGCTTCCCATGTCACCAGCCTGCCCTGTGTCATCGGCAGGGTGTTCAAAGATCTGTGCTCCCTGGATGTAGCACAAAACAGCCTTGGGGATGAGAGCTTGATGCCCACCTTCTGCAAGGGAGCTTTCCCTCAGCTCCAGGTACTGAGTCTGCAACACAACAATCACAGAATCACAGAATATTAGGGATTGGAAGGGACCTCGAAAGATCATCTAGTCCAATCCCCCTGCTGGAGCAGGAACACCTAGATGAGTTCACACAGGAAGGTGTCCAGGTGGGTCTTGAATGTCTCCAGAGAAGGAGACTCCACAACCCCCCTGGGCAGCCTGTTCCAGTGCTCTGTCACCCTTACTGTAAAGAAGTTCTTTCTCAAATTTAAGCGGAACCTCCTGTGTTCCAGCTTACACCCATTACCCCTTGTCCTATCATCGGTCGTTACTGTGAAGAGCCTGGCCCCATCCTCCTCACACTCACCCTTCAAATATTTATAAACATTAATCAGGTCCCTCCTCAGTCTCCTCCAAGCTAAAGAGCCCCAGCTCCCTCAGCCTTTCCTCATAAGGGAGATGTTCCACTCCCTTAATCATTTTGGTGGCTCTTTGCTGGACTCTCTCAAGCAGCTCCCTGTCCTTCTTGAACTGTGGGGCCCAGAACTGGACTCTGACATCCTATCACAGGGTGTGTGAAAGTGTGCAGCTGCTGCCTGGACTCCAGCATCTAGATCTCAGCCAGAACAAGCTCAAGGCAGACCCATCCTCCTCCTGCCAGTGGCTAAAAATGTCTTCCAGATTTTTAACTTGTCCAGTGCTGGCTTGGATGAAGTCCTTACACCTCTGCCTCCCAGTCTAGAAGTCTTGGACATGAGCTGCAACCACCTCCATGCTGTAGCCACCTCCTTCAGCTCCCTGAAGAAACTCTTCCTGAGCCAAAACATGCTGCAAGCTGCCCCCTCCATCAAGAATTACCCCATGTTGGACACCCTCCATGTAGACAACAACTCTATTACAGAGCTGCCATGGCATGAAGTGAAGCACCTGCAGGATGTGGCTGTGGCTGGCAACACCCACAACTGCTCGTGCTCCGGGGCCAGGGGGCTCCAAGCGCTGGCGGCCTTGGGGCACCTTGGGCAGGGCTGGCCCCAGGACTACACGTGTCATTCCCTCCCTCACTAGCAGGGCAGGCCGGTGAAGGATGTGCTGGTCTCTGTGCTGCAGTGTAACAGTGCTGCCATGATTGTCCCTGTCTGCATTGCCCTCGCCCTGCGCGGCATGGCTGGGGCCATCTGCCTGCTCAGGTCCAGGCTTGGGCTTGTCCAACACTGCAGTGGATGAAGAAATGACCAACACCGAGATGTGTTCAGGCATCAGGCATCAGCACTTTATTGAAGCTTTGCACTGTTTATATATCCTTTTTTCCTCCAGCACACCGCAAGCACATGGCACTCTTTCACTTTTGATTTGTTACCCCTTATCACACACGCGCCTAAACAACTGACATGATTGGATAAATCCACCTGTTCACGACCATTCTTGCACTTCTGACTGGTTACTACTTACAGCACAGAACTCATCCGTATCTTGTCTCATACACATTCTTTCTTGTTTTTCTACTTTGTTTTATTTTTCACTCAAGGTCAGGAATTAATTACTCAAGGCTGAGGCCGCCTGCAGCTTTAGCGCTTAAAGCACCAACACAACACTGCTGCAGAGTGTGAAGGGGACGTGTGACTGTTTCCACCAGTGCCTCCCCACAGGGATTCAGCCCCAGGGGCTGCAAGACCAGGAGCTCTGTGGGAAGACTTACAAAATGCCTAAGTGCTGGTGAGGGGCTCTCTTGGGGTCCCCAGTCCTGGCTCCCCTGTGGAGCAGGACTGTCCCCAGCATTATCCCACAGTGGCTGTGGCTTTGGCCATCTAAGTTTTGGGGAAACCCCCAAACAAAGCCCCTTGCCGTGCTGTTTCCCAGGGCTGCACTGTCCCAGAGGAGTTTCTTCACAGCCAACTCTAACTCCCCAAGCCCCAACATGCACCCACTGCCCCTGTGGTACCATCTGTCCTGAGCAAGGGGAGTTCAGCTCCATCGTATTTTCACTGCTGTAGTCATCGCTTAAATGCCCCAAGTCCCTCTGGGGTCTGGCGGTCCCCACCCAAAGCCCCCCAGCCCAGCCGTCCTTGCAGTCTCCACAACTCTCTGCTGATCCTCCACTTCTCCTCACCTGGGGCTATGGCTGGGACATGGCTGTGAGGATGTCTGGTGTGTGAGGATGTCTCCTTAACTGCTATTCAGCATAAGAGAAAAAACACAAAAGAGAGGAAAATGAATAAATTAAACACCCCTATACACAAACACTAATGAGCGGGAGGTAACAGACAACACCCAAGACCCGAGCTCTCAGGGCACTGGTGGACAAAGCCCTCAAGTGTGACCTCGAAGAGGTTCAATGAGAAACTTTTTAACTGTTAAAAAGAAAATGGGTTTATTCTGGGTTATTCAGGAAACATCTCATAGGAAAGAGAAAATTGATTCTGGGATGCTGAGGGAAATTGGGAGAATGCAAAACTTGTTGGGGAATGCTAATGGGAAGGATCAAAGGAAGAATCATGGTGGGTGGGTGGGGAAGGAACAAGTGTAGGAAAATGGGGACAGGGAAGAAGAGGGCTGGTCATAGGCAGGCAGTGCATGCCACCCCTGTGGTCTGTCCTGCTTTCTCATTAAAATCTCCTGGGTATTTTCTGTGTCACCTCCCTCTATTCTGTTTGTGCACATGTGCGTGTGACCTGTGAGCAAACACAGGCTGGACCAGACCGTG
The DNA here is from genome assembly GCA_907165065.1 of Caprimulgus europaeus. Next base: position 30,285,682 of record OU015531.1, on the reverse strand, counting down.
GCTGGGAAACCAGAGTGTGGAAGGACCCAAGGCTGGAGAGTGGCTCAACAGGGCCTGGGGACAAGCTGTGCATCCTTGATGGACTTGGGATCTGCTGCTGTTTGAGGGCACACGGTGTGCACCTGCCTGTGGGTCTGGCATGGGGGTGTGGGATTGTGCCACCAGCTCACATCAGCCCTGAGCAGCTGGAGGAGAGGCATGGGGCCATGTTGCCCTGTGTTGGTGGGAGTGCTCTTGGTGGTTAGGTGGGTGCTGGCAGAGGCACTGCTCTGCTTGTGTTGACCCATGTGGATGTGTGTACACCAGGTGTCTGCGTTTGCATCTTGGGGACTGGTGCTCAGCTTTGCTACTGGCTGGACCTGGGAATAGGGAGCAGCAGCCACTGTCTAATGGATGAGGAAGGAGAAATCCCTGTGTCTCAGAATCCTGGGATTTGCTTTCCCTTAGCAGCACCCACGTGAGGCACAACCCCACCCTTTGCTCTGCTCCTGATGGAGCTCCATGTGCTGCTTGCTCCATTTGCAGCAATGGCTTATGGCTTATGTGCAGCCTGGCATCATCCTCCTGCCCGAGGACATCTGGGCAGGCAGGGACAGTTCTGTAATCTCATAGTGTAGGAGGAATGGTGGCAGTTGGAGGGACACGTGTGCATCTCCTCATTGTGCCTGGTCCTGTCCAAATGCAAGGGGCAGGGGCTGTCCTGGGACATGTCTCCCACCTCCCACAGTCTGCATTTCCACAGACCACATAGATGCTCAGCTTCAGCATTTCCTTTTGTGCTTTCTTGGTATGACTGATCTCCAACCAATGTGATTCTGTGGTTTGTGGTTGCTTCTGGTGCTTAAAAATCCTTCATGATAGTCCAAGGTCCTTCATCTTCTTTCCCTGGCCAGTAAAAATGTCCCATTGAAGCCAGGAGCACACCAATGGTGTGAGTGGGTCCCAGCACCCACCTGACTCCTTGGCCAGTGGGACTCGGCCTCCAGAACATGGTGTCTCCAGGCTGGACTCAGTCCCTGCCTGTCGCTGCCCACATGCCTGTGCCTGACACCCATTAATAATGGAAGGGAACACGATCCCCCTGTGTAACCCCATCCCCTGCCCTGTCCAAAACCAGCAGCTGCTGGTGCTGAGACAACCATGGCCACTGGGGAGGTGAGTGCCATTGTGGGGGACATCACAGGGTGATTTGGAGGGATCTGTCCCCTCCCTTTGGTGCAGCATGGCCAGGTGCTGCCCAGCTCCCCAGGGGCTCATCCAGCTCCTGGCAGGTGGTGAGTGTGTGGGGCAGGACCCGGCTCATTTCCTCTCTGCCCCGTGTGCTGGCAGGCTGAGCAGGATGTGTGCGTACGAGCAGCTGTGGGACTCCACCAGACAGCAGGTAGAGCTGGGACTGGGGACACCTGCCTTCTGCCCTGACCCCCACACCAGGGAACTGGGCTAGGACAGCAGCCACAGCTGTGGTGGTACTGGGACCGTTGGCCACGCTGGTGGGGCTGGGCTGGGCAGTGGTGATGGGGAGGGGGTGTCCTCCCCACCCTGGTGGCTCTGAGCACCGTGGGCAGGTAGGATGTGAAGCCCTGGGACCTGTCCCCAGACTGCAGAGAGGGATGGAGCTGGGGCAGGTGGGGCTGACCCCCCTGCACCACCCCACGCTCAGTGTTTTCAGGGACGGGGGACAGCTGGGTGACCAGCAGTGAAGACCCTCTGAAGCTTCTCTTCGCTGGGAAGGAGATCCAGGTGAGAGTGGCAGGGAAATGGGTGTCAAGGGGATGAGGGTCCTCATGGAACCAGACAAGAGCAGGGGGCCCTGTCCCAGTCACCTGCCATGCTGGGGACCCAGCTGGGTGTTGAGGTCTTGGGCTGATCCTGCCCTACACCCCTATGGGCCCCTCTCTTGTGGGAGCTCCTGGGGGTTACCAGATGGCATGGGAAGGGAGGGGGTCTCCCCCTACCCCTGCCTGTGTCAGGCCCTCCATGCCACCCCCGCCATCTCCACCCCAGTGTGCCCAGCCCCTCCTTTGCCCTGCACTGGTCATACCGGGATGCAGAAAAGCTGAACATTATCACCGTCCCTCCCTCGTGTCAGGACAGCTGCTTGATTGTCGATGGCGTCTTCTGCTTGGATGCAGGACAGGTATTGTGGGCCCCATGTCCTTATTCTGCACCCCTATCCCCAGTCAGATGAGCCAGAGACATGCTGGCCCAAGCCATGGGCTGGGGCACCTGGCTGTGGTCCTGGAGGCACTGGGCACCATTGTCAGCTCCTCTGGTGTCACAGGCAGTGCTGGGGACCTGGGACTCTGTCCTGTGTGTGGCTCTGCTGGCGTTTCTCACTCCTTCCCTGTTTCTGCTTGGGTGCTGGGACATGACTGCCATGCTGTGCCGTGCTGTCTGTGCCTTACTGTCTGTGCCATGCTCTCTGTCATGCTGTGCATGCCTGTGCCATGCCATGCCATGCCATGCCATGCCATCCATGCTGTGCATCTACGCCATGCCATCCATACTGGGCTACCTGTGCTGTGCTACCTGTGCTGTACCACCTGTGTTGTGATGTCTGATCCATGCCAATGCCCGCTGTGCTGGGCCATCTGGACCGCACTGTCCATGCCATGCCATGCTGGCTGTGCCATGCCATCCCTGCTCTGCTGGCTACATCTCTCCTACCAGGAGAAGGTCCTGGAGCTGGCAAGACCCCAGCTGGCCCTGGTTCCCCTTGGCTACAGTGTGTCCCTGCTGCTGTGGGACCCCCATGGCCCTGGGACCCAGCTGCCATTTCAGAGCATCATCTGGCAGGTGAGGGCACAGGACATGGCAGGGGAGAGGTGACAGTTTAACAGCACGGTGCTGGGCTCCTGGGTTGTCCGACTGACCTCAGTCCTGCTGGTACAGGTGTGAAACCCACCCATGGGTGCCAAGAACTAACGGCTCCCAGCTTGAACAGCTTGTCCCCAGGTGATTGACACCGTCTTCCAAGAACTGAAGGCGTGGGAGGGTGATGCACAGAGCCTTCAAACTGTCAGCCTGGTCCAGGTAGGGGACGAGCAGGGCTGGTCAGGATGCCCTGGGGTGGGGGTCCCATTCTCCCTCTGCCACTGGCCGGACCCTGCTGTGCCGAGGGACATGTACTGCCCCAGTACTGGCATTCAGTCCCCTATGCTGGAGGGTGACCAGGAGATACAGACTTTTGGATCCCAGGTTTTCTCATCTCTTCACAGGACTTCCCAGGTGTGGGAAGCCTGGGCTGCCCATGGGGTGTCTCCCAGGCTCCAGCAGCACGGTGGGAACAGGGGAGCCCTCTAAAACATTCCTGCCCACTGCATGGCTGGACCTTTCCTGCCAGCTACCACTCCCTGTGGCGTGAAGGTCCCTCCAGCAGGGGCTCGGCTGGTCCAGGAGCAATGCGAGCTCCTGCCACCAGGCTGGGCACTGCCCTTTGGCCCCAGGATGCTGCCAGGGATGTGCCAAGCTCTGCACAGGGCTCTGGGGTTCCCAGGGTTCTGCCTTTCCCTGGCCCTGGGTCTGGAAAAGCTGGAAGTCACCTCGAGATCTCTCCCTTCCAAGCCCTTACCGGTGCATGGCCACAAGCAACTTGGGGGCTCTGGTGTGTGTGGGATGCCAGCAGCCCCCTCTTCCTGCCCCCCCACCTGATGAAAGCACATTCCAGGTCTGTGCCCCCGACAAAGCCTGGGACCTGCTCTGTCCTAATGGCCGAGCCCTGCAAGTGATGGATGTCGCGCCCCTGGGCCTGTGGGTACCTGATGCCCTGTGGTTAGGCAGCTACTCCTGGGGAGGTGGTACACCAACACTGAGCATGGGGCTGGGCAGGGAGCATGGTGCCCAGCCAGAGGATAGCCAGGGGTATCCCTCGAGGAGCCTGGGCATGCAGGAGCTGGGGAGATGTGACCCTCCTTGCTCACTCTTGTCTCTCTGCTTCCAGGATGGTGGAGGAGGCAATGGAAATTGCTGTGCGCGATGCCCAAGCTGCCATCAGTGTCTATGCCTGGGGGCTGGGTGCCATCCCAGCACTGCAGCCCCCCACAGATGGGTGCTCGGCCGTGCAGGGGTGAGGGATTTGGATGGTATCTCGCAGGGTCGGGAAGGACTGGGCCACGGGGTGCTGGGGCTGGCTCCAGGCACCGCAGCCCCGCTCACGCACTGGCCTCTCCCCAGTGCCAGCAGCCTCTTCACTCTCACGGTGGAGCGGGAGCTGGAGGATGGCAAGCGGCAGCGCTCAGCTCTCAGGATCCTGGCATCCCCCACAGCTGCTGGGCCCTGTCCTGAGCCGTACGTACCAGAGCTGTGGCTCTGCGCTGGGGCTGAGCTGGGGCCCTGCTCTGGCACTCTCATGGTGCCTGCTGCAGGGCTGGGGAGGACTCAGAACCCAGAGGTGAAGCAGGAAGGACCCAGGCATCTCAATGGGAGCCCATGGCTGGGAGCCAAGGGGTTGCTACCACCCCTCAGGGATGTGGGCTTGTTCCCAGCATGGCTCACCCATCCTTGGGCTCTCATGGGTTCGGTCTCAGCCTGCAGGCATGTGGGTCCCAGCCCCATCCCTCTCCCGGGGTCTCTCACCTCACACGCAGGGCACCGGCTGCTGGCCACCCCTCGCCTGACACTGGCTGCCTGCCCTGGATCATTGAGCGGCTGCTGGAGGGGAACAGCCTGATGTTCCTGCTGCTGTGTGTGACACTGCCAGGTAGCCCCCGGGACCGGGACGCTGCTTTGGGATGCTCCTTCCCTGAGGTTTCCCTCCTACCCTGCCCCACACTTGGCACTTGGTCCTTGGCCACTGCCTGGGGACATCTGTAGTTGTCAGAAGCTGGACACCAGCTCCACTCATCCCTGTCAGCTCTGACCCTGTGCCAGGCACTGGGGGTGTCCCCATGCTAGTGGGTCCCCATGGCCCCTGCCCAGGGCTTTGCTCTCCCAGACACCTCTGGAGAAGAGATCCTGGCAGCCCTGGGGTGAAGGGGCGGGTGAAGGGGCTGGATAAGACCATCTCAGCCACCCTCTGGGACCCGGCGCAAGAGGTCGCGGTGTGGCAAAGGGAGATCCGAGGGCTGTGGATGGAGCTGCAGCTGGTCTCCCTGAGCAGAAGATGGCAGTGGCCCAGCTGCGGAGAGCCCTGCGGGAGCTGCAGGTGGGGGAAAGTCCCTGGCCACCAGACGGGACCAGGATGGCACTGATTCCAGGTTGCATGAGGTCCAGGCTCTCTCCTGGTGTCAAGACCCTTGTCCAGCACTGAGAGCAGGGGCTGGGGGCTGCCTGACTCAGGGCAAGACGGTGAGGGTGGGATGTGTCCCTGGAGCTGTGCTGTGCCTGGAGGTCTCCAGCACCCCAGCAAGGACCCCAGACCCCTTTTTCCAGGTGCTGAAGAGCCAAAGGTGGGAGAAGAAGCAGGCAGGGGCCGAGGTGCTCAGGACAAGTCAGATGTGCCAGCCCAGTGCCAAGGTGGGCACAGGTCAGGCCACAGCCCGCTCATCCAGGGACAACCCAGGTGTGGGAAAAGCCCTGAATCCTGGTTGTGTCCCCATAGTGTCTCCTCCTGCTCCCACAGGACCAGGTCTCCACAGGGAACACAGCACCTGGGACCCAAACGCTCCTGACCAGTGCCAGCCTGGAGCCAGCAGGTCTGAAGCGTGGGGACAGGCACACATCCCACACCTGGGTGGCTGACATGTGGGCACAGAGCACTGCCCTACACGGTGGGAAACAGCTTTGCTCAGCGGCTGGAAGAGGCCTCAGTCCCATGACATCAGGCTCACCCTCCTTCCCTCTCCCCACCCAGGAACAGATGCCAGCAAGAGTAGCCAGGGAGGGGACAGCCGAGCCCCGGGGAGCATAGGGCAGCACTCGCTGGAGGAGCCCTCACTGAATGAAGTGCCACAGCCATGGCCACTGACCAGGGGTGACATGGTGAGTGGGAGCCCACTGGGTCCCTGGGTGCTGCTCCTCAGCAGAGGCAGCACCAAGGGCCTGCAGTCCTCTGCACTGGGGTTCCAGGCTGCCTGAGCTGGCTCTGTTCTCTGCCAGGCAGGGAGCCAGGACCAGCCCTGCCCATCCCTGGAGGTCCAGTACGCTCTGGCCAAGGCACAGAGGCAGCGGCTGTGGGCTCAGCACTGCCAGCTCCTCCAGCGAGAGGCTGGGGATGGGGCAGCGCCAGGCCAGGAGGCAACCAGGGAGGTGGGCATGGGAAGAGAGCCCGTCACTGTGGGCTCCAGGCTCTCCTCCCTTGGCTCTGCTCTCCCAGGGAGCAGAGACACTCCAGAGCAGCCCTGTCCTCATCCCTGTCCACTGCAGTGGGACACAGCTCGCTGGCAACAGGAGGTGGCCACGCTGAGACTGAGCCTGGAGGCAGCACAGAGGCAGCGGGAGGCAGCCGAGTGGGACCTGGAGGCCTTGCTGCAGAGCCAGCGGCAGGAGATGCAGGTGGGCAGGGAGGGCTGGAGATTCACCTTCAGGCTGCCAGGGCCGTGCAAGGCAACTCCACGTGTCCCTGAAGGTTCTTCAGGACCAGCAGCGCCTGGCAGAGAAGCAGAGGGAGGCACTGGACCGGCAGTACCGGACACTGCTGCAGGAGGTGCTGCTGGATGCTGTGGAGCTCGCCGCACACAGCCAGCAGCTGCAGGAAGTCAGATGGCTGGGCTCAGCCAATGCTGCCACACAGACACCCTGAGCCAGCACCCCAGGGTGGTGGTCACTGCTGCCCTGGCAGGATGGGGTGCTTTGCAGACCCCTGCCACCTCAACACTCCCACTCAGGAGTGAGCCACCAGTCCTGATGCCAGGGGACTGGCCACCTCCAGATAAAAATTACAGAGGGCAAGGCCTCACGTCCTGCCTGCTCCGGCTGCCAAGAGCTGTTCCCTGCAGAACCCTGGTGCCAGAGAGGGTGCTGTCTGGCAGGAGGGAAGCAGTTCACCTCTCTGCTCTCATGGGGAAAAAACCTGCTCTGCTGCTGCACATGTCCCTGCAACAGGAGCAGAGCAGGCACGGTGGGAGGGCTGGTGACTCCTGGGCTGCTGCCATGTGCAAGACAGTGGGTTTCCCCTTCACTGATGAGTATCATCAGGCTTGGACATGCCCCCGGCCCCCAAACCTTTACCAAGCAAAAGAGATGCCTTCCTGAAGGGATGACAGACACACATGTGCTCTTCAACCACAACTTTAATAACCATGGCCAGTGCCAGCAGTGACTTCTGCCTGCCAGGAACTCACTAGCCACAGCACTGGCACAAATTCAGGTGCTGTCTCCCTTTTGGGGAGCAGGTGAAACAGTTTCCACATCCTGCCATTCCCCATCTGCTCTCCAGGGAGCAGTGACACCATGCCTGAGAAGGAGAAATGGGGCCTAAGGACAGCAGCACTTCAGCCAGGGGCGGGGACAAGGGCTGGGTAACCAGAGAGGTGGCATGAGGCTCTCCAGGCAGCAGCACCGAGCCTGGTGCAGATGGCTGGTATCTCTACAGACCCCAAGGGAGAAAACCTCTTCCCCACCTCAGTAGGGGCAAATGGGTCACAGGCCAGTGGGGGTCACCTCCCCCTGCGCCGAGGAGGGAGGATCAACTGGGCACATTGGATGGATGTGGTCCCCCTGCCATGAGGAAGCTTCATCCTGAAGAGTTGAAACAGCAACAGACCAAGGCTGGCCTGGCAGCCATCGTGCAGCGGGGCTCCCTGCATGCAGAGCACCCAGCACAGCAGAGCTCATCACCACTTACAGGCACAAGGAACAGGTGCGCTCTTTGGTGTGGGGAACAGAGGGGAAGCAGCTTGAGAATGCAACACGTCACATGAACGAGGTGCTTGGGACCCACCTTTGAGGCTGCGCCCACACAACCGCACTGAACCCCGTGGCACAGAGCCCAGCTGGGCTGGAGCAGGGCTCAGCTTCCCCCCTGGAAACAGGGCACTCCCTCCTCAGCACTTCCACTCCAGGGTCTTGCTCGCAACCCACCAGTAAGGACTTGTGCAAACAGTAGGGTGGGGAGGCCGACAGCTGAGCACCGCTGTGCTTCTAATGCCAGCCCCAGCACTAAACACCCCTGAGGAACGACCAAAGCCGGCCCTGGCACACGCAGGGCAGGAAGGCAGCAGCTATGTGACCCCATAGTACAAGTGAACAGCGAGGCCGATGCACGAGATGGCAACGAAGAAGAGGAAGGTGAGCTGCAGGTTGAAGAGAATGACGGATAGGAGGCCGTTGACCAGGATAGAGCAGGAGATCACGAAGAGCCTGGTGATGTTACTGCTGTGCTTCATGACCACGGACATGATCAAGCCATTCAACGCCTGGCTGACCACAATCACTAGCACCCAGGAGGAAAAGCCCTCCAAGAAGCTGCCCTCTGTGCTGCTCCAGAAGTAGCCAATCAAGTTGACCAGGACGCCAAAGAAGTAAAGGAAGAGGTTCTGAAGGCTGAGAGGCAGTGCCTGGGTTTTCAGGATGGCTTCCGTGTAGACAGCAGACAAGCCTGATATCAAGCAGTACACTGAGATCAGCAGCAAGCCCACCAGTGTGATGTGCAGCTGCATCTTGGAGGGGCTGCCAGGGTCCTGCAGGCCACCACAGCTGTAGCTCACCCCAGCAGCTACCAGCAGGAAGAGAGCCAGCCATTTGCGCATGCTGAGTCTTTGTCGCAGGAAGAGACTGTAGAGGAGCGCGGTGCTGACAATCTTCAAGTTACTCAAGATCTGGTAGCTGCTGGGATCCATGAAGAGCTGCATATGAACCACCAGGTTGTTGTTGGCAGCATAGAGCAAGGCAGAGAGGGCGAAGGGGACAATGTGGTGCCACGACACGGCAACTCCCAACAGGTCCCGGTCCCAGGTCAGCAGGAACAGGAGGGAAAACACCAGTTTCGACAGCTCAACAAGAACCACGACGGATGTGGAGCTGAAGGGGATCATCCCATCCACCTTGCAGAGGGTCAGGAGGGGAGCATGAGAGCCGTATATGGCTACAGACAAGATCAGCATCAGTCCCCACAGTCCCCTCTGGAGCACCCAGTGTGCAGGGCCAGCAGCATTACCAAATATCACCATTTTCAGGTGGTAACCAGCAAAAGGTGAGCTGCTATCAGTGCAGAGAGGCCAGACAGACTCTCACCCTAGAACATTCAAGAAGAGAGCAAATACCATGAATTTAATGAGCCTGATTAAAACAGGATGCTACCTGCTACATTGCTGATGCAGTGGAAAAGAATCGTTTTGCCTTTCGTTAGGAAGAGAACTACAAGCCTCCCCAGGAAGCCACACAAAATGTGCTCCTAGGGCAAAGCGTGCACTTGGTGGAAGGGCATACGGGTGGTGAGTATGACACGTCACAGGCAGCCTTTCAGTCTGCAGGGGCATGGGGAGAGAGGTGAGGGGAAAAGGCAGCTGGCAAACCGTTGGCCACTGACGCTTCCAAGCTACTGTGGGTGAGTGGAGTGATCACTGCTGTCATGATGCTCTAATAAATACCCCATAACCAGACCTGCTGATGTCTTGCAATTATGTGATGGTAAGTGCTTCTCCAGTGGAAAAGAAGAGTGTACGTTCTGAAAGTGTTTCTGAAAGCCCTAGGAATCTTCTTTGCCTGCTAACTAAGGAGTACTGTTCCTACAGTCACTGCTGCCAAACGGCTCCTTGTTAGTCCCGACCTTTTTTCAGCAAACTGATATAGTCCCGGACTGTCTTTTCAACGTTGGGGACCGTGTAGTTCTGAGCTGCATATATCCCTGTGCAGGTCCCAACCACGAATCCCAGGACAGCCGAGAAGCGAAGTTTGGCTACCAGGTAGCCTGCCAGGAAGCCTTTGAAAAAGGGCGAGGCCAACAGAGAGCCATCCTGTAGAAAAGAGCACAGTGAGGCCGCCAGGCAGGGTGGGCTTGTGCGGGGAATGCAGAGCAAGGACGTGCCCCAGGGATTTCTTTTTTTATGAAGCCCCCTCAAGATGGGTGACTGGCCCACACCGAGGCACGCAGGGGAAGCGCCTTACCTGCCCCACGCCTGCCTGCACCTCGTCCTCCACCCTGCGCTGCAGGCTCTCCAGCTGGTCCTTCAGGAAGGCCAGGTCCTTCAGCTTGGGCAGCGGGTCCTGGGGAAAGACAGGCAGGCTGATGCCCGGCCCCACAGGCAGCGCCTGGGAAAGGGGAACCGTCCCAGCTCCGCCTCAGCCCCGGGGACAGGGAACCAGCTCTGGTGCTCCGGAATGGAACGGGCCGGAACGAAACCAAACCAACACACCTAACCGCGCCACTCACCTTGCCGTCCGCCATCTTAGCGCAGGCGCTGCCCGCCGCGCAGGCGCTGACAGATGCTGATTGGGCCGCGTCGAATCACGTGACTCCCCAAGCGCCGCCGCGGCCGACCTCCTAGGCGCCATCTTGAGCCGGGTCGGGCCCTGGCTGTGCCCCGCCATGATGGCGGAGGCGATCACCGCCCTCCTGAGGGCCGGCCCGGCCCCGGGTACGGGCGGTGGTTGGTGCTGAGCCCCGGAGAACGGCCGGAGCCCTGGGGCCGCCCGTGGTAGGGGCAGCTGGACCGTACACGCAACCCCAGCGCGGCCTGGACTCCTCTGCTAGGGCCCAGCCGCCTTGCCATACCCCCGGGCAGGGGAGCTGGGGTTGTTGCCGGCGCGGCTGCGGGGCGCGGTGGCGGGTGCTGGCGAAGGAGACCCAGGGAGGAGGTGTTCGGCCCATGCCCGCGGCCATGCGCTGCCCTGAGAAGATGATGGAGGTGTGCTTGTGATCGCTGTCCTGGGTCGCTGGGGCATGGGGGCCTTCAGCACGGGATGGTGCACATGCATGTGTTCTCTGAGGGGTCCCTTTGTGTGTCTGGTTGCGTTGGGAAGGTTCAGGGATCAGCCTAGCAGCACAAGGAACATTCCCCACACTGGCCCTGCAGGCTGTCCCAGTGGCTTGCCAGGTCTCTGCTCCAGCAGACCTCCTCTCCCTCTAGCATTAATCACAGAATCACAGAATGGTAGGGGTTGTAAGGGTCCTCTGAAGATCATTCAGTCCAACCCCTCTGCCAAAGCAGGTTCACCTAGAGCAAGTTGCACAGGCCTGCATCCAGGCCAGTTTTGATATATCCAGAATATCTCCAGAATGAGCATCTCTGGGGCCTTTTGCTCTGTCATGAGCTGTCCACATAGTCACAACTGCCTTCAGGCACAGCCTCCTGCTTGATGTGGAGTCCTTCATTGGCTAGACATAGGTATCTGCTCTGCTGTGATCCTCCATGGGCTGCAAAGGAAACTGTTCACCTCTCCCCACTCTTTGTTGCTGACCCGAGTGTCTGTAGTTCTCTGTCTCACCTTCCCCCTTCTCTCTCCTCAGGTTGATGGTCTTTTGTTGATGGTGTTTCTTGCTCACTCTTGCCCCTTTGCCAAACTGGTTCTCCTCATAAATATGAAGAGCCATTTCCCTATCACTAACTGCCTCAGCCTGGGCTAGAGACAGGTCCACTTTGGAGCCAGTGGAGCTTCTCAAAGCTTCTCACAGGAGCTGTAGCCCTCAAAACTCACCCTCCCCCAAACCCAGCATAGCAGGGTTCACCCCATAGGGCTGGCCAGGAAGAGCATGCTGTCTCCACAGCCCATGCAGGAGACAGGGCAGCCCTTGGTGGAGGGTGTGCTGTCCCTGGCACATGGAGGGGAACTGAGCCCTGGCGTGCAGGGAACCGCTGTCTGCAGCGTGTATATTGGTGGAAAGCTGCGTGTGTGGGTGAATGTGTGCTATTGCAGCTCCAGCCTAGAGAGATGGAGAGCACAAAAAGACAGCAAGCAGCTTCCAGTGTAGGGATCCATACCAAAATATTCAGGGCTTCAGTCTGTGTCTCATCCAGTCTTCTCCACAGGGTACTGGTGTGGGTCTGGTGGACAGCTGCCTGGGAGGCTCCAGTGACTGGTCCTGTGGCTGGTGTCAGGCACAAGTAGCAGGATGCAGGACATGTTTGGTCTCATTCTGTGGCTCAAGTTCCCTCCCACTCTCTTCCTGGCCCTAGGCCATAGTGCCAAGACAGCACTCCTCAGGAGGATTGTTCAGCCCAGGGGCAGTACCAGGAGCAGGAAAAAGAGACAAAATATGTCCCAACCTAAATAACCACTCTTTCTCTCCCTTTCATGAGCAGGATGTGTTTGTGCAGACAACAGTGTGGGATCTTTCCTCAGTGGTGGAAGCAGCTCAGATACCAGTGCTGTTTTGCTGGGCACAGAGGATGACTCAGGACATCCTCTCTGCATCCATATCTGCCATGGTTACCCAGGTCACTCCTGCCCTGAACAGCTTCATGCCATACCAGGCAGCTCTGTGGGTCTGCTCAGCTGTATGGGAGCAGCAGGCTGGCTGCGCTGGCTGACTCCTGCTCTTACTACAGACCCCAGTACCAGAACAAAATTGATGAAGAAAGAACAAACACGACTGCCTAAAACTAACACCTTGAAGTTATTATCTAAAGGCTAGAGCTGGCAGTTCTCTTTGCTTAGCACAAATCTGACACAAGAAGGGACCCTTTGTGGACCTCCTGAGCCATCTGTGACCCCAAACTGGCACCTTCTTCCTTAGCTGAGGCTTTAAGTTGTTTTTGCATTTCTTTCTTCACCTTTCTGTGAGACCTAAGCACTGCACAGTCACACTGAGGACCGTACTCTGGCTAATGTATCTGTTGAAGGTGCCAGCAAAACAAACTTCAGCACTTTCAGCTTGGGAAATTGGCACTACAGAACTACAAGCAAGGTTGAGGAATTCTGAGAAATGCATATTTCAGATGCTTAGCTAACAATTTAATTAAAAATTAGGATGTTGAATTTTATGTATGCATTAGCCCCATGGATGCTACACCAGGATTTAGAGGCTCAAGGATTTAAAGGTGTGAATTTGGAGGCACAGCTGTGCACTAAAACTGGCAGCATGCAAGAACCTGAGACAGCCCTGTGAGGGCTTCTGGACGGTCAGGCTGGTGGCTTGCAAATTTAATTTATACACATTCCCCTTATATATTATACTGCTCCCACTGAACCACTGGGAAGAGGAAATGAAAGGGACTGTGGAGTCAGTAGCAGGTGCACCACGAAGCAGAGGCCCATTTAAATTCAAGAGATGTGGGAGTCCAGCCGTGGCTGACAGCTGAATCACTGAGCTGACATTTTCCTTGTGGGATGCCAAACTTTAACCACAGACAGGCGTGAACTTAGTAAACCTGCCATTTTCCTCAGCCACTTCAAAGAAGCCCACTTTTCAAGCAGGATTTTTACTACATTAAATTTTTTTTTTTTAAAAAAAAGAAAAAAGAAATCGGTGTGAGTGCAAGGGCCTTTCTTGGAGCACCACCACAATACTTTGAGAAGTGCAACTTAGGACAGGCTGGTTGAAAATTTAGAAGTTGCTAAAAAGCAACACTTGAGGACAGCATGTCAATGTTGAATAGTTGCTCACCCGTTGTAGCTGTTTCCTCATGAAAGAAATACCCATCGCCAGCCTCACAAGCACGTTTCTGCAGAAGATGATGTGCGCATTTTCCTCCATTGAACCACACAATCCTCTCTGGCTGCCATCCACGCTGATATCCCAATAACTTGTTTTGCTTCAGCCTCACAAAGCAACCACCCTTGTTGCTGTGCGCAAGAGTCAGACACATATACTCATGGAGTTAGAGTGAATGCTCTGTCTTTATTTGATACAGGTGCTTTTTATATGCTTTTGCTATACGACATGTGATGCGTGTTAGTAACTAATTGGTTCACAGTTAATGAGGTTCATACATATTACAAAAGTCTAGCTCCTTATTGGTTAGTGATTAAAAGTCACCCACGCCTTAGTTTCCCATAGCATGCTTATCTTGCGGTTACAGCTGCAAGGACTTATTTGCTAGCCGTTAATTACAATGTTTCTCCACAACCCCTGCAAAAGCTGGTTATAAAGCATCATTGTTCACAAAGTGTTCTTTTGCTCTAGACCTGCACAGTTGTCAACCGAACTCACCTGCTCTATAGAAATGACATGGATATAAGATTTAAGGATACAAATAAAAGGAGTTCCTGAGGAATCTTTGTAGCTGTTGTCAAACTTCAGAAATTGCTACCTTTGGCTTCTTCTCCCCTCCTGGCCCAGATACAGAAGCATCCTGCATTTGCAAGGCTCCATAGTTTGACCTTTTCAAACAATCAGAAAGTTTCTACCCCAAGGCTTCAGGGCCCAAGTGTCAGGATGGATTTGTAGTTCTCGGAGGTAGAGGGATGGGAGCACAAACAAAACTGAGAGCACTTCCTGCCTTAGCAGTGGAGATGGCCTTACAGTGAGTCAGGTTTGGGGGTGTTGTAAAAGATCTGGTTTGTTAATGTCAACATTTATATTCAAGCCACTGCATAATATTTTTAAAACATCAAAATTGACTCCGACTCTTCTATTAGAAGGAAGCGTTACAGCCAGGGTGTATACTTGGTATAAGACTTCATCAGGCACTAGTTTTCAGGAATATAAACAAAACTGAGAAATCTCAACACATTTTCCAGTCACTAACCACCAGCATTATAAGAATAATCTTTACCAGCCTTTGCAGGGACAAGGTCCCACAAAGACAGCAAGAGGGAGAAAACCAGCAAATTCACACATAAGTAAGTGAGTATATATCCAACAGTGAGGATCGCTGCATCTTTTCTCTTTGTTCTTTTAAGCCACATGAATAAACGGCCTCAGGTTGTGCCAAGGGCAGTTTAGATTGTATCTGAGGAAGATTTTCTTTCCTGAAAGGGTTCTCAGGCATTGGAAGGGGTTGCCCAGGGCAGCGGTGGAGTCCCCATCCCTGGAGGGATTGAAGACTCGTGTAGACACAGTGCTGAGGGACATGGGTTAGTTGGAGACTTGTCAGTTTTGGGTTAATGATTGGGCTCAATGTTCTTAAAGGGCTTTTCCAATCCAGGCAATTCTGTGATTTTCTGATTCTCTCTTTCCTTAAGCTGCTTATAATCATATGTGAGTACATAAGCATTTTATACAGCACTTGATCAACTTCAGTTCCCACCACAAGCTGAATGAATTTCAATGACTCAGTAAGTTCTTCTGATTTTGAACAAAGCAGTGACTTATGCACAGTCTTGGGACTTACCCCCACCTTACAAGGACGGAGTAGAGGGGGAGAATCTGTACAGGAGCGGAGTAGAGGGGGAGAATCACCTCCCTTGACCTGTTTGCCACACTTCTTTTGATGCAGCCCAGGATATGGTTTGGCAAGACCACCCTGTTGCTGGTGGGACTGGTGGCTGTGACTGCCTTGGTCTTTAGCTCTTTGAGGCCTGGACGCCCAGGACCCAGCAATGCCACTGCAGAGCTGGATGTAAAGCTCAGCTCTGTCGCGACGGAGGGAAGACCCGGACGCTCAATATGAGCGATCAGCAAGCTTCGTTTATTGATTACATGTGTGTTCCTTATATACAGTGGTTAATTAAGCTCATGCATATTCTTAAAGACCTATACTGATTGGTTTATTAATTATCCTGGGAACTTTACCTTCGTGGTGAGCTCAGTTCTTCTTATCTCATGTCCAATTAACTACAGGCATTCTGTAGTTTGCTTTGTTAAATGTCGAGGGCATCTTGACCCTGTCATATCAGCACCTACACCAGATGTGTGCGGTGCTCTGCCAGCTCTTGTTCTACCAGCTGCAGCAGATCTATGTGGCCTTTGTCACGCAGCCAGCTCTCCACACAGCTCTTTGTCCCATACATCTTCCCTGAGTGGAGAAGCAGCAGAGAGAGGAAAAGGTAAGGCGAGATCAGTGCCAGCCACCTCTCACTGCTGCACTGAGCCCATCCATGAGTCACCCCTGTGGCTCTGTCCTTGCCCTGGGGATGAGCAATAGCTGGAGCTTGTAGCCCTGTGCCAGACACCTCTCCATGGCTTGGGGACATGCTCCTGTCCCCCACAGCTTGTGCTCAGGGGACTCAGGTTGAAGATGCCCCCTAAATCTGCTTATTGCCTCTCATGGCCCTAGCAGTCCCTGCACATTTGGCTCTAGACTGCGGTCGTGTCTGGCTATGCCCCTTGCCCACTTGTACCTCCCACTGGCAGTCGTGGCACTGGAGCATGGGGCACTGCTGAAGCAAAGCTGTTCCTGAGCACTGTGTGATGACAAGGGACATGCAGGGCTTTTGCCTGCATAGTGGTGGGCACAGTGGCGATGAGGGCGTGAGGCTGTGGGGGGGACACCGCTGCCCTGCTGGTGCATGCCAGTGTTGGCCAGGATGCATCTGTGCTGCTGACACCCTGTGGCATTTTCAACCATCCTGAGTCAGGTCTGATGTGAAACACTGCAGTTAGTGCAAAAATTCAGCTGATTTCTTCTCTTAGGGAGCTCAAGGGGAAAATGGTTATCGTCTGTTTGCCAGCTTGGGCATCAAGCTTCCATTTCTTCTGAGGTCTGATTTTCCTACCTCTGATTCAGCTCTGCCTGCAATTCTCTCTGCCAGCAAAGGCTTTCACCTTACCATTTGCTTGGCCCTGGCTTTGCCCTTAAGCAGTGGCAGAAGTTGAGCCTTTGGCTGGCAGCACGGTTTCTGCTGGAACAAGGTTGCGCTGTCAGGTTTCCTCTGGGCTTGTGCCTGTCCTTCTACCTGTCCCCTGCTAATATGGGCTGAGCTAATCAGCCATCTTCAGCCCAACCTGACTGAAGGCAGTGAAGGACAAGATAAGAAGCACCCATATAGGATAAGAACAGGGAGTCAGGAAGGAGATGGTGTTCGTGCCCCACAAGGATCCTGACCGGATTTGAAGGTGCAAACCATTGGGGATTGTGGCAGGGCTGGCTTTGCGGCTCATGCAGCTGCTTCTCTCTGTGCTGGCGTTGCTGAGCTCAGCCCTGATGCCATGCATTTACCTCTCGTTTCAGCAGGTGCCCACAGCCTTTGCTCTGTGCCCTTGGGAACACTGCTCCACAAGCAGGAGGTCCCTTGCCTGCAGCAGCACAGCTCTCCTTCTCTGCCCAGTGCAGAACCAGGCACTTGTCACATGCTAGAGCCCTTGACAAAGATCCTCAACACATCTGCAAACCAGTGGGCCAAGGGGAGCTGACTCTTAGTGGCCTTTGCTGTCACAAACCCTCCCATAACAGCCCGTTCATCTCTCATTTTTGCCTTTTGCACAGATGCAGTACGCAGAGATTAGGCTGCAGATTAAGGTTTTACTGAATCCTGAAATGGGTTCCAATTCCCAGTCCCAGAAGGACCAATGTGCAGCTGAATCTGCTCTGTAAGCTTGCTGGGCTGGAGCTGGGGAGAGGCATCTCCCACCACGTTCTCCCATGCGCATGAAAGATGGAGCCCTGATATTCACCTGGGGTGCTCTGCTGAGAGGCAGCTGCCAGGTAAGAGCAGTTTTACCCTGGGAAGGAAAGCTGGGGAGAGACAGAAGGAACTGGAGCTGTTTCCTAAGTGTCTTTAGATGAGAGAGGAAGAAGCTGTAGCTGATCGCACTTTACTCAGGATCACACTGGGGACTTGGCACGAAGTGTACTTTGTTCTTCGAGGCCAGGAGTGTGGTACCAGCCTGCAAGGGCCAGCAAATGCTGTCCTACAGAGCTCAGATGGCTTGCAGGCATCCCTGGAGCCTAGCTGCACTGGCACTGCATGAGTGGAATGATGTCCAGGTGCTCACTGGCCCTGGGCTTATTGCCTGGGAGCCTGAGCAGGTCCCAGAGCCTTTTGGAATCCCAGAGGTTTCAAAAGGTGGTTAAGGAGATGAGTTACAGTCTCTCTGTGCCTTGGTTTGCCAGCTGGGCTTAACAGCATTGCTGGGTCTCTTTGGACAGCTGTGAAGCACTCAGCTCTGCAGGCTTCATGTGGCTGAGCCACTGGTGGCTGGTGATGGCTGATTGCAGCATGAGGGTTTTCCAGGCTGCTGCCTTCCCAACAGAAGTTGCAATAATCCAAGCTTTCATCCATCTGTTCAACATATCATGCCCAGGTTTTTCTCCTTCCACTCAAAAAGGAATCTTGTGTGGTGTGGCTATGCTTCTGAGATGAGCCCAATGATCTCTTTGTGGAGCAAACACAGGTGAAGCAGCACTGTCCTGTCGTAGACCCTGAGCTGCCCTTGGAGGCAGCATGGGCAGGCTGCTCTTAAACCAGGCTTCCAGCAGCGTTTGCTGCTGTGCCATGTTGCCCACTGGAACTGCCTTCTTGCCTTCTGGGAGCCCCATGCACAGAGCCCCCCACCAGCACCAAAGTTGATGTACCAGGTATGTGAAGAAGAGGCAACAGAAACGTCCATCTGTTTGTCTCAGGATTGCTCCTGTTCCTCCCAAGCTGGGAGTCTGACTGGAGCACCCAGTGTCCTGCTGAAGGGTGGCTTGTGGCTATTCCCAGCTCAGGGAGGTGCAAGTTATCCAAGCACGACCATTCCCTTGGGAGCCATGGGCAGAGGAAAGTGCATCCAGCATCTTTGGGATGGGAGCTGCACGCACAGGTAGGTATCAGAGTAAAAGGAGCTGGTCAGCCAAGGGCAGGAGTAGGGGAGTGGGCTCAGCCCCAGCCTGTGCCCAACCCATTCCTTTCCATCAGCACCTCTCCATCTTGGGTGAGTCTCCTCAGCCACAAACACTTCCACCTTGGCCTAGAAGTGACAAAGAAACCCCATGCCCTGCTGTGATCCTGAAAGCCGCAGTTGGTTCTCTCCCCTTGGCTGGTTTTGTTATCCTTGCTGGGTGCTGCTGGCAGGAGCCATGTGGCAAGGATGTGATGAGGCTGGGAAGCTATGGCTTTGCTGAGGGGCCTGAGCCTGCTGTTAGAGAGATTGCATACCTGGCCGTCAGCCACCAGGTCCAAACAGGACTTGAGGGACCCTAACCACATTGGAAAAATAGTGTCAGGGAGCCTGGGTTAGTTGGAAACTCACCAGTATCCACAGGGGTGGTAGCATCCTAGCACTTTTGTGTGTCTGGATCCAGGCAGTCACCCAGGAAGCTCTGAGTGGAGCCAAGAGGGAACCAGGCACAGCACTTGTGTCACCATCCTCAGCTGTGTGTCCAGTTCACCTCCTCTGGGATCCTGGACTCCACAGTTGCCTCGGGGTCTCCATGGCTAGCCCAGAGGATGGTCACAGCTGTGGCTGGGCTCAGATGTTGGAAGTTCAGGCTGAGGGCAAATGGGCACCTCTCAAGGGACCTCAAGCCAAAGTCCTGGGAGTCGGGAGGGACCAAAGGGATCACATCCACGTAGGAGTGCTGCAACATCAGAGGGTTACAAGCCAACTGATCTGCCTCCTGCCTCCCCTTCCCTCCCAGGGCAGAACTGGCTAGCTCAATCCTCCTTCAGCTCTTGGCAAAAAGGGAAACTGAGGCATGGAGCAGTGGGCACACAGCTCTGGCCCCTGCTCTGTGGCCTTGCCAAGCTGCACCACAGCAAAGCTCTGCCATGACCTCTGGCAAGCAACAAGTCCGGTGGCCACCATTCTGGCCCATGGCACACAGCTCTGGCCATGCCGCATGCTTGGTTGCCTGTGGAACCAGCTGGCTTGTCTGCCCCATGGCCCGCCCAGGTCATGCAGGGCACCTTTGGGGTTTTGCTCTCTTCCCAGCTAGGAAGGCTCCTGGAAGAAGCCCACCATGGGGACCGTATTTCTCAGCTGCTTGCTTGGCCCTAGCAGTCCCTTGGGAGTAGGCTCCATCCCTCACAAGCTGGGTCTCTCCACCAAATGTGGGCTTATGCAAAGTGCCCAGGCACTGGGGCTGGCATGAGTACAGCCCCTTTTTCAGCCTAGGCATCTCCAGGCAGATCCTGGAGGAACATCTAGACAGGCAGAGCCAAGGAATTGGCTATGGCAGAGCCAAGCTGAGCAGACCCACTGCACATCCTTTGCCCTGCTTCTGCCTGACCATGTGTGGCCTGAGTAGGTAGGGAGGGCCCAGCTTGCTGGGCTTGTCAGGGGTACCTCACCTGCAGGGAGGGAGGGCTAAGCAGCTCAACATGTGGTGTCTTGCACCAAAAACCCCCTGCAAGTTGTCCCAGGACTGCACTCTGCCCCTTTCCCAGAGCTCCAGGGAGACATCCTTTGGGGCTGGAGAACCACTTCTGTGGAGTGCTTGAGAGGAATGTGGGCTCGAAGGGCATCAGCAGGCACTACAGGTGGCTCTCAGCATGAAATTACTGGATGGAGCAAAGGCATGGAGGTTTCCTACACTGTGGGACCACTGCATGTCAGAGCTCCCCAGGCCTGGCCTCCTTTTCTTCTACTTCCACATCCTGAGTGGGTGGAAAGTGAGGATGTTCGTGTGTGACTGAGCAGTGAGTCCATCAGGCTGGAGGGTACCCTGGAAGTCCTGTGCATACTCCTTGTGCCTGCAGAAGCCATCAGATTAGCCAGGACATGCTGGCTTGATGTGTTGGACCCAGCACACACATACACATGCATTGTGGCTGGGATTTCCAAAGCCCCATTCGATACCACAGGATGTTTGACAGTGGACTGCACATTGTGCCCAGTGTTCAGGATAATGCAATTTACTCCAGAGGAAAATGCTTTATATTATATGAATAAAAGCAAATTGAAAAAAAACCAACAAAAAACACTCATGGGCTAATATATGAAATATACATAACAAAGAAAACGGGAAGCATGTCACAGGATTGTGACTTGAGTCAGCTGTTTCCAGTAAGCTTGATGCACAGGAGGTTTTGATGGGCATTTCCTGCAGGGACTTGGGGATTGCTGCCATGGGCAGCACTTGCTGCAAGAGGAAGGAGCTTGAGGAAGGGGGACCGGAGCCCTGAGGCAGTGGTGCGGGGCTGGGCAGCACTGGTGCTTTAGAAGCAGTTGCTTCGCAGAGGCTGTGGCAGGTCTGATGTGCTTATCTGGAGGTTGAGCTCTGTCGAGCTGAGGGTCGTGGGTGGGTTTTGCAGCTGGTTCCCCTCGTACATGGCATATTCTTCATGATGCTGCTGCTGGAGGTGCCAGAGGATCTCTCTGGACAGAAAGTGGGTCTCTGCTTCACCCAATTCTGGAACAAAAGAAAGACAAAAGCCACCTTCACTGGTCTGGCCTGAGGCAGGGCTCTGGACAGGGAGCAGAGCAGAATCTCTGGGAATAAATCTCTGCCCTAAAATATGCTGAATTTCTCAAGAAATCAAAAGATGGTTCTTACTTCCCCCTGTCAGCATGCCAGAAGAAAGAAAAGAGAACACAAAGTACAGGAAGGAGAGTAAAATACAGGAACTATGTGCTGGTTTCCCAGTAGTGCTGCTTGTGGTGGGAACTACCTCGCTGGGTAGAAATGCTTCTCCCCATCAGGGAGGGCACTGAATTTCCTCTGAAAGACAATGAGATTCATTTCAGCAAGAAGCAGCAAGCTGTTTTCAAGCCCTGGTGCTCTAGCAGAGGTGAGGAGAAGGGAAATTAAAAGGAAGAAGGGAAATTAAAAGGAAGAAGGAATAGCCTCACTCCTTCTTGTCCCCTGTCTGGAGGAATGCCACTGAGCCAGCACACACACCAACACCCATCCCAGTGCTGGGGAGGGCTTGACACCCCCAGCCATTTCTCCCAGAAATGTCAGCAGCAAAGGGAGCTGCTCCTTTCCCTGGAAGCCTGCTGTCATGTTTAATCCTCGAGGGAGCATTCTTGCTGCCTCAGCAGAAGACTGCTTGTCTCAGGTGCCTCTGGGTACTTCAACAGGGACCAGCTCTGCCAGCATCCTCCCCACTCCTCTGAGACCCACAGCAAGTCATTCTGTGTCGGGAAGCAGCCCCTTCCTCCCACTGCGGCAGGGACCCCATGCTTGTGTGTGTGGGGACAGCAGCCAAGTGCTAGGTGGATCCTACCTACTTCCCCTTCTTTGCCCTGATCCAAGGTCACTCAAGGGGCTGGGGGAGCAGAGCCACGGTGCTGGGCACCCCCACCCTCTTCCCCTCCTCACTCACCCTCATACGCAATGAGCCGGTAGGTCCCCGCGCACTCCCTGGAGCCTTTAAGGATCTCCTCCAATGTCCTGTAGAAAAGCTTGGCCTGCTCCAGGCGGTCCTCCCGGCTGAAGGCAGCACACTCATCCTGGGACATGGCATAGAGGGACTGCAGTGGGGTGGCATACTCCACTGCACAGTGCCAGAGCTGCAGGGGTGGAAGAAAAAGACTTAGGGGAAGGAGGACCAAGCACCTGGAAAAGGGTTGCTGGGGCACCCTGGTGCTGGGCAGAGCCCTCAAGACCCCTCAGCAGCTCCATGGCCTACCCTGTGCTGGTGCTGTGTGCTGGACCCCCAGGACAGGGACACTAGTTCTGACCCCAATGTCCTCCTGCCATGTTGAGTGGGAAAGAGCAACTGGCCTGGCAGGGAGGCAGGCACGGCTGCGCACCCTGCACCGCCTGGTCTCAGGAGGATCCTTCCATCCTGTGAGGCTCCAGGTTGTAGCCACTAGCTTTGGTAGCACTCGCAAGACACAGCCTGGGGAGTGATTTTCCTCATGAATTTTGGTCCTCTATGAGAAGGCCTTTGCCTGTATCTGATCACACCTTCTTGGTGCCTTTTCTGCTAGAGAAGGGGAAGTCTGAGCATCCTAATGGGGATCAGAATGGAGAAGAGGATAAATGCTGATAAAGTGAATGTACAACTAGAAGGAGGGTGATCAAACGAATGAGAGATTTGTTAAGGCTATAAAAATTCCAAGGAGGAGCAGGGTTACCCGTAAGTCTTCTACTGGGCAAACTAGAAAGTTTAATAAAGTGTATTAGAAGGAAGAGGGACGGGATTCCTAGTTAAATGCAGAGTAGCAGGAAGAGCTACCAGCCTTGGAGGGCAGTCGCCACAGTGACCTGGAGCAGTTGCCAAGGATGGGAGCTGTCATCGCTGCCACACGACTGGGCAGCAAGTGGAGGGACAGGTTTTACAGACAACATGCAGTGGGTCAGGACAGGTCCAGGCTGCAGAGCTGCTGAAGCTAACTTGGAGCTGAGTGACTCAGCAGGAGACTGGCAGATGAAACACAGCATCAGTGCATGCATTGTAGCAGGAAAAACCCAGTGCTGACTGTACTTCCCCAGGAGCAGGGCCAGGAAAGGGGCTCTGGAGACCCTACAGGCAGGGCTTTAAAAGCAGCAGCTCAGTGCTCAGCCACCATCAAAGGGCAAATTGGGGAGACCCACGGTAAGAAGCATTGCTCTGCCTATGCCTCCATCCACGGCCGTGTCAGCAGCACCGGCGTGTTCCCTCCTCTGAGGGTGCAGGGGCAGAGGCCCATCTGCCTGGAGATGTGGAAGTAGATGTATGAAAAATGAGACAGAGGGATTTAGGGCTGGAAAAGAGGTGGCGGGGGTAAGAGGAGGGAATCAAATTGTATGATGACTGACACAGACATTTTCAAGCACTTCTTCACAACAAAAGGAAATATTCATTTGCCCCATGGAAACCGATGCTATGGACCCCACATCTGCTTTCTTCTACTCAGTTTTCTGCTGTTTTAAAGACTTAAATCAACTCCAGGAGGGGTTAAGTGAGCCAAACATCCCTGCAAAAGCTGAGCCTAGGAGGAGGCAGCCAGGAGGAAGGGGTGCAGATGGCCAGCATGGACAGGACCTCTCCATCTCATGGGAGCCTGCTGAAATCTGGGAGCATCTAATAGGAGAGGGGACATTTTCCTGCCCTTATGGCCACTTCTGGGCCAGGATCTGACGCCAGGAAGACCCTTGGGCTGATGCATGCCAACTGCCCTACTGACACTGCACTCGATATACCTTATTGTATTCATCCCTGATGGCATAGAGGCTGTGTTTGTAGACCCTTTTTTTGATGCCAGCTCGGTTCAGGGTGGTTTCAGTGAGGTCTGTCAGGTATTGAATATTGCTGTCAGCTTTCTCCAGGTCATCATAGACATCACAGCTCAGAGGGACCAAGATGTGGAGCTTCCAGGTCTCCCTGCATGCCTGCATGTTGGGGTTGGCTCTGCTGAATTCTTCCATCGACTTTTTCACTCCTGGTGGAAGAAAGCATTGGACAGAGGTGCCTGGCATGAGTACAGCTGCTTTCTACCTTGCTCCCGTTTCCCCTGCTAACGCTGTAAAAGTGGGAGGATTGTTATTAGGAGCTATTTCTATCTGTAGGAATGATAATGCAGGGAAACAGCTACGCACGTGGCAGGACTATTTTTAGGTACCCAACATAGTAAGACCAGGCAAGCCCATGAGCAACATTCTGCTTGGACCTCTCGGACATCTCAGACATTTCCACTGCTGAGGGCTTCTGTGGAGAGAAGGAAAGAAGACAGAGGTGATGAAAGCAGCCACCTGGGTTCTTCTGCAACAGTCAGACCTCTACAGGGATTGGAGAGCAGCCATCCTTTCCAAGGAGATCTGGAGAGTGAGCAGCCCTGATGCCCAACTTCCATCACCGTGTTGGGCAGCAAGGCCAAGCAAGAGTCCTTGATGGCCTGCACAGCTGCTGCAGATGAGGAAGCAGGTGCTGGAGTGAGCCAGACACATTTCTGGCTGCAACCTCCATTGGGATTGTGTGTCCCAGTGCAACTTGTGCATCTGCCCAGTGCTTCCAGCATGCAACATGAGACATCCCAGTGCCCAATAGTGGGATTTTCAGGGCCACCAGTGGCCCTTGTCAGTTCTGTGTGTTCATTTAGGTGGAAATGAGTGTTGAAATCCTGCAGGCACCTGACAGCTGCCCTCCCCAATGCACATTTCCATAGCCTGTGTGACTCCTCTCTCCTTCCAGCTCTGCTGGGGTAAAGCAGAGCCCTCCTAATGCTGCAGAGGTACCCAGAACTTGGCTCTGCCACCCACAGCATGCCTAATAATTAATCCTTTGGAGACTGCACAGGCTACCCTTTCCCCCCAGGCACCAGCCTGCCTGACAGATTTAAAAATCCCCCGTTTTTTGTGCCAGCAGGGCTTTAGCTGCAGCATGGCTGCTGCCAGCACCCCGGGGTGGCTGTGCTCATTCAAAGGCAGCCTGGCCCTCCTCCCAGCCCGCATGGTAGCATGGGGCTGAGGAGATCAGCCTGAGCTAATGAGAGCGTTTCTCCTGCTGCATGGCTGGGTGTGGGTGAGCTGTATATACAGGGGCCACAAAGAGCTGGGCCATGTGCCCCCACGACTGCTTGGGGCTGCAGCACTCCCTGAGGTGCCTGGCCAGGCTAGAGGTGTTGGTGCCTTACTTGGAGCCCCAGAGCGAGGATGAGGAGCTGGCACAGGCCAGCTGTGCTGAGGTGGAGGCTGAGTGGCTGACCATCTCCTTTGGGAAGTGTGATGTAGGCTGAGCCACAGATGAGCACCATGGATCTGTACCAGTGCAGCGGGAAGCAGGCACTCAGAGCCTTCCAGAAGCTGCCGTGATACCTGGATTGGAGAGGGAGACAGGAGACAAGCTGGTGGCCACCCACCTGCCATCCCCATCTGCAGTCCATGGAGCACGGGCCAGTGCTGCTGACCTTCTGGAGTAGCAAAGAGCCAGGGAGCCCTGTGGGACCCTGCTCAGTGCGACCTGGGTGCCCCCAGCCAGGAGAGGGCTTGGGTCTCTTGCAGCACCCATGGGTCTCAGACAGGAGCAGATGCAATGTTGCTCTAGACAGCCTATGGAGATTATCTCAAACAGCCCCATGCCCTCCGGCACTGGGCAGTGGGGGAAGGCTGGGGTCTGAGATCTGCTACCAGCTAAAGGGTGCATTAGGGAGCTACCACAGAGAAAAGACATCCATAGAAAAATGAGGAAGCTGGGCAGGCAGGAGAAGGGAGAGCAGGAGGAGCTGAGAAAGATACAAGGCTGATGGAGAGCAGTGTGTGCTGCCAGGAAACAGCAAAGCATTGCTACAGAAGGCTTGTGTGGAGGTAGAAACAAGGAGCAGGTCTCTCCTGACACCGAGAGGCTGCCAGGCTCTTGTCCTCAGGGTGGCCCCAGGAACCTGGGAGACAGCCTCCCCCACACTGGCTCACCTGGATTGGAGGTGGAAGATCTCCTCAGCCAGGTAGCAGGTGCCCTTGAGCAGCACCCCTATCTGCAGTGCCACAAAGTGGGATGTGAGGCTGTGAGCGATGGGCATGAGGGACTCCCCAGCAAGGTACAACGCTGCGGCACACAGAGCCAGGAGCAGGTATGTGGCACGCTGTGCTCGCCCTCCCCGGGCTTTGGGGATGAGCTGGGGAGTGGATTGGCTTGGCCGCCTCAAATCCTGAGACATCTGCAGCAGAGAGGGAGGGTCAGCAGCAATTTTTGTCCCCAGTGCCCACAGCAATGCTGTGAGGAGTGAAGTGGGGAATACGTGCACATCAGAGCTCACTGAGCACCCCAAAGCATGTGACAGAGCTGTCCCTTCCTCTGCATGCTGCAGCAACAGCTTCTGGGGAGCTTCCCTTGTGCTGCACAGGCCACCTTGGGTCTGGCCCCTGGGCCCAAATGGGCTCAGCAAGACAGAGCCTGGCTGGCCACCCCGCTCCCAAATCATTGCCGACCCAACCCCAGCCCTCCCTGCTCCACAGCCACTGAGCTGTCACTCCTTTTGCCGCACTCACCGGAGCAGTTACCAGATGTGGGACCGGACGCTACCTGGGTTTCCTGCCCTGCAGATAACAGGCTCTGTGCTCCAGCCTCTTCTGCTGCAGCTCTTTTTGGAGGTTGCTGCTACAGAAACCCAGAGCCCCTGGACAGTACAGGCTTCTGGTGCCACTGGTGGAGCTGCACAGATCCCAGCACCAAGAAAAATGAAAGTGAAAGGAGCTATTGTGGCTGCAGGCAGCTTGCAGAAAGCACCAGGGCCCTCCCACACAAGGCAGCCATAAGGTCTCCAGGCACTGAGCAATGCTAGGTGGATGTTACAGATTTCATGAGCTTACACCTCTGGAAAGCCCCAAAGTATTTGCCAGGTCATAGCGGGGTGGAGATGAGCTGGTATGAGGAAGGAAACCTGAATTTATTGAGATTTAATTTATTAAGTGTGGTAGATTTCAAAGACTGAATTTATTAAGTGCAGTGGGTTTCCAGGGGCAAACCAGAAGCAAATTCCTTCTAACAGAGAGGGTGACTCCCAGCACTCTGGATTTCCCACCCCACACAGCTCCAGGAGATGCTGGCTCAGGAAGCACTGGCAACACAGCAGGGGATTCCTGCAGCTGGGCTTTTGCTGTCCAGTGAGGCCCTCAAGCCTCCCAGGTCCTGGTCCTAGTGACCACAGACCCAGAGCAGCTGAGGTACAAAGCTGCCTTTGACGCATTTATTGCTGAGGTTTGCCCTCAAGCCTCCCTTATCCTAGCAGCAGGGTCTGCAGCAGTGAGGCATTACCCATCCTAGAGGAAGATTGATTTAGGGCACAAATACACAAACCCACAGGACCAGGTGAGATGCTCTTGAGGATGCTGAGGCTGCTGGCTGAACCATGGCAAGGCACCTCTCTAATCTCTTTGGAAGATCGTAGCAATCAGGGGGTTCCTGATGAGTAGGAGAAGGCAAACATCACACACAACTGAGCAGAGCAAGAATCATAGAATCCTTTTGTTGGAAAAGACCTTTGAGATCGAGTCCAACCGCACTTGTCCACTATTAAACCATATCTCTGAGCACCTCATCTACCCATCTTTTAAGTACCTCCAGGGATGGTGACTCAACCACCAAGAAAGAGAGCTTGGTGAACTACAGCCTGCCCAACGTCACCTCTGTTCCTGGGAAGGTGATGGAGCAAATCCTCCTGACAATCACTGACAAGCAGCTGAAGGACAAGAAGGGAATAGCCATCAGGGATTTATGATGGGCACATGTGCCTGACCAGCCTGAGTGCTTTATGAGATGAGAACTGGCCATGTGGATGAGGATTTGCTTCATCAAACCCTTCAGCACGGTCTCCCACGGCCTCTGTGTAGCCAAACTGGGTAGATACAGGCTGGGTAAAGGGTGACTGTCCAGAACGTGCTATGGGTCCAACTGCTTTCTGCCCAGGAACACCTGTGGACACTGGGAGGCTGCCCAGGGACCCTTGCAGTCCCCACAGGCACCTTGCCAGGGGTCTCTGCAGGCTGCATTGGGCATACAGCACAAGGATCTTGACTCAGATGTGCCCACAGGTCATGTTCAATGCCAGCGTTTGCAAACTCAGGGGGTGGGAGGGAGGAATAGATGCCCAGAGAGACTGGCAGTGTGCTAACTGCCCTTGTCTCGAGGTTATCAGAGTCTGTTTTGGTGGTACCTTAGAAACCCCAGCAAACCCTCTTTACAGGGCATCTGATCCTGGGGAGTGCTTGTGGATACAGCCAAGCCGTTGTTTGCTTCTTCATCACAAAGGTTGGCTAAAACATGTAGCCAATCACTTCCTCCTCCTGCGCTGAGTTGTCCCTGTGAGCCAAGCTTCACTGACCAGCTCTGGCTGGCTCTTGTGTTGCGATGGAGGAGGCTGCCTGGCTCCTCAGCCCTCCTCACGGGTCCCTGGGCAGCTGGGTGACTCTCTGGCCTCTTGCTTTCAGTTCTACCTTCATCATGCTAACACCTGTGGTACTTCTGTCTCACTTCTGCTCTGAGCCAGCCTTTACCCCACAGCCCCAGATCCCCTGTGTAGCTGTTACCAGGGCATTAATTGCAACAAAAAAGCCAGAGCCTGCAGAATCAGAGGGCAAGGCTGGAGGGAGGTGAGGATCAGAGCAGAGAGGAATTGTGTCTGCAGTTTGCAGGCCAGCTGCAGATGGGAACAAAAGGAGAGCTCTCATGCTCTCAACCATGTTGCATCAACTCCACGGCACTTTGCTCTTGAACAATCCTCCCAACCACCCTCAAGCCTTTCCAGGCTCCCTGCCATGCTGTGGATGGGATTCTGCTTGTGGTGTGCAGATCAGAGCGAGGCTATGGTGCCCCATCCAAGAGCGAAGCCTAAACTCCAGGAATGCATGTCTCCAGTGGATGCTGGACATCTGCGACATCTGAGCTTGCCTGGGCACAGAGGGCCCAGTGCTGTCCAGTGTCTCTGCACAGTCAACACGAAGCAGGAGCACCAAAGCCTTTTGTATAGCTGACAACTTGTGTTTCTAGATTGTGCCTCGATTGAAGTTTCTTTTTTCCTTGATTGCTATTATTCCCTCAAGGGGAGGGAACAAGAAGTCGTGCATGACACCAAAAGATTTTAGATGTATTAAAAAACCTGACAAGCAACCTCCCCAGACCTGTGCCATAGCACCAGGCTAGTCCTGACACCTCTGTTTGAGATTTAGTTGGGCAAAGAAAAAAACTCTCTGTGAGGCAATCTAGAAAATGCACCTACACTGCAGACCCCACTGAGGGCAGTAGTTTCTCACCCTAGAGGTTTTTGAATCACTAGTGTGATAGGCATTGTAAGCCCCTCACACACCATTTGCCATGGCCTTTTGCTAACCACAGAGCAGCATGTGCATCAGCCGGTGCTTACTCATGTGTTTTGGGTGTGGCTGGGATGGAATTACTTTTCTCGGTAGCAGCCCTCAGAGTGCTGGGTTTTGTATCAGTAGCTAGAAAGGTGTTAGTAACACACCAGAGTTCTGGTTATTGCTGAGCAGTGCTCCCATAGCACCAAGGCTTTTCTCTCCAACATTTCCCCCACCCAGTAGGTCTTGGGAGGGGACATAGCCAGGACAGCTGACCCAAACTGACCAAAGGGATATTCCATACCGGATGAGGTCTGATCAGAAGTAAAAGCTAGGAGAATGGAGGGGGAAGGAAGGGCATTTATTATTTACATTTGTCCTCTGGGGTAACCACTATGTATACTGAAGCCCTGCTTCCTGGGAAGTAGCCAAATGTCACCTGCTGATGAGAAGTAGAGAATAAGTATTTTGTTCTTCCTTTGCTTCTGCATGCACAGTTTTGCTTTGTTTCTATTAAACTGCCTTTTTTCTCCACCCATGAGTTTGGGGTTTTTGTTCCATCTTATTTTCTCCCCTCTCCATCCTACTGAGGAGCAGGGTGATAGAGCGGCTTGGTGGGCACCTGGAATTCAGGCAAGGTCAACCCACCACATCATGAAAACCATCATGTGGGGCACAGGTGGATGAATGGAGCATCCTCTCCTTCCCCACACCCTGTGTCTTGGCCCATGCTCCTGATGTGGTCAAATCACAGCAAAACCACCTCATTATGTTATTGGTGGTGTCCATGGTTACTTGCTAGATAAATGACTCATCAGCACCAAGCCTAGTTAGCACTAACCTCTCACCCCAGCCTGGGTTTCCACGCTGTTGCTGTGAGTGGAAATGGGCCAGGGCCAGGGCAGCTCCATAGCTGGCTGCTACCTGGGTGCCTGTTCTCAGCCTCTGCAACCTGCTCTACCTTTCCTTCCTGGGCACCCAAAGGACCCTACCACATCCCTCCGAACAGCTGCTCTATTTGTATACACCTGGGTAGAGATTTAGGAGCTTGTGGTCCAAACGGACTGTCCAAAGCACCCATGTTTTAATCGCTGTCCAAACACAGCAAGAACTAAGCCATCTGCTGAGCCAGCAAAGCTGCTTGCAAAGGCAGAGAATCATAGAATCATATGAATCATAGAATACCAGGTTGGAAGGGACCTCAAGGATCATCTGGTCCAACCTTTCTTGGCAAAAGCATGGTCTAGACAAGATGGCCCTGCACCCTCTCCAGCCAAATCTTAAAAGTGTGCAGCGTTGGGGAATCCATCACTTCCCTGGGGAGATTATTCCAATAGCTGATTGTTCTCATTGTGAAAATTTTCCTCTTGTGTCCAATTGGAACCTCCCCAGCAGTAACTTTTACCCATTACCCCTTGTCTTTTCCATGTGACTCCTATTAAAAAGGGAGTCTCCATCTTCTTTGTATCCACCCTTAAAATGCTGGAACATGGTGATGAGGTCTCCCTTAAGCCTTCTTTTCTCAAGGCTGAACAAACCCAGTTCTCTCAGCCTTTTCTCACATGGAGGCTTCCCAGTGCTTTGATCATCTTTGTGGCCCTTCTGTCCAGCCTGTCCACATCTTTTTTTGTATAGTGGGGACCAAAACTGAACACAGTGTTCCAGGTATGGTCTGACAAGCACAGAGTAGTGTGAGATAATGACACCTTTATCTCTGCTGGTGATGCCATGGTTGGTGCAACCCAGTATCCTGTTGGCTTTCTTTGCTGCAACACCTCACTGTTCACTCATATTGAGCTGTTTGTCCACCAGGACCCCCAGATCCCTTTCCAAGAGCTCCTCCCCAGCCAGGTAGATCCCAGACGGTGCTGCACTCCTGGGTTATGTTTTTCCATTTGCAAGACCTTACATTTGTCTTTGTTGAACTTCATAAGGTTCTTCTTAGCCCACTATTCCAGCCTATCCAAGTCTTCTTGCAGGGTGACTCTCCCTTCCAAAGTGTCCACTTCCCCACTCAGTTTGGTATCATTGGCAATCTTAATCAAGGTACTCTTGATCCCATCATCCAGTTCACTTATGAAGATATTAAACAGCATTGGGCACAATATTGATCCCTGAAGGAACCCACTTGTGGCAGGTTGCTATTTACTGCCACCCTCTGGGTGCAGCCTGTCAGTTCCCAACCCACCACATGGATCACTTGTCTAGACTGTAACACATCTATTTCTCTAGGAGGAGGCTGTGGGAAACTGTACTGAAAGCCTTGGAGAAATCCAGGTAGACAATGTCCACTGCTTGCTACCACTCCACACCAACTGAGCAGGTTACTTTGTCATAGAAGGCCATGGGGTTTGTCAAGCACAATTTGCCACTGGTGAATCCTGCTGGATCTTCCCAACCATGTGCTTCATTTGCCTTGTGATAGCCCCCAGGAGGATTTGTTCCATAACTTTCCCAGTAAGACTGATGGGCCTATAATTTCCTGGATCCTCCTTTAAGCCTTTCTTGTAGATGGGGGTGACATTAGCCTTCTTCCAGTCTTCTGGGACATCCCCTGATCTCCATGACTTCTCAAAGATTATGGAGAGCAGCCTCACAATGACATCAGCCAACTCTCTTAACACTCTTGTTGGGTATTGCCAGGGTCAGTTGATTTGTAGGGATCAAGCTCCTGTAGTAGTTCACATACCAGCCATTCCTTCACTGATGGTAGGTCTGTGTTTGTGTCGACCTGGAATCTTGTTCCCAGACCCTGGTGCTGGTAAAGACAGAGATGAAGAAAGTGTTGAGAACATCTGCCTTTTCAGTGTTGTTGGTGACTAATTCACCTCTCCTGTTTAACAGTGGGACAATATTTTCCTTCTGTTTCTGCTTGCTGCTTATGTACCTGAAGAACTCTTTCTTCTAGCTTTTAACATCCCTGGCCAATTTCAATTTGAGCTGAGCTTTTGCTTTTCTGACTGCATCTCTGCATGCCCTGGAAATGCCCTTGTAGTTCTCAATGGATATTCTTCTGCCTTTCTATCTCTGGCATACTTCCCTTTTGGTTTTGAGCAGACTCAGAAACTTGCAGCTAAGCCAAAGGGGTCTCCTGCTCTACCTACTTCCCTTACCTTTAAAGGGGATGAACTGTTTTTTGTGTTTTTGTGTTCCAGGGAGAACGTTCTTGAGAAACTCCCAGCACTTAGTAGCTCCTCATCCTCCATGGAAGCTTCCCACAGAATGCCTCCCAGCTGAGCTCTAAGCAAGATGAGGTTTGCGTTTCTAAAATCTAAAACCTTTGTCTTAGCACTAACCGTCAGCATGCTCAGCAGGATCCCAAACTCCACAATATTGTGATCACTGCAGCCAAGTCTATCACTAGCCGAGATATTACAAAGCAGGTTTTCTTGATTTGTGAATAGCAAGTCCAGCAGTGCCTCATTCCTGGTTTGCACATCTAACATTTGTATGAGGAAGGAGTCCTCTACACATTCTAGGAACTGTATTGTTCTTTCACACGTGTCTGGGTAGTTGAAGTCACCCATAAGAACCAGGTTCTGTTAACCCAAAACTTGCTTAAGTGAAGCAAATATTGCTTCGTTGGCCTTATCATCTTGGTTTGGAGGTTAGTAGCAGTTGCCTACTTTAACCTCCCCCTTGGAGATGACCCCTCTGATCTTGACCCAGAGGCATTTGACAGGGCTTCCACAATTACTGTAGTTGACTTCTATATATTCAAGGTTCTCCTTAACATAGAGCATGACAACTTCCACCCTTGGGAGCATCTAGAAGAGATGAGCTGGCCTATAATGCAACATAGACAGGTTTCTAGAAGGACCTTGGTGTACTGGTTGGGGCTGGGGAAGGGATCAGACTCTCCTGACATCCCAGTGGCCATGGGCAGAGTGGGCAGCTGTAGCCAAGACTTGGTTTAGACAGGGAAGGGTCTCAGTGAAATGCCTGAGAATTAGTAATAACCAGGAAAAAAAAAAATTAAATCTTGCAGTGATAGGAGGTGAGATTTCTTGCAGGTAGCCAGATACTGTGAATTTGCTTGAAGTCTCCCCCACCTCTTGGAGACCTTATGTATAAGGTGGATTAGTCCAGGAACTGACCCTGTGCGAAGCCAAATAGGAGCAGGTGCTGGACGCTTGGGGCATGTCCTGAACCAAAAGCTGGGCCGGGAACTTGGGATCTCCTGGGTAAAGGACTACTCCTGGTGAGCAGGCAGGCAGCAGGTCCTGCTGCAAAATGAGCACTCCAGCAGCACTTGCTCCTTTTTTTTTTTCTTTTTTTTTTTCTTTTCCCCCTGCATCACGTGCTGTTCCCCTGCAAAAGCTGGTAGAGCTACTGGCTCCAGCCAAAAGCCAGGCTGCCCAGAGACAGCTTTACACCGCGGATGCCTATGGGGACAGGGTTTGGATGCCAGGCTGGTGTTAAAAGTAGCTTTGGTCCCTAGGCTAAAAAGTGCTGCAGTTGGTGTTTTTTGTGCTGCGATTGCACCACCAGTGGACCCTCTGAGGTCCTGCGCACTGACAGGGCTTGCTTTATTGCCCATCCTAGCAAAAATAAAGTGCTCTGCAATATTCTGTGTTGCACTGGGCTGTGTGAACTGGATCACTGTCTCTGATGTAGTGAGTAGCCATCCATGTGCTGGGTAAAATCTTGCAGAAGCAGGTGAGCTGCTTCTTCCAGCTCCCAAGCACAGGTTGTCTCTCACTCATTCAGCAAAGCAGTTTCTTTGCAGGACAGAAGAGGTGATACTCAGGGGAGCCAGGGAGGTGTTCTGGCCAAAGGATTTGGTAATTGCCCCCTCTGTCTCCAGGTTATGCAGGGTCCTGTGAACGAATCTTCGTTCACAAAGTCCAAGTGGAGATGGGATGCCTTTCCAGGGATATGCCCAGCTTGAGAGATCCTTTGCCTCACCCTGACCCCAGGCTGTGACTCCTCAGCAATGGTGAGTTTAAAATCCTGACAGCAGCATGGACCATCCCTCCATCCCCAGATCATGGGGCTGCTCTGAGCGCTGCATGCCCTTCTCCATTAGGGTTCTTCCTTCCTTTGTGGCACCAGAACTTCCTAAGAGAGTTTTTATTCACATCAATCCATGATTTATGCCAACGTCTTTTGATCCCCTGTAAACTGTCAGCACCTGTAGTAACCTATGGTTCTGAGGACTCAGTGTTGGGTGGTGAAGTCATTTTTGCTTGTTTAAAAGCTGTCACAGGCTAGCACTGTTTGGGGTGCCACTACTCTTGTGCTGGGAGAGATGTGAACAACCAGCCCTTTCCTCCTCCATAAGATCACTGATGGTTTCAGACCTCAGCCATCTCTTTCCCACGCTGAAGTATCTCAGATACTCAGTTGTTCTTCAGAAATAAGCTGTTTTCTACTTGACTGTGCGGGTCAAAATGCTTTGACTAGCTCTTCCAGGTCCCTTCCAGGTCTGACTCTTCCAGGTCACATGTGCGAAGCTGCTCATGTCTCAACACAGATCCCTGAGGGGCTCCTGCTGCGACTCCTCCACTCACACATGTGTACTCTTGCTCTCTGTCCTCCAACAGTCACACGTTTCCCTGCCCTTTTTCACCGGTCACCCTGGCACAGATTGCAGAAAGGGAAGTGGCTGGCTGTGTCTCCTCTGTCCTCCCACCATCTGTCCCCTGGAGACCTGACCACACTGAGCTGAGAACAAGCGTAACTACAATGGAACAAATGTCTGCATAAGCACGTGCCTTTTGGTCAGGTTAGAGTCTTTTAAAGGGTATCTTCCAGCCTGCAGGACAGGCAAAGCTGATTTTGGGGATGGAGCCATCACAAGCTTGGTGGCTGGTCAGTGCTGCAGTCCCAAGGACCCCTGGAAAGTTGCTCTTGCCCTCACACATGCTGCAGCAAGGGAGGGGACAGTCTTTGCAGACAGGATCCCATGACTGGGGAGCCACTGGAGCCAAAGGAGCATCTTCTGAAGTGGGTGTGAGACCTCAAGCAAAACAGTGGTCCTCACCTGAACACGCTTTTCAGTGATGGTGTTTCCCCTTCCTCTGCAGCAGCAGGCTTGCGGCTTTGTTGGGATTGCCCTGTGCAACAGGGCAGCACAGAAACCCCAAGCAAGGCCAGTTCCCACTGGGACAGTTCCAGAAAGGTGCCAAAGAAGATCTGACAGCTGACCTGAGAAAACTGCCATTCATACAGCCAAGGAGGATGAGAGGGATAAAACAACGTGGGGATGAAGAGAGGAGAAGGTGAGTGTGTGGTATGGAGGGAGATTGACTCTCTGAAAAAAAGTACTTTGAGGAACTGGAAGTGGCAGGGAGCAGCATAGAAACTGTGCTCACAGCTCCCAGAGATCTCCTTGGTGAGGTCCCAAGCAGGAGGAGGCAGCCACGGCAGGCAGATGCTGTCTGAAGGCAAGGAGGTGCTGGGGTGAATGGGAACCTCCAGCACAGCAGTACCTGGGCAGCCCTGGGAGGGCAGTGGGCACCAGAGGGGCTGAGTGGAAAATGGAGCCAGATCCTGCCTGCCAGAGGAGAGCCAGGATTTCTTTTCTCAAGCAAGCAGCTGTAATGACATGTGTGAATATCCTATTTCTTTCCTTGTTCCTCCTCTCTCAGCCACTTACAGGAAATTTATTGTTGCCTTCTTGGTCAGGATATGCATCCAGGGGAGATTTATTGGCAATCTCATGGCCGGAGAGGAGAGATTTACAGGAGCCCATCCCCGCAGCACACATAGGTGGACACAGGGTGTAACACAGAGTCTCTGATTTATTATTGCAAATGATGGAGATACAAGCAGGCTGACTAGCACGGCTGGGTTGCTCATTCAAATACCCATGGGAGCCCAAACTTTCCAGGAGTTTTTTAGCAAGCTGGGAACATTAGAATGAACAATTCAGGGCCTGTCTATAGCTGTCAGCACTGTCTGGATTTCTGCCTGAAAAGCCTTTGTTGTTTCTCTTTGACTATGTTTAACCATTCCGCAACTGCCCCACCATTGTCCTTAGTATCCCACGGAGAGCTCTGCAATGCTCGCTGAGCTCAACAGCTTCCCAGCCTAGGACTGAGAAAGAAGCTCTGGGTCTACCCCTGGCTTCTTTTATTTTCTTCCTCTGATGCCAATCCCTTGGCCTCCTGCTGAGATCAGCCTGGCTGTGAGCTTGAAGTGCAGCAAAGCTCTGAGATCCTTTGCTCCAGAAACAAGCGACTCAAGGGGGAGAGTTGGAGAGGATGAGTCTGATCTTGAGTGGTGGGGAAGTTTCCTTATAAACTGTCACCCCCTTCCAGTACCTGAAGGGGCTCCAAGAAGGCTGGGGAGGGACTTTGGACAAAGGCAGGGAGTGACAGAACAAGGGGTGATGGCTTGAAACTGGCAGAGGGGAGACTGAGATGAGATCTGAGGAAGAAATTCTTTGCCGTGAGGGTGGTGAGACACCGGCCCAGGTTGCCCAGAGAAGCTGTGGCTGCTTCTCCCTGGAAGTGTTCAGGGCCAGGTTGGATGAGGCTTTGAGCAACCTGGTCTAGTGGAAGGTGTCTGGGCTCATGGAAGTGGTGGTTGGAACAGGATGATCTTTAAGGTCCCTTCCAACCCAAACCAGTCTGTGATTCTATGATTTCAACTCCCTTGGTCAAGCTAAGTCTTGGTATTCAAGTTTGTCTCCTGCATCCCGCACAGTGGCAGTGGCAGGCTGAGGTCCCCACTGTGCACTCCATGCTTATAGCTGTTCGTGGGGCTGTGCTGTGAGCTACATCCACATTTGCAGCAAAACCAGCAAAAGCAAGAAAAAAAGAAAAGAAAAGAAAAGAAAAGAAAAGAAAAGAAAAGAAAAGAAAAGAAAAGAAAAGAAAAGAAAAGAAAAGAAAAGAAAAGAAAAGAAAAGAAAAGAAAAGAAAAGAAAAGAAAAGAAAAGAAAAGAAAAGAAAAGAAAAAGGAGTTTGGGGGAGGACAGGGTGATGAATATAAAAACTGAAAACCACAGCAGAACAGCAAGACAAGCTTTTTGAATCTAAAACCTGGCAATACTTTTTTTCAGGTTTGAATCTTTTGACACAGAAATTTCCATTAATACGCTTTTTTTCTTGTAAAAAAATTAATTAGGTTTAAAAATAAAACCAAAAAACCCCCAACTCCTGCTTTATTTAAAGAAAAAAAAATCTTAGTTTCTTGGACCAGCAGTTTTAAACACGTTTAACTGAGAACAAGAGCAAATCACTTTAAAAGTTGCTTCTGTTAGGTTTCAAAATTGTGACGATCATAAATTTGATCCATTCAGCACAGGGCAAAGGACTCCAGAAATAGAAAATCCCTTTGGAGCTGGGGCATGTGACAACATGGGATTCTTTAAAGACCTTCCTCCTTGTTTGGCCACTGCTGGACTTCTGCTGCTGGGAGGGTACCTCTGCAAACCCATCCCCTCTACACACCTCTGCAGAAGGGAAAAATACTGGATCTGTGTGAGGAGCTCTAGCAGCTCCTTTGGGCATCTATTACCCATACAGTCAAAGAAGGGTTAGAAGGTGGGGAGGAGATACTCTGCAAGCCCTGGCAGAGCCTGCTGCTGCTGGGCAGCTTCAGGAGAGCAGATGACAATGTGGTGAGGGGCTAAGGAGGTGCAAAGAAAGACTGAGAATATGGAAAAAGGAACAATAAAAGCTAACAGGGGGTGATGAGAGAGGAAGGGAAGGGAAGGGAAGGGAAGGGAAGGGAAGGGAAGGGAAGGGAAGGGAAGGGAAGGGAAGGGAAGGGAAGGGAAGGGAAGGGAAGGAAGGGAAGGGAAGGGAAGGGAAGGGAAGGGAAGGGAAGGGAAGGGAAGGGAAGGGAAGGGAAGGGAAGGGAAGGGAAGGGAAGGGAAGGGAAGGGAAGGGAAGGGAAGGGAAGGGAAGGGAGAGGAGAGGAGAGGAGAGGAGAGGAGAGGAGAGAGAGGAGAGGAGAGGAGAGGAGAGGAGAGGAGAGGAGAGGAGAGGAGAGGAGAGGAGAGGAGAGGAGAGGAGAGGAGAGGAGAGGAGAGGAGAGGAGAGGAGGAACATGGCTCGGCTCCAGAACAGTCCTGAATGCAAGTGTGTGTGCTGCAGACAGAGGAGGTGGGCTCAGGACTGGGGGACTCTGGGGCTTGGCTGCTGGCTTTGCTTTAACAAACCAGACTTTGCTGGTGAATGGAAGGTGTGAATGTGAATGTGGAGAGTGTATACCAGGAATGGCTGCGGGATAAGGGACATGAGAAAATACCACTGGATAAACTGTAAAAGAGTATACGTGACAGAGACAAAGACACAGAGACAAAGACACCCTGTCTCTAAACTGACTACGAAGCAGTCCTGAGGAAGTTAGCTAGCTGAAGCATGAGAAAGATTAGAATATCTGCGTTCGGATGCAGGATGCAGAAGAAACATTGTAGCTAACAGTCAGCAAGGATAGTATGCCTTTGTTTGTAGAAGCAAATACACCTTTGTTCAAGGGTTCTTGTAGTTGTAAGCATAAAATAAGTAGGTCATGAAAAATTAGGCATAGGTAGCTTCTAATCACTAACCAATAAAGGGTCACGCTTCACAATATGTAATCATAAGCCAATAAGGAGCTAAGTTTTGCAATATGTATGAGCTCATTAACGACTGTATAAATGTGATGCTATTATATCTAATAAACGAGACTTGTTGACCATGATAGCATGAGACTTGTCTCCCGCGGTCTTTTCCGACAGGAAGGTTTGGTGACTGATAGGAACTTTCTCTGGGACACCTCCAAGCAGCCTGAAATGCAGCTGAAGAAGTTCCTCAGTGCTCCTCTTTGCATTGAATGAATTTTCAAGCAATGCTGCCAGTGAAAGAGATGGTTTTGTCCTCTTCTGGGTGGCTTCCTCCAGCCCATTTCCCTGTGTTGGTACAAGTGATTTCCAAGAGAACCAGACCAGCTCACAGCCCTCCATGCCAAGTAATCCTGGGTGAAGGTAGAAGTTACTTTTGCACCAGGTGATCCAACTTAAGCACAGCTGCATGTCAGAGGTAGGCTAGGTATTCACTTGGGGAGTGAGGGACAGCAACAGTTTGCAGTTAGATAATTTAAAACTTTTTGTGAACTTGTATCTTCTACCTCCAATGCCAGAGACTATGATGCATAATAATACACAAGGAGAAGGGTTATGTCCTGCTAGGAGAAGCTTGTTATCACAGGATATCCAGAGTCCTGAGAGATCCAGAGATAAGCACTGTGCCTCTTCTGTGACATCGGTGAAAGGGCCACTGCGCCCACAGCAACGCATTGCCTGGGCAAGGTGGTGGTGGTGACTTGTGGATTTTGCTTTGTGGTTATTTCAGTTTGTTCTTTGCCTTTCTTTGAAGTTTAAGATCCTAGGTTGTTCTGCAGTAGAATACTAGACTGGAAGAATTTATAATGATGTTCCATGAGAAATCCTGTCTTCCATGTTCCTGCAATCTTTTGGCCATGGTTTGAGGGTTGAACTGACTCCCATGTTCAAGCCTGGGACATCTGGTGCCACAGGACAGATTAGCAGAGACCTTGCTGCTCTGTTGCCTTGGTAGGTGATGGAAGGCACTCCTGCTGGGCTCAGGTGGCCAGTTTCACCTTCCTGCCATATACCAGCATAAAATCAGGACTCCCTGATTGTTCCCATATTTCTAGTTCCAGTTTTGAAAGGAATCGAATCACAATGAGATCAATATGAAAACCAACTGGTAAACTATAGGGTCACAGTCTATCCCTGCTCTACCCTCACAATTCCACTGGTGTTTATTTGATAGTGTATGTTCCCCATTTCCCCCAAAGGTACAGGCGGTACCTTTGGATGACAGTCATAGTTTGATATCTGTTAATACCTGAGAAATGTAATGAAGATTGGGGATGAGTGCAATGTAATCTAGAAAGTCAAAGCAGGCAAGTAATCCATAATGCTGAGCTTAAAGTATGATGTCCTGTACTGCACAGGGAGAAAATAGCAGAAGTCCATACATATCCATGTGAAAAATTGCTTTCTTTAAGTGAATTCAGGAACCTGCTATAGGATGTCTGATGAGGAAGAATTTCTTTCCTGAAAGGGCTCTCAGGCATTGGAAGGGGTTGCCCAGGGCAGTGGTGGAGTCCCCATCCCTGGAGGGGTTGAAGAGTTGTGTAGACACAGTGCTGAGGGACATGGGTTAGTTGGGGACTTGTCGGTGTTGGGTTAATGATTGGACTCGATGATCTTAAAGGGCTTTTCCAATCCAGGCAATTCTGAGATTCTGTGATTTTATAGTAAGACTCATCTTCAGATTTCAAACATTGTGGCTGGGAGTGATTCCATGTATTTTCACAGAATCACAGAATATTAGGGATTGGAAGGGACCTCGAAAGATCATCTAGTCCAATCCCCCTGCTGGAGCAGGATCCACGATTTTCTTCGTGGTTGCCATGTCCCATGTTCCACTGACACAGTCTTAGACACATACTCTGCAGGACTCGGCCAATACTAGAAAAAGCATTTCTAGAGCTCTTCACCGGGGCTGAAACCCCACAGAATTAGCTCCTTCTGGACTTAATTTATATACCTAAGTTGTCATGTATGTCACGTGGAGACTCTCACCACATAAATACAATTTTTCCCTCTCCTGCTGCAAATCCTAGGCTAGGCTGTGCTCAGATGCAAACTTAGGTATATAAATTAAGTCCAGAAGTTTTTTTTCAGAAATGCTTTGAATTGAGGTGCTGAATAATCCCCTCTGAGACTGAAAGGCTGTTAGCTGCTAGCCTGGCCAACTGATCCCAGGATCAGGAAGCTTCTGCACTGGAATTGCTGTGGGGTGGTTCCTGCTTCTGTGGACAACTATGAACCAGACTGAACCTCGGCTCAATCTCCCATCGGTAACTGACTCCACAGGGTGTG
Source organism: Caprimulgus europaeus (assembly GCA_907165065.1). The sequence goes on along the minus strand of OU015531.1, from coordinate 30,244,549 downwards.
AGAGAGAGATGAATTTGTGTGACATCGTATGTTTGGGTGGTAGGGCTGGGCAGAGCACCTTTGGGACAAGAGACGTGCTGCCTAGAGCTGCCGGCAGACTTCACTGCATCAGCTCTTCTGCCGCAGGTCAGCAGATAGCTTCAGCTGCTCCTGGAGGAAACACTAACGAGCAAGGGGAAAAAGTGGCCTCTATCTCTGTTTTTTAAAGACACAAAGGTTTAGCAGCTCTGGAGGCTGACAGTTCTCAGTTCATGGCTGCAGAACTGGATGTAGGTCCTTTGCTGTTTGGCAAGGGGCAGAGGCAGAGCTTTCATCTCCCTAACACTTCTCTTTACTTTCTCCACTGCTCCAGCTCCATTTTTCTGGGAGGTTTTTCTTTGAAGCTTGTCCACTAGTGTATGCCCAGCACTGGTAAACTGTGGGGTTTTTTCTTTTCTGCTTGTGTCTTACCTCCTCTAGAGCTATCTTTTTTTACCTTCTAACAAAGGCCTCACTGGTTACCAAAGCCTAGAAAGATCAGATGTAGCCAACTAGGCTGGGAAGTTTGTACTCCTTTAAATTTTTGTGCCTTTGCCTAAGCACATCTATTTTTTTTCCCCTAATACAGCACTGCAACCTGACCACCTTGAGCAGAGCTCATCAGAGGAAGATGGTGAAAGAAAAGCACATGGAGGCAGGAGTCATCTGAGGATAAGGCAGGGCTCAACTAACTCCTCCAGTGATGCTCTGCTATTTTGTAGCGGGTGATGCTGGCACAGGGTGATGTTGGCAGGCACAGACAGCAGATCACCAAGTGTTTCTCTTTGGAACAGAAGCTAAAAGCACAGCAGTGTCCCCAGGATGAGAATACCCCACAGTGCCTTGGGGCTGCAGGACCAGCTCTCTCCCTGGGAAAGGCAGAAAGCTGCACGTGGAACATCTCTGAAAATGTGGTGGGGTGCTATGTGAGGGGCCAGCACCAGCTGGTGTGGGGAGACAGCACCTGCCTAACAAGCAACACCTTCTCTGCAGCGGGGGCTGCTATGGATGGGGAACAGCTGCAAGTTTTCAGAGCAGATGCAGCCCAAAGCATCTTCTCTGGTGCTGGTGACCGGAATTCATCCTTTTGGAGAACAGGAACAGGGTATGATCTGATGTGGGATATAGAAAAGTGCATATGGGTCAATCCCACTGTCTTCATGTTCAGGCAGGGGTGTGAAGAGATTGAGAAATGCAGGAAGACATTTCAATGCAGGAGGTGGAAGAGAAGCAAGGGAGAAAGGCAGCAGGTGAGACAAGAAAGTCCTAACAAGACAAAGTAGAAATCAAAAGACAGCAAGGAGACAGGCAGTGAGAAAGTGCTGCAGACAGGACCATGAAGGGGAAATCTAAACAACAAACCTCAGCAAAGAGAGAAAGCAAAGGGGAAGACAGTGCAAAGGACATGAAGACCATCGTGCGATGGGGTGAAAAGCCTGGAAGAAAAATCCTGACCTTCAGCTCAACAGGGCCAGGTACTCCCTGGCTCTGCTCCCTGTGATCTTTCTGGTTTCATGGCATTTTTAGACATGTCTGAGCTCCAGTAGAAAGCATTTACTAATCTATTGCCACATCAGACACAGATCTACTATGAATGTTAAGGAAAATGCCTTCTAGATGAGACACATCCCAGTCTTCAACTCCCTGCAGCCCACAGCAAGTTGACATCCATCCATTTACAGCTACAGGCGGCATCTCAGAAGCTGTGACTGAGATTTGCCTTTCAGCAAATCTAAGGGGACTGACTTTGTGAATACCAACAATGACAATGACTTTTCTACTTCAGTTTCTTATCTCTTAGAGAAGTTCATGTCCATCTCGTAGGCAACAGCAGATTTAAAACCACAACCAAACTATTTACCTGTCTGTGGTGAGTTTAGCCTGGCTGGCAGCCAAACACCAACCAACCACTCGTTCACCCTCCCCTAGTGGCACGGGGGGCAGAATCAGAAGGGGAAAAGTGAGAAAACTCATGGGCTGAGATAAAAACAATTTAATGATTGAAATAAAATTAAAACTACAATTATAATAACAGTAAATAAATATGCAAATGAGTGATACCCAGTGCAATTGCTCACCACCCACCAACCGATGCCCAGTCTGTCCCAGCCAGCGATCCTGGAGCAGAGACAGTCCCGAAACTCAAACCACAACCCCAGAAGAGTGAGAGCCTGAATGACCCCCTCAGCTTTCCTGTCAACCCTGGTTAATATACTGACCATGACGTGATATGATATGGAATATCTCATTGGCAGAGCCAAATGACAATTTACATTTGCTAATTACTATGCTCCCTCGCCCAGTCCTTTGCACCTGCAGACCAGCAAAACACAGGGAGGTTGGAAAGTCCTTCATCTTCCACTGACAATTGAAAACATTGGTACAGTTATCAACATTCTTCTCATAACAAATCCCACACTGAAACCAAAACACAGCTATTCTAGCCACTAAGAAGAAAATTAACTCTGTGCTAGCAAAACCAGGACACTATCACTTTATTTTGAAAATTTTTTATTCCCTGGATTTTTACAGTGCTTTACTACTCAGAGAGGACTTTTCATAGCTTGACAAGGAAAGGGTAGCAATCCAGACTGTTGCTGTTGCTACTGTGAGCCAAAAATTATATTCCAGTTTGGGGACAAAATCCAACAATTTTTTCTGAAAATACTGGAAAAAGATGACTTTAATCTTGGCTGATGGACAGACCTCTGAGAAGTTAAGTCCTTAGAGGCTGTGACTTGAAGGTATATTGAAAACTGTCCCGGAAGCATGAGAAGGTTGCTTACAGAGAGATGCTGGATGAGGGGGAGCCTCTCCTGGCCCCAGCAGTCACCAGCAGCACTGCAATTCCAGACACGATGTTTGCCCTGTTGAGACATGGGGCAAGTCTGAGCAAGGGGCAAAGCCATCGTGGTTGTATGGCTCTTGGGGACCAAGAGAGCATCTCCTAGTAAAGAGGAATTTACGATGTCACTTCTAGTAAGTGGGATCACACTGCCTGACCAGGACCAGATGTGCAAAAAAATGGATGGATGTGCAAAAAAAGAGAGAAGCAGAAAACGTTGAAAGAAAAGCAGTTTTGGCTCTGACCCAGGACTGGGGTGACTTTACAGCCAGGACTACTTGGGATTAGTATTTGGGCATTACCAGCTCCCCATGCTGGTGGAGACTGGTGTGGCAAAGCAGGACAGCAGGCTTCCTCGCGCTGGGCGTGGCAGAGCGATGAGCCAGGCAGGGTTGTTGTCTGTTCTTCTGCAATCTGTTCTGTGTGGCAACCCAAGAGGCAACAGAAAAGAGGGAGAAGAAGAAGAAATCACAAAATAAACCAAAACAGTTGAAAAAAACCAACCTAGAAACCCATTTTTGTGAATCTGTGATTTATTTTCTCCATACTAAATGTGGAAGAGGAAAGAAATTAATTCAAAAGACACCCTATGCTGAAGCCACTGCATAAGAAATCTAGAATTGCTGCAGAAAGGCTCACAGCAGTCAGCAAGAGAAGAAACTGCAACTAGTGCCGTGAGGCAGCAGTCCCCAAGCTGCCAAGAGGCCAGGGCAAGCACTGCTGGAGATCCTCACCTCCACCATGACCATGAGCAGCAGCCACGCAGTCAGGAGGAAGGAGCAGGCAGGCATGAGTTCATCATCACCAACACATTAGTAGTGTGGGGTTTCCAAACCTTGCCTGTTCAAAGGCAGCAAGCAAATTAATCTTGCTGCTTGGAGTTGAGCATTTTACCTCATTTACCTCATTTTACCTGCTGTTTAAGACTTTCATCCCTCTCTGTCAAGAGATGCACAGGGGTTGTGGGATTGACCAGAACAGTGGAACACTGCTGCAGTACTAGCTGAGAAGAGAGGCAATGACAGCAAGTCACAGTATAATTCACTAAAAATGCTAGTTACACAAAAGAGAAATCCATAGGAAGGCAGGCACTTGCCTATGAGTGCCTGTAAAGGAACAAAACCTGACGCCTTCTTGGAAAGTCTTATGACTTCCAACCCTGATTAAAAATGGTCTTGGCCTTTTTCTTACTCAGTAGCAGGGTTGCCAGCTTGGAAGGGTCCAGACAGCACGGAGCACAAGCCACCACAAGCCTAAGAATGGAGATGCAACCAGCCAGTCTCAATTCATGATCCAAAGCTGGCAATGGGAAGAGAAGCAGGACCAACAGAAGAGACTCCAATTTGATGTAGATTTTAAAATGTCTTACAAGATGGGTCTGTGTACTTGCGGGCAGTTTGGCTGTTAGGCCGAACTGTCCTGCATAGGTACCTTGTTTAAACGTGTGCACAAAGTCCTGGTCCCAAGGAGCGTCCTGTTCTCTGTTTCTGATGACTCAGATCTGAAAGGAAGTTGCCTTTTTGTTTCTGAGCTGGCTGTTTACAGCGATTGCCCATTCATGCTTTGATCATGCACTTACACAAACAGGACGTGGTTACAGCACTGCGACGTTCACTGAAGCTGCACAGAACCATTCAGCTCATTGGCAGTCATCAGAAGGATTATTTGAAGACTTTTTTTTTTTATATACAAGCTGCTCGGTCATACAAGAATGCATGTTGGTTGGCTTTGGTGTTCTCCATGGGGGTGCTGGATGGAAATAATTTTTTCTTCTGACCCTGGCACTGGGGCTCTGGATGCTGTCACTGCTGGAAAGCCTTCACCTTCCTCCATGATGCTCCTGGCCTGCTAGGTCCTGAGCCCTTGGTCACTCACCTTGTGTTCTTCACTCAGCACTGTGGGTTCGGTATGCACAGTAAGGCAGATACTTGAGGTGGCCTTTTTTTTTGCTATATAAATAAAAGTCTGTTTGATCATTCAAACCTTTATTATCACAGAATCATCAGATGTTGTGAGTTGGAAGGGACCCACAAGGATCATGGAGTCCAATTCCTGTCCCTACACAGTACAAGCCCAAGATTCAGACCATGTGTCTGAGGGCCTTGGCCAAATGCTTCTGCAATATTGTCAGGCTTGGTGCCATGACCACCTCCCTGGGGAGCCTGTTCCAGTGCTCCAGCACCCTCTGCCTGAAGAACCTTTTCCTCATGGCCAACCTCACCCTCCCCTGGCACATTTTCCTGCCATTTCCTCTGCTCCAGGCGTTGGTGGCCAGAGAGAAGAGATCAGCGCCTGCCCCTCCTCTTCTCCTTGTGAAGAAGTTAAGAGACCACAATGAGATCTCCTCTCAGTCTCCTCTTCTCCAGGCTGAACAAACCAAGCGACTTTGGACTCTCCTCATATGGCTTCCCCTCTAAACCTGCCAAGACACGCTGTTGGCTCGTGTTCAACTTGCCATCTACCAGAACCCCCAGGTCCCTCTCTGCAGGGCTGCTATCCAGCCTCGCCTTCCCAGCCTGTGTGTGTGTCCAGGGTTGCTGTGTCCCAGGTGCAAAAACTATGCAGCCAGGCTGGGATCTACCTGCTGTACTTTGTCCACGCATCCTCCTAGGCCTGAAGGGGAATCACCCCGCGCCCCTGCCGGAGGGTGAGGGGGGCCAAGCCAGGGACACGGGGTCAACAGCATCGCTCTGAGGGGCACTTCACGTGTTCCTGGAGGGCCCTGACCTGTCCCCGGTGCCCTCCCCACCTGCCTGGGCAGAGTGCACCGCCAGCCCGCGCCCCACAGGCTCCAGCGCGGGGACGGGACCACGGCCTCAGCGGCCTCAGCCCGGGCCCCTGAGCCCGGCCGCCATACCCCCGGGCAGGGAGCGCTGAAGAGGAGGCTGCGGCTGCCCGCCACGCTGCTGGACCCCCCTCGGCTCGGCTCGGCTCAGCCCGGCTCGGCCCGGCCCGGCCCGGCCCGGCCCGTCTCCTCAGCGCCCCAGCCCCTCAGCGGCCCCACTGCGACGGCGCGACCGGAGCTACTTCCCGTCCCGCCTTCTCGCGAGAAGTCGCCGACCAACCGTGTCTCACGTATCCGCCGCTGCCCTATCCTTCCGCGCTCTCCCCCTCCCCCTTCTGGAGAATTCTGCACGGCGTCCACACCACAAATAGTCCCCGCCGTGCCCCACTACCCCTCTCCCTTATTCACCCTCCCCCTTCACACCCAGCCCGCCCTCGGCCTCCATCGCGGCGGCCGCCTCCGCGCCGCCAACCCCGCGCACCATTCCGGCGGCAGCGGCGGAGCGCGGCGGGGTGAGGCGAACCGCAGCGCAGTGATACGCGGAAGGTCGGCGAGGAGGCGCCAGCGCATAAAGCAGTGGCGGAGGGATGCGATAGGCGCTGCGTAAGCGAGCTCCAGCCCAGCGGCGCCGCAAGGGAGGCAGCGCGCCCGGCCCGCCCGCAGGCCCCGCCACCGCCTTCTGGGGGGGGGGTTCCCGCTCCCGTCCGTCCCTCCCTCCTTCCCTCCCCCTTCTCTCCCTTCTCTCTCTTCTTCCCCTCCCTTCTTCCCCTGCCCCGCCCCTTCACTACTCCGTGCCGCCGCCACCTCCGCGCTCCTCCTCCTCCCCCTCCCCCTCAGAAAATAGTCCCCGCGGGCTGCCCCCTCCCCGCCCGCCCCTCCTCGCCGCTCGCGCACACAATGGCGCTGAAGAGGATCCATAAGGTACGGGTAGGGCCGGGCCCCGCCGCCCGGCTCTGTGCTCGCCTCGCACCACCCGGGGAGGCCGCTGCCACCGGCTGGGCCGAGGGGGGCGGGAAGGCCGGGTCTCCCCGGTGCGGCCTTGGCCGGGGGGTGACGGGGCCTCTCCCCGCCCGTGCTGTGGGGACGGGCGGCCCCACCGGGAGGAGAAGCAGCCGCCGGGGCCCGAGAAGGCGGGAGTGGGGAAGGGTTCCCCGGCCTTGCTCGGCGATGCGGGCCTGGCGCCGGGGTTGCGGCCTGGGGCTGCCGGGGCGCTTTGTGCTTTCCCCGCACCGGGCTCTGCGCGCCGGGCGGCTGCGGGGGCTGAGGGGGGCCGTGCCCCGTCCCCGGGGCTGTGACCCGGGTGGGGTGGGGGGGTCAGGCAGGGCGGGCTCGGCAGCCGGGCCCCTCCGAAGCAACGTGGCCCCGGAGGGCGGGCGCGGGGCCGCGAGGGGGCGCCGGCGGCGGGGCGGGGGCGGGGGAAGGCCGGGGCCTGGGACTGGCCCCGCGTGGGGGAGCGGGCGGCCGGGGGAAGGGAAGCGCTGCCCGCGCGGGACGCTGCGGGGTGGAAGCTTGGTGGTGGAAAAGCTCTAATGGGCTCTCCTCCCTCGAGGAGCCGCGGTCCCGGTACTGGATACAGCGCAGTGAAGTGGTCAGGTTCAGCTGGTCGGGATGGTGTCATTGACTGTGCCCCAGCCTGAGTCACGGAGGAGACTCGTAGGGAAAGGCGTGCGAGGTGCCTGCTCTCCTGGAGTAGGAGCTGCACTGCCGTGCTCGTTTTCCTGGCCTTCTAGAAAAACACGGCTGCTGAATCCCTTGTAGTCTTAAACTGTACTTTGCCTCATCATCATCATGTCTTTCACCAGGGGGAAAAAATAAGAGAGGATTATTGAAGTACACTTTTATTACCTTGGTGAGTCAGGCAGGGAGTTTCTATCCTTTTCCCTACAAAACATGGAGCTGTCAGTTTGGAGTCTCCATGTAAGGTTCAGGTGTGGAAGCCAGTCCTCCCATGGGGTTTCTGGTCTCATTTACTCTTATTTTTTTGTCCCGGACCAGATATGAACCCACCACCTAATATTTAATATCAATTTGCTGTCTCTGTATCATAAGATCGTTTGGAAGGAACCTTAAAGCCCACCCAGTTCCAGCCCCGCTGCCGTCAGCAGGGACACCTTCCACTAGACCAGGTTGCTCAAAGCCTCATCCAACCTGGCCTTGAACACTTCCAGGGAGGACCAGCCACAGCTTCTCTGGGCACCTTCTCTTTTGTTATGTATGTTGTGTCAGATTTTTATTACACATTAACATCTTTGCTTTGATTTGTTATGTGTCAGATTCGGATGGCATGTTAACATCTTTGCATTGATTGTAGATTATCTTGAAGTTTTTGTGAAGCTTTGTGTCATACTGATCAAACTAAAGCTAAGGTGGAAAAGAAAATTGAAGAGAGCTTGAAGACTTATGTGTGCTCATGGAATAGGTAGAGCTTGAAAAGGAAGGATTTTGATATAATTTTAGTGTATTGAAACTTCCGGATGAGTGCATGGCGGCAGGTTACATAAGGAAGTTGTGCTCCAGCTGAGCGTCACTTGTCAGCAATGTCCTGTCGCTTACTGTGGTGGTCCTCAGTACAAGGTGAAGGCTGTTCCACAGCGTGTTTGTGGGCTTCCAGGGTTTTGGAAAGCGTGCTTCCCCCTTGGGAGCGGGTCCTGTGCCTGTCATCAGAACAGCCCGAGGAGGCAGGGTAGGGAATGCTGAGCAGGGGAAATGTGACTGCTGGAGGTGGGCGATGCACACGTGGATCCTGTGAAGCTGTTGTGGGGTGGGTGTATCTCTTACCAGGTAACTCGGAAGCAGGGAAAGCTGCCTTATTGTAGTTCAGTGCATGCTGAGGTTCAGGATTCAGTGCTCTCTCTTGAAGTACTTCTGTTTCTAGTCTGTGGTTTTTAACATGAGAGAAGCTGAATGTATTGGGTTTTTGTTAACACATTGAGCACTGGTGGACTGATTCTTCATGTTGTTTTTCAAAGAAAAGAATTCTGAGGGATAATGGGAACTGTGTAAGGTTACAAGAGTCTGTAGAGCTTTGGGGAGTGGTGTGTATTGAGCTTTGCAGAGTACCAAGTGTTTCCATGCAGTAGAAGCAGTGACTTTTGAAGAGAAGGGAGATGATAACAAATACTTCTGTAGGAAGCATTTTCAATAGAAACAAAGTATGTGAAGGGAAATAAACCCACTTTTTCTAGCATTCTGGATGCTTTAAAAGTTAGATGGGAGTTAAGCTATGGGCTGGAAAGGAGCACTCTTAATTTGAGTTACTGTGGTTGTCTCGCTCAACTACTTAAATAACAATTGCTGGTTGTTTGCACTCCAGTTATTTTAAACCCCGTGGAGAGTGTTCATATCATCATCTTGTTTTTGTTCTGGTCTCTGAGAAAAGCAGTGATATCTTGTGTGTAGTGACCATCCCTGTCAGGGGATTGATGGGAACAGCAAGTTTCCAACCTTTGCTGTTGCACTTTGTGGCAAGAACAAAAGCCTGCAGAATGTGGATTAAGTAGAAATAATCCCAACAGACTCAAGTACGAAGAAGCAATGGGAAGGAAAGCTGCTGCTTAGGCATTTTTAGAGGGTATTATCAGTCTTCATATATCAGTGTTCAAGTCTGAATCTTGCCACTGAGTCTTGTGCTTGGCAGTTTGGGTTTTACACTTGACCACAGACTCTAAGGTGTTCTCCAAAGTTTTTATGTCCTTGGATAATATTGGAAACGAACAGAAAATCCCAAGAGTAAACCTTTGATACAGTGTTACCAGAAACCACTTCTTGCATGTTGAGCTCTTCTGGGCTGGAAGAGGGGCAGAACAAGAAGTCCTTTGCAGCCAGGTAAGTAGCGGTGTTGGCGGTGTGTGAGGTAGCACGAGAACATGCACAGTCCGTCCGAGCATGTCTCTGGCAGCACAGTTGCTCTTGGGGTTGTCCAGAGACTTGAGCTGGGTAAAGTGTCTGCAGGAAGCAGCAGCTGTTCTTTAAGCAGGTGCTCTGAAAGAGCTCAGCCTTGGGGCCTGCTATCAGGTTGCTGCTCGTGTTATTCTCTGCAGTCTTTTGGGCTATGGTGTTCTTTATTCTTGTGTAGGTGCTTACTGGCTTGCAGGTGTAAAACTCTGAACTCTTTTCTTGTGAGAAATGTTTGAGGTGTAGGCAATGGTGCCAGCCACAGTCCTCATGAAGTGTGGGGATAACAATGAAATGTAAGAAGTTAATTGTTATTTTAATGTATATAACAATAACCTATTTTATCATATACATATATTTTGTAAGAAATGCAATGTGAAGAAATCCAGAGGTAGGCTAGGAGAGATACTGGAGGACCATTGTGAATGGCTTCCATCTGAAGATTTAACCCAAAGCACTTTGGTTTCAGCCACATCCCCATCTGTGTCACTTTTCTTTAGGAAATGTGTTCCCTGTAACAAAATAACTAGGGCCCTGTTTGGAGCTCTTTGAATGAGAGGGCAAGTAAAAGGTTAGTTCATTGTCTTTAGTGGGTTCCCCTGGATGAACTGCCTGATGGACCCTACAGTGAGGGGGAAGGGGAGATTGGAAGCTGTGCTTCAGCTCTGCTGAAGTAAAACATTTTCCTAGAGCAGAGGAATGGTGGCTTATTACTGTTTATAATGTAGAGGCCAAAAAAACAAGTAATGCTCTACAGAACTAAACTATATTCCATAGTGATGTCCCTGCTCAGCTGTGGAATAGGATGGGCTTGCTTGTAGTCCAGAGTTACCTGACCATCTGAGATGCTAAGGTGTCACTTCTGCCAAAATGAACACTCCCCACAGATGGGATGTGTTATCCTTACTGGCTATTTGAACGTTAGTGTTCACCCAATTATATGTGTGCTACCTGTGCTGAGCAAACTTGGTGTTATTTCTATGCTACTGGTTCTGCTTTACAGCAGCCAGTGGGAACAACTTGGTCCTTCTGTTACAGCCTCTTACTGCATTTGTGGAGCTGTCAGCACAGCCCATCTGTGTTAAATATCTTGTGTGTCGCTAATACAGAGAATACTGGTTAAGCTTCTGCAAGCTAGCTAGGCTTTTTGATACTAGGCTCCACACCAGGAGGAAGTTATGCATTGCTTTGGTGGTCTTGCTGTTCAGGATGACAGTTACATCAGACCTTGTTTGTAACATGTACAGGTTATTCCTACATTTCATGCAGCTTGACTCTTCTCATGCTACTCACTTGACTGCTTGCCTTCTGACTTTTGCAGAGTATTGTCAGAGTTGGAGATCTGAACCATTTCAAGCATTGAAAAAGCAGATTCTGTCAAAGAGAGAGGATTAAAATCTTCCTGAAGATTAAAATGCTTCTGTTAATAGAGGTTAATAGTTCTGCCTTAGAATGGCAGATGCTGTGGGACTGCAAAAGTCCTGTAGACCAGGAGAGCACCTCTGGGTGCTGTAGGGAGTCAGTGATCTGCCCTTGGTGTGCACATGTGAGCGCTACCTCATACAGAGGGACTGCTTGGCAGGTAGGGAGCAGGGCAGAGTGAAAGGTGGATACAGGCTCTTGCACCTCACCCTACACAGCACCTTCTGCAATAGGTAAAGGTGGAACCAGCCCAGGAATGTGCTGCAAACCTGTGCTCAACCGAATGCCTGCATTGGACCTGCTGTTTTGTGCTGTGGTCCTGCTGCTGAGGTGTGACAGAGTGCTGTCCATTGGACTTGAGCCCCGATTCTGTATTGCTTGGCACTGTGCCGTTGAAAGCTGCTAACAGTTCATGGTGAAGTGGCTGAAAGTTCCTTTTTGGTTAGATAAATCATGATTTTGTAACATAGCTGTAGACTGCCTATCACAGAAGGGTTCAGGAGCTTCTGGCCAATAAGCTTGCTGAAGTCAGATTAAAAGCTTGTTTCACTTACAGCAGCAACCTGAAGCAAAAAAAAAGGGTTATGATCAAGTGAATGAGTAAACTGGAGTTTGAAAACAGCTCAAACTGGAGTAGGGAGGAAAGACCATGGAGTCCAAGCTGACAGGAATTTGAATAACCTTTGTGTGTTTGGAGGCATGTGTCTAGTGAGTGGGAGTGAACTTGGGGAAACTCTACTGCCTACCAAAGTTTATTAAAATTATTTGAACTAACTGCTAAAGGATGCCAGCTTTTTACTCGGTTCATTGGCTTCTTGATGTTACTGGTTATGTTGGTTGTCCTCACTGAAGGCTATATTAGCATTAACTGAATCCTTAAAACCAGTCTTGTCTTCTGGGCAGAGCAGTTTTTACCAGGAGTGTGTTAGACTGGGAAGGGAATTGTTGTCTAGAGAAATAAAGCTGAGCTTCTCTAACAAACGTCTTTGGAGTTTACAATGAAAACTAATTACAACTTGAAACATGTGCAGGTTTAAATTTTTAAAGTAAGGCTTAAAACACTTGTGTTTGACAGGGTTTTAAGAATTTCTTGTGCAGTTTGTGAACTCCTTGATCAAGTTCCATTTCAAATGCAATGTATGAGCTGCTGGGGACTGATGGGAGGAGGTGGCAGCCAGTGGTGGTGTGTCTAAGGGAGGCTTGTGGTGGCACTGGCTTTCCTGTGTGCCCTGAGACCTTGCTGGCAGTGGATGTCTTTCATGACTTGGGAAGCACAGCTGGGGGATCCATGGCATGAGCACATTCCCACCTTCCTTGAAATTGTTTCCTGGAACCCCTGAGGAGAGGTAGATTTTGATGGGAATTTACAGACACAATTAAATCTGCTTTTGGAGCCTTGTGCAAGTTTTGTAGCTTTTAGGATATCTAGCTCGTGCATGTAATGGTAGTTGTTTTGTTCAGCTTGGCCTTTGGGCAAGACACCTTGAACCTTGCTTTTCTTTGTGCTTTCACTTCCTCATTTTTGCTGGGGAACTAGTTGATACTGTTAACTGTCAGATGTGTCAGGGTAATGGCCTGATCCTCAGCAGCGGGTCCAGCCCACAGTGGGTGTTTTGCTGTGGGAGAGATCACAGTTGGCTTTCCAGCTGAGGGCAGCTCATGATGAGGTGGCCTCTTGGGAGCTGAATAACTCAAATTGAAACTTCATCTAAAGGCCGCTTGAGTTTTCACTTTTAGATTTGTAAAGCAAAAACCTTCTGCATGTGCTTAAGGATCAGAAACTGTCTCAAATGGTAACCAGCTATGACTTTCTTCAGATTTTGGTTTAAAATCACCATAGTCAATGATCCAGTCTGATCTTGACAAGCAAGCCTTCCCAGACCACAGAGAGATAGAGCAGGCCTTGCACCTTTGGGTCTGATATGTGTGGTAATAGCTGGTTTGTAGGTGATACCAAACTGGGATTGAATCCTCTGTGTATTGTGAGTTCCAGTTTTACGTGAACTCTGGAGTTGTTTGTTCTGAGTAACAAGCCAGCTGGTTCTCAGTCTCCCTCACCAGCACCTGGAAGCAAAGACCACCCTAGGTCTGGAGTTATGCTAGCCGTACCTTGGAAACAGCGCAGGAGTCTTCAAAAGGCAAAGTTACCTCCTGAACAGATGCAAAAGCTTGGCCCTGTGCTGCAGCCAAGCATGCTTCTCCATTTATACCTGGATAAATGCATCAGTATGGAGCTACCATTCCTGGTTTTAAACTTGACTCTGCAGGTCTGGCAAGTGAGTAGTGGGAGCCTTGCTAGCACGTCAGCAGCTCAAAGAGAATGGCATGTTAAAGGGATCACTTGTGCCCTGCTGGGAAATCTGGTGATGGGTTGGCCTCTCTGGTCTGCTGCAGCTGATAGCTGTGCTCTAGAGCTACCTGGCAGAGGTAAAACTTCCTCCTCATTATCTGACCTATTGTTCTACAAAAGCCAGGAGGCTTTATATCGAAGGGGCTTGAGGGTTGTTGCTGAACTCTTCCAAGCATAGAATCATAGAACTGTAGTGGTTGGAAAAGACTTTTAACATCATCAAGTCCAACCATAAACCCGACACTACCAATTCCACCTCTAAACCACGTCTCTAAGCACCTTGTCTGCCTGCCCTTTAAATCCCACCAGGGACGGTGACTCCACCACCTCCCTGGGCAGCCTGTTCTGATGCTTGACTACACTTTTGATAAAGAAGTTTTTCCTAATAAATACATAAGGAGCTTATGCATTGCTTCTTACACGGGACTTCTAATCTTTGCTGGTTCAATTTGTGAACTTATAGATCAGAACTTGAAATGCTGCTGTAGACGAGAGCTACATCACTGAGACAAGTGTTATGAGTGTTCATTGTAAGTAATCTTTTTACAGTGAGATACTATACATGGCTTCAGAAAACCAAAGTATTCCTTTGAGCTGGATCTGAAGAGTGAAGAGAAAGTATTTTGAGAAACAGGGCTGCTGGTAACTAAACTTTGTTGTTGCCGCTGCATCTGTTGTGAGTTGTACCTCATGTGATACCTTGGAAGGTGCATTGTTTCGTCCAGTTTGGTGGAGCAGTAGGATGTAGGGTGAACATTGGGGCAACTTTGGAGCTGTGTGTGCTATTAGCTGGAGCTGAATATGTGCTCAAGCTGCAGCCCTGTTTGTAACTATTTCCCTTTTCTAGCAGGGAAGGTGCCTGCTAGGTTGTTAAATATAATCTGTAGTAGGTTGTGGTCCCACATGGAAAACATGGATTGTTAGAATTTTACTCCTTCTGAGTCTAGTGGTGTTGCCTTGTATTTATGCATAAAAAATGAGAAGTGGTAAGGAAGAGGGGTTTAGATGCTAGGTTGTGGGGTTTTTTTTAATAGATAAGTTTGGGCTTTTGAGTACAATAATCTTTTCCAGAAGATGAGATTCCAATAGCATTTGGAAGTGGACCGTACTCTACACAACTTTAGAAAGAGTAGGTGTATTCCTGTTTTTAAGTTCTCATGCATGTATTTCTGAATTTGTGCCTGTGGAGACTTCCTTCATTCTTTGTAGCCACGACTAGACTGACCATGAAGAACATGTGGGCTTCAGGTGCCAGTGGAGTTGTAAGTAAGTGGCTGCATGTTCCTTTGCTGCACTGATTGCACAAGGGTGGCTGTCTCTTGGCTTCCTACACAGGGTAGTCTGCTACTCTGTGTTTTTCAAACTGTTGCTATCTGAAAACTTCTGTAGTATGTGTGCTTCTCTGGGGTGGAGCAGTATCCTCCTGTTGCTCAGGCTGATGCTGATGTGTTTAATGTTCTGGATTAAAGTAGAGAGGCATATGGTGAGTGGTGTGGAGTGTGCTGGTGGGGAGCATGGGCACGTTGCTGATCTCTGTGCTGCCTGGTACTTGCAACCAGGAGGTAAGGAGGGAATGCTTGCTTGGCTGAAGTTGGCTACTCTAACCTGATGTGTATAACGACATCTCTGAAGGGCTTTCCTCCTTCAGAGGATACCTGGAGATGCTCTTCACCTTCAGGAGGGAGCAGGCTCTTCAGCAAAGTGCTGTGTGCTCAGTATCTACTCCTGTCCAAGTCCGTGCTGAACCATAGTGCGCAGGATGAATGTTTGCTTAGGTCAGCACTGCAAGAAGCTCAGTAGGAGCACTAGGAAAGCTTCATTGGTCTGTGGTGTCAAGTCAGGAGGCTTTCAGCTGGGCTTTTTAAAAGTTGGGAGCTGTTGAGAGCAAAACCAAACTTGTGTACGCTTGATAGTAGTCAGAGTATGGGAAGCTTTGTATCTTCACTGCAAGGCTTCTAAGGGACTGCAGACTGTGGGGAAAAATACCGAGATTTACTTGTTTGATGTAAGGCAGCATACTTCTGTAAGAGAAGGGGGGTTGGTTAGTGGTGGCCTCCCAGTTCATGGGAAGTAGAAGCTGGAACTCCCTGAAGTAATCTATTCAAAAGCTTAAATACTGCCTGTAGATAACAAAAGGCTGCTAAGTGCCAAGCTTTTTCCATTCCTGCAATCAGCTTGTCTTGGTCATTGTCCTTAAATATTTTGTCTGTCAAAAGCTTCCGATAAGCCTGGTGTCTGACTCACTATGGACTGTTGCTGGTAACCCTTGCAGGCTGGGAGGTGAAAAGCTGAACACCAGCGGGCCAGGGACAGCATGGGAGTGTTTCCTGATCACTAGATTTAGTTGTCCTTGTAATGGCTGTCTGGTGCTTATGTTTAGCTTTCTAGACTGAGCTAGCACAGAAAAAAAAGTTATGTTTGCGCTTATCATGCAAAGCAGGTCAATGGCTGAGCCAGAAATAGAGCAGGCAGAGTAAAACTTAAAGTCAAACTTTATTTGCATTTCCCACTAAATGTTCAGTTCCTGAGCAAATTGCTAATGTGAGTTGCTGGTGACAATATGTGGATTCTCTTTCTGATCTGGACTGAAATTCTATTTCAAATTGAAACTTGGTATAGTTCAGAAGTATTCTGAATCGCTCAACTTGTTCAGCCAGAACAGTTGAGACTCATAATAGAATTTCTTCAGAGGAAAAAATTGAGTGACTCACTTGAAAAGTGAGGATTTCCATTCATGGGCTGGCAGTTCTATAGGTACAGAAACCCTTGTGTTTTATTCCATTTAACCACCTGTATTAATTTCTGTGTGCATCTGGAGATGAAACAGCAACAGGTGATTGAAGTTTTGTATGCTGCAAAAAGGCTACTGCAGGCTTGAGGTGATAAACTAGATCACTAGAGCTGGAGCAACCTGGGAGCTGTTACAATAGAGGGATAAAATAAGGCTGATACCGAGAGTGTTGGATTGAGGCCATCTTATCTCTTTGTGACCTGAGACAGTGGAGTGTATAATACCTCGGTAATGCTTGGGATTTCTTAAGGTTTATGATCAGTGAAGGCAAGCGTGATAGACCCTGTGACTTGATGAGGATTGTTGTGATGTAGTAGAGTATGGAAAGCTAGAGACGTAACTGACTTGTGTGCCAAACCTGTTACCTGGGTTTAAGATGCGACTTTCTGGGGTCCTGGCTGTTAGTTTTGTGGCGTTGCCATTCTTGTGGTTTCAGAAAACTCACTGATGTGAGCATTATGTTTGTGACCAAGAATGATTGCTAAAAAAGCTGCTAGTAGCACTTTGGCTATAGCATGATTGGATTTGAAGTTAAATGACATAAACTGTTCCTGTTTTCTAGGAGTTGAATGATCTGGCACGTGATCCTCCAGCACAGTGTTCAGCAGGGCCTGTTGGTGATGACAGTAAGTATGCTACTATCAGCAAACACTTGCAGTCTCTAACTTTTTTCCTCCCAAAACAGGATGTCCAGTTCCTTAGCAAGAACCTTTCTGTTACTTTTGGTTAGAGTACCACATACTAATCTTACATTTGTTGCCTTTCTGTAACCCTTAATTCCTTGTGTATCACTGGAGATCTCATTCCGTTGTATTAATTGGGTGACTGCTATGAAGACATCTGAAGCTGCACCTTTCAGAGTAACTCTTCTGGCATTTTCCTAGGGCATGATGTCTGCAGAAGTTAGGCAACTTCAGTAGCTATGTGGCCAAACCAGCAAGCGGCTTCATGCAGCTTTCTGAACTCACTTGATATCTAAACTATATATAGTGTAGTCACATGGTTCTGTAGAAGTAAAACAATCTATTCCTAATCGTAGATGCTGGTACAGCAAGGTCAGGGTTAACTATATTTTACACAGGGGTTAGTTAACACTGTTTTGTAAGAGGGCTACATGTCCTTGGGGATAAGAGAATAAAATATGAATGGAGGGAAAACTGTTGGGTAAATTAAAGCTTGAATCATGCAGTAATGTTAGGGGGTTTTTTGTTTGGTTGGTTTTTTTAAGTTAAATAGTTATTGTTGTCAAATGACTTACAGGAGCACTGGAAACATTGGTTGTTCTTGAATCTGTTTTGTGCTGTTGTATTACAGAGCACACCAGAGTATAAGAACTGAAAAACAGGTTTGGCTCTATTTTTAGGTGAGATTTCATTCTCTTTGGGATATTGCTTGTGGCTTTCTCAAAAAGCAAAATCAGAATGTCTGAATCCTGCTGTCATGGCTAACTTGTCGCTTGATTTGGACGTAGCTGTTTAGGTATGAGATAGGAAGTGCAGTAGAGCATCCTTGAATTGCACGTTACTGTTATGTTTAAAAACTGTAGTAATTCGGTTGGCCCTGCCAGTTTCCATATAGAGGCCAGCCTAGGACAATCCTTTTGGCCTACACATCAGCTGGTTGTCTTTCCTGGGCAAGGTTGTTTACCAGGTGTGTGAGTTGGAGTTGTTGTTCTGTCCTTTTTGAAGCTTGAGGAGCTGTGTTGAAGGAGGGAATAAAAGCAGTTATTGTTTAAAATCCTACCCTGTTTTTGTGGTTTGGTTTTGTTTTGGTTTTTTTTGCCTAGCACCATTTTAGGAGACCTACCTCATTTACAGAAGATCTACTATCATCTAGTACATCTATTTTTGCATAGAGAGGAAGGCAAGATGTATTGTGTGACTTGACTTAATGATGTTTCTATGGCTGCTGCTTTATCTTGGTTCTAGGTAATGTTCCTCAGTCTACTTTGATTAGCTGTAAATAAGGCAACTTAATTGTTGCCCAGGATTTTATGGTGGCTTTCTGTGAGAGTCCTTTACACTGCAGTGGTTTTGCAAGCCATACAGTCTTCTCCATCTTAACTAAGACTTTACACTTTCTGGTAAACTACTCTTTTCATAGTAGCATTAAAGTCTTGGTTATAGCTTAGGTGAGTAAGATCAGTAGGATGTTCACCATGAGATGAGAACAGTTGCAAATTCACCTTTTGCTTTATAACTTCACTGTGGGCCTTGGAATAAATTCAGGTTTTTGCATTATGCCTTAAATTCATTGGCATTGAATGCATAAAATGCCTGAGATGGGGGAATGTGTTCACACTTTCTTGTAGCAGCTCTGCCGTGTCAAAAAGGCTACATGAGAACACTTGGAAGCTTTGACTGGGATGCCCATTAAACAGCGTGGATTGAGGTTGCGCATGCTCTCCGACAAGTGTGCTGTTCAGTGAAGCATCCAAGCTCCTGCGAGTAGCAGATACTTGAGCAGGGAAGCCTTCCATCTCTGCCCTGAGAACTCTAAGCTTAGGTATCCCAAAAGGAAAAAATGAACTGCCAAGATCTTTGAAGTGCTGAAGTATGTAGAAATGTACACATTCCTATAGAAATCTTGCACTGGATTAAAGAAAGCACTTGAAACCTGAGAATAGGAGTACTGAAATTAGTGGGGGTGTTACTGTTCAGCAGTGCTTTCAAACAAGTGAAAGCTGTGTTTGGTTTTGAGGGTTTTTAGCAGTAAAGTCAAGCTTGTTCAACTTACTCTACAACTTATTTCTGCTTTCAAAATAGTATTTAAAAGATGCTTGTAGTTTCACAGAAGATAAATTACTAAGATGCAGAGCCAGTCTGAGGCTTTTCTTCCTTCAAATTTGTTGATGTGATCTGTGCCATGATAAACTATTCATAGTTTCCAAAGGGTGTATTGAAGGTGACTGTCTGGTGGAGGAAGTGGTAACGTAAGTTGGTGAATGTTTATTATGGAAAGTTACTTTAAAGCTTTCTGTATTCAGCAGTAATATTCAGTTCTCCTTGTGCCACCTTTCATTGTGAAAGACCTCTAATAAAAGATTTTCACTATTGAGAGCAACACTTTGGATGTATGTCAGTGGATAGTGGCAGCAACAGGAAGGTCCCTGTGCTCTAGATCTGCCTCAGTTGCCTTGTCAGAATGATGTTTCTCAGAGTTCAGGACATGCTGTGCTTGCAAAGTGATATGTTGTGGCTAGTCCAGCCGATGTCAACTGTCCCCAGTTGTAAGCTTCTCATCCCTGTAGGTCATAAACTTTGGGAAGTGAAGAGCTGTTTCTGCCTTGTCAACTGTAGGGACAGGATTTTCTTGGTGATGTAGTTTTAGCTCTTTTCCACCACCTCTGGCTTTGTTTTGGAAACATGCTTGGGACTGGATTACACTAGTATATAGTGCTATGCAGTGGCTTAGTTCACTTCAAAAAGGTGCTTGTCTTTCTAAAAGCCAGCAACTGCTCTACTTAGTAATATTTTTTTGAATGGCTGATTTAAAAGTAAAGAATCAATTGAAATCAGCTCTGCATGATAAATCTATCTTTCAAGTTCATCAAACTTGTCCTGGATGTTGTAAGAATGTAAAGCTGAGGTTAAACGAGCGCTTTCCTTGGGTCTGGAGTGGGAATTGGGGAAAAAAACCCCACCCTTCTCTCCTGTAAAATGTTCAGATGAACTGTGAAGGCATTTTTCTTCCTGGTTTCTGTTGGGTTTAAGACAGTGGTTGGTTATATCTGTTTCTCTTTCCAGGTTAAGGTGTGCAGATTAAGTTCCAGTGCTGTCTGTACTCCAGTGCAGTCACAGTGCATCTTATCAGTATCTCCTGATGCTTGTGAAATTCTTGGGTTTTTTTTCTGTGATTAGCCACAATCTTCACTGTTGGGTTTCTGCTGCCCCTTTGTCCTCTTGTTCTGGGTTTCTCACTGTCCTGCTGCAGGTGATAGGGACTTCTGTGAAGATTCCGTTCAGATATGGACTCTGAACCTTTTAAATGAGTGAACACTACATATGAACTCCTGAGCTGCTGTCTGGATTTCCTGACTCTACATTGAGCATAGAGTTTGTGAAATGCTCACTGGTGTTACCAGTTGTAATGTCCTTTGTAATGAATGTGCTGCTCTAACCAAACACTCCTCTCCCCTTGCTTTGGCAGGGCTCTTCCCACTCTATTTTTCCCTTCCTTGTATGAGATCATTCCCAGTTGAAATGCCTGTACCACATATAATTAAAAATAACTTAAGCTAGATTAGAATGAGTAGTGCCACTCTGGGCCAAAATTACTCTTGGCACAAGTAATCTTGAAAGCTGTAGACACCATTTATGTTAAGTACGCAGCTGGAGGTGGCTTCAGCTTCTGTGTCTTGAAGACTTACGCTGTGACAGCTGGAGCCTGTCCACTGCTCCCCAGTTCTGAGGATGCCATGTAGCTGACATCCATGCAGAGGGAAACTTCCCACAGTACGGTTTCACAAATAATTTGTTAAACTGGTGCTCTTTGTGCAGGGTAGCTTTAGAGCCTTCAGAGAACACGGGAACCCCAAGAACTTCCTAGTGTGTATCATCTGAATTAACAGCTTTGATTGTTTTCCTTATGTTCTGCAGCATAAAGACATTATTCACAAGTGTTCTGTATTACCAGATTAAGATGTTCTCTTGGACATCTTAATCTGGTAATATCAGATGCATATGAGTGAGACTTCATATTTGTCCATTTAACCTAAAGTGTGTACTACCACTTCGTCATCCCAGGTATTGAGCAGATTGTCATTCTTGCATTCTCTTAAGGCTTCACAGAATCACAGAATGTCAGGGATTGGAAGGGACCTCGAAAGACCATCTAGTCCGTCCCCCTGCCAGAGCAGGAGCACCTAGATGAGTTCACACAGGAAGGTGTCCAGGCGGGTCTTCTGCTGCTTTTATGAAATCTTGATGCCTCTGTGGAGCTTAAACATTCAGTCAGGATACCACTGGCTTAGGTCATCTGTTTACAGATGGTATATACAAAGCTTAGCTAAGTATGCTGTTCAGTGAAGCATCCAAGCTCCTGTGAGTAGCAGATACTTGAGTAGGGAAGCCTTCAATCTCTGCCCTAAGAACTCTAAACTTACTCTCCATTTAACTGAGGATCTGTGTAGGAGAGATCCTACCTAAGAAAGGTATGAGTCCATACTGTGCCTTTGCTGTAGCCTGCTGTAATAGGGCAGTCATTGCAAACTGAGTTTTGATTCAGATGCTTCACTGGAAACTACAAAGCTGAACTCCCAAATTTGTTGAGTCTGAAAAGCTGGCTATGGCTACCTGGATTTTTATTGTAATGAGATTTTTTGGAGGGCACAACATGTGCGTGGTACCACAGAAGTTGCAAAGTGTGGACC
The DNA here is from genome assembly GCA_907165065.1 of Caprimulgus europaeus. The sequence continues at coordinate 30,223,073 of OU015531.1, read as the reverse complement.
AAGAGAACATGGAGTGTTGAGTACTTCACTCTCCCTGTTTAATTTTTTGGCTTGCTTCCCTGCAGCCTTTCAGAAGGCTTTGTTTTTAAAATAGACTTTTCTCTGCTTCTTTGTCTGGAAGTAAGTAGTTCATTACTTGAGCTTCTCCAAACTGAAGTAAATCTTTCTCTTTTTCAGTGTTCCATTGGCAAGCTACTATAATGGGACCAGTAAGTATGAAAGAATTGATGTTCATAGCTTTTTATGACTAGTTGACTTGTAATAACTCCTCAAACTGTAATGATTCTTTTTCATTAACAGAATGACAGTCCCTATCAAGGTGGAGTATTTTTCCTGACAATTCACTTCCCAACAGATTATCCCTTCAAACCACCTAAGGTGAGTGGCTTGTACCATAAATTTGTTCATTACCATATGGTGTAATGCACATTTGTGAGCCTACACTGAATTTTTCCTTCTTCTGCAGGTTGCATTTACAACAAGAATCTATCATCCAAATATTAACAGTAATGGCAGCATTTGTCTTGATATTCTACGGTCACAGTGGTCCCCAGCACTAACTATTTCAAAAGGTACCTCCAATGCTCATTTAATTTTACTCTGCTGAAATAAATTACTGTTTTGGATTTACTATGTAAAACCTGCTGTATTCCTGCTCTCAACCATTTCTGTGGTCAGTGCTTCAGTCTTGTGACTCTACATGTGGCTTGCAGCCAGTTTATGAGCGGAGGGTGCTCTGGGCATCCCATTTCCCTCTCACCATAGGGAGACTGTTCAACTTTGCCAGTGGATCAGATAATTCTTACTACATGAAGTACATAGTCTTGCCTCCTCACTTCAGAGTCTAAACACTTTAACTAAAACAAACAAACAAAAAACCAACTCACCCAAACCACAAAATTATACGTGAAGACTTCAGTGTTCAAAGTGGACACCAAGTAAAACATATAGGGGAACAGCTGCAGCCTTTAAAAAAATGCTAAATCTGCTTTGATTCCTTGTCATTAAAAAAAGTCCCTTTTTAAGGAATATTGGAACTCCATTTTGGTTATTTTTTAACAAAACTTTTCATGACGTGGAGTACTAAAACATGTTTTAAAACTTAACTAGCTTGTACTATCTTAATAATTTTTTTTTTTTAGCAAAAAACATCTTGGTTCCTGTGAACTGTGTTAGTTTGTGGGGCACTGGAGTATATGCTTTGCCTGGCAGAGCAGTGTTCATATTATTTAATGCAAATAGGTTTTTAACACCTTGAAAGAAGACCCAGGATTGATTTTAACTTATTTTTTCTGGCTATTAAGAGCATAGGACTATGGTTTGTAGATCTAGCCATGGCAATTGAGGATGTTCTTGGTCTCTTCTGTGCATGGACCATGTCCTGACCATTTCTTTTTTTAGCCTCACACTGTCTTTGTAACTAAATACTGCAGATATCACACGTTTCATTACAGCAGCCTTCACATCATGTTCCAGCTCTGTGAGGCTATCCTGTTGCCTGTAATTATTCTCTCCAGCTACATGTGCTGTTCCAGGATGCTTTCTGATTCAGACAGGTGGCTCCTGGTACCCCTGCTTTGCACATCGTGATTGTCTCCCTTTCAGTGAACTCACAGTTCTTCCCTTCTCTGTCCAGCTGAAGGCTTCTGCATTTGTAGAAGCAGACAGAAAGGCAAAACAAGATCTTGACTTGCCCCTTGACAGAAGGGAACCTACTAGTGCATGAAGCTGAAAGTCTTGCCTGTGAGTTGAAAGAACTGAAGAAACGATGGCAGTAAAGGGAAGATGATTGTCAGGTTGACACAGCTTTCCTTACAAATCCTTTCAGTCAAGTACTAGCTACTGTTAGAAGCACTAAGTTTGTACTGAGTACTGACTTCTGTTGTGTTTTGATGAAATTGCTATATAACTGTTTAGAATACTATAGTTGAAGAATATGTAATATGACATGGTATCTTAGTTTTATTTGTTTCAGAGAGTCTGGAATGACCGTATAGGCAGTGAGGTGATAGCATATTTGAAAATACCAGAGGATAGACTGAAATTAGAACAGTTGGAAAAAGATGGGGCAAGAGGCTAGTTAAGAGCATCAGTGGACTGTCTATTAATGACTCTCAGCTTTAATCGCTCACAAAATATATCTTAACATTAATTTTGCAACCCAAATACAGTTGCAGTATGCTCTTAACATCTTCATCTCCTTCCATTCTCTGACTTGAGCTCTCTTTCTTTTTTCTTATCCTCTTCAAACTGCATCCTTGTGGCTTAGATGGAGTAAGCTCTGGGATCAGTGCAGCCATTCTGTGCTGCTTAGCCCCATCTCCCTCTTAAAATGTGGTGTGTTTATGTTGCTTTTCACTTTTCACTCATGACAGAAGCATTTGTATGAATGGACAAACTCTCCTTCATACTGCACAAAACACAGATACAACCAGCGAGAAAACAGTCGTATCCGAGTTCCCTTGGTGCTCATTTTGCAAAGGAATTAAAGGCAGCAAAATAAATTCTTGTGGGTGTCTTCATAGAAATTTAGAATACTTTCCTCAGAAATGACAGGGATGTCTTGTCAGAAAGCAGACCTCAGCTTAGTAAGAGGCAAGAGCTGATACTTAAAAGTTCCTGTCTTGAAATTCCATAGAGGCAACTTGAGTCTTTTAGGGTGGAAATCCTGTTTTCAGTCAGTTTAGAACTGTATCTTTGTAGACTTTGGGGTTACTTTGGCATTCTAGTAATTCTCTGATAATCTTATCAAAAAATAAGTATGTTGCTAATAGGAAAAGCTCTTGGGTTAGGTAATTAAAAGTGAATAACAAGACTTTTTGTTCAGCATAAAGCCTACATTCCTTCCAAAGCAGCAATTTAGTATTTGTAGAGTAGCTTTCTCAGAGTATTTCCTAAATGGTGCCACCTTTTAAAAGGGGATGCTATTGGGAGCAAGCTGTTTTGAATTTAAGAATGTGTAAGCAGAAAACTAGAACACAGCTATCAAAAAGTGTACTTTACTGATAGAGCTTTCTTTACTGATAGAAAAAGCAGGAAAGACTAGAAACAGTTCTAGGATACAAAACTTCCTTCTGAGGCATCTGGTAGGCAACATTTGTCAGCAGGTCATGTGAGCTAGATGTTATGGTGCAATTAAATAATGGGTGGTACATGAACATGGTTTTCACCCCAACTTGCACGGGTGAAGGGGTATGCAGTGACTTCCTTTTAATCTGTAGTGCCACTTTTTTAATGGAAAGAATGAAAAATCACATCTGTGCTACTTAATCATCCCCATTAAGTGGCAGAGGTAGGAGTCTTGGCTCCTCACACTGGAGGGTGGTAGCTCCTCCAGAAGGCAGTGGGGAATACTGGTTTGGGACCCTGTCCCTCCCCTCTTTGCTGGGTCAGAGAGCAAGTGTAGGGGCTGTTGGAGCAGTATTATTTCAGACTGCTAAATGTATAAGGAAGCTTCTCTCCCTCTGTAAGCAACTTGATAAAGTAATCTTGGCTACAATAGGAGACGTGACTAGCATCTTGGGTTTGTTTTGTCTAAGTGTTTGCCCCTCCTAAACTTGTTAAAACAGGTTCTGAAGAACTGGGAGAGCAACACTGAGTGTCCCAGTAGAATAGCTAATTTGTATTAGTAATTCTGGAATAAGTGTTCCTTAAAGAATACACATTGTAGAATAAATAATCTGAAAATACAGTTTTAAACACACCTTGCTGGTTAATTTAAACTCTAAAACTTAAGCGGAATGTGTAGGCTTACATTAAAAATGTTACTGCAAAATCTGCATAATAAGAATCCTCGTTGCCTTAAACAGAAGAATAAAGTGTTTTAACATGGTAATAACTGTTCTCAGGCATTTTTGGGAAAATCCCACTTTCTCTTGAGTGGATGTGGGAGAGTTAATACTGAACTGAAGTCCTTCAGCAGATGTCAGGCTAACTTCTCTGTCTGCTCCCACTTCTCCCCACTGTGTTTTGTAACTAATGAACCACAGAGTTTATATTATCTTGAAAGACCCTGCCTGATGAACGGCAGTGAGTAACTTCAGTCTCATTCACTCAAGAGTTTAGCTCACACTGTTCAGACTCTTCCAGGCCCATGCAGTGGGTATTTTCTGTGGTTTTCTGCTCTTACAGGTGTTCTAAGAGTTGCTTTACTAAGACTTACTGGGTGTGACTCCAGGTACATAGCAACCTAAATGAACTTGATCTTCACAGCATAGTCTTCAAAATCAGGAAACTGGTTTCTGATTATCCTCTTGGCTTTTAGTTTGCCTCTTCTTGTGTTTGACCAAATGACATAGGAGGGACATGACTCTGTCACATAGCATGTATCAGTATCTACTTACGTGCTGAGTTAGAGTTATGCAGGAAACTTTCATTCTTGCATTTCAGCTGTTTTACAACTTTAATGTAGCCACATGTGGATCTTCCCCAGATGTTGCCCTTGCTGCAAAGAAGGCTGCACTAGGAGTAGTGTCACCGGCAGGTAAAGGAAGGAGATCCTTCCCCTCTGCCTGGCATTGGTGGAGTTGTACCTGGAGCACTGTGTCCATTGCTGGGATCCCCAGAACAAGGGAGATGTGGACTTACTGGAGAGAGGTTCATGAATATGATGAAGGGGCTGGAGCATCTCGTGAGGGAAGGCTGAGAGAGCTGGGACTGTTCAGCCTGGAGAACAGGAGGCTCAGGGAGATCTTAGCAATGTATATAAATACTTGAAGGGAGAGTGTAGCAATGACAGAGCCAGGCTCTTCTCAGGTATGCCCAGTGACAGGGCAAGAGGCCAGAGGTACCAACTGAAACACAGGAGGGGAGGGTCCCTTTGAACATCAGGAAACACTTTTTTCTTTTTACTATGAAGATGCCAAGCACTGATGCAGGTTGCCTTTGGAGGTTCTGGGGTCTCCCACCTTGAAGATATTCAAAGTCCATCTGGGCATGGCCATGGGCAACCTGGTCTAGAAGGCTCTGCTTGAGCATAGATCTTGATTTCCAGAGATCCCTTCCAACCTCAACCAGACTGTGATACATGGGGCAAAACTTAACTCTTCTTCTCTTGTCACCAGAAGTTGTTGAATTGACTTAGCAAGAATTCAAGTTGCTTTGAAGCAAGAAGTTTTAACTGCTCAGATTTAAAAATACCCTTCCTGTGAGACTAGGTAAGCTTGCTGTAAGAGTTTGAAATGGACCTATGGTTAAGCAATAGGATTTAAGTTGAGCAGAATCTGGAGTTGCTTTAATTTACTCAGATGCATCTTGCCTCTTCACACTCAGAAGCCAGTCATTTGGAAGTTAGCGCTTGAATGTGTTGGACAGGAGTGTTTTCATTTGTGTTTTAATATTTCAAGCTTTATATTTGTCAGTGTTGATAAAACTTTCTGATGACTGTATGCCTCAAAAGTTTGAAGGATATGGAGCCTGAAACTCAAAAGTAGTGATTGTATGGGTGAATACTCCTTCCAGGAGTCAACTTTATTCCTATTTTTGAGGAATAGAGATTTAGGTAATAGTGGACCTTGATGTGGAGTCATTTGGCTGTCAGGCTGATGATTAGCAAAGGAGGAGTCCTGGCTGGTGTGAGAAGTAGGACATCTGGATAAAACCTCTGAAATGGAATTAAGAATTCCTCAGCAACAGTATGTGTCCAAAACTCAAAATTTATGCTCACAGAGATGTTTCATAATCCCCAGAGCAACGTGCTGAATTAGAGCCAAGCTGACAAACTTTACTTTCCTATTCAGCAAAACTTGGCTGCATGAGCTGGATCAAAAAGCACAGCGCTGTGTGTCAGAGCCTGTGGCCTGGTCTTCAGGAGGATGACAAATTTCTTTCCATAGAAACAACTTACTGGCATAATATTTGTCATTCACCTGGGCAGAGCAGGAAGGATGTGCTGCTTCCATGACTGTGAACTCACCTCATGATACTGGCATGGCGTGAAAGAATTGATACTTCTCTGCTTTATCTGACTGCTCCGTGTCAGTGCGGGAGCTTTTTGAGTGATCTTGAGACTGCTGTGCAACTTCATGTAGGATATCATCCTGCTATCCTGACAGTCTGGCATACGAAGTAACTGTCTTGGTACCTTCTTGATACTGTAATTAAAGTTTTGGTGGTGCAGTCTTTATGCCTGCTTAGAGATGGACTTCCCTTTGGTGAGAGAAGACAGTCTTCTGGTCTGCTGAGGCATTTTGCTCCGTGCAGGAGTTGAATCTACAGGAATAACTTCTCTTTTAAAAAGCACTTTATCTAGTCCTCTCATTCTACAGGTTTAGTGATATGCCTTTAAGATCAAAGTTAAGATGGCAGGGGTCTTCAAGGAGAGAGCTAAGGCTTTCAGTCATGATCTGTTTTTGACCTAAGGTGCTTGGTGTCAAAGAAAACACTTTACTCCTAGATGAATTCTCTATTGTCTCTCCCCTTCAAAGAGTAGTAAGTGCACCAAACAGCTGTTGAATCAGAACACAGTAGTGCAGATGCTTTTTCTGGGTAGCTCATTATATTGGAAAAGTTGATGCTTGCTTTTTATCTCGCTGCTGTGATTCAACTGGACATTCCATTCCTTCTCAGTAGCTTCTTTTTATCCTGAAATGTCCTGTAGATGAGTGCTTTACTGGAGCAAGTTTGTTATTTACAATTCCATCTAGAGTTAAGTAGTAGTATCTGTAGTGGCTAGTACCCTGTGTTGAAGAGACAGCTGGAAGTGATGGGTATTTGACCTGTTTAGGTGTTGCAAACAAATTGAATGCTTTGAGTTTTGCCTTTGGAAGATGACTTCTGCATTGAGAAAGTGGAGATAATAATGACTTGCATTTGGCAATCTTCTGGAATTCAGTGTCTTACCTGTCATTTCTCAGGCTTCTGCATCAAAAGCATCTGCAGTTCTTGATGAACTGGGATCACTGCCTTAGTACAGGGTGATAGGACAGAACTAGTACTAATTCCAGTGTTGATATCTAAAGTATCATAGAATCACAGGCTGGTTTGGGTTGGAAGGGACCTTAAAGATCATCCTGTTCCAACCGCCACTTCCATGAGCCCAGACACCTTCCACTAGACCAGGTTGCTCAAAGCATCATCCAGCCTGGCCTTGAACACTTCCAGGGAGGAGCAGCCACAGCTTCTCTGGGCAACCTGGGCCAGTGTTTCATCACCCTCACAGCAAAGAATTTCTTCCTCAGATCTCATCTCAGTCTCTCCTCTTGCAGTTTCAAGCCATCACCCTTTGTTCTGTCACTCCCTGTCCTTGTCAAAAGTCCCTCCCCAGCTTTCCTGGAGCCCCTTCAGGTACTGGAAGGCCACTAGAAGGTCTCCTCAGAGCCTTCTCTTCTCCAGGCTGAACAGCCCCAACTCTCTCTGCCTGTCCTCACAGCAGAGGTGCTCCAGCCCTCACATCATCCTAGTGGCCTCCTCTGGACTGGCTCCAGTAGGTCCATGTCCTTCTGATGGGAGTGGTTCCAGAACTGGACACAGTACTCCAGGTGGGGCCTCACGAGAGGGGCAGAATCCCCTCCCTCGACCTGCTGCCCACGCTTCTTTTGATGCAACCCAGGACCTGGGTTGCGAGTGCACATTGTTGGCTCATGTTGAGCTTCTCTTCCACCAGCACCCCCAAGTCCTTCTCTTCAGAGCTGGTCTCAATCCATTCTCTGCCCAGCCAGTGTTTCTGCTTGTGGTTGTCCCAACCCAGGTGCAGAACCTTGCATCTGGCCTTGTTGAACTTCATGAGGTAAAGAAACTAGAGGATATGGCTTTTGGGTCTTGGGTCATGCCCTAACAAAACTTAGAGTTTTTCAGTGATGACCTGGACTGATGAGCTTCTGTAGAAATCAGCTTAGCACAGCTGACTTGAACACTGACACAATAAGTGCGAAGGTGTGTTAGGCACTGTGGCTGGTACACGGCTGCTTCTGACTGCTCAGGACCACTGTCAGCTGCAACCACGTGCTCCGGACATGTGAGGGTGTGTCATAGCTGTGTGGTACACTTCATTACAACGTCAGCAGAACCTAATTGCCATGTATAAATTGCTAGCACCTTTGACTGCCTTCCCCTGTTGACACTCTAGGGAAGATGTCTGTCTTTGAAGCTTTGGAGCTCATTCCCTCCAATTGGAGCTGAGGGCTTCTGGCCTTTGAAGAGTCTGTTCACTTCCTGAGTTCCAGGAGCTTGACGTGCCTCCTATATTGGTATCGGTCTATGGGTATTTCGGTAGACAGATGGTGGTTTAAATTGTTTTCTGGATTGCTCATTTGACTAGTGCCTGGAAGGATGTGTGGAGAGCTGACTTAATGAATTGTCCTACCTAATGAATGAGCTGCTTCATAGCAGAAGAAACTTGGCCATGGAGTTGACACATCGAATTTACATCTACCCACAATTTCTGAGGTGTGGCAGAAGCAGGAAGATGAAATTGGTCATCAGAAATTGTAGCCTGCTCCTAGTGGTGTAAGAGCACAGTGCAGAAGCCTGCTGAGGATATGAGGTGGATGACGCAGTCATGAGCTGTAGCTGAACTTGTTGACAAGCCATAAATGACATGATTCTCTGCACAGACTAGCTGCCTTGAGGAAGATTATCCTTGAGTTTTGGAGCTATGTACTCTGTAAAGGGGAGTCTTGCAGTGGAAACTTGGATCAGAGTTGTGCTGCGCTACACTAGTAGACCTCATTTTGCCTCAAAGAGCATGTTGCCATAGCGTTTATGGTGTTAAGCGGCCCTTCTGCTTGATGAGAGTGCATTTGTATTGCTGCTCTATGGGGAAGCTAAGCCCATTACTTTTTTAGAAACACCTTGTTAGCAGTCTTTCTGCTTGATTACTTTGGTTCTCCTGGTTCCTTGGTTGGTGTGAAGTACTTGGTCCATGCTGGTCCCTAGCAGTAGGAACCCCACTAAAGGATAGATCATTCTCATTGTCTGCAGTAGAGAGATGGGGATCATAGCTGAAGTACTGGTGTTAAGTGGACTGCGTGGTTGATGAAATAAAACAAAGCTGGAAAAAAAAATTTTTTTGAATGAAAGGGAGCTTTAAATTGATAGTGTTTAAGTTGCTTAATGTTTTGCTAGACAGTGGACTGCTTTGGCAGTGAAGAGATGAGAGAGAACTCTACTTGAACCCCTTGAATCAATGGGAAGTAAAACTTACCTATTTTGCTATTTCTGATAAAAATCTGAACTTAAATTCTGAAGAATGCACACTTCTACTGCTGTGTCTCTTTCAGCAAAAGACTTGAAGGGATGCCATCAAACTGACACCAGTAGAGCAGCTTTGCCAATGGTCATGCAGGATGCGTAGGACAAGGTGTGAAACTATGTCACTTACCTATTTTGTGTAGTTATTCAACCTGACTCTGGTTACAAAACTTGATTTTTGTGAACGATTTTTTTAATTGTCTTCTCCTAATGTTGTAGTCATTTGACTAGCAGATTGCAAGACTTTGCTATGAAATCCATTGTAATAATGCTTGATTGCAGAAGGCGGCGGTGTGGTGATTCTCTGTTCCACAGTGTTGGTTTAATTAGCTACTCGTGCATCGAAGAACTCCTATACACAACTGACATTTTTAAGGATTGCTTCTTCTTTCCTCTTGCACTTGGCTTCTTAAATTTTGAGAAGATACCTTTTTCCAAGGGGTTTTTCATGGTGCTCTGGGAGCTGCTTACGTTGGTTGGTCTAAAACATATATGTATATGCAGTGATGGGAAACCTCAAGAAAAACTTCCTGAATTTATTTTGAACAAATAGCTGGGTTCAGCAGGTTGTTAAAATTAAACCAGCTTAAATAACTCAGTTGAAAATGATTTTCTTGCTGAGGCTATACAGATGAAAAGGGAAAGATGTGAAGTTACTAGCAAGAGTGAGCATACTGGAGAATAGTTTTGATTAATGAAGGCTTACAAAAATAAGACAGCTGAATGGCAGTGCAGCTTGAGGCCAGATAATTGTGTCCATTTTTATTCAAGGTTTTTGGAGTAATACTTCTTGTAAAACAAGTGAACTGCTGAGGAATGAAATCTAGAAATGTTTCTGGAAGGGACTAGATTGTCAGAATGCATGACAGGAAGCATTTAGCTACTGGTTGAGTTCTAACAAGCCACAGACTGTTTTAGTAAAGAGTAATAGGGACATGTGATTTATTTAATTATTTTTTAAATGGCCAGCAAGTAGTAATGATACACTGATGTTGCTAGCCTGTAAACCAAGAACTAGAACTCCTAGACTGGGACTGGGCTTAACTCTGCCTTCCCTTTTGGCAAAGGAGGTGCTGGTCAAGGCAGACTTGCATCTTCAAAGAATCACAGATTGGTTTGTATTGGAAAGGACCTTAAAGCTTATCCACTTCCAACCCCACTGCTGTCAACAGGGGTGCCAGCCACTAGGTCACGCTGCTCAGGGCCCCATCCAGCCTGGCCTTGAATGTGTACGGGGATGGGGCATCCACAGCTTCTCTGAGCAACCTGAGACAGTGTCTCATCACCCTCTGGGTGAAAAATTTCTTCCTAATACCCAACCTAAATATCTCCTTTCTTAGTTTAAAACCATTTCCCTTTGTCCTATCACTATCTGCCCATGTCAAAAGTCGCTCTCCTTCCTGTTTCTAAGCTCCCCTCAGGTACAGGAAAGCCACAGTAAGGTCTCCTCAGAGCCTTTTCATCTCCCAGCTCCCTCAACCTTTCTTGATAGAGGTGCTCCAACCTTCTGATCATCTTCCTGGCTCTCCTCTGGACCTGCTCCAACAGCTCTACACCTTTCTTATGTTGGGGGCTCCAGGCCTGGATGCAGTACTCCAGATAGGGCCTCACAAGGGCAGAGTAGAGGCGTACAATCCCCTCCCTCACCCTCCTGGCCACCCCTCTTCTGATGCAGCCTGTGATACAGTTGGCCTTCCAGGTTGCAGTTGCATGCTGCTGACTCATGTCGAGCTTCTTGTCCACCGGGACTCTCAAGTCCTTGGCAGGGCTGCTCTCTGTGAACTCTTCTCCCAGTCTGTACACATACCTGGGATTGCCCCAACCCAAGTGCACAGCTTTGCACTTGGCCTTGTTGAACCTCTTGAGGTTCTCATGGGCCCCCATTTCAAGCCTGTCCAGGTCCTGCATGGCATTCCTTCCACTGAAACTGTGCCACTCAGCTTGGTGTCATCAGCAAACTTGCTGAGGGTGCACTCAATCCCCCTATTCAGGTCTCTGATAAATATATCAAAGAGCGCTGGTCCCAAGACTGACTCCTGGGGGATACTGCTCATCACCAGCCTCCACCTGGATATAAGAGCCATTCACCACAACCCTCTGGCTGCAGCCATCCAGCCAATTCTTTATTCATCAGATAGTCCAGCCTTCAAATTCGCGTCTCTCCGATTTAGAGATGAGATGGTGTGGGACCACATTGACAAAACTGACTTGTGGGCTGTGGCAGCCCATCACACTGGTGTTGCTCAGCAGGACACAAAGCAGCACCCTGGTTATCCTGGTGCCTGTGCTGACCAGCAGCTGAACACTGCCTTTGGTCTGGTGCTTAGAGCAGGCGGTGGCGGGAGTTTTGCAAGGTTGGTGTGAGGTGTGCAAGGAGGAGCTCCCACCATGATGAGAGTACCATGAGTGTTGGGCAAAGGGCTATTGTGGTGGTTGGCAAAGGCAGGCAGAGAGGAATGGACAGACTTGCAACTTGGTTCTGCTGACGGAGGGGGAGCCATCTTGTTCAAAGAAAAGTTCTTGGTTATTAAAGGACTGTGGTAAGATAAAACTTGAAGGAGTAGTTACAATAATTAACCAGAAAACTTTGATTGGATTTCCTGTGGCTTCTGTTAAAGGGAGGGGACAAATGCTGGCTGTTTTACTCATCCTACCAGCTGAAGAAACTTCAGTGACCAGAGCAGTGGAGTCTGACAAACACAAAGAATTGAGCTACAGAAAAATGGCTGGAGAAACAACTGTGTTTGAAGCTAAACTGACTGTCAGCCACTGGGTGTAAGGTGGCAGAGAGATTCCCGTTACTGAACACTAATGTGAGTTTTACTCAATGTATGTGACGGGGGAAGAAAACAATACTGAAGCTGATGGAAAGCACTACAGGTGCTAATTGTGCTGTGTCCCTTGCTGAGAGGGACAGCAATTCAGGACTAGTGGCTTCCACGTGCCTCCAGCACAAAAATTAAAATCTTCACACTTTGAAACTGTATTCTCAAGGGTGGTTGAATAAGTGATTTGAGTGTCAGTTGATGAGGGAGAATAAGTTCTTCACTCTTTCACAAACGTACAGTAAAAAAACAGGAAAAGGTAGAAGAGGTTGTTCTTTATTCTAGAACAAGAAATAAGTTCACTTAAATCAGGAGCAGTTTGTTACTAAACTTGTTTTAGAATCTTTTTAACTTGAAATTGATAATTCACTGAAAAACTGAAGTAACTGGGTTTCTGGTTTCTTGTTCTTGTCACTGAGCAAGTAGCTCAATTAAAGACCTAGCAAAACTTTCATTTTTGTCCTGCTTTGAAAACAGTCTTTGCCAGTTCATGTAAATATTGACCAAGAAGGCCAACAGCATCCTGACTTGTATCAACAATAGTGTGAGGACTAGGACAGTGATCGTACCCCTGTGCTGGGCACTGGTGAGGGAAAGAGGGTTGTTTAGGAGAGATAACAGAGGAGGCTGGGAGAAGAGGAGGAGGCTGAGTGGAGACCTTCTTGCTCTCTCCAACTCCCTGAAAGGAGGGTGTAGAGAGGTGGGGGTGGGTCTGTTCAACCAAGGAACAAGTGACAGGACAAGAAGAAATGGCCTTAAGTTGTGCCAAGGGCAGCTGAGATTGGATGTGAGGAAGAATTTATTTCCTGAAAGGGTTCTGAGGCATTGGAAGGGGTTGCCCAGGGCAGTGGGGGAGTCCCCATCCCTGGAGGGATTGAAGAGTTGTGCAGATGTGCTTACAGTTGTGGTTTAGAGGTGGACTTGACAGTGTTAGGTTTACTCTTGGACTGTGATCTTAAAGATCTTTTCCAACCTAAAAGATTCTATGAGTATCAGAACTATTTTCCAGTTTCTGTCTGGCTGTATGGGCTGTTCTTTGTTTGTGATTTTTGTTTTAAACTATCTTAAGAAAACCCCACCAAAACCAAACACACACACACGTCCCCCTGGCCCTGAAGCAGAGTAGCAGGATGTGTGCTGTTCTCCTTTCACTTCTCAGCTGATGTCTTTCAGGATGATAGGTTTGCCTCCTGCTCCACAGCACAATAGCAACCAGTGGAAGTTTGAAATTTGTGTTTAGTGCCTTCAAACTTCCAACTGCTGTCACTTCCAACTTGCTCAGAGTATGCACTGTGACAACTCTGCTGCTGTTGCTGAAGGGATATATGGAGTGGCACTGCTTGATTAAAACAGGCTGAGAGAAAGCCATAGAAAGGAACGTTTGGCCTTTCTTGGGCCAGGATGTCCCTGACATGCCTCATGAAGTGTTTTCCCAATATGCTTTGGTTATACTTAATGGCTAGAGGAAACATCAGGAAGAAGTGCCAGGGAAGGTTGAGGTTGATCATGAGGAAAAAGTTCTTTAGGCAGAGGGCGGTGGAGCACTGGGACATGGTCCCCAGGGAGGTGGTCATGGCACCAAGCCTGACAATATTCAAAAAGCATTTACCGAGGTCCTCAGACACATGGTCTGAATCCTGGGATTGTCCTGTGCAGGGACAGGAGTTGGACTCCATGATCCTTGTGGGTCCCTTCTGACTCACAACATTCGATGAATCTATGATTCTATAACTGCCTTCTCATCTCTTTTACTTTGGTGTGAGCATAGGAACATGCACGTGCTGTTTGTAGCTTTGCAGGCAGTTTCCTGACTCCTTGTACAGATGAAGGTTGACACTACACTGAGCAGCATCTTATGAGCGAGATGTGGCTTCTGGGATACATACTGTATATATATTTGTAGTGGAACTTTAAAGTTCAAGGCTTTGTGGTTGGTATGAGTGCAGTAAGGTATGCTTTCTTGATTCATTTTAAATACTATCGTACAATTAATCCATCTCAACCTTCCTTATGCTCAGAAAATAATTGGATACAGCCTCTTAATTCTCTGCAAGACTAGCGTTTTTTTTAAACAATTCTTAAGTAGCTGTGGGCAGCTCATGCTTCCTTCATCTCAGTTGGATGTGTCTGCTGTTTGACTGTTGATTAGTGCTTCTGCGAGTTATTAACCATGACACTGTGGTTCAGGGAAAAGCTGATTTTCAAGTGCAAAAATAGGCATGCTTTCTGAGAAGGCTTTCAGGGATGGTTTCAGATAGAACACTTCTGTCTTGTGATTTAAGGCTGTTACCAGATATACCTGTTCCAAGAGGTTCCCAGTAGTGGTGGTGATACTTAGGAACCTGTGGTCATGCAAAGTTGCGTGGTTAAATTGTAAGGAATTCTGTTCCAAGTAACTTGGCTGAAGTACGTGGTATTTCTGCTCCAGGGCATTTTAAAGACTAAAGGGGAAGAAGGTGGGTGGGCTGATTTCTACAGGTGTTTTTAGCTACACTTGAAGTCTAATTCAGTATCTCTTTTTTCTCTCCCTAGTACTTTTGTCCATCTGTTCTCTGTTGTGTGATCCCAATCCAGATGATCCTTTAGTGCCTGAGATTGCACGGATCTACAAAACAGATAGAGAAAAGTGAGTATGGAAGGCTAAAACCATGTAACACTTAAATAGTAAAGGGGAACTGAAAGAACCTGCTTCTTGGAAGACTGAACTTTGATTTGCTTGTTTTCACTTTAACTGTGGTCTCCTTAGAGATTTTTTTTTTTTTCCTGGGATCTGGCATAGAGCTATTTTAACAGCACTGCCTTATAGGAAAAAGTAGTGTGGCAGTAGAAGTGCAGGCTGTAGAGGCCTTGTACTTCTGTGGGTTTGTTACTGCATTTTCATTCCACACAATGGTCTTTCATTAGTGTTGTAGCTGTTAATTACAGGTTTTCCTGATTTAATTAAAATATGAACAGTGCAAATCCGTTTCATATGGAGCTCTGAGATTGGATGTGACCAGCTCTTAAGTGCCTTTGCTGCCTGCTTTAATTCTACATAACCAGCAGAGGGAGAACAGGTTACTCTATTGGGAGCATATTTCCATGCTAGCTATTGGTGATGGAGTCATACAAGCAAAGAAATAGCAAAAATACCCCATTTCATCTTCATTTGACAACACAAGGGAAGAACAAGTGGTACAGAGGTGGGGTAGAAGGGCTCCAAGCTTCTATGAAGTCAACAGCAAGAATGGCGAGAACTCTAGCACTAATGAGAAGATTTAAATTGCTATCTTTACAGGCAACAGCTTAATGACCATTGTAAACACTTTTCTACCTCACTATTCCCTTCGAGATCTGATCAGTAGTGTTTACTGCATACTTGAGAAGCAGTGTTAGAGAAGTTCATGCATCCTGTTTTTAATGAGAACTGCAAGAGTAGCAGTACGTATTTCGAGATGCAGCTGACAGTGACTGCACTTAATGTATGCAGGACTCTTCCTGTTTTTTCAAAAAAAAACAGGGAAATAAATTTTGTGCTTAAATTTAACTTGGACTTGCTTTGTGAGTAGTCTCAGAATAGCGAAGTTACAAATTCTCTTGCATTCATGAGTGGATTGTCAGGTTCTTTAAGCTAAAGAATGCTGTCCACAGACTAAATTCCAGCACAAGAACGTAGTTGGTGCACATAACTAAGAAACATCTTGCTATAACTGTCTTAATGCTTTTTTTACAAATTCTGTAGAATAAGAATGACTTGCCCTCTGCTGTCAGAACCAGTTTTTATCAATAGTGTTAATCCCAGTAACTGCTTTGTTTTACATAAATATGCTGAGTTTCCTCTAGCAGTGGCTCTGGCTTTAAAGGGTATTTGGGTACAAAAGCTGCAAGTGGCTTGGGAAATGGAGCATACTGTGCCTTCAGAGTAAAAAAAACCCAAAACTCTAGTGGACCTGTATAGCTGTGTCCTGATAGTCATCGAAAGAGCCAAATGTGGTGTGTAGCATGAAACAAGCCTGTTTGGGTTTGGCAGCCTAGCAGATACCAGGTACTAGGCTTAACTTTCTAAGGAAAGAAGAATGGGGTGGGAGGGAAACATTAGCATATTTTTTTCAGAATGCCAAAATTAAAACCTGCAGTAATAGTTTCCCCAGGGATGCAGCAGTTGGGAGAAGCACAGGTAAAGGCTTCCTCACAATGCTTTCCCTGCAGACCTGTGCTAGCTCTGGTTTGTGGCTTGAATCACAAAGATCTTGTATTCCTGTTGTAAATATGACTAGTTATTTCTTTTCCATGTACTGTGGGCTTTCTTGTTTCCCCTGTTTGCCTGATATTTCAGTTTTCTCTTAAATTTTACAAATTCATGATACTACATGAGAGAATATAAGTTCCTCTTATATGCTGGAGTTGAAATACTGTTCACATGCTGTGTTAAGTAAATCCTCTTTTTGCACATACAGGTACAACAGAATAGCTCGGGAATGGACTCAGAAGTATGCGATGTAATTAAAGAAATTATTGGATAACCTCTACAAATAAAGATAGGGGAACTCTGAAAGAGAAAGTCCTTTTGATTTCCATTTGACTGCTTTCTATGAGCCCACGCCTCATCTTCCCCTGTGCACATGTTTACCTGATACAGCAGTGCTGCGTGTTGTACATACTTGGAACAACAAAATAGAAATACTGTATTTCCCCGTACCAACATTGACTCCTAGCAGAGAAGTGTGTGTGTGTGAAAAGCTGGTTCTTCAGTCATAACTTTGTGAGCCTAAAAGCATTCCTTGTTGATTTAAATTGGGTAATAAAATGTGAATGGGTGAGTTATGGTAGATTTCACATTTCTAGGGACAGTGTTGCTGATCCATGAAGGATTTTAAGTGGAATCCTTTTAAACTCATAAGTTATGAAAAGCAAGGTGAAGAACTTGAAGCTGTTTCTGTATTCATTTTATTCTGAAGGACCTACACCTTAGGTAAATGTTATGACCAATGAGATAAACTGTACCCACATCCTGTGTTTAAGGTCTAAGTTTAACCAGTCAACATTTAAATGGATTGGAGCTATTAGTGCATCAAGTGATGTTGATTTGTTTCAACTCTCTCTCCTCCTTCATACTTTTTTTTGGTTTGTATGTGGTTTCTCAGTTAATACATAGCTAATAGCTCTTATTTTACTTAAGTTTTTTAACTGCTTAGGTCTTTCTGGATGTAAGGGTAAAAATCCATTTGACAGAAAACTTGTGTATATTTAAAGACCCAGCTGCTCCCCTGGAGCTTGTATGTTCAAGAATGATTAATCTGTGTAATAAACTGATTACTACAGTCATTACATATAACTTTGTGTGAATAGGCTTTTAATTTGAAGAGCAGTTTGTTACAGGCTAAAACTAATGGTGGATTTCTTTAAAACTAATGCTCGTTTTCTCTAAAACGTTTGCATTCGTGAATGGTTGCATTTGGAAGTCATGAAGCAGTTTGGTTTGCATCACACAAGGCTATGCACCTGAACAAGACAAACATAAGCTTAAGCACTTACATGAAATCAGGATATGTAGTGTGCCAGGAACTTGACTGTTAAACCAAATAAGCAGTTTACTAAATGAGAATCTGAGTGACATTTTACAAAGCTTGATGGTATTATTCCCACTTGCATGGGACCTAACACAATGCGTATGTACTGTAGGTAAGTGAAACCTTATGTAACTAAAATAATGGATGTAAAAGGGTAACAAAAGGAAGAAAAACCCTACCAAACACATCAGCACAAACTTTCATAAAATGTAGCTTTTACATAATTACTTTGCACTAAACATTTGCAAATGTTCATACAGTTCTAAATTGTACTTGTATGTGTCTTTTTTTTTTGAACAAAGTCTTCACTTGAATCTAGTTAAAAATGTAGTTTGAAACTTTTCTTTGTATACAAGTGTATTTACCATCATTGTTGGTGTGAAATAGGTGAGTCTGCAAGTTTATCTCCTCTTAGTAGAATTGTAAACAAAGCCATCGACTATGAAAGAGAGGCTGTAGTCTACAGCTCTCCAGCCACAGGGATCTGTCTCATCCATTTTCAAATGCATCTTTACACTCTTGCACAAAGGAGGAATAAATATCCACTGCTTTTGGTCTAAATCTGTTCCACTTGTCTCATCTCTCAATGTCCTTGTGTACTTACCACTGGATGTGAATGTTAGCAGTGCTTCTTGCAGTCCTCTTGCAGCAAGTTGTAGGTAAAGCTGGGCTATGTGTGCATCTACAGCAGGCAAGAAGACTGCTGCCCTAGTGATGAGATGCTGCTGAGTGGGGACAAAGCATCTCTAAAGCTGTGGAGCAGAGATTCACTGGAAAAGAAACAGTGTACAGGCCTGTGGTTCCTGGCTGAGCAACAACATAGGGGTGATGGCTGCTGGGGAGAGGGAGAAACACAGTGTTGGAGGGCTGTGAACTGGCGCTTTGGGTCATCTTCAACTCTCGACACTGAGGTGTTGCCACAAGGTGCTGGTCTCTGCTGGTTCAGAAAGGAGTAAGTGACCCATCACTGAGGTGTGGTCCTGGATCAAAAGTTGTTGCGTTGTCAGAACTAGAGTGTGAGTTGATGACTGCTGGTGTATTTTGGTTTAGTGTTGGCCTTTAACTGTGTCTGGCCTTACCTTTTACTAAACTGTTCTAACATGTGGGCTAAGGCTCCTGCTAGGCCCTCTATGACAAAGGAGGAGAACATCCATCAGCCATGGTGGAGTTGTTCTCCTGTGTTTTTGCAATGGGGTGGTCACCATGTATTCACTTTCTGAGAAGCACAGGGAGGGTGGGTTGGAGTGATTGCAAACCTTGCAGTACTCTCCTTTTTGGGAGTTACTCTTTACTGCTTTACAGTATTTACAAGAATGATTTTTCTGTGAGATCTGTCCGGCTTTTGTGATCTTGCTGGTGGTGTGACAAGTGATACGGTAAAAACAAGGCTGGTGATCCTTAAGTAGGGACTACATACACTGTCCCTTGTGTGGGCTGACTGTTGTTGAGAGCTGTACTGTAAACTAGATGAAGGAGCCTTTTTTCTAGGGTTTAATTTAAAACGTGATCTAGCTTAGCCTTTTTTGGACTAGAAACTTAATCTCTTGAAACTGCTTTGTGTATGTTCTAATGTAAAACAGCACAAGAAGCCGGGTGCTGTGGTTGTTGCTTTTCTAGGAACTCTGAGCTTATGTCATGACAAGTTCAGTCCCTGTCCAGGTTGTTTTTTTTTCCTTCATTTAGTATTTTAAGTTAACTACTTCACTTTGCATGGCTTTCTTTGTGCTGAGACTTCTATGGATGTAGATTGTACATGCAATTTCCCTTTTTCCCTGTCATGTGCTAAGCAAATGTTTTATTAAAAAAAAAAATCAAACTAAAAAAAAACCTGCTGTGGTACTTCGATTCTTCAAGCTCTGGCAATGCTGTAAAGCTGAAACACTGTGCCTGGGTATGCTACTTGTGCTCATCAGCAACCATCCACTGCAGCTGGGTGAACCAGAGGACAAATAACTGAGTTCAGTGAGCCATACTCCATGTAAATGTTCCACGGCTGCTGCCTATTGAGCAGCTGGTGTTTTCTAACGGTGCATACACCTACTGTAGTGGGTATTGCCTGTAACTTGAATTTTCCAGGGCTGTTGGTGTATGTATGCTGTGCTGTGTATGAGAGAACATGATCCAGTATGTTTCAGAGCCTTCCAGCTCAATACTGAGTAGCCACTTGTCGGTGTGCAGGAGCTGCCTGTTGGTTTAAACATTAGCATGGCTCAGAGTCCAACATCTGTGGACCTACAAACTGGGATGGAGCTGATTCTGGGCACTATTGGAGACCTGACTACTGTGCTTGAAACATCTAGCTTGTCCTTTGGTAGTATGTGCTGCTGCATTTCTTTAAGAGCCTTTTAGCAATGCAGGAGTGATTATTTTGGTTTTTTGTTTGTTGGTTTTTTTTTTTTTTTGCATTGAGATTACTTTGCTATGCCTATGCTTTCAAGTAAACTGCATCCTGACATTTCTACAGACTTTTCTGTTCAGTCTGCACACATTGAATGTTGTAGAAAAAACAGTGGGACTAAGTTGGGTATGATGTTGTGTCCCTAGTGTGCTCAGTAAAGCAAATTAGAACCTGTCCCTTGCCACTGAAGGCCGTGGCTTCCGTTGCTTTTGGTAGCTGCAGGTGCTGACAGAAATGCCTGGCTGTGTTTTCTGACGGTCTTGGTCATCTTCTTGCCATTCAGAGCAGCAAAACAGCTCTAGAGCTGTTCTTGTTCTCAGTTCTGATGTACGGTAGGTCAGAAGCCTAAAAGACAATAATGGGAAGTGCTTTCCCCAGTGAAAGACAGATTTCCTTGTGCCCTGAGCAGCTCTTGTTGGGGAGAGCATGGCAGAAGACCTGGCAATGTGTCAGGTGCAGGAGAAAACTGCTCAAAGCAGTGAAAACTTAGTTGTGTGTCACCTTGCTCTGAAGAACTACAGTAACACAACAAACCATCTCTGAATATGCTCAGCACTTCCAGTAGAGATGGAGGAGCCCCTGGGCTTGGGCTCCAGGCATGCCTGCTTGCCCAGGCAGAGCTTGGAAGCTATCTCCTGCAAGAATGAAAGCCCCGTGGTGGACAGCAGAACGGCTGTCCTCTTTAGATAACCTTGGAGCAGTTTTGCTCCCATCCCTTCAGTGTTAGGGAAGCCTACCTGTCTCCTGCAGATTGCTAGAAAGAGTTTCATCCCCCTCTATTTTATTTTTTCCCTTTCATTCCTTGGCTTCTTTGTGTAGACTTAGAGCAAGTCCATGAATAAAGTTGGCAATCTTAGTTGTTTGGGGGTTTGCAGAAGCTCTTTCCTACAGGGAATGCACAGGGACAAGAATTGTGTTGAGGGCACCTGATGAAAGGTTAAAAGCAGGAAAAAGACCTGCTGTCCAGCTTTCTGCTTGCGAGGAGACCAAGGCCCTGCATGAGTAATGGTGATCACAAGGCTTTGGGAGGGACTTCTGTGACCATTGCCTCCTTGCTCTCATGTGGAAGTGTGTGACTAGATCTATGCTAACACTGCCTGTACTGTTGTAATGTGTTGTAATTTGATCACCATTAAATAATTCCCTTAAACCTACCATGTCCCCCACCGTGCCTCTTTACCTGTGCCTTTTACCCTTTTTTTTTTTTTTGGCTCATTTTGTTTTCTTTCCTCTTGTGGCTACTCTCTCTGTTCTCCATGATGATCCAGTTCTGTGCTGTCCTTTTGCTCAGCTGTTTCCAGTCACCTTCATCGTTTTTTTAAAAACAAACAAACCTTTCTGCCAAGCCTGGCTTGCTCTCTGAACATGGCAGTACTTTGTGGGGGCAGCGTTGAGTAGCTTTGGTGGTCTTCTACCTACTTTTTGACGTAGAAATGCATACGCTGTCACCAAGCCCAGTGCTGTTCTCTCCCTTGTTGGAAAGTGTGATTTCACAGCAGGCTTGTTGGTGCTTTGATTTCATAGCAAGCTGCTGCTAACGCCCATGTCCTTGGTTCAGTGGTTTTGCCATTAGTTCTGTAAAGCGGGGATCAGCTCAGGTGCAGGAGCACAAGGCGTGTGTGGCATTGGAGGAAACCAGAGCTGTCCTGACTGCCCAGGGGTTCCCACAACTCGTGACTTACCCTTGTGACTTACCCTTCCTCTGATTTGACATCCACAGGTTTTGTTTTATTGCTGTGTTTCTGCATCTCAGCATCCCCCACCTTTCCTTCCCTGTGTGAGAATATTTAGTTTTTATTGTCATATAGTTAGGTCAAAGCATCTTGGGGCGAGTGGGGATCAGATGTACTTACAATTCTTGCCCTTTCATGAAGAAATATATTTATAATTAATAATATTTTTATCTATTGGTGAGTTTATCTCGGTGAGTTGCTCCTCAGTTATATACATTTCTTCCTTGCCCCCATCTATGGGGAAACGTTGTTCAGGTCCTACTGATGGAAACTCCTGCTGGTCTGGAGCTTCTTGTAGATAGTAGCTTGGTGTGCTGAGCCTGCAGAGCAGATTCCGGATGGAATTGCACAGGATTGGGTTGCAAGATCAATCTACCACCTACGTGGGGTGTAGATGCAACTCAGCATTTTTGAATAAGCTGGGAACTCATGTTTGTTTGTGCTATGCACTGCCTTCCTGTGTAAGAAAAATCATGTTTATTGGCACTGGGAGTCCTGCAAGATTCTACTCTTTCTCCAACAGGGACCAAAATGAAAGGCCTCTGTGAGGACTGGAACAGCATGGACAGCTCTGATAGAATCATAGAATCATTCTGGTTGGAAAAGACCTTTAAGATCATTGAGTCTGACTATAAAACCTCATGCTGCCAAGTCCACCACTAAACCATGTCCCTCAGCACCACATCTACATGTTTTTTAAATACCTCCAGGGGTGGTGACTCCATTTCCCTGGGCAGCCTATTCTAGTGCTTGATGCTTGATCTGTAC
Source organism: Caprimulgus europaeus (assembly GCA_907165065.1). Next base: position 30,200,611 of record OU015531.1, on the reverse strand, counting down.
TCACTACCACCTCAAGAGTTTCCTGAGGGGAGGAGGTGTGGGTTCAGTAACCTCTCTGGTTATCGTGAATAGACTTCTGTGAATGTGTCCTCCCTGTCCTGATGTTTGTGTCATCTCTTACTGTTCATCCGTATTTGATCTTGTCAGTGTGAAGTAGTTTAGTGGTACTGGTGATGATTGCAGGGTCTGGGGGAAGCAAGGCTTCTCATAGGTGGTCAGCCAGGGACAGTCAGGTAGAGGGAATGTGGATGACTTGGGGTGACATCACCGGTTAGAGCTGATATTAAAACAGAATTGCTGTTACATGTCTACCCTAGAAAACTCTGTGGTATATGATGCCAATGATAGAAAAGTATTTTTTCTTAACTGAAGGTAAACATGGACGGAGCAGCTTCCAAAGCCTCATGGAGGACAGTCCCTGCCATGGTGCCCCTGCCCTGATCTGAGAGTCTGCTTTGCTTCACCACCTTTTGATCTTGACATGAGCAAATTTACAGTCTGCAAAGACTGAAAATTTTATAGGGTTTTTTTCTTGCTGGTCTTTGCCATCTTTTTTTCCCAGGAAAACCTAGTTTGGGGTTGTTTTTTGCTTTGTGTTTTTTTTGGTTTTGTTTTTTAATATTGAGTTATGTGACATCCTTCATAAGTTGGTACTGATAGGAAGGCCTAACAGACCAAGGGGAGCTGTGGACCTGTGTACTCACAGGCTGTCATTAACAAGATCAACATGTAAAGCATTAACGCAGAGTAGTTGAGGAATACCTACCCCTGAAAGCAAAGTTTTGGAAGGGAGAATGAAGCAGAGCAACCAAGACCACATTAGACCAGAGCCTTAAACTTGAACCAGCTTGTGGAATGAGGAAAAGTGGCAGGGTGTGAAGCTGCAGTACATGTGGTCTGGCTACAAGCATGGTCTTCTGTGTCATACTGCAGGGATGTGCCTGTCATCCCAGCGCTGGCTGCTGGGGAGTGCAATTTCTTCCTCCAAGTGTGTTTTCAAAGTTCCTCTGATACAAGATGATACGTGTCCTGAAGCCACAAACACCATACCTCTCATTTCCCTCCAATCTACGTATGCCGCCCCTGTGTCTGGCTGAAGCAGTGTGGTCTTGCTCTCACTCAGCCCCAGCTGCTGATGGTGACGTTAAAGCTCATCCAGTTCCAACCTCCCTCCCGTGGGCAGGGACACCTTCCACTAGACCAGGTTGCTCAAAGCATCATCCAGCCTGGTCTTAAACACTTCCAGGGAGGAGCAGCCACAGCTTCTCTGGGCAACCTGGGCCACTGTCTCACCACCCTCACAGCAAAGAATTTCTTCCTCAGATCTCATCTCAATCTCCCCTCTGCCAGTTTCAAGCCATCACCCCTTGTTCTGTCACTCCCTGTCCTTGTCAGAAGTCCCTCCCCAGCTTTCCTGGAGCCCCTTCAGGTACTGGAAGGCCACTAGAAGGTCTCCCCGGAGCCTTCTCTTCTCCAGGCTGAACAGCCCCAACTCTCTCAGCCTGTCCTCATAGCAGAGGTGCTCCAGCCCTCGCATCATCCTCCTGGCCTCCTCTGGTCTCATTCCAGTAGGTCCATGTCCTTCTACTGTTGGTGGCCCCAGAACTGGAGGCAGCACTGCAGGTGGAGTCTCAGGAGAGCGGAGCAGAGGGGCAGAATCCCCTCCCTTGACCTGCTGGCCATGCAAAGTGCCAATTATAATGTTCTAGATGGGGGGTGGGCATTAATTTCTAGGTCTAATGAAGCAAAGAGGAACCTGGAGGTACCGTTGCAGAAATTTCTGATCCCCTTTCACTTAAGAAAACCATGTTTTGGATCTAAATCCTCTCCCTGCTCACCTCCTGAGGCACCCCGAGTAGTTGTGGTTCTTGGGAGATTCAATTTCCCTGCCTTGTGTCTGTTCTTGAGTCAAGGTTCAACAAGTTTTTTTGAAACTCTCATGCAGCATGTTTGTTTGTTTGTTTGTTTTTTTCTTAATCTTGACTTAGAGATTTGTGAGTAGATGCAGTTGATGCTCTCCGTGGCTCTTTGTGGGGTCTGCATATTGCCAGTTCAACGTGGGATTTGGTAATTCTGCAGTTCTGCAGGGAGTCCCACACATCCCTTGCTCCATGCTTGGGAGCAGCCCCAGGAAGTTCAGCAGTCCTCTTGTGAGGGATATTGAGCAGAGAAGTGACTTGGTGCTGCCAAAGCTTCAAGAAAAACGTTGTTGTACTTATGACTTTGCCTCAGCTGTTGCATGGCTTCTTTATGTGGACCTGCCTCCTGCTCAGCACCCTGGATGGAGAAATGCTCTGAAGTGTCCAGTCCTCTATTCTCTGAGTGTTAATTCCATAGGTGGCTTCCCTGATTTATTCCCTTTCTTTTTTTTACCCTCCTTGGCTGACACCTCGCATGAGAACAGCTCAGATTTTCAAGAAAGCAAAGAGAGCACAGCAGTTGGTGAAGGTGTGGGAGAAGGGTGGTGCAGGACAGCTGCTCCTGGACCTACTTTGACTGTTTGCTGTAACCAAGCAGGTGCAAGTGGCTACTCAGCTACAGAGATAAAGGTTGTGTGTGTAGCCCAGATGTGGCACCTTGGTCCCTGGTGAGCTGTCACAGTGTGGGTTGCATGTTGATCTTGCTGAGTTAGTGACTGGGATTGACCCTGGTGGATTTATTATTTGTATAAAGCTCCATGTAATTTTTTTTCCTGTTGTAACCCTACATACCAACATAAAGTGCTCGGTGTTTCAACTTGGAAAATGCTGCTGAAAAAGCTGTAGAAACTTCTGTGCATCCATGTTGGACACCTCACAGGAGGATATGTGTGGTGGTTTCACTGGGCCAGCACTGGGCTGCCGCCAAATGCAGTCACTCGCTCACTCCCTCCTCCAGGGAAAGAGGGGAGAGAATTGGGGGGCAAGGGTAATGAGACTCGTAGGGTGAGATAAAAACAATTTAATAATGGAAATAAAACTTAAAATAATACTGATATTGAAATAGCGTTGATAATAATAATAGTAATAGAATATGCAAATGAGCAATATCCAGTGCCATTGCTCACCACCCACCGACCAAGCCCGGCCTGTTCCCAGATAACAATCCTGGAGGAGCGACAATCCCAAACCGAAACCTCAATCCTGGCAGAGCGGGAGCCCGAGCGAAAGCCAGAGAGAGCAAGAGAGGAAGAGCCCCTCATGAATGTGAGGGGCTCTTCCCTGCCCATGGGGGATAGGAGATGGAATAGCCCCTTGGCAGAGACAAATGCCAACTGAGCTGATTCATTTAAATATTCCTCCCCCCTTAGATCTTGCACTTGCAGATGGACAAAACACAAAGTCCTTCACTCCCAGGCACACAAATGCCAACATGGGGATGTTCTCAGCATTTCCCTCCTAACAAATCCCAGCTGAACCCAAACCCCAGCGCTGTTCCGGCTGCTGAACAGAAACCAGCTCTGGCCCAGCTCAAACCAGGACGCTATGCTTTTGCCAAGTGGATGCTACTGGGTTTGTGGTTGGGTAATGTCAGATGCTGTGATCTGAGATGAAGTACAACAGGTAAGCATAAACACTCTCCTGGTACCTCTATTTAAATGCTAAATTTTTTCCTCAAGTCAAATCTTGCCTCGGTCAAGTATGGAATCACAGACTGGTTTGGGTTGGAAGGGACCTTAAAGATCATCCAGTTCCAACCTCCCTGTCATCAGCAGGGACACCTTCCACTAGACCAGGTTGCTCAAAGCCTCATCCAACCTGGCCTTGAACACTGCCAGGGAGGAGCAGCCACAGCTTCTCTGGACAACCTGGGCCAGTGTCTTAACCTTCTCAAAGGACGTGCCCTCTGTAAGGCACCCACCAGGAAAATCATACTGTTTGTATTTTGGCTTGTTTGTAAGACTTCCCGAGGTGGTCTTGGATGGATATCTGGGGGTAGATTCAGCTCCACTGAGTAGCAGATGGGACAGACCTGGGAGCACCATGTGCCCTGTGTGGCGGTGACGCAGGATATGCCTCAGGGAGGTGTTGGTGCGGTCCTGTTAGTGCAAAGCTGTGGGACTCAAACCTCCCCTGCTTTGACCGGTTTTTATCTTGCAGTAGCAACGTGCTCCTGCACCACCAGGGAGACTTGCATTGCCTGACCATGAACTGCATGAAATTCTTAATCCTTCACGCTGCTCAACCCCATTTCTCCTTTTTATTGCTGTCTTTTTTCTTTTTGTCTTAGCAAGCTTGACTTTACTGGGCTGCATTTGTCCCAGCCCTTGCCCAAGCCCTTGGCTGTGTTAGTAGCAGCATCTGAGCTTACATGTCCTCTTGGCCAAGCCCTTGGTTGGGTGACAAAAACACTCTGGGCTGATGGAGGGACAAATGCAAACCCGAGGCCGTCACTCTGGTCATAGCTGACACAGCCCCTCTGGGTGCAGGGGCAAGGTGCGGGAAGGTGCCACTTTACTTTTGCTGTGGGCTTGAAGACCAGCTCTGGGCTGCGTACTGAGGGTGAAATTCCCACCTCTGCCTGGACACTGCTTCCAAGTCTTTCCTAGGAGAGGATATACTGAAACCTGTTTCAGCTGCGCTGCGGGGAGCAAGGTCCCTGTGTGGTCTACCCTGCCGATGGAGAGCCTGGTCCTTGCCTCTCCACTGTGGCTCAGCGAGGCTGAGCTGATCCTGAGGAGGGTGCCTACAACTTCACTTCCCAGCAAGAGCTGTGGGACCAGTTTCCCTGTATAAGACTGGGGTGGCAGGGAGCTGGGAGCTTCTCAAGGCTGTTCCTGGGAGTGAAAGCAGCCACTGAGGGAGAATTTGCTTGTACAACCGCCATAAAAGCTGCCTGGCATTTCTAGATGGGTTTTTTTTTTTTCTAGCTCTTCCTATCAGCCTGTGGCTATGACGTTTGTTGCAATTTTTTTTTGCTGAGAGAGGAGCTAGAGCTGGTAACAAGACAAGGAGTCCTGGAACCTCTTGGTGTAAATAAGGAATCTGCTCCTTTCCTGGAGCCCAAGCCACATCTGCCCCTGGTTCCCAGATGAAGTGAAATGACCCAGCCTGAGCCTTCACACAAGCGAAGAGACCTGACCCAGAAACTCCTTCCAAAGGGAAACTGTTCTTCCTGCCCTGAGGCTGCCAGTCTCTGGGTACTGCTGGAAGCTCAAGGGCTTCTCCAGGTAGGACCAAGAATGGGCCCATCTCCTCCCCACAGCCTGCAAGAGCCAGGGGGCTGAGACAGAGCTGATGCTGCTTTTGCTTGGCTGCTTGGTGGACTGAGGTTGGGGTTGCACAACTGCCCCCTCCAGCTCCTTGGGACCCTGGCCAGGCAGGAGTGCCACAGCCTCACTTTCTATACCTTTGCACAGGAGAAAGGGGGATGGAGAAGGACAGGGAGGTGCTGGAGTGTGTCCAGAGAAGGGCAACGGAGCTGGGGAAGGGGCTGGAGAACAAGTGTGATGACGAGCAGCTGAGGGAACTGGGGTTGTTGAGCCTGGAGAAAAGGAGGCTGAGGGGAGACCTTATCACTGTCTACAACTCCCTGAAAGGTGGGGGTTGGTCTGTTCAGGCAAGGAACAAGTGACAGGACAAGAGAAAATGGCCTCAAGTTGCGCCAAGGGCAGTTGAGATTGGATGTGAGGAAGAATTTCTTTGCTGAAAGGGTTCTCAGGCATTGGAAGGGGTTGCCCAGGGCAGTGGTGGAGTCCCCATCCCTGGAGGGGTTAAAGAGTGTGTAGACACAGTGCTGAGGGACATGGGTTAGTTGGGGACTTGTCAGTGTTGGGTTAATGATTGGACTCAATGATCTTAAAGGGCTTTTCCAATCCAGGCAATTCTGGGATTTGGTGATTCTATGGGATACTGGGGCACCTATTCCTGGGCCAGGGACACTGCTCCGAGCAGGGATGTGACACATAGGGATGCTGTTGCACCTTTGCCGAAGGTCCTGGGGAGGCTGCAGGTGACCCCTTGGGTGGCAGGGGTCATGGGGCAGAAGTCTCCCCTACAGCTGCGGCCCTGGAGAAGCAAGGATGTGGGGAGCAAGGGCCGGGGTGACAGGAGGGGAGGCAGCTTGGCCCCCGCATTTATAGCTCAGGTGTGGTTGTTCGGGGCAGATTTGGGCGCAGAGAGGGTTCCCCAGGGTGTGGGCGCTGCAGGCCGGGGAAGGTGAGGACATTGGGAAGGGGCTGGGGGAGCCCGGGGTGGCCACCCCACCAGTGAGCCCACTGTATCGCTCGGTGTGGGGGGAAGAAATGCGGTTGAAAATGGCAAATAATCTCGCAACGGGGCTAAAAATAGACACTACCCCCCAGCAAAGGGGCGGGGGGGCGGGGCCTCCCTCCCCTCCGCCCAGCAGCGGGGCAGCGCTGGGCCCTGGGACCCCCGAGGCTCCGATCCGCCGCGCTGCCAGCGGATGGCAGCAAAGGCCGGGAAAGGCGGCGCTTCCGCAGCCCGGACCAGCCTGCAACCCCCCCGTAACTCCCGGAGCCACCCCCCGGCTGTCCCCGGCCCCTCACGGCAGCCACGGGAAACCTTTTATTTAGGGAGCTGCTATTTTAATAATAATAATAATAATAATAACAATAACAACAATATTTATTTTAGGGAGCTGATTTTTTAAAAAAAAATAACTTTTATTTTTATTTCTATTTATTTATTCCAGGAGTTGCTATTTTAAAAAATAACATTTATTTATTCATTTATTTATTCGGGGAGTTGTTATTTTAAATAATAATAATAACAACAAAAACAATTTATTTAAGAAGCTGCTTCTTTATTATTATTATTATTATTATTATTATTATTATTATTATTATTATTATTATTATTATTATTATTATTATTATTATTATTATTATTAACAAGCTTTGCCCTTTCCCCTCAGATGAGCAGATGCACTCTGGGATGCTCCAGTGCTTCAAATCCTCCCCCAGGTGTTTTCTGGAGATGCAGAGGACTCATGCTGCTGGTTTGACTGGTAGGCAACCCAGCAGCATCTCCTGGGAAACCTGCTGAGCAATGCTAGGGAGGTCACAGGGTGTTCCCAGCCCAGGGCAGGGGGGACATCACCCCCCTGCAGCCCTTCCTGGCAGAACCCAGGCCAGGATGGGGGGTGCTGGGCCTGCCCACTATCCCTGTCTGGCCAGGAGCACCCCATCCTCCTCCCAGCAGCCTGATGCTAAGGCCGTGGCATGAGCAGCCCTGTGCCAGCCCTCTGCCATGGCCACTGCTGACAGGAGGCACTTCGGGGCTCTGCAGCGCCAGCCTGGTGTGTAGCCAGGACTGGTGCACTCTCCCCAAGCCCTCGCACCTCTGCCGAGGCTCCTGGCACATGGGGTGGCCTGTCCCCAGCTGCCCCATGGCTGGGCTCCTGCTCAGGGTGCCCCATGGTGCCAGCTCTCTCCTTCCCAGCCTGGCTTGGTCCATGTCCTGCCATCTTGCACCCGTGAATAATTCACCGCCTCTGTCCCCGTTGTTTCCTTGCAGGTATTTATAGCCTGTGATCACATCTCCTTGGAGGCAGCTTGCTTTGCGGCCGTGTAAATTTAGCTCCTGCCTCTCTCACGTGTCATGCCCTCCAGTCCTTGCGGGAGCCCTCCCACTTGGCTCCTCGCCGGTGGGTGACAGAGCCCTCACATCCCCCCTCAGCTACTGCGGTCTCATCGCTGTCCCCCACCATGGCTGCCTGCTGCCCACCCTGGACTACAGGCAGCAGTCCTGGGGTGCAATGGGGAGATGCTGTGCCACGCTGTGCCAAGCCATTGCTGTGCCTTGTGTCGTCTTCTCAGCAGCCTGGACCTGGACACTGGGGCAGCTCAACTGGCCTCCAGTAGCTGCATGAGGTGGCCAAGCCATTCAGCTGCTGCAGTACAGGGGATGCTTTGAAATTCCTGGGCTGCCATCTGCGCTCTGCAAATCCCCCAATCTGATGGCTGTGTGTGGACCTGCTTCCCGACCCAGCAGTGGGAGCTGTTATTATCTCACTCCCCCTCCCTTCCAGCACCCAGTGGCAGATTTGGAGCAGCAGAAACATCACCCTTCCTTGCGGGAACAAGCCTGACATCCTTCACCAAAAGGCCTTTGCTCTACTTGAGCTGGGCCACAGAATCAGGAGGGGAAGGGCCAGCCATGGGTGCTCAGGGGGGATGGTTGTGTCACTAGGTTACTGGTCACCTTGTGTCCCCAGGGTGCTGGATCTGTCTGCCAGATTGGTGGTACTCCATGGGCACCTGTCCCCCTCAAGCAGGAGACGTGTAGCCAGGGCTGGGGATGAGCGGAAGCAGGCTCAGCACCCGGGGATGCAAGCGGGCATGTGGCTGTGTGGCTCAGCAGGTGGTCTCTGAGGATGGGGAGTGGTGGAGATGCGGTGTGCTCAGCCACTGGAGCAGCTGACACAGCTGGTGGGACAGGGTCCCTGGGCTGAATGGTGCAGGGTCCCCAGCACCAGGAACCAGGTAGGAGCAGAATGCAGCCCCAGGAGCAGCACAGGTGTCCTGGGCACAAGGTGAGCACCGACCAGGTGGGTGACACTCAGGGCTGAGCTGTTCCCATAGGACACGCCACTCCCCCACCCCTGTCCCCAAGCTGGGGTCTGCGTGAACCACACACAGACACAAAAAAAGCAGAACCAAGCACTGTTCCCTGCTCCTTGGAGCTGATGTGCAGATACCTCAGTGAGCTGCCCCAGCTTTCCCCTGAGCGCACCCCAAGGTGTGCTGGGGTGTCAAGGCCATACCCAAGGCTGCCAAAATGGCAGCAAGGGGCCACCTTCCCCAGTACGCGCCCCCAGCTAAGTGCTCTTTAAATGCTGAGCCAGTGGGAAGCAGGCAGCTCCCCGGGGTGTCGAGGGAAGTGGGGGTGTAGGTTTGCCAGCGCTGAGCACGGGCGGTAATTAATAAGCATCCTGTGCTGCTCCCCACTGTGCCTCAATCCCCCCTGGGGACCCCTCGGCTGGCAGCACGGGTACAGCCTGCTCCTGCCAGAGCTGGGGGCCGGGGACCTGGTGGCACAGGGCCTCGTTAATATTTTAGGAGCTCTTTTGTCCGCAGGGGATGGGGAGGCTTGCTCGCAATTGCCTTTCATCTCCGTGAGGCCTCAACATGGGCTCCAACCTCTTATCTGCCGCCTCCTCACTGCTTCGCTACAGCCAGCTTGTTATGGGGCTTGGTGGGGTTTTTTTTGTTTGTCTGGTTTGGTTTTTTGGGTTTTATTTTTTTCTGGGCAGAGCTGGAATAAAAGCCTGGCTGCTCCTGGCCAAAGGGCACCTGCCAGCCGTGCCGGCGGCAGCTGCTGGAGCATTTCTGCACGTCTCCTGCCTGCCTGCTTCTGAGCTGGAGCCCCTGCTCAGGCTGGGCTCTGCTGAGGGGCTGGATGTGGCCCTCGTGGTCCTGAGGAGGGCTTGGAGTTGGCTACTGAGCCTGGACATGTGTGGGTCCCCATGGTGGCACAGAGAGGTTTGGAGGGGTGTGTGCGCTGCCTGCCAGGTCCCTGGCCGTGGGTTGAGATGCGCTGGGGGCTGGCTGTGTCCCCAGGGCTGTGCCAACAGGTGCATTGAAACCTTTTTCCCATGGGGGATGTCCAGTTCGGCCGTGAAACACCAGCCCTGATGCTTCCTGGCCAGCTGGGATGGGGCAGAGCCAAGGGGCAGAGCTGGGTTTGTGTGAAGAGGAAAAGGATAATGAAGGAGCTAGTGGCTGCAGGGGGAAACAGGGGCTGTGATGGCAAGTGTGAGCAATGCTGGGAGAGTGGAAGGTGCCCTGGGAACAGGTCCAGCTCAGCTCCAGGGCCTTTTCCAGCCATGCCCCATGGTTGGTCCTCTCACCAGCTTGGCTGATGCCTGATTGTCCTGAGCTCCCACACTCGCAGACTCAGCCTCTCCTGGCTTCCCCAGACAGTGTTGCTTGTAGTTCCAGTCCCAGATCACTGAGAGGTGTGGGCTGCTCAAGGTCTTTGCTCAGGGTCTCTGGGGACTCTCCAAGTGACCCACAAACACATGGGCTCTGCTGACACAGACACAGTCTTGTCTCTTGCTGTCTCTTGCTGATTCTGCCCATTGTCCATCCCCTGTGTTGCAGAGGAATGATGCAGCAGGACTTACCTTGTCCTGGAAGAAACCCAACTCCACATGCCTGGCCATCTCCAAGTGTAGGAAACGGATCTGGCAAGGACAAGATGTGGCTGTCCATTTGTCTGTCTCACTGGAGTCGGACTTGTCTGTCTGTCCCTTTGCCCAAGCGAGAACTTGGGGCCCTCCCAGGAGGAGATCTGGCTGAAGGTCTTCAGGGGACTTTGCCAGCCATGTCCTGCCAAGGGTGACAGCTTCTTCCCATGGGAAGGTCCTTCACCATTCCACAGTGATGCACGCTGAGGTTCAAAGCTCCTGCGTCCCTCACCTGCACCAGCTGCAGGCACACTGGCAGGCACTGCTGCCGTCCCCTGGAGAGGTGGCATCCCTCCTGGCACTGGCACTGCTGGCAGGCCAGCCTTGGGGACCACAGGGGTGGCTGGCACTTGTGCTCAGGAAGGTGGTGAGCTCATAGGTTTAATTTTCTCAAGGCTTCATTCGGCTCTGACATATGATCCTCGTTACAGGAAGGACATGGCAAGTACGTTGTCCCCTGGGGCTGCCTGGCTCGACCTTGTGGGAAGAGGTAAGAGCACATCACAGCTTTTCTGTCCCGCTGGTGTTGCTTCCTACAGCAATTTAATATCTCCCTGATAACCCAGGCTGAGTTTCAGGCACCGCTTAAAAAAAAAAAAAAAGCATCTGCTGACAAAAGTGCACGTCCTCCATCAGCATCTCCAGGTATGGGTGTACAGGACTGGCCCCATAATGTGGCTGGCCCATGCTGCCCATCACCAGCCCCAAGCCTGTCCTCGTCCTCTGGAAGGGAGCAGGTTCCCCTAGCCAGGGACCTGATGTCCTCCTAGAGAGGTGAGCAGGACTGTGGGGGCTATGGGCACGGGGGCCATCACCCCTGGCCTCTGTGGCCAGTGGACAATGGCCACCAGCCCCACCTAGGACAAGGCAGGAACTGTTGAGCACCAACCCACCCCATGGTGAAGCCACCATCGCTTCCCCTAACATCTTGGCTGTCCCTGTGTGATCCTACCTGCCCTTGCCCTGGGGCAGAGACACAGGGAAAGAGCTGGGATGACTTCCGTGGGCTTTGCACAGCGCTGAGCACAGCTGCTACCCATGCTGGTGGCACAGCATGGTCAACAGCCTCACCTTTGGATGAAGCAGGACTGGAGACGGGCTTGTCTGCCTGGACATGGCCCTCTAGATTTGGCTCTCCAGGCCAGTTTAGCCAAGCATGGCTCTTCAGGTCCAGGTCTCTTGACCTTGGGTCCCCTGACTTGGCTCTCTCAGCTTGATTCTCCAGACCAAATTTCCCAGGCCCTTTTCCTTGGTCTTGGTTCCCTGTGCTTGCCTCTGTGAGCTCTCCAGGGTTGGTTCCTTGGGTATGGCTTGTTGAATATGGCTCTTCAAGCTTGGCTCTCCAGTCATGGCTTGCTGGAGGTGGCTCTTCAGGCTTAGTTCTTCAGGTACCACTTGCTGGAATGTCTCTCCAGGCTTCGTGTCTCCTTGGTGGTTTCCTAGCCAAGCTCTTCAGGCCAGCTAGCCCAGTGCCAGCAGAGGGCCTCCCTTACCAAACAGAGCACCACACTGCCACAAAATTATAAAACATGTTATCTATTTGGCAAAACTTTGTGCAACGACCAGGAAATGGGCTGGAGTTTGCTCTCCTCCAGAAGGCTGGAGACAATGTGTCCCCCCTGCTTCTTTTTTTAATGCCAGCACTCGAGACACATTAAAGCCGCGGGAGTGTTCATCATTAAAATGGCAATTGCGAAGCGAGGCAATAAATTTAACATCATAAAAGGCACTGGGAGGGTCTCGTTCATCTGTTGCTCTTCAAAGAAAAGCGTTAGTTGTTTCCAAAAAAAAAAAAAAAAAGGGAAGAGACAGGTGAGAGGGAAAGGGGTGAGAGCCCTCCCTGGATGCTGGGATGCTGCAGTGGGGCTGGCGGTGGGGCTTTGGCTGGGGAGGTGTGACCTTTAGGGCTGCCCAAGTGGGTCTGAGGCTGCTGGAGGAGGGAACACTCGGGCTGTGGCTCTTTGCAGGTGTGGGGAAGCACGGTTGTACTGCCTGGCAGCTCGCCCTGCCAGGGTTTGACTCTCCAGGTCTGGGCGTCACGGTGGGGGATGAGCGGAGGAGAGCAGCTATGTTGGGAACATCTCCTCTTCTGCTGGGTGGTGTGGCTCTGTCCTCCACCCCGGCCACCCGGCAGTGAGAGGCGAGGTGGAGCACCCAGCAGCCAGGGTGAAGATCAGGCAGGGACCCCTGCTCTTCCCTTGACCTCTGCGGCACCGGTGGGTCCCCCTGGCTGGCAGGAGCTGCTCTGGGTTGGGACCACCCAGCTTCTACCGTGCTGGCCCTTGCTGATAGCTATCGCCCAACGCCAGGCTCCCGCAGCCAGCGTCTGCCGACAGAAGTAGCCATTGTATTGGAACCACTTGCTAAATAATTCAGGAGATTTTTTTTTTCTGAGAAAGCTGGGGTTTTTGGAGGTTTGTTTGGGTTTTTTTGTTTTGTTTTGTTTTGTTTTTTCCTTAAGCTCATAGTATTTTCCAAGCTGGGTTTCAATCGGGGGGGGGAACATGGACGTGCTCAGGCAATACCGCCATGTGTTTACAGATCAGCTCCCAGTGTCATTTAGGGATTGTAAAACCACAGCAGCTCGCTTGCTCCCCCTCTCTTGCCGCAGCCAATTTTTTTCCTCCATGCGGCTCCCATTGCAGCGGCAAAGGTCAACCCTGCTCCTTTGAACGCAGCATCCCCCCTCCGTTATCAGATTTAGGAATCCTAGGGGGATGCTGAAGCTGAAATGCAGGAAAAGCCAGCTGGCCATAGCTCTGTGAGCTGGGGTGCTGGGTGCCAGCAGGGGGGACAGTTGGGCTGAAGGGTGGGAGGGAAGGATGGAGGTCGCTGCTGCAGGAGGTGGAGAGTGATGGGATGAGCCCCTGCGCCTGGGCAGGGCGGGGGACAGAAGGGCTGGGAGGGCCGACAGCAGCAAGCGTGTGAATAATGAGGGTGAAGATAATATAGCTGATTAGAGGCGGCTATTGCAAGTAGATGCTGAGCTGGGCTCAGGCGGGGGGTTGTGCTGTGAGGATAAAAATCTCTGCTGGGGTGAAGTGAGTGTGTCTCTGGGGGTTTGTGGGGTGGATGGGTGAGCCCCACGGCAGAGGGACAAGGGTTGTGGCAGAGGGGTGAGCCCAAGGGTTGGGGGTTGGGGGGTCATGGTGATGGGATGAGCCCCATGAAAGAAGGTTGGGGGTCACAGTGATGGGATGAGCCCAAGGAAGAAGGTTGGGGGTCACAGTGATGGGATGAGCCCAAGGGTTGGGGGTTGGGGGGTCATGGTGATGGGATGAGCCCCATGAAAGAAGGTTGGGGGTCACAGTGATGGGATGAGCCCAAGGAAGAAGGTTGGGGGTCACAGTGATGGGATGAGCCCAAGGAAGAAGGTTGGGGTCACGGTGATGGGATGAGCCCAAGGAAGAAGGTTGGGGGTCACGGTGATGGGATGAGCCCAAGGAAGAAGGTTGGGGGTCACGGTGATGGGATGAGCCCAAGGAAGAAGGTTGGGGATCACAGTGATGGGATGAGCCCAAGGAAGAAGGTTGGGGGTCACGGTGATGGGTTGAGCCCAAGGAAGAAGGTTGGGGGTCACGGTGATGGGATGAGCCCAAGGAAGAAGGTTGGGGTCACGGTGATGGGATGAGCCCAAGGAAGAAGGTTGGGGGTCACAGTGATGGGATGAACCCCATGGAAGAGGGTAAGGAGTCAGTGACAGGGTGAGCTACCCTGGAAGAGGGCTGAGGGTTGTAGCAGAGTGGTGAGCCCATGGAAGAGGACTGAGGGTCATAGTGATGGGATGAGTCCCATGGCAAAGGAATGGGGGTCACAGTGGGGGAATAGGGCCCATAGCAAGGGACTGGGGACCAAGGGCTGAGCACCTCAGTGAGGTTGGGCATGGGGATGGCTCCCCATGATGGGGCATGGCCGTTGATGGGGTGAGCAGGAGATGGCAAAGCAGTGGCTCTGGGGGATCCCTGGGCAGAGGGAACAAGGCAGGAGGCAGCAGAGAAGATGTGAAGGCAAAGCATGGCCATGGGGCAGGACCAAGGTGTGGAGCTGAGCCTGGGCATGGAGCAGAGCCCGGACATGGGGCAGGAGATCCTGACAGCCCTGGTGCTAGTCACTCCCCTGTGCCATTCCCTGATGGCCTTGTCCTAGCCCGGGCACCGCTCACGCCTTCAAACTTTGACAGCGGATGGTTTTTAATTACAACCAGAAGATGTTGCTCCACGCCCCAGCCCTTCAGGGATGACCACTGCTCACATCCTCCGCCTTTGGTCGTCCTGCCTGCACAGCTTGATGTGGGGAGATGAAAGTTCCACCCCCTGCCAAAAAAGCACCAGAAAAAAGGCAGTTGTAAAAATCACACCACCGAGATGTCCCTGGCCGAGGGTCCAGTGAGGTGCTGGCTACTGTGAACCACGGCTGGAGCTGAGTGGCAGCCCGGGGAGCGGGGCTGTTGCCTTCAGCCCTTCTAAAAATAATAGCTCAGAATGCAGTGAGTGCCGGGCGCCTAACTGGAACCAGCTTTCCAAACTCCCATCTGGAAGCAGCTTTCGAAGCCTACACCAGCCTTTCTGGGAAAGAACAATTAAAAATAGTGAAGGACTGAAAGCGCCATCCTTGCTGCCTGTCCTGTCCCTGCTCAGGGAGGACACGGAGATCTGGGTTTGGAGGGCAGGTGTTTCCCCTTGCTAATCTTGAAAAGACCAGCAGCATCTGGAGCAACGGAGAAGGGCCTGGAGGAGTGTCATGCGGGGAATCAGCCTCATGATCCCGGGAAAAGGAAGGCAGGAAGGGCCAGAGTACCCCCAGGGAGAATCACTGGGGATGTTCCAGCATCTTCCTCTGCTGGTTGCCAGCACGCTTGAACTGGAGCTCACATGAAACTGGGGCCTCATCCAGTCTAGAGCCCAGAAGGCCAAAGTCCAGGCTGTCCCTGAGGGAGCTTGGATAGAGCAAGATCCTGAAGCCCCGCTCCAGCTGGCCGAGGTGGGAGAATGGCTTTGGGGACAGGTGGGAGGCTCTGAGCAACCCTCATGGGCTCCAGACCACCAGCCCATCCACCCACGTGGGCTCCAGCCCATCTACCCACACATGCTCCAGCCCATCCCCTTTGGGGCTCAGCCCCACCACTCCTGTGGGTGCCCATGGCTGGGATGGGTGCTGGACCCCTGCCCAAGCTGAGGCTGGAGATGGCCTCATGCAGGTCTAGCCAGCAAAACTTGCCCGTTGCCCCGTGCCAAACCTGTCAGCTCTTTGGTCAACCCTCCATTGTGCCAACGTGGAGCCTGAAAGCCTGATTGCTGCTGTTGCTGCTGCCACTGCACCCCAGCTCCATGCTCACTCGCCTTCCCCACCGCCAGCCTTGTGGCTCAGCACTCCCCAGCCAGGGATGGCTTGGCCCATGGGTGGCTTGGCTGCTCTTTGGCTGGGCACCCTCTGGGGCACAGAGCTGCTCCAGGCATCCATGCTGTTACGCTTTCCCCAAGCTGTGGGTCGCCTGTCAGAGTCTGCCTGTGTTTCCTTCCACCTCCCTAATGAGAGCAAATGGGGACAGGGCGGAGCCCTGAAACGCCCCAGTGGCAGCTCCCCTGGCATTCGTTTCCGCTGCATTCGTCTCATTACGTCCTAATTCCCTAAAGGAGGGCCATGAGAGAGGAAGTCTTGTAGAAGCCCGTCCTGGCAGCGTTCTTCCCACTACCAACTCGCTCGTCAGCTCTGGCAGAATCTGATTTCCTCAGGATTGGGCAAGACCTAGTTTGTGTATTTGGACCCGCATAAACCACATTGCTCTCCTTCCCCTCTTGACTGAACAGAGCCCTACTCATTTTTGCATTTATCAAAGTCACGAGGATGTCTCATGCTTACCTTTAAAACACTGGAAAAATGCTTATTTTTTTTTCTGTGCCACTAGCATGCAGTGGATTTTGAGGTCCATCTGAACATCCCAAGCACTCCCTGTGTGCCAACAACTGCTGGCTGAGTGGCCGCGCACTGGTACCCATGGCCACACAAAGTCCTCCTGGTGCTGATGGTGTTTTACCATCATCCTGGGATAGGAACTATGCTGTCTCATTGGGGTTTCTGAGCACAAGTGTGGATATCCACCATTACTGGTTCTCCTTAGCAATGCACCAATGCCCCTAATCACCTCTTCTTTACTGCTGCTAGGGAGAAACCCTCACCCTTTTCCTTTTTGTCATGATCCAGGCAGCTCCTGCATCCCTTGTCTTCCCTCACCAACTTCTAGCTCCTGCAGACTCCTTTTCCTCCCTCATTTCTTGATAATGGACTTCAGACCCATGAGAAATTGCGTAATGGTCCATGTGTGGAGCATGGGGCTGGGGCAGGGGCCTGGAAGAGGGGTGGACAAACGGACACCGGTGAGGTTGTGCAGTTGGTGAGGAGCAGATCTGCCACTGCTTGGAATGGTGCTCAGCCTGGCTGCCTGCTGGCCATCCCTGCCAGCTCAAACAACGGACGTGCTGACACTTGTCAGTAATAAAATCCTTCCTTCCCATACACATATGCACGATCAGGAGCTTTTATTGTTTGGGTTTTCTTTGTTTTCTTTAAGAGCCGGCCACATCCATGCAGCGACACTGGAGACACCGAGCAGACAGACCAGCGTAGGCAGGGCTTCTCTGCCGCTGCCACAGGACCACGGTGTCCCAGTGGGGATGGATGCAGATGTGAGCAGGCACAATTGGGTTGCATATGGGTAACAAGTTTAATGGTCTAGAAGCCTCCTTTGGCTTGACATGGAGGAAAAGGCAAAGCCTTGCAAAGTGGCAAACCATGGGATGTCTGCCAGCTGGGAGGCAACTCCATGATGGTCCTGGCTTGCTGCTTGGCTAGCTGCTTCACAAAGCCCAAGCAAACACTGGGATCTGCCCCTGTACCCTTCCTGAGGAAGTTTTGCTCCTGCAAAGAACCAAGGAAAAGCCCAGGGCAGGGTGCTCAGCTGAGCAGGGGATGCTCTGGTGGTCCTGCAATGTTCACTGGTGGTTCATGGGCAAGAACAGGTGGCTGAAGCTCAAGTAGGTGGAGACCTCCTGTATGGTGGCTCTGGAGGTCCTTCAAGGTTCACCAGGGCAAGGGGTCTCAGCTGAGCAGGAGTTGCTCTGGTGGTCCTGAAAGGTTCACCAGTGGTTCATGGGCAAGAATGGGTAGCTCTGCCAGGTAGGCGGAGACCAGCTCTGGAGCCTGGCAAAGATCACAAAGGGAGACAGAGCTTCTCCTGCCTCTTCTGTGCTTGCTGACTCCCTGAGCCCGGCTTGGCTGTGCCAGGTGAAGGCAGGAAGGCAGCAGGCAGCCATGTGGGCTATGCAGGCAGGAGCACAGCAGGGGTGGTGGGAGTAACATGGTGGGGGGCCCAGCTGGTGCATGGGCCCACTGAGTGGCTGCACAGAGGAACGAGAAATGGGAAAATGGCTTCTTGAAATCCCCCAGCTCTGGGTGCTGTGGGAAGGCAGGAGGGGGGCAAGGCAGGGAGGGCAGAGCCCGAGGGCAGCCCCTGCCTCTGGCCCAGAGGGGATGCAGAGCTGGAGTCCAGGCAGGGAGCTGGGCAAGAGGAAGGCAGAGCCCTTGGGGCTGGACCTGGTTCCAGTGACCGAGCTCCGCCAGTGACCTGGCATTGCCAACATAGCTGCTGGACTAGGAGCAGGATGCTCCCAGCAGTCCACAAACCCCACTAAAGCTCGGTTCCCAGGAGCCACCAACACACAGGCTAAGCCCCAGGACCCCACCGTGGGCTGTTGAGGGTGCTGAGGCTTAGTCTATGTGTTGTTGGCTCCTGGGTGAGGCACAAGCAGGAGCTCTTTCTCCTAGAATCACGATCCTGCCCTGCCAAGGGAGGTGCTGGGACCTGCCCAAGGGAGCTCCCACTCCAGCATTGTCAGACCTTCTGGGCTTGGATCCTGACTCCTGATGGACCCTTTGGCTCAGGGGGGTGGGAGGACAGAGCTCCAGCTCTGCAGGGCTGCAGTGGGAGTTCTCTTCCACACCATCTATCAGGTACATGCTGAGATGATACACGTACGGTCCAGGGAGGGGGTCTTACTGCTAATCTGGATCTCTTCTATGCATCTTCATTTTCTATACCTTTACCTGTCCACCTTGCTCCTCCCATTCAGCACCACTTGTTTATCTGATTGAAGGTGATGGCCAGTGATAGACTCCTTTATTGCCCCATGGGTGCCAATACCCATTCCCAAGGGGACAGGAGCCCTGGTGAAGGAGCACAGACAGCTTGCTGTTGACCACAAGAGCTCAACTCTGCCCAAGGACAACCTCTCTGGCTGCCTTGGAAGCAAAGCCAGAAGCCCAGGGAAGTCCTGGTGCTCCTTACCATGGATGGTGGTCAAAAGCTGGAGCTGGTTCTGCAGTGGCCTGGGGACTTGCATTTTGTATTGAGAAGACATCCAGCACACCTGGGACATGGAGAGAGTCTCACTGCAAGATGACCACTTGGTAATACCTTATGTCTTCAGAGTTCCCAGCTCAGCTCCTCAAGCAGGTCACCACATCTGCCTTGATTCAAGCCACCTGCATGGCTTTCTACCCATGAAGGAGCAGGCCCCCCAGGGTAGCTACCCTCAAGTGCTGCTGAATTGCCATGAGCAGGGCTATGACATGAGCAACCACTTCTCAGGACAGCTTCTCCTGGGGACAGCAGTCGATGGAGGGTGAACTGAGACTGAACTGTGAGCTGGGCTTGACCTAAAGGGATTGTTTCAATGAGGTGCAGAAGAAAATGAGTTGGGGCAGGAGCTCTCTGACCATGGAAAACAATGGGAGAAAGCTGCGGAGGAACAGTAAGGGAGGAGGTGGCACCCTGAGAGGAGGAGTGCAGGTTGGTGGGATGTTGGAGGGGTGATGGTGCCGCAAGGTGTGTTTAATTCCTTGGATGGCTTCTGCAAAGGATGCCCTAGCAGCACGACGCAGTTTCTCCCAGCTGTGCTTGTCTGCAATACAGCCATCCCTGCTTCCCCAGAATACTTGGGAGGGCTGGAGTAGGCCAACTCCACCACCCTCATTGATGCTGCAGGGAGCCTATTTTAAGCCTTGCTAACGTAGGAGGATTAAATTTGGCTGGCTGAGACACGTCCTGCTCCCAGCTGTCCCCCAGCCTCCCCTGAGGTTGGCAGCTCTGCTGCAGGCATGGCTCATGATGCAGGAGGCTGCCCTGGACCTCCAGGGTCGGCTGCCCTGCACAAGGGGAACCCAAAACTGGAGCATGTTCTCAGCTTCAGAGATACCTGGCTCAGAGTGATGGCAAAAGCTCTTCCAAGCATTGGTGTTAACAGGTTGACCCATGAGAGCCTGGTGGAAAGCACCCTGGTGAAATGGGTGGGTTTGATGTGAGCTGAGGTCTCCAGCCCCACAGTCCCCTCTGCAGGGACCAGTGCCCTTACTGGGGGGGAGCTGAGTGATGGGGGGTCATAGAATCATGCTTTCCCCCACATCTCAGCCAGCCCACTGCCAGGGTGGGAGCAGAGACTTAGCCCTGGGGCTGCCCACCCCTCTCCTGCTGGCCAAGGGTGCAGGTGCCTTGGGAGCTCTGCCAAGACCAACCTGGTGATCCACCTCCGCTGACATCGGGCTCCTTGCAGGGTGTGCAGACCTCTCGCTTGCCCTCCTCACTCCTCCAGACCCTGCATACACTATACGTTCCCAGTGAAGTGCATTGTTTTTTTAATTTATAGAGGGCTTGTTGCTGGAGGTCTTGCAGAAGACCCTCAAGGAAAATTGCATTTTGCTGGCACAGATTTCTCTGCCCGGAGCCTGCCGTGTGTATATTTAAGCAAAGTGTCACACCCAGCCGTCGCTGACTGCATTACCAAACGCTGTCTGGAAGCTGGGCAGCGAGGCACAAATGTTCGGCTGGAGGAAATGAGGCAAGTGGTGAAGAGGAGAGCGCAGATTTCGCACCCGGCGAGGCAGAGCACGACCTCCTCCCGAGCACCGCACCGGCGAACGTCACTCGGTGGCTCTTCCTCCGTTTGCTCATTTGGAAGACCGGGGGGTGGGGGGGGAGGGTGGGGGTGGTAATAATACCCATCACCTATTTGCAAGGCTGTTGTGAATTTTCATGAGCCACCATCTGATCAGGGCTTTGAGCAGGAAAAACTGCTGTATCAGCTCTAGGCAATGATAAACAATACTCAGCATTTACATATTCAAAGCACTTTGATTAACTCTTGGGGTTTAAGGACTTGAATCAATTCCCACCCAACCGTAATGGCAGCTGGACGGGGTTAGCGGCAGCGCTGGGTGCGAGCCGGGGCAAGGAGCTCGGGCTTCACCCCGCCGGGCAGAGGCAGAGGAAACCCCTCGCCGAAGTCAGGCAAAGCACCTCCTGCCTTAAATCCTGGCCTAATAAAGGAGAAATAAATAAGGCTGGTCCTGGTCCGCTGGAAGGGGTGAGATCCCACCATGCGAAACGGGTGTAGAGAGCAGAGTGTCATTGGTTCTGCTGCAAAAGCTCTAACCAGGTGTTAAATAGCTGTGAAATTCTAACTTGATTCACGCAGGAGTTGCTAAAAAAAAAAAAAATAATATTTTTTTCCTTTTTTTTGGCGGGGTGGGGAAAGAAAGATGGGCCTATGCCTTCCCTGAGGCAAAGTGCTGTGGATATGGCATGAAATCTTCCCCAGCCTGCCTGCTAATGCCACAGGGGCAAAAAGTTAAGGAGATCAAACCTAGAAGCACAATTTATTATTTTATCCAGCAGAATTTTTTCTTTCTTACTAAGTCTCTTCACTCCCCTGACTTTAAATATTGCCCTGCCTCGGTCCAACAGATGATTAGTCTCCCCTGGGGTGCCTGCTGCAAGACAATCCTCCAGCATTATTATTAAAATCACTGTCAAACAAGAGCAAAACTTGGGGAAACTTTGGTCCTGCTGTCACCCAGTGACTTCAGATCAGGGCTGCTCACACACGGGAGGGGTATCTGTGGGGAGCTGCCAGTTCCACGGCTAAAACCCTTCCCAATTGCTGCCGAGCTGCCCTGTCAGCTTCTTCTGCCATTAATCAAAGGCGATCTCGGAAAAAGTAGCTCTCCCTGCTCCAGCGTTGGGACACAACCATCATCCCACACTGCACGATTTTGGCGCATCCCTCCACCCCGAGGCAGACAGGAAGATGCTGCTGCCATGTCCGACACTATCGTGTTTCACCACCACTGTGTCCCCGACCCTGAAAATCTGTCCCTGGCTGGGAAAGAGAAAGGGCAGAGACGCAGCCATCGGTCCCAGGCGGTTGCAAGCGGTGAGCTGGGCTGCGCTGGCCGCAGGGCGTGTGCGCTGGGAGCCAGTTTCCTATATTTAAAAAAAAAAAAAAAAAAAAAAAAAAAAAAAAGGTTTTCTTGCTGCCAGGAAGGAAACTTTGGGCAACGTCCCCTGTGCAGCAGTCTGAAAGCAGCAGCCGGAGCAAAACCCTTGCCAGCTCCGGGGACGGCAGATGCTCAGAGCTGGCAGGGGTGGGGCGAGCGTGGGGGTCTGCACGGGTCCAACCGCTCTGCGACTCGTCCCAGCGCCGGTGGCGGGTGGTGGAGCTCTTGGCGCTGGGTGGTGGAGACACCTTCAAGGAGCTGCAAGGCCCAGGGCTGGGGAACGAGACCCACGGGAGGGCCGGATCCTGCTGCCGTGTCTGAAACGGCTCTGTGAACTGGGAGTGGGAAAGACCCCGAGCGAGATGACCCAGCTGGGTTTGGGGTACAGGGCTGGTCCCATCTGTGTCTTACTGGGCACCGAGGACAGGGCAGCGTCCCCCAAGCAAAACTCGCGGCTAGTTCCGGGGGGCCCGTGTGCCTCCTGAAACCCTCGGGGGCTGACAGGTCAACCCCGGGCTGGGCGCGGCGTTCGTCCCCTACCCGGTCCCGGAGGTCGCGGTTCCCGCTGACGCCCCCTCTCCCCTCACGCGGCCGCTCCCGCGTGGGCGCCGGGGAAAGGATGCGGGCGGGCCTCGGGGAGCCATCGGCGAGCTCCGGGCAGTGCCGAGCGGGAGGACCTGTAGGGGGACCGCGGGGACACCGGGGTGCCGGGTGCGGTGCCGTGCAGTACCGCGGTGCCGCCCGCGCCGCGATCGATCCGTATCGACCGTCCCCGCCGCGCTGCTCCACTTTCCAGCCAATGTCAGGCGGCTGCGGCGGCGACGGCCCGGGGAGCCCCGCCGGTGGCACCGCACACCCGCCTGGCGCCGCCCGCGCCGCGCTGCCCCGAAGAGCCGGCCTGGAGCGCGCCGCGGAGCCGGGCGTGCAGCGGGCAACGGCCGGGCACCGGACAGAGCACTGAGCTGGGCACAGAATCGGGCACAGAACCAGGCACCAGGATGGGCACTGGACTGGGCAAACAGCTGGGCGAACAGCCGGGCACCTGACAAGGCACCAAACTGGGCACCGGCTGGGGCACTGGACTGGGCACAGAACCAGGCACCAAGCTGGGCAAACAACCAGGCAGACAACCGGGCACCGAACCGAACAAACAGTCGGGCACCACAACAGGCAAACAGCTGAGCACTGGAATGGTCATTGAGCTGGGCACAGAATCAGGCACCAGTCTGGACAAAAAACAAGGCACTGAACTGGGTGCTGGACTGGGCACCAGGCTGGCCAAGCAACCAGGCAAACAACTGGGCACCAGACCAGGCACAGAAATGGGCACCGGATTGGGCACTGGACTGGACACCAGACCAGGCACCGTGCTGAGCACCATACAGGGGACCAGTGGAACTGTGTACAGAACCAAGCACCATGCAGGGCACCACTGCAGGAGGCACTGAACTGGGTGTGGGACCAGACAAAGAACTGGGTACTGGTCTAGGCACTGCTACACTGGGCACCATACAAGGCACCAAACTGGGCATCAAACCAGGTGGAGAAGCAGGCACCACAGTGGGCAGGACTGGGCTGGGCACCAAACCAAGCACTGAACCTGGCACTGCAGAAGCAAGCACTGAGTTGGGCATTGAGCTGGGCAGCATCATTCCAGGAACCAAAGCATGCACTGAATGGGCACCACATCAGGCAGAACTGTGCCACCACTGACCTGGGCAGCACCACAGAAGGCACTGAACCAGACAATTAACCAGGCACCATGCTGGGCACAAAGTCTATCTGTGCACCAGTGCTGGGCACAAAATCTAGCTGTGCACCAGTGCTGGGCACCACCCTGGCAGTGCCAAACTGGGTACTGCCACACCAGGCACTGAACTGCACACTGAACTAGGCACAGTGCCAGGCAGCACCACACCAGCACTAAACTGGGCAGTGCTGGGCTGGGCACCACACTGGACATTGTGGCACTGGGCACTGCACTGAGCATCAGCACAGCAGGCGCTGCACCAGGCTTCACTGCACCAGCCATAACCACACTGGGCATAACCACGGCACCGCACTGGGCACTGCACCACAGTGGGCATCACACTGGGCACTGCTGCACCAGGCACAGCGCTGCTGATCTACACTGCACCATCATCCCACAGCATCACCCTACACCAACACCCAACACAACCACTCCCACTCTGTGCCATCCCACTCCTCCTCCTGGTCCAACTCCAGCACCCCATCCTGCCACCCAGGGTGACAGTGTGCCAGGTCCACACCCTGCACCTCGCTGCCCATCACACTTACTCTCTGTGCCAGCAGACCCCCAGGAAGGTGCATGTGTTCCCCTCCAGACACCGACACTGTAGCTCTGTCCCCTTAGCACCCATGGGGGACTGCTCCTGCTCCCGCTTAACCCTGCCACCCTGAAAGCTTGTCCCAAGGGTGCAAGTGCCACCCACCGCCCATGGTTAAATGGGTGCAGTAGCACCCATCTGTCATCCCTGGGGCTGCCAGGACAGGCGCAGCAGTACTCCACTGACCTTAATGCCATTGGGATTTTGGGAGGGGGACTGACTTATGGAGCTAGGGGCTTCACCCAGCTTTGTCCCAGTGACCCCCACAGCACGGCCAGGCCTACACTCCCCACCAAGTGCCCGTGGTGCCTTGGCTGTCATGCAGCTGCAGGAGGATTGCCAGCTTGTGTTATTTCCGTGATAGCACCAAAATATGTCCAAACACTGCTTCCATTATCTCTTCCTCACTTCGCAGTGTAAGCGGGAGAGCGACCCGGGCATGTTTTGAAATGCAGCCTTGGTGCTAGGTACACAGCCCAGCGACTTTTGCTTACCACGGAAACGCTCACCGCTGGCTTCATAGAGCAGCTTTTGATGGTGTGGGTAACTCTTTCGAAACCTGTCCGTCACTTGCTTCAACTGCTTTACAACCGGTAAAGCAAACAGTTGAAAAACAAGGCTGGAAAGAGCCTGATTGGAAATAAGCTCCTAATGAAGGTCCCACCAAGGAGGTGCGCTTCATCCGTTAAGATGAGAGCAGTAGCGAGGTGTTTTTCAAGACATCCTTTGTGAAAAGGCTGGGGAAGGGCAATTTTCTAGTATCTAATGCTTTGATACTGTGGCACCGAGAACTTCAGAGGATGGTTTTGAGGAGCAGTGAGTTGCTGGAGGGATCAGGAGAGGGAGAAGTATTGGGAGCAGCAGGGAAGGTGGGAAGCTGGGGGCTCCTGGGATGGGTTCAGAGCACCTGGCCCCACCAATGGACCTCAGTCCAGGGCTGGCATCACCCATCTCCAGCTGGGATGCCCTGGGACACCCCTGAGGCCAGCAGTGGTCCTGGGGACAGGCTGGAGAGGTTGGCTCAGGCTGATGGCCCATGTGGGGCTTCTGTAGATTGTCTGTAGGGCAAGTGTCATGTGTGACCAATCTTCCCAGCAGGAAGGCTGAAGTGGGCAGCAAAGGCAGCTGGCGGGTGCCAAGTGGGGGGGGTCAGAACACCCCAGAGGTGCCATCATCACGTGTGGCTGAGGCCATGGGAAGTGATGCCAGCACTGCGGGGTGGCTTTGGGAGGTGACTCCGTTTCCCTGCACTGGTGCTGCCAGGGGGCCTGGTTGTCCCCGCCTGCTTGCCAGGAGGGCAGTGGCTTTGGTGGCAGTGGTGGCAGTGGCCATTGGGCTGGCAGGCAGGCGGTGGCAGAGGCTTCCTGTTTCTGCAGGATCTGGCTGGCATTGTGCCTCACAGTGAGGTGGGCAGAGCCTCTTCTTGCACCTGCCCAGAGCATCTGCTCCGGAGGAAATCTCCATGGCAACTCTGCCAGTTCCTCCATCCCTGATCCACGTGGGACAGGGGGCTCTGCTTCTGCCTCCCCCCACTCATCCAGAATGTCCCCAGGGTGGGGACAGGCCACCCGTGCCCTCAGTTTCTGGGAAAGGAAGACTTTGCTGCAGGGCAGCCCCTTGCTATCAAAGCCCGCTGATCCCTGTGGGTGCTGCAGGTCCCAGACCACCACTGATGGGAGGTGAGGTCTGGGCTGCACTACATTTAGGGAACGGTTCCTTGTTTTGCTCCCAGCTTCAAGGAGGACAGATGGTTTCCCATCTTCCCAGACACATACCATTAGGACACACCGAACCTCCCTGTGCCTCAGCTGGAGTTGAGACCTTTGCCCTTTCCAGAGACGTGGACAATTTTGGGCAGGTGACCTGATGTTGAACACAAACGGGGCCAGATCTCGTGAGCCTGGAGCTAGCAGTGAGCCTGGCTATAGGGTGCAAAGTCCCCGCTACTCATTTGGGAATCCTCCCCTGGGACTCCTGATGAGGGTTGCTGGCAGTAAGGAGGTGTCCCAGCACCTCCCTCTCTCCTTGTACAGGTGCAGGAGAAGAGATGGGAGGTGCTCTCTTGGTACTCAAATGTTGAGTGTCCCTTGGGAAGCTGAACAGTGTGAGCACCTACAGCCAGCTTCCATGAACATCCAGAGCCCATTGTCCTGCTCTGCCCTTGCTGCAGGGGCTTTCCGAGAGACCATGGGTCTGAGCTCCATGAGCTGTGGGCACTGGAAGGGGCCATGGATGAGGTGGGAGGAGGTGATTTTCAGCTAAGACTGGAGATGAAAGGGAGGGAAATGAAACTGGAACAGCATTCGTGAGGAATACGGACACTGTCCTCACATCATCTGGCCCTGCTGTTTATGAAGGCACAGATGCACTGAGGGAAATCCTGGACGTGACTCAGTGCCTTTTCTTCTCCTTCCTGGGACAGCTGAGCCCTGGGGGACACCCCCTCCACCCTTTGCCTCCTCGCTGAGCCCCCTCTCCCAAACCAGGACAACCCCTCAGCTGCTGGAAACCCACAGTCCAGGCATTGTTAAACAGGGAAAGCAAATGACAGTGCCAAGTAAGAGAACAAGGGAAGCCTAGCCCTTGCTCTGCATGAGGGTAAGACAGATTGTGCCTCTACAGCAGGATGCCCGAAGGTCCAATTTCTGCAGCCAGGCTGGTGTCAGTCCCCATGATGGGTTTGCAAAGGGACGATAAAGAGTGGGACAACTAAAGGAATGGCCTCTCTGTTTTATAAAGGTGGGAAACTGAGGCACTTTTAGGGACTTTGTGAAGCCATGTGTGACATGGGTGGTAACTGATGTTGCATGCAGATGGCCCAGATCCCAGGCTCTTTTCTGAATTGCTGCTGAAGTTTGCCAGAGGCAAAAAATAGCAATTTTGATTGCCTCTGAAGCACCCGTTGAGGATGCTGAGCCCCCAGGAAGGAGATAGCAGTTAGAAGAACGTCTCCCAGGTCACCAACCCGAGGACAAGAAAATGGTCCAGCCAGGGAGGGAGCAGGGGACAGAGGTGATGTCTTCCTCAGGACCATGTTGCAGATAGGAATGTGGGATCATCCATGAACTGGAGGGAGTGTCAGCTGCCAGATCTCTGTGGAGCATCTGCTAGGGTATGTGGCAGTCCTCTCCCAGGAGGTCATTCGTACCTGGAGAGCTCAGGGCTGCTTGTGTAACCTGCTGGTGCCACATGAAAGTGGAGTCTTTGCTGGGACAGTCCCTGTGCCCATCCCCAGGCTGACCCAGGAGCATGCAGTGGCCAAAGGAGCATCGAAGCATCACTACTGGGATGAGGACCCAACTGCTCTGGAACCCATAAATCTGGCTCCATAGCCAGGGTATTGCTTGAAGGAACCTGTTTTCCACCTCCAGGCAACATTTGTCTCTTCCTGGGGACCTTGTTGGTGAGCTCAAGCTGGGTGCTGGGGACTGGGTGTCCTTTTTCCTGGCTACTTAAGGGACATGTGCATGCTCAGCCCGGCTTTGTCCCCATCATGACTTAAGTGCCAGGTGGTGGAAGAGTTTGGCCTTTGCTGTGGGCAGAGCGAAGTGCTTGTTGAAAACTGCCCGTGCATGAAGATAAAACGAAGGGAACGTCACGTTCTGGTGCTGCTGTCTCCAGGAGCGGCTGAGGGGGCTAGGACCATACTGGAGGTCAGTGCTGCTGGTCCCTGAGCAGCAAGTGGAGCTGTGATGGGCTGACCTTACAGGCTTCACCCCACTCAGACATCATCTGTGTGGTTTGTGCAGACTGAAAGGACCCCAGGGCCTCTCCAGGGGTGTGTGAGCCCCAAACTCTCCTGTTTGCCCCACTCTGGAGATCTGTGTCTCTCCAATCCCATTGTGCCTGGACCCTGGTGGAGGTCCCAAGTGGGTGTGGAGGGTCGCATCCTGACCGGGTGCTGGACTTTTCAAGCAGGTCTGAAGTGAGGAAGAAGCACCCTTGAAAGTGAGAGGTCTCATGAGCTACCCCATAGTTGGGAACAGGCTGCACAGAGAGGTTGTGGAGTCTCCTTCTCTGGAGATATTCCAAACCCACCTGGATGCAGTCCTGTACAACTTGCTCTAGGTGAACCTCCTTTGGCATGGCGGTTGGACTGGATGATCTCCAGAGGTCCCTTCCAGCCCCAACTATTCTGTGATTCTGTGTGTGGTACTGGCACTCACGGGGTGGCTGGTGTCCCTTTGACCTGTGACAGTGCTCCTGGCCAGGAGGCTGGGGACAAGGAGCTTGGGTGCTTGGGACCTGGGCAAGGGCTGGACAAAATGTGCTCATCACCCCGATTTGGACGGCAATCTGCTATTTTAGTTACTGTGACCTACTGCTCTGTCGGTTCCTTTGAAAACAGCCAGGGGGCGGTGGCAGGGGCTGGGTTTCAGCAGGGCTCCTGAACCTGAGCCATGGCAGAGCAGCACCACAGTCCAGCAAAACAGGGTGGTTTGATGGAGAAGTCCTGAAGAACTGAAATCGCTGAATGTGGAGCAAAAGAAAACATTTGATCCAGATAACGCCAGAGCGCCGGGTCATTGCACTACATGAGAACAGGAAAAGATGGCAAAGTCCAAGGGAATGATGTTGAAGTCATCTGCGTTAAAAATGGCACAAAAAATCAGCCTTTTCCTGTGAAATAATTTGGCTAGAATGAAATTGGTTTTCCTAATGGCAGCCAGCTCCTTCAGGGGTTAACGGCAACCCTGTCTAGAGAGCTGTAAAAGGTGTTTCCAAAATATTTCCACTGCCCCGTTGTTTTTACAGCCAGGAAAGGCAGGGCAGGCCTGCCTGGGCAGGAGGGGGCTGCTGGCTGGCTGTGCAGATGGAAACCAGGTTCAGGAGACTGAGGGGGAATTTCAAGCTGGGAAAGTCACCCCGTGGTGGAGGTGGATGCAGGAAGGAGACCCCCCATCAATGCACCCCAGATACCATGGGTGTGATGAATGGTCCCCCCTGGCTTGGGGGACAGTGTGAAGCTGCTCAGACAGCAGTGTTGGGATCAGCTCTGTCCAGTCACTTCCAAGTAGGGTTATGGAGGATCTGGAGAGCCTGTGGATGGGGTTGTTTTTTTGGGGAGTCACATTCAGCCAGCCTAATTTTCCTACCCTTGCCTGGTGTTGATGTCTGGGACCTTCATGAGTCTTAAACAAGGGAGAGGATGGAGAGGTACCACATTCCCTGCTGATGGTGAACCTCAAAGACGAAGCGGATAGATACACAGAGGTTTGCAGATCTGAAGGCCACAAGAGATACTGCGATGCTGCCTGGGTGCTCTCCTCAATGTGCCCTGGGCTTGACTTCATCAGTGTGCCCTTAGGCTGAGCTTGGACACATGCAAGAGGCAACACCCTGAGGGACAGAGAGGACAAGCTGGCCATTGGCATGCTGGACATCTCCAAAATCACTCTGAAAAGCACATTACAGAGACTGTGGCCAGTAGACAAGCTTTGCTCTGGCCCATGCCAAGCTTCCAGGAGGTTCCCTCCTGCCTGATCCCTCCTTTCAGTACATCCAGCACTTGTGCTTGCCCCTTCCTGCTCTCTGGTTCAAGCCTTGGCTGCCCCCCTTCCCTCTGATTTCAGGCCAGAGAGACTTCCAAGTGCTTTACTTTTAAGCTCAGGCCCAGAAAATCATGTCCAGACTGTGGCAAAGAAGTAGCAGCTAAGTTTGATTTGGGCAAGAAGAACATTGAATTCTCTGGCCTGTGCAGCGCAGGACATGAAACGGGAAGGTAGCTGAGGAGTTGCATCTCCAAAACATCCCTATGTTTGCAGGGGGGTCCCATGGGAACCCAGCTGGAGTGGCGACTGAGTGGTGGTTGTGTGGGCTCTGGGCTTTGCCGTAACTGGGAAGGGGCATCCTGGGGTGAAGGATAAATGAAGGAAAGAGGTAGCATTTTGTGGTGGGATGTCTGCAGATGTGTGGCTTGCAGCTGGGGTTGGCTTGCAGCTGTGTTCGCGTGGGGCTGGCAGAAGCAGGCGCTCAGTGGACAGGCTCACCGGCTGAGTTCAGGGAAATTTTATTTTTGCTCTGTGTTTTTTCTAGCTCTCAGAAGTAATGAAATGCAGGAGCCAGCATTAATGCGCCATTAAGACTGAAAATTTCAGCACGCAGCCATCAGGAAATGCAAATACTCAGGTCTGCTGTCAGCTCTACCTCTGCCGTGACAGCAGAGGAAGGGGCTGGCACTGGGCTGACCTTTGCTACCCTGATAAAATCCCTGGTGACGCTCAGCTGCTGGCTCTCGCATCCCTCCCTGAACCCTTCGTCTTCCCCCACTTATGTCTGGGCTCACCCCCTGCCAGCCCTGGGGGCCACAGGGGGGAAGGGGGCACAAGATGGTGTTTGGGCTCATCTGTACCCATTCATGGAGGGTCTCCCCTGCTGTGGGACTCTGTGACTTGGGGCGTTCCCAGGGGGCTGAGGTTCCCAGGGGAGTGGGATGGGGTGAGGCAAGCTGTGTCATGGGTGCTTCGACTGTGCAGGGATGTGTCTGACCCCAAGCCATGGAGGAAGAGAAAGAGAAAGGCTGTCAGCGGAGGAGGCTGCAGGAGCCCCATGGAAGGAGGAGGAGGAGGAGATGGAGGAGGGAGCCCACACTGGCATCTGCCCAGAGAATGGGGTCCCAGCCAGTGCAAGATCAGGGGAGCATGGCAGCTGGAGGAGGCAGAATGAGGAGGGATGTCCCTGGTCTACTCATGGGTCTGCAGTGACCATGGGGCTGGGAACACCAAGGCAGGAGTGGTACCCTCATGCCGAACTGGAGGTGGATGATGCTGCCCAGCATGGACACGGCGAGATATCAAGTCTCCCAGTGCTGGGGAAGTGGTGGGGAGACACCTCGTCTACTTCCAGGAAGCTATTGAAATCTCCTAGCTCCAGCCTGGCCCCTGGATCATCTTGGGGGCACCTCATCCACTGGAGCACCTTAGGGCACCTGGAGCACTTCATCCTCTGGTACACATTGGGCAAAGCCATTGGCTGCTGCAAGTCCCAGTGCTGAGCACTGTCCTCCTCGAGCAGGCAACAATAGGCTTCTAGGCACATGTTTGCTGACAAACAATGGATTTCCACCACCAGCCCATTGCCTCCTGCCTGGCTGGCACCTGGGTGGGTGGTCCCAGGTGCTCCCCTCAGCTCGGGCAGTGCACATCCCTGCATCCCTCCTGGAAGACATCAAGCCCAGGAAGCATTTGGGGCTGGGTCATGAGGATGAAAATACTCTCTGATAGCTCCAGCTTGCTCTGGGATATCAGAGGTGATGAGTTGTGCTGCCCCAGACTGCTGGGAAAGGACGTTTTCCCTCTTTCCACTGAGGTTTGAGTTTTCCAGACAGCCTGAAGCAGCACTAGAGCTTTCCCAGTGGAGTCTTGTGGCTTTTCATTCTTCTCATCTCTCCTGCCCGCTCTCTTTAACTGGAAACAAGAGTCACCCAAGGAAGGAGACACGTCTCAAATGTCCCTTCTCTCTCCTCCATGGTGAGTGCAAAATAGGTATTGACCACATTTCCAGATGAAAATGTGAGGCCTGAGGATGGATAGAGAGTTTTCCAAGGCTTTGAAGCAAGGTGTGGACAGCGCTGAGAATAGCATCACGAAATTTCAACTGCCAAGCCCTTAGCCTAACCAGAAGGTTATTCTTCTTCCCTTATGCTCATACATATCCATTAGGATGAGACCATATGTGTGAGATGTAGATGAATTTCTTTCCTCTTGACAAGTCCAGTTGGTCTTCCTAGGTAAGGAGATGCTGGTCTATTCCCATCCAACTCTAGTCTGGCTCTTTGCCGTGATTTCTTGGGTTGTGTTTGCCCTGGAAGAAAAGGAGCTCCATGTCAGAGCTTCCAGTCTAGCTCTTCTCCACGCGCTGGGGCTTTTCATGCTAGATGTCCTTGGGGAGCTGCAGAGGTCTCCCTGAGTGTGGGGAGTGCGTGAGTGCAGGGAAGCCTTCAGCAGAGGACAGCAGCAAGGTGGGATGAGGCGGTAGGGAGGAGCTGCTGGCTGGTTGCCAGTAAGGACCCATGTTCCCAGTCAGGTCACAGAGGGCTTCTTGGTGAAGAGGCACCTTCTCTGACAGCAGTAGCGGCGGGTAAGCACCTCAATCCTGCTGATTTTTAGGTGGCTGCACAAGGTTTCTCCCAGAAGACCTTGATGGGACCTTTGCACACCTCAGCTGATCCAGGAATCTGGTGCTGCTCTTGTAGTTGAACTCTGATGATGAAGGGTCCCTTGAAGATGAAGCAAGGAGAGATATCTTGGAGGTGGTTAAAGATGTGATGTGAGAGACGTGCAGTTATTGCTCAGACCTTAAGCTTCCTTTCTGGAGGAAGAGTCATCTGGACGTAACAGACCCTTTTGACATCTTCCAATCCATTACAGGCGGCAGATCAGCACAGAGGTGGCATCAGCCTGGATGATGGATGGTGTTTAGGTGATGAAGGGAGGACAGCTTCCTATACCCACAGACTCATATCTGTCAGCTTCTTTCAATAGCATCGATCACACGTTGCTGATGATGTATTTTATGGGCAGCAAATGGGAGCAGAGAGGAGTGTGGTGTATTTGGGGCATTCCTCCAGCGCATAAGAGTCAGGGGATGATTGCTCCTCAGGTCTAAGGTGGTAGAGCTGGGCAAAGGAGAGCAACCCAAAGGGAGAACGTAGCGTTTGAGAGTCCTTTCTGCAAGGAAGGGTGTGCAAGGCTCACATCCTTGGCTCCCTTGGCAACAGTGCCTTGGTCAAGGCTCAGCTGCAATGGCATTGCTGGGAAGAGGGGATGTGAAATGGGGGAAAATGTGTCCGGGCGGGATCTCACAGTGAAGGGACCCACCACGTGCCTTTTCTCAGAGGCCTTGTGACCGTGGGAGGTGACAGAGCATCCTTTGTCTGCCAGACCATCTCAGCTTCACTCAGACTTTCTTGCAGCCTGGACACTTGGCAGGGTGACTCAACCTGCCTCTGCAGGGATGTGACACGTGATGGGGGTTTTCATGGGGAGCGTCATAACCCTGGGGATCAAACACTGTTCTGAGGTTACCGTGCTTCTGGGGCTCCTGAGAGATTCACTTCTTCAGATCATCCCCTCAAGCTGGTGTCCTCCCTGGCAAGGGACTGTTCTCCCAGGGCTCTTGGTGGGCCAGCTCCCGCAAACTGCGCCCTACCATGATGCAAAGAGTTCCCTGTAAAATGGGGATGGTCCCCTGCTTAGACAACTCAGAGATCATCTCCTTCTCCTGTGCCTGTGGACATTGCTGGCTGCTGGCCCATGTACCATTCTGTGTCTGGAGGGATGCTGCCATGAACCAGGTCTTATACCAAGCTCCAGGCCACTGCTTCTCTGTGGCCTTCAGTAAAACACTAAAGCGCTCAGATGAGACTCACCATCATCCTCAAGAACCCAGACTGCTGCTGCCTGCTGAGGCTGCTTGCTGAGAAGGTGTACAGGCAGGACCTGGGGTGCAGGCAGCACGGAGGTTAGTGTGCTGGGCATAAGATGATGTCCTGGGTCCATCCCAGCAAGGAGGAGGCCAGCACAGTTTTCATGGTTGTTTCTCCACTGCTCCTGACTCAAGTGTGCCCAAATTAGTTCTTGCCATAAGTAACTTTTGATATTTCCCAAGGAAATAATTTAACTTGCACACCTTTTTCTAAAGTTGTGGTTGCCCTGACCCACTGATGTTTGCTTATTTGGGTGGACAGCTACTTCAGACAGAAGTGGTTTGGAAAGGCCCATCCAGCCCTGCAGTCCCTGTGGTGGGGGCTTGACAGTAGGGACCATGGCAAGCAGGTGTCCTCTCATCCCAGGTGCTGAGGCTGAAAGATCCTGTGCCACCACAGGACTGGTGCTGGTTTTGAGACAGTGACACAGGGTTGGCCAGGAGACAAAATGTGGGAGGACTCAAGCAGAGCAGGAATAATTTTCCCTCCTGAGTTTGTCTTGCCCTGCATTTCAGCTCCTGACATGCCCACCTGACAGTCAACCACCCTGGTCTGAGAAAGGGTGTTTTCATGCCACTAGCGTCTTCCCAGACCTGGCTGCTGAGCAGCAGCTTGGGACAAACCAAAAATCTGCAGGAGCTAGGAAACCTCTCATGTTCACCTGACCCAGGACCAGTGTCCCCTGCCTGGCCGTGCACCCTAGTGCTTGCCTGTCCCTCTCTCATTGCCAGGGCTTGGGCAATGCTTCCATAAAGCCCTGGCAGCAGACGTAGGCAGCAGGAGACACCAGAAAGGGATACAAGCTGCGCCAACATGCCCCAGCCCCATGGCTGCCTGCGCAGGCAGATGGGTTTTGCAGGGCGCTCCAGATGTTGGATCCAGGCTATTTTGGACCACATGGGCGTTTGAATTCCAGGTGAATCCCTGGCGCAAAAAACCCAACCAAACAAACAGAAAAACCCCACCGAAAAAACCCTCCAATGCCTGCCAGGGTCCCCAGAGGTGGAAACACAGCAGCTTGAGTGTCCTCGTGGTTCTCCTACCACCTGGCACATAGGTGTGAGTGCAGCCAGGCCGGCTCGCTCAGAGGCCCACCCGACCCTGGCCCTGCGACAGAGACCCCGCACTCCTGCTCATCCTTCTCCAGTGAAGGCTGTGTGTCCAGGGCACCCGGGTGGACGAGATGTCCCTTGGCACCACATGGGCATCTCCTCAGCCCTGAAAAAAGCGTATATTTGGGTGGGGGTCTTGCCTTGCCTCCTTGCTGCAGGCTGGGTGACATTGGACAGCCCCCACAGCTCTCCAGGCCGCGCTTCCCCCTCGCTCTGACGTGCCGGGGTGGGAGCGGGCAGAGGAAGCGGCTTCCTGCCCTTCTCCCAACCACGGGCGCGGCGGCTGTTTGCTTTGAGGCCCGAGTCCCTCCTGCCAGGACATTCCCAGGCAGCGGCTGTTGCCATTTGCAGAGGAGCTGGGGGGACACAGCCTGGACCGTGGCCCCCGCAGCCACAAAGGCCACCCACCCCGAACCCGCATCCCCCTCCCTGAGGGCCCTGTGGACCCAGGATGGGCTCCCACAAGGGACAGGAACCATCCAGCAACCCCATGGGCAGCGGGGGCTCATGTCCCTCCCCCCCCAGCCCTTTTCCAGGAAGGGGTGGCCGGTCTCTGTGCTGTTGAGCAGTTGTGGCATAACCCCAGGAAGCAGGGCCAGCGTGAGCCGCTGCACCCAGCTCCCAGCGCCATGTGGGAGACAGCTGGGGTTAAAAATTAACACAAACAGAGCCTCAATTAATGAACAGGTGGTGGGGGCAGGCAGAGGGGCTATGTGTTGTTCTGAGCAACCCCTTCCAGGGACAGTCAGGAAGGTGGTGACTCCCATGGCCCCCGAGCCAGGTGACAAGAGGGTGCCATGTCCCCTGGGCTTGGGTAGGTGCAGGCTGAGCCCTGTGCCAGCTGTGCAGCCCATGGCAGCAGGCCAAAGTTGATGGTGGGTCACCGTGACCCTAAGCATGGTAGGCACGTTCTTGGGGGTCAGTGCCCAAAAAACTCTGTCTGCTCCAGCTCTGCTTTCCAGCACCATTGGGGCCAAGGGGAGTAAACTGGTTTCTAAAAAATCAGAGGTTTGTGCCAGCCTGACCCCCACTTGCTGGGGTGGGGGGTCTCCCAGTGCAGCATCCGGAGGAGCAACCAGCCTCCCAGCACTGGGTCCCAGCAGGTTCCCCTGGGTGGTTTCATGGGGAAGCTCATCTCAAGAGGCTTTCAATGGCTGAAGAAATCCAGCTTCCCCCCCGTAAATCCTGGATGCCACCAAGGTCTGGGGCTCCTGGCCGGTTTGATGTCCCTTCCACCAGAAGATGCTCCACACCCAACACCGAGGAGGTGACAAGTGGGTGCCAGCTCTGTAACCCACTTGGATGGCAGCAACTGGGCTGGGAGAGGGTGAGTTGGGTGTTTTGGAGCGTGTTTGTGCTCTGCAGGCTGTTGGGATGCGTCTCCTGCTCACACAGCATTGGCAGCCCTCCAGCCATCATCCCATAGTGCCCTGCTGCCACACAAAGTGGGCCATGGACCTGTGTGACCCCCCTCATCACCCCAGGGTTGGACTGCCCAGCATCACCCCCACATCTCATGTCCCCCCACAAGTTATTCCTGGCCCCACGCCTGTGCTGGGCAGAGGTCCTGTATCTGCTCCAGTTGGCGAGGCAGCAGTGCAGACCCCACGGAGGGAGCCTGGTGCCCAGCATGGTGGGGGAGATCTTGGCACCGGTTCTGGCAGGCAGAGACCAGAGCCAGTGCTGCCATTTGCAGGTGGGCTTTCCATCCTGTCCCCTCACCATCTGTCCCCATCCCCTGTGCCTTCCATCCTCATCCCCTGTGGCTTCCATCCCCCATCTACCTTGTCCGCTATCCTGCGCCTCTCACCTTCCATCCCTGTCCCCCTTACCTTCCACCTTGGCCCCATCATCTTCCATCCTGTCCCCTCACCCTCCATCCTAGACTCCCTCATGCTCCATCCTTGTCCTCCTTGTCTTCCATCCCTTCCCCATTTGCCCTCCATCCTCATCCCTGTCATCCTCCATTGCTGTCCCTATTATCTTCCATCCTTACTCCCCTTGCCCTCCATCCCTGTCCCCCTCTGCCCCACAGCCCCCAGCATGCCATGGGAAAAGGTTCCAGTTGCAGGATGGAGGCTCATGGGCTGTGTCCCCTTGTCCCTTTGCCAAGGGGATGTGCCAGTTTGGGGACACTTGGGGACTCCGTCCTCCAGGCTGGAGCACTAGGTGCCGAGCAGTGGGTAGCAACTCAGGGATGCTGGGGAGCACTGGGCTGGAGCCCCAGCTTTGCTGCCACCACTGTGAGCAAGTCCCCGCTTGGCTCTGTGCCTCAGTTTCCCCTCTCTTTGAGGACTTCAGCCCTCGATAAAGGCAATTTTCATTCATGTGAGTTTTCCAAATACGATGAGAAGTGAAATCCCACTGTGGCCGGGAACGGACCTTCGTTTGGTGGCAAACTCCAAGTGTCACTACTGCGGGCCCTGCCTTAGCAAAGGGGCATCTTGTGGTGGCATCAGGGGATTGGGCTGCCCTCAGGTTCTTAAAAATCACCAAAAAAAGGACAAATGAAATGCCCTGGGTGAAGCTCACCTGGGTGAGAAGGTGCCGTACGCTGGGCAGCATTGCTGGGGTAGCCATGGCTGGCCTGTGGCAACTGGAGTACAGTGCTGGTGGGTTGCTGTCCCTCCTCCTGTGTCACTGGTGCCACCTGCACCCTGCGCACCTGGCACGAGGCTCTACAACACCTTTTTTGGGGGGCAAGAGGCTGAACAACCAAGGCAGCAGGCAGGGCCCTCCAGGGAGGGTGAGAAGAGCAGCCGAGGGGACCAATGGTGATGCCGGCCGGGGACCTGGCACAAGGGGTGTCCCAGAAGGATGGGGTAGTTCCCCCCGCATCCCTGCCCCCCGGGTGGGAGATTTTTGGGAAACCAGAGCATCTTCACAGCATCTGGGTTTGAAAATCACAGTCATTAAAGATGCAAAAGGCACATAATTAACGAGGTGTGGATCAAATACACACAGCACATCTACACAGCTTGTGTTCCCCCACCCATATCTTACATTTTTGTTTCATTTTGAGGCAGGAGCAGGGTGGGAAGCGATTTTGCATTCCTGTGAAAAAAAAAAAAAAAAAAATCAACGGCAACACAAACCCAGTTTCATTTTTGTCAGGGTTTCTGCTTTTGGGAGGTTTTGGGTATTTTGCCGGCAAGCAAAGAAACTGTAGGAATTGGGGGTGGTGGGGGTTTTTTTGGGCTGTTTGTCCCTGAAAAGCTGCTCTCAGACGAGGAGTGGGGGGTTGAAATGAATTTTTTTTTTAAACTTCCAATTTTTCAGTGCCCACACCTCCAAAAAACCAAAAAAA
Source organism: Caprimulgus europaeus (assembly GCA_907165065.1). The sequence continues at coordinate 30,162,958 of OU015531.1, read as the reverse complement.
TCTTCCCTCCCCCAGCAGCAAAAAATTCTGCTAAAAGGTTGAGCAGGAAACTTCTGGGCCAAGCGCATCCCCCCTGCTGTGGTGCCCGGGCCTCCCGGGGGAAGAGCAGGGGGATTTGCCTCCTCCCTCCAAGTGACTTATTGATACCATCTATTATTTGCTGTTTATTCAGGGGGATTTAAACTGACGCTGCCCTGGGGACCTCTGGAGTCCCTCATGACAGTGGCAGGGCTGGGGGGCTCAGGGGCTCTGCAGTTGGGGTTCTTCACCCCTCGCCCAACGTAATGCTCCCTGTGGACCCTGGTGTGGTGGTGGGATGGGGGCCTCTGCACCCTGGGGATCTCCCCCTCTGCACCCCAGTCACCTGGGGGTGGCCCTTGCTTTGTGCCCTGCTTCCAACTGCCCCCCATGGTGGGGACAGAGGGATGGGGCACTCCATAGAGGGCACAGAGGTTGGGGTACATGCGAGAGGACATCCCGTGGTGGGGCCGGAAGGATGGGGCACATGCCAGAAGGCACCCCACGGAGGAGACAGAGGGATGGGACACAGGCTGGGGTCACCCCACGGTGGGGGACAGAGGCATGGGCAACCCATAGAGGGCACAGAAGGTTGGCGTATGTGCAGGGGGACATCCCACAGTGGGGACAGAGGGATGGGGAAAACTCTGGGGTCACCCCACAGTGGGGGGCACAGAGGGATGGAGCAACCTGACCAGGTGAAGCTTCATGGGGTGGATGGGGGCTGGAGGAGCATCTCGGGGTGACACCCCACAGAGTACAGGGATGGTGGAGCACAGGGTGACATCCCCTGGGGCTGGACAGGGGACAGGCCACATGGTGGGTGGGGCAGGGGTTGCGTGGTGACACACATGGGGATGTCACCCCTCAGGGCAGATGGGGATGGGGTGAGGCACCCCACAGGGGGGATGGGGAGGGACACTGGGGTGACACCCCATTGGGGATGGGTGTGGACTGGGGGGCACAGTGGGGTGGCATCTGTAGGGGTGAGTGGGGGACATGGGGGTACACAGTGAGGGTGGGGGTGGATGGGACATGGGGGGGGCACAGCAAGTTGAAACTCATGGGGATGAGTGGGGCACAGAGGGGGGTGACAAGCATGAGGGTGGGCAGGATGGAGTGCACAGTGGGGTGAAACCTGTGGGGGACAGGTGGGGAATGGAGTGTACGGAGGGGGGGGAAAACCCGTGGGGGCAGATGGGACATGGAGAGCACAGTATGGTGACACCCGTGGGCCTGGATGGGACATGGGGCAGGCACAGTGGGGTGCCATACGTGGAGGTGGATGGGACACGGGCGGGGGAGCCACACCGTGATGACACTCGTGGGGGTGGCTAGGACCCAGGAGGGGCCACATTCACATCCGTGGGGGGTGAATGGCCCATAGGGGGCATAACAGCATGACACCCGTGGGGGCTACTGGGACATGGTGGGTGTCACGCCATGGCGACATCCATGAGGAGGCAGAAAAGACACAGGTGGCAGAGCATGGTGACGCCCATGGGGGTGGCTGCGACTCGAGGGGACACACCACGGTGACACCTGTGGGGAGGGGTGGTGGGGGCAGGTAAGACACGGGGGGCACAGCAGCGTGAAGCCTGTGGGGGGCAGATGGGACACGAGGGGCACAGCAGGATGACACCCGGCAGGAGGGAGGCAGATGGGACACGGGAGACACAGCAGGGTGACAGCCGTGGAGGGGGAGGCAGATGGGACACGGGGGACACAGCAGGGTGACACCCGTGGGGGTGGATGGAACACGGGGGACACAGCATGTTGACACCCGTGGGCGGGGGGGGGGGCAAATGGGACACGGGGGCATGCTCCGACCCCCCTAGAGGGGAGGGTAGCGCACGGCTGGACACAGCGGGGTGAGCCCCCTGGGGGCAGATGGGACATGGGTGGTTTGGGGGTAGGAGTTGGGTGGGGGGGTGTGCGGCGGTCGGCGCGCGCGTGGGGCGGCGGGGGGCGCGCGCGGGGCGGCGCGGTGCCGTCCGGTGCGGTCCGGTGCGGTGCGTCCGGTCCGGGTTTTGGCGGCAGCCGCGGGCAGCGGCGGCAGCGCCGTGCAGCGATCCGGGGGCTGCACTCCCAGAGCGAGCGGCGATGTGGAGGTGGGTGTGCGGCGGCGGCGAGGCACCGTGCCCGGCTCCCTTCGCTCTCCTCCGCCGGGACCCTCGCCCCGGCGCCGGGCAGGTGCTGACCCACCCCCTTCCTTTTTCCCCTTTCCCTTCCCGCGGCTCCCGGGCAGCCCCCGCCGCTCCCGGTAGCGCTGCCCGCAGCCGGATCGCCGGTGGGTGTCCGTCCCCGGGGCCGCTTCGGCGGCGGAGTTGGGGTGGGGGTGTTTGTTGGGAGGCGGGGGGAGAAAGGGGAAGGGGAGGGGGGAGAAAAAGTTTGGCGGAGGGGCGGCTACGGTTCGCACCGCTCCTCCTGCCGCCGTTACCGGGCTGCCCGGAGCTGGCCGCCTGCCCGCGCCGGGGCTGCCTGATCGGCCGGTTGCTGCCTGCGCGGCTCCTGAGCGTCCCCACCGCTTGCCGGGGTAACGAGCAAAGTTTTTCTCGGTGCGGTGAAACCCCCCCATCTCCACTTCCCCGCCTCCCGCCGCTTCCCCGGTACCCGCAGCCCGGCGGGGATGCGCTGGGAACCAAGGGGAAGCGTTGGGGCGAGTCGTCGTCCCCCGCCCCCGCACCGCCCCGGGCCGCGGAGGCATCGCCCGGTGGTTTCCCGGGTGACAATGGTGGCGGCGGGGCCGGGAGGAGGCAGCGGTTCCGGGCAGCGACCGCTGCCACCCGCGGCGGGAGTCGCGTTGGGAGGGAGGGTGGTGGTGGTGTGACTCCTCCGCGCTCGGTCCCCGCGTGGGCTGCGCCGGGCTCGGCCGGCCGTTGGGCTCTGGTGCCCGGTGGCGGGGTGGCCGTTGGAGCGGCGCCGCTCGCCGTCGCCCAGCCATGTGCGACAACTGACCCAACTTTATCAGCCCTCTTCGGCCCCCTTCCCCCGCCTTCCTCCCGCCGCTTCCCCGTCAGGTGGGATCCCCACACCCCCCACTGCCCCCCCACCCCCGCGGGGACGGCACCCAGCGCACCCCAGCACTCATCGTGTGAACACCCATCGGGCGCTGCCAGCTCGGAGCCAGCCTGGGTTGGGTGAATTGTGCCCAAACCCCGGGATTGTGGCACCAAACTCCGTGGAATCACAGCTCCACAGCCCCCACCGTGCTATTCCCTCCCCCCCCCCCCGCCCCCCCCCCCATTTATTTTTATTATTACCGTATTTCCTCTTAATTTATTTTTATTATTGCTATATTTTCCTCTTAATTTATTTTTCTTATTACTTTTTTTTTTCACTGCAACCAGCGACGTCCTTCTTGTGGGCCCACGTTAAGCTTCGGGTCGCTTTATTCTTTGCTGGGATGATTGATTGGGGAGCGAAGGTGGCTTGTGGTGAGGTGGGGGTTGATATAGGGATGTGGGGGGGGGATGCAAAGCTCCGCTGCCCGACCGCCCTCTCTGCGTCCCACGCATAAACAAAGCTGCGCACACATCCTGCAATAAACGGATCCCATGTGTGACCCCAGCTGGGCAACCTTTACCCCCCGTCACCCACTCCCTGCGAACCACCCTGGGGAGCAGAGGGGTAAAAATGGGGTGAGACTGATGTGCTGTGGGGCTGGGGGGGGTGAGGCGGGATTTGGGGCGGGGATGCACAAGCCCGGCTACCTGGGGTGCGAGGCTGGAGCTGGCGGAAGTTTTGTTTCTCTGGAAACGGGCCCTTGCTGTGTCAGCAGCCCCTTTGTGCCGCTTTGTCCATCCCACCCCTCCCTGGCCCCCTCGCCCATCGCACCTGGGGCTGCAGAGGGAGAGACCCCCGCACCCCACCCCGGGACCCCCCCACCCCACCCCATGCCCCATCTCCACGCTGCTCCCCAGGGAGTGGAGTGGCAGCCTGTTCCCCAGGTGGGCAGGGAGGTTGAGATGAGGAGGGGTGGGATGGGAATGCATGGGTGGGTGTGAGGGGGTGACCCCCCCCCAAAGGTACCCGCTCGTAGGCATAGAAACCCCTCTCCGTCTGTCTGTCTGTCTGCCTCCTTCACATTTCTCTCCGGAAAAGCTTTGCGGAGCCACCTCCATGAGCAGCACCCCAGTTCCCAGCACCCGACCCCGGCAGAGACACTCGCTCTTGCCTCCCTGCCAGCTCTCGCCACCGCATCGAATTCAAATCGGTTGTGGCGTCACATGGGCTGAGCTTCGAACCCGAAAATTATCACTGCTCATGGTGGCTTTAGCGGCGGATCCCCAGTGAAGGCCTGGTAAACCCGGGATGCCGGTACCGGCGTTGTCCTACCGATACCGCCTGCCAAGCTGGCAGATGTCACGCCCTGACCTCGGGGCCAGCGTCAGGTTGTGTGTGCGTGGGGGGGACACGATGACGGGACGATGGGGACGCGCCAGTGTGTGACAACAAAAGCAAAGTAACAAAGGACTTGCCGGTGACGCTCAGAAGTTCGTCCCGGCTCCCCGCCGTGGCCATCCGGCGCTGGCCGGGGATTTGGTGGCCTCGTGGGCAGGGAGGGGGTTTTGTTTGGTTGCCGGGGGTGCAGGCAGGGGTTTGGGGCTGGTTGTGGCAGGCACCATGCATGTTACCCCCTGCCTCGGTGGGAAGGAGACAGGAGGTGGCCAAGTTGCCCTTGACATGGATTTTGTGGCGGAGATGCTGGCGCCGTGCTGCCAGACGCCTGCCTGCACCTCCTGCCTGTGGCGTGAGGTGGACGAGCAGGGGAGGGGGGCTCTGGGCACCGTGCCCCAAAATTCAGCCTGTCCCTCTTCTTCCTCCTTGGCAAAGGCAGGTGGTGGGGGAGATGCTGTGGGGGCACAGAGTGCGGTGTTTTGGAGATCTTCCACCCTGGGGGTCCTTTGCCCACTGGCATCCCCTGGTCTCACAGAGGCCATTCCAGGCTGGGGAGAGGCAGGTGTTGGTGGTGCAGGTGCTGCTTGCCTGGGACTTGGGGATGCTGCAGGACTTGGGGGTGACATTCTCTCCCTGAAATCGCCCCCTTTGCCAAGTCTGCTTGGGGGGCTGGGAGGGGGGCCTGATCCTGGGTGCTTGGCCCTCGCGGCCAGCATTTTCCCAGCATCTCCTGCTGTGGCCGTTCGAGGCTCAGCCAAGGCTGGATCTGGCCCCAACTGGTCCCAGACCCTCCACCTCCATCACCCCCCAGCAGGACCATTCCCCACGGTGGTGGGAGTGAGTGCGTTTGTTTTCCCAAAGCTCAGTCATAGGAACACCTCTTGATTAAGTGTATTAATAGTTAAACTTTCAGCTCATAGCTTAAATTCACCAGACCACGAAAAGCTCCCTCCTTTACTCATGCTCTGGTGCTCAACTAAAATATTGCACTCAAAAGGGTTGGGGTTTTGTTTTTTTGTGGTTTTTTTTTTTCTTTTTTCTTTTTCCCTCCTTTTCCCCTGACCTGACTTTGACTTGGGAGTGTGGGGGGTCTTGCAGGACTCCCCGGCCCAGGGGAAACCCCCAATTGTCCCTGCTGCACGTTGCAGCCACCCCTCTGCCAAAAGCATGGGCAGGGAAGGTGGGGGGGTTCACCTGGCTGGGTGCCTCCTTGGTGAATGGGGCTCTTTAAGCCCAACCAGGCTGGAGAGGAGGATGGGACCCAGCATCCCAGAGAAACTGTGGTCCCCGACTCTGTTTGAGACATGGTGACAGGGCTGTGGTGGCTTGTGATGGGATGGAGCTGCTGGTGGTAGCTGGTGTGTGCCATTGGCTGTTTTCCTGCCAGGCAGGGGATGGGGCAGGAGGAATAGCGAGAGGTTCAGCCATGCCAAGTGCCAAGGTCCTGCAGGTGGGTAGGGGCAACCCCCAGTCCCAGCACAGACTGGGGACGGATGGGTCGAGAGCAGCCCTGCAGGGAAGTGCTGGAAGGTACTAGTGGTGAGAGATGGGACATGAGCTGGCACCGTGTGCTCACAGCACAGAAATCCAAGCATCTCCTGGGCTGCATCACCAGCAGCATGGGCAGCAGGGTGAGCAGGGGATTGTCCCCTCTGCTCCACTCTCCTGAGACCCCCCTGGGGCACTGCGTCCAGCCCTAGGGTCCCCAGCACAAGACAGACATGGACCTGAGAGAGCAGGGCCAGAGGAGATCATGGAAATGGTCTGAGGGTAGGACAGCTCTGCTGTGGAGAAAGGCTGAGGGATTTGGGGTTGTACAGCCTGAAGAAGGGAAGGCTCCAGGGAGATCTCATGGTGGCCTTTCAGTACTTAATGGGGCCTATAAGAAAGATGGGGATGGATTTTTCACCAAGGCCTGTAGTGACGAGACAAGGGGCAATGGATTTAAACTGCAAGAGGGCAGGGTTAGGTTGGGTGTAAGGAATGTTTTACGATGAGGATGGTGAGACACTGGGACAGGTTGTCCAAGGAAGTTGTGGATGTCCCATCATTGGAAGTGTTCAAGGACAGGCTGGATGGGACTTTCAGCAACCTGATCTAGTGGAAGATGACCATGCCCATGGCGGAGGGTTGGACTGAGTGGTCTTTGGAGGTCCCTTCCAACCCAAACCCTTGTGTGATTTGATGAAGGGAGGCAGTGGCAAAGGATGGGCAGGAGGGAAGAACAAAAGGGTGACTGGAGGAGGAACCACCTCCAGGAGGAACCAGCCAGGAAAGCCTGGTCCCAGACCAGTGGTAAGGAAAGGTGTGGGTTTGCTTCTGCTGTGGGGAATGGGGCAGGATCAGACCTGCAAGCAGACTGCCTTCACCAGAGGGACCTGCTTGGTGGGGAGGTGGACTGTGACTCCTTGTGCTGGGAAAGGAGCATCAGAGCATGGGGATGAGGAGCAGCCTGTGTCCCTATCCATGCCCTTTGTCCCTTGCTCTGTTGGAACCCTTGGAAATCTCCAGGGAGAGCCAGGCAACAGGATGGTGTGAACCTGATGAGTGCCTGAGGATGACCTGTGGGTCCCATTGTTTTTGGGAGAGTCTAAGGAGTGTCAATTTTATTTTGACCAATGGCTCTTGGTTGCTTGAAGACCGGGGCCAAAGGAGGCTTTTGAGTCCATCAACATCTCAGTGCTGATGGTGCAAACATGCCATGGAGCAGGTCCTTGCCCCGCCCAGTGTTCTTTCCTTCTGGGGCACTGCAGGGCTGGGGTGTGCATCGATGACGTCTTTGGAGTGGTTTCATCCTGGCTTGCGAGCAGGTGGGGAGCATTGACAGTCTGAGATGACAGCCCTTGCCACACTTGGGTGGCAGCCTGTTATTATATGAATAAAAGGATTTTTAAGGTCACAAGGTCTTCAAGAGGCTGCCTTGATGTCTCTGATTTCAACTCATCAGTCATTATGACATGGAAAAGGGACTTGAATAACAGCCCTGCTGTGTCCACCTTGTGAAGGTTTAGCTCCCAGGCTGTGGTTTTCCCTTGGGATTTGTGGGTTCGACTCTATGTCCCTCGTACTCAAACAAGGGACATATTGCTCATATTTGAAGCATCTTCCATAGCCTGAACTTGGACATCCTTTATGCTGGGAGGTTAAGGACCCATCAGCTCCACAGAGTGATGCCTATGGTGTGGTGGCCCAGGCGTGGGAAGGTATGTGTTGCCCTTGACCCTGGAATTGGTGGCAAAGAAGAAAAATGACTTTTTCTCGTTTTCCTTATGTGATGTGCTTTTCCATCTCCTCTCTCCCAACTCAGAGAGGTGGGAGCTGGGTGTAGGTCACTGGCTCTGCCCCATGTCAACACTGCGATACACTTCCTCAGCGGAGGCATGATGTGGATGATGAATGGGACCTGGGACCCGCACCACAGCATGAGATGTAGCCTGTCCTTTCTGGGTCACTTCTGTGATGGATGGGCTTCATCTCAAGGTTCTCATTGTCACCTTTGTGGCACTGGGCACTGGGTGGTGGCAGGGCTGGGGAACAGTGCTGTCCTGGCCCCATGGGCTGCAAGGTGCTTCTGGGTGACTCCAGTGGGCTCTGGGTGGCTGCTGCCACCCATGAGACCCCAGATGATCCTGACATATGTTTGCTCAACACTTGTTTGGCATCCTGGGGATGGTCCAGGCTTAAGCAAGGGTTGGGTTTGTGCTGTGGTATGATGAGATGGGGCATGGTCATCTCTGGTGTGCTCTAGTGCCACTGTCTCTGGTCATGTCTTGGTTTGCTGGTGGTTGCCTGCTGTTGGAAGGCAGCCCTGGTCTTGCCTGTGGCTGTGGCTTGATGGATGTTTCATTTTTGGCTTTGCAAACCCACCTGGAGTTCATGCCTCTACTCCAGCTCTTCATAGGGATATCTGGGCAATATCCATCTCCCATGGTCTTCTTATGAGAGTCTTTAGCTGTGCCCAAATGAGCAATGCTGCTCCATTCACTCAGACCCCAGGTGGTCTCTTGGTCTCACCAGGGGTCCTGGGGTCATAAGTTCTCACTTATTTTTGCTGGGACTCGCACATGCGGCTTTGGTGTCTCTTTCTCTCCCGCAGAGGCTGGCTGAGAAAAGCAGTTTCAGGTCCAGGTCTGAGTCCCAAGTCTCTCACTTGAAAATCTGGACCCAGATTCTGGAAAAAGAGTCCCAAACGTTTGTGGATTCAGGTGCTCTCAGCTCTGTTACCTCTGTGTCCTGTAGGCTCTTCTCTGCTGTGCCTGCTTGGTGCTCAGAGGCAGGTTCCTGCCCTCTAACCTCTCCTGGAGCTGGAGCATGGCTGGGGAGGACCATTCAAGACTAAGGAACATTGCTGTCCTGGGGATAGCTCGAGACCCTTTGATGCTGGTGCAAAGCCTGATGGAGGGAGATTACACCTGTGGGAGGTGCAGACCACTGCTCTGCCCTCTGCCCGCATGAGTCTGTCTTTGGGTTTAGGTGCAGGTCAAGGGAGGGCAAACAAACTGTGTTGGCGAGTGTTGCTTGGAGGCTATGTGGGGGTCTTGCCTCCTTTCACAGACTCGTAGAATGTTTTGGGTTGGAAGGGACCTTCAAAGATCTTCTAGTCTGACTCCCTCTCAGAAGATCGAGGAACATCTTTCACTAGACCAGGTTACTCAAAGTCCCGTCCAAACTGATTTTGAATACTTCCAAGGGTGGAGCACCCACAACTCCTCTGGGCAACCTGTTCCAGTGTCTCACCACCCTCATTGTGAAACATGTCATCCTTATGGCCAACCTAACCCTTTTGCAGTTAAAGCCATTGCCCCTTGTTCTGTCACTACAGGCCTTGGTGGAGAGTCTTCCTCTGTCTTTTCTCTAATCCCCCTTTACATGTTGAAAGGTCTTTCAGCAGGTCCAGATCTTAACTGGGCAACAGGGAGGTGAGGGGTGGGAGTGGCTGGTGGCCACAACGTGGCAGAAGCTTGGGGACAGCCAGGTCAGTGAGTGCCGGGCTGGGTTGCTCTTCCCCACCTTCCCATCCTGCATCTGTGTTCGACTGGGATCACAGTGGGAAGGTCAGTCCCAGGCGCCTATCGCTCCTGGGGTCCTGTGGCCGGCTGGGGACTTTTCCGCCAGTCCCCACAGCCCGTGGGAGCGAGCAGCTGAGGATCGCTGGCTCCAGCAACGCTCCTCTTGCCCTCTGTTTTACCTTCTGCATCTTGCTAATCTGATGACCGGAGGTATGCGAAGCATTTCAAATATGGCCTCGTTAGCTGGCTCTGGACAGAGCGCGCAAGAGGCATTTCTTCACACCAGTAGGCTCTTGCTGTTCCCTCCTCCCACAGGCATCCCACTGCCGTTCCCCATGCCGGTTGGGATTGGCATGGCCAGTTGAGCCCACCCTGCCTAGCTGCAGGATGGATGTGTCTCTTTGCGGGCCACTCTTGGCTATACCCGTGGCCGTGGGTGGGTGTTGGGTCCTGCTGTGATTTGAGAGTGTGGGCACACGCGTGCTGATGCCAGGGATCGGGGTGTCCCCTTTGCCTGCAGCCTTGGTAGGTGCCCCAGCCGTGCACTCAGCCCACAGGAAAGATCTGGAGGGATGGCCCGGGGCATGTGTGATGGGTGACCTTGGGGATGGGAGGTCCCAGGGAGTCCCCTGGGAGTAGGGAGCTCTTGGAAAGGCACTGAGGTGGGGGATGTGGGATGATGGGTGCTGGTCCCGGTGGGAAGTACCCAGCGTGGGAAGTGGAACTGAGGGGGGGTTACAGTGTGGCTCTTGGTGTAGGGGAGGGGGGATCTTGGGGTCCCCAGGGAATGGGTGCTTCTCAAGGAGACCGCAGCCTGGCTGCGACTGGCATTCCAGGGTGATTCTTGTGCTGTGCCCGCAAGGGTGCTGTGTCCCCCACCTCGGGGTGCTGTGTCCCCACCCAAACCCTTCCTGGGAGGGTGGGCAGAGCGCCTTGGCCATCTGTCCATCCCTATCCCACTGTCATCCCACTGGTGCCCATCACCGAATCGGCACCCTGGGCTGGACGGTGTTGCCGCACATCTGCCTGGCCAAGGCCGCCTGCCTGCTGTGCCAGTGCTGGTGAGGACCCTCCACTTTTGATACCCCCAGCATCCCCTGCCTTGCCGCAGCAACAGCAGGAGCCTGGCAGCCTCTCCCTGCTCCACTGAAGGAGCTATTTAAAGCTGACATGGGGGGAGAAAAATGAATGTGGAAGATGAAGGTGATGAGGGTGGCTCCAGATGCCCTTGGGGACAGCTGGCCCAACACTGGTGTCCCTGGGGAGGGGATGCCATGGCCCGGCACAGCCCTGGCAGGGCTGGGATCTGGGCGCCAGGCGTTTGCACTTTAATGCATCAGGACAGCTTGCAAATTCCAGGCTGGCGTGGCGAGGTGCTGGCCGCGGCCAAGCATGCGCTGTCTTACAGCTGAGAGGTCTGTGCTGCCATAACGGGTTAGCTGGTCTGGGGGCTGGGGCTAGGCTGTGGGCAGCCCCCCGCTGCAGTGGAGGATCCCTGTCCCCCTCATCTGCAGGGACCCCTGGTCCCCTCTTCCCTTCCTCTCTACAAGGACCCCTGTCCCCAACTTCTGCAGGGAACCCTGTCCCCAAATCTACAGGGTCCCTGTCCTCCCATCTTCAGAGCCCCATGCTCCCCGCTGTGTTCAGACATCCCTGTGCCCCTCTTCTGCAGGGAACCCTGTCCCCCTGTGTTCAGAGCCCTTTGTCCCCATCATCTACAGGGACCCCCATCTGCAGATCCACCCATCCCCCCTGTCTGTAGAGCCTCTCATGTGCAAAGCCCCCTGCTCCCCTTGTCCCCAATTCTGCAGAGTCCTCTGTCCCCCCATCTACAGGGATCCCTGACCCCCGCTATCCACAGGAACTGTCGTCCCCCATCTGCAGACTTCCCCATCCTCCTGCCTGCACACCCCCCAAGATGATTCCCAAGCATCCATGAGGACCTGGAGGCAATTCAAGGGCATCCTGTGCTGTCTGAATCCCTGGGCAGAGGTGATGACCTGTCAGCTCTATACATGGGGAAACTGAGGCAGGGAACAGCTGCTGCCCACACCCCTGGCACTGCCGTGGTTCAGGGCCCCGCATGTCCGGCAGGTCCCTGTGCACCGCAGCCGTAGGAGGTTGCAAACCAGCAGCAGATGGTTTTCCACCAAATCCTTTCTAAGAGGTGGTTTTTCATCCTTTCCCTAAATATTCCCTAAATATTTGAGCCCATCAGTGAAGCTGCGACCCACAGGCTTTGCCTCCATCACCCAGCATGCCTGCATCTCCTCGCCACCATGTCACCTCCCTTCTCTCCATCCTCACATTTGAGTTCCTGAAATAAAAAAGCTTTTAAAAACATGTGTTTTGGCCACCTCGCTGGGAAAAACTGGAGTCACCTTGAGTGCTAAATCCGCAGCACCCAGGGGCCTCGGTGCACTCTCACCAGGCTCGGGCTGCTCCCCAGCCCCATTTCAGCCAGGAGCAGCTGGTGGTTGCTGCATCTTGGGCCAGCGAAAGATGGAGCTTTTTTTCTTTGCAAAGGCATTGGAGGATTAGCGAGAGGATTAGTAAATATGACTCCAGGTAAAGATTAAGACACAACCCCCCCCCCAGAAAAAAAAAAAAAGGAAAAAAGGTGATTGTTGTTTTCCCCCATGCTGATGCACCATGAAGATTAAACCAGGCTGAATTCATGCCGCAGCTGGCAGTTTGTTTAGGGATGGGGGGTGACAGGGAGGGATGGACGGACAGACCAGTGATGGGGGCTGTGTCTGGGTCTGGAGATGCCAAAGCCGGGGGGAGCAGAGGACTTGGGGGGCCAGGAGCCAGGCTGGTGCTGGCTGCAAGCAGCCACAACAGGCAGTGGGTGATGGGGATGGGATTTTTTGGGGTGGGGATATCTTGGTAAACCACAACCAGGATGACCTGGAAATAACTGGCACTGGGTTGTGGTGTGGTGGCTTCAGGAGCTCATCCCAAAGGCCGATAGCTGGGAGACACCCCCGGCAGTGGGGAATAAGTCCCCCCCACACCTGCAGCTCTCCCCATCAGCTGTGGGACATGCTCTTGTCCCACCTGAGCACCCCAGGCCACATCCCGCAAACCATCTCACCATATGGCCACCCCTGAGGATGAGCTGGGGACCTGGTGCTGAATATTCAGACAGTAAAGCTCCTGGCCCTTGGCCGTCTCCCCTCCCTTGGTAGCTCTGGGGCTGTGGGGCTGGGAGAGCTCCTGGCAGAGCCCCCACAACCTTGGCTTCCCCCTGGTGATGTTCCCCCAGGAAGTGCTGGAAAGGGGGGACAAGGGGGTCTCATCCAGGACATGGAGGGTCCCCATTTTGCTGGGAATGTGTCCGCCCTTGCAGCAGAGAAAGGTGTCTGAGAGGGGACTGACATCCCTGCTAGGGTGCTCCCATGTCCCTTTGGTGATGAAGAAGAGAGATGCCGAGACTGGAGGCAAAGGCAATTGGGGACACTCCAGTTGAGGAGACCCTTCCCTGGGCTGCTCTACCTTTCTGAAGGACCACATGACCAGTGGTGGTACCACATCCTCCCATAGATAGTGGGAGGAAACTGGAGTGGCCAAGGACAGGCAGCAGTGACCCATATCCCAGTCCCTTCTCCCTGTCCAGTTGGAATTCCTCTCCTGGGAAGCCAGACCCTTTCCCTGGGTCTGTGGGTGCTCTGGGGAGTGAAATGGAGCCGTCCCTGCTCTGGGCACCTCCTGGCTGGATTGACCCTTCTGTTGGAACTGAGCCTTTTTTTGTGAGGGCTGAGCACTGGCTTGGGGGTCAAGCATCATTTTGTGGGGCTGAGTACCAGTGTGGAGAGCTGAGCACCAGTGTGGAGGATTGAGCGCCAGTTTGAGGGGCTGAGCACCGTCTTGGGGGTCAAGCACTGGTTTGAGGACTGAGCACTGGCTTGGGGGTCAAGCAACAGTTTAGTGGATCAAATGCTGGCTTGGAAGCTGAGCACCATTTCTGGGGGCTGAGCACAAGCTCAAGGGTCAAGTGCAGTTCAGGGGGCTGAGCACCTGCTCGGGGGTTCAGCGATGGCTTGCAGGGACTGAGCAGTGACTTGGGGGTTGAGCGCTGTTTTTGGGGGCTGAGCACCGGTTTGGGGATTGAACAATGGTTCAGGGGGGCTGAGTGCTGGTTCTGGGCCTGAACCCTAGTTGGAGGGGCTGAGCACTGTCCCCATGGCTGGGTGTACAGATGCAGCACTGGCCTGATGTTGGCAGGTCTGACCTGTGGGCTTGGATCCATGTGGTGGTGAAGACCAACAGGCAGCTGGGGGCTGGATCCTGCCTGTGAGTGCTGGGCAGAGTGTGGACATCCCGCCGAGGGTGTGTTCCTGCCTCACATCCTGTGCTGTGATGCAGGGGGCTGGTGGTGCCTGGAGGGGTTGTTCCTGCTTCCTCTTTGCTCTCTGTCCCCCTCCATATGCATTTGTACTGGGGTGGCCATGGGATGGAGAGTAGCATGAAAACTGAATCTGGGTCCCTTCACTGGGTGGGTGCATCCCAGCCCTTCCCTGCCTCAGTTTCCTTCCAGCAGTGGAGGTCTTCCAGAGGTCTTCCTTCTGCCTCCTGCCCAGGGGCGTTTGGTTGTCTGGCTGCCATGGAGTGTTCCTGCCCAGGCAGGGGTGGGAAGGAACTCCTCATCCCCACACCTCGTGGCAGGTTGGCTGGTACCCTGGGTGATGTCAAGGTACCAAGAACATCTCTCTGAGCATTCTCCTGGGAGCTTGGGTGCGGTGGGGTGGGCTGGCAACTCCAATCCGGCTCTCCTGGTGATTCTGGCAGCCATGACCAGTGAGGAACCGAATCCACCAGGACCTTCTCCTGGAGCAGAGGTGCCCCTCAAGCTGGTACCTTTGCTTGTGCCGTGGTGCTGGTGTGCGAGGGGATGCAGGGAGCACCGCCTCCTTCCTACTGAGCTGCTCCTGTTGGTGAGGGAAGAACTGTGTGGGGGATGGGGGATGCAGGTCTGTGGGCTGGAGCACCTCTGCTATGAGGACAGGCTGAGAGAGTTGGAGCTGTTCAGCCTGGAGAAGAGAAGGCTCCAAGGAGACCTTCTAGTGGCCTTCCAGTACCTGAAGGGGCTCCGGGAAGGCTGGGGAGGGACTTTGGACAAGGGCAGGGAGTGACAGAACAAGGGGTGATGGCTTGAAACTGGCAGAGGGGAGATTGAGATGAGATCTGAAGAAGAAATTCTTTGCTGTGAGGGTGGTGAGACAGTGGCCCAGGTTGCCCAGAGAAGCTGTGGCTGGTCCTCTCTGGAAGTGTTGAAGGCCAGGTTGGGTGAGGCTTTGAGCAACCTGGTCGAGTGGAAGGTGTCCCTGCTGATGGCAGGGGGGTTGGAACTGGATGAGCTTTAAGGTCCCTTCCAACGCAAACCATACTGTGATTCTATGATTCTCTGACAGTGAAGAGGAGCCCGAAGTGTCTCCCAGCCCTGGGCAAGAAAGGGCAGGAGCCCACTGGTTTTGCTTCACAGGTCACCTTGAATCCCGCCAGTCCTGGGGACCCATCTGTCACCCTGCCTACGCCTGGGATGGCAGCAGCTGCCCCTTCCTCTACCCTGGGGGAGGCCAGGGCAGGAGGGCAGGGCTTTGTCCTGGCACCAAGGCTGTACCATGTCCCAGGACTCGTTCCTCATGCCACCCCTGCCACAGAACCTGCTTTGGTAGCACCGTTGGGCTCCTCATGGCATTTCCTTTCTCTCCTTGGGATGCAGCCCTCTTCGTCCTTGGGGATGGCCCCTCTCCTCTCAAGGAGTGGGGGACAGATCTGGACCAGGAGGGGGATGCCCAGTGTCTGCATCGCCAGCTCTCCCTGCCATGGGGCTGGGCTCTCTCTATGTCCCACTGTGAGGGTCATGCCAGTGTCCTGTCCCTGTGGTCTTTCTGGGACACGGTGGCACTGGGAGGCAGGTGGGGTGTCATGAAAGCAGAAGGTCTTCTCGTAAGAGAGGGAGGAGTGACACCACTGTGGACACTGGTCTCTCTGAGTCCCATCCTGGAGGAAAAAATCCTGCTCTTCCTTGCCCTGGCTGGCTTTGCCCTGGAATGATGCTGCCCCCAAAACCTCTCCTGGTGGGTGACCATGGGATAAGGGGCAAGGAGTCTCCCTCTACCCATCCCAAACTTGCCCAGGAACCCCATCCTGGAGCTGGAGTTGGTTCCCCGGAGCAGGGAGCAGCTTCTGGGTCCCACAGAAGCAGGTGTACCCCACCTGCCCTGCAGCCCCTGAGCAGCCAGCATAATTTATTTATCGTGTGGAAATAAAAGCAATTAAAGAGAAACTTGGAAGTGCGGGGTTGGAGAAGGGCCCAGGGCTGCCCGCCGAGTCTGAAGGCGTGAGGAGGTGCTGGGGGGTTAGAGGCTGTCACCAGAGCGTGGGCAGACACTGCGCAATTTTAGCAGCAAAAGCTCTATTCTCTCTATCTCCTGCTGTGTGCACTTGGCCCGGGATGGCCACAGGATGGGGAGTAGCATGAAAACCTGAATCTGGGTCCCTTAGTGTGTGTGCATCCCAGCCCTTCCCTGCCTCAGTTTCCCTCCAGCAGTGGAGCTATTCCAGGGGTCTCCCCACTGCCTCCTGCCCACAGGGGTTTGGTTTTCTGGCTGCTCTCCTGCCGGGCTGCCATGGGGTGTCCCTGTCCAGACAGGCAAGGCAGGCAGGGGTGGGAAGGAACATGGTGCCCACCACAGGGCAGCTGGTACCCTGGGTGATGCCAGGATGCTGAGAGCATCCCTCTGAGTATTCCCCTGGGAGCTTGGCCTTATGTGTGTGTGTGCGCAGGGCTGAGACTGCCTCAAACTCATCTCACAGGTGAAAATAGCTGTGGAGTGAGGAGGGTGGTTGGCCGCATCCATGCCCAGCTCTCTGTCAGCCACATCCTGGGTACGGGGGCTGCCTTGCTCTGGAGGGACACTTCAGCGGGGGACCCTGGCTGGGCTTTTTGCTGGGGGGGGTGTGTAGGAAATCATGTAGCTCTGGGACCTGGAGCTTTACGGGAAGCAAGGGTCGAGGTGAGGGGCAGAGGGACCTGTGCTGTGCAGCTTCCATTCCGCTTGGCTGGTGTTAAGCTCAGGATTGGGCCTCCAAACCAGCTGCGCCATGGCAGCTTCCCGGCAGCCGTGGGGCGAAAGGCGGCGGGAGGGGACGAAGAGCCGCCATTGCTCCCTGGAGCAGATGGTTCCTTGGCAGCAAGCTGCCCCTTCTGCATCGATTACTCGGGCTGGCTGTTTAACGATTGCTTTCCGGGGTTAATTAAACTCTCCTCGCTGAGGGCTGCTGTGCAACAGGGCCCTACCTGGACCCCCCCCAGAAAAGGGGGGGACAAACCTGTGGCTGGAGCTGGGATTTGCTTCCAAGTCAAACCTTGCCCTTAATAACCATCCTGGAGCGCGGCGGTTGTGCCGGGAGGATCGCCGCTGCCAGCTGCTCTTCTCTCTGGGGCATCTGGAGCAAGGTCAGCGGTGGAGCCTGGCTGCATCCTGCTCCCAGGGTGCAGGAGGAGAGGCTGGCTAGTGCCTTCCCCCCAAATACTGCTTTTTTGGAAGTGATCCCCAGTGCCTTGCTCCCATAAGGATTGGACTGCGACTGACTGTGATGATTTTGTGATGATTTTGGAGAAAGGCGTCAAATATTTGGCAGCTGGACAGTGGCCGGAACAGCATGGGTTGGGAATGGGTCACCAGCCCTGCAATTGTTGGGAGTTGCTGGTTCTTATCTAAATGTGCCCTTTCCGCGGGCACTGGCGGTTGAGACTGCCATCTTTCGCCTCATTGTCAACCTCAGCGAGGTTCCGCAGCATTTGCTGACTCACAGCCTCCTGCTCTAATTACTCGGCTTGACTCCCTCTTTGGAGCCACCCGGCCAGTCCTGGCTCCCCACAGCTGGGCTGTGCTGCTGAAAGTCTGGAGCTGGAGCACCCCATGTAAACCCACCCATCCCTGCCCATGGGCATTGCTCAGAGTCTCTAAGCATGGCTGAGAGCTGCTCTCATGGTCGCTTGCTCCGACATCCTGCCACATGCCACCCCGGGATGGATTTGGGGTGCAGATGACTGGTTGACAGGTGCCGACAGGGCAAGCACATGGCATTGCCTGACCCATCGTCCATGGGTGAGCACCCAAGCATCACCCCACCAAGGGATGCTCGCTCCCATGCACACCACCCGGGCTTCCCACAAGCATCCTGGTTGCGCAGCCTGCCCCGCTCAGCAGCACTGCTGGCTGGGACAAGCCGTGCACTAAACCCGTTAGCTGAGCCTCTTTGATCCCTGTCTGATATGATCAGCCGGCTGGTAAGCTCTCAGCCGGGCCCAGCGTGATTTCCAGCATCGCAGCGATTCAAACAGATGCTGCAATTACCGCTGGGGTCGGGCTGGTCCCATTCCTGGTCATGCTCCTCTGCAGTGGCTCAGGCTTCTGTCTGCCCAGCAACAAAGCTGCAAAGGAAAGCACTGGTTCTGCTTTAAAAAAATATATTAATATTAATAATAATAATAATTATTATTATTACTCCTCCTCCTCCTATTACTATTATTACTATTATTAAATATCCCCCATCCCAGGTTTGCCAGCATGATGTCGTGCTGGTGGGAAGAGCCTGCTCTCTGCTCCAGCATCTCACTTCTTGGAGGCTTCCACTTTCCAAGGAGAGAGGATCTGAACACAAATGTTTAGGTTGGCCATGAGGAAAAGGTTCTTCACCCAGAGGGTGGTGGAGCACTGGAACAGGCTCCCCAGGGAGGTGGTCATGGCACCAAGCCTGACAATATGCAGAAGCATTTGGCCGAGGCCCTCAGACACATGGTGTGAATGTTGGGATTGTCCTGTGCAGGGACAGGAGTTGGCCCCCATGATCCTTGTGGTTCCCTTCCCACTCAAAACATTCTGTGATTCTATGATCCCAGCAAGGCAGATGGGTGAAAGGGCTCAAGTTGGCTTTAATTAATTTAATTTTTATCTCCTCATGCGTTCGGGTGGGAATATTGGGGCGGAAACAGGGGCCTTGCAAATCCATCTTCCTAATGGAGGTGAAACCAAGCTGGGTAATCGCATGGTAACAACAGCGCTCCAAGCTGGGTAATGCTATCGTGCTTGCCTTGGAAGAGGAGATCTTTTATTTATTTATTTATTTATTTATATATCAAGAAAAAAACCCAAACATATATGTGTTTGCACAGGCTTCTGTCTGTCACAGAATGGTACAACCAAGCATCTTATCTTGTCAAGCCATATTTTGGCCCTTTTTTTTCTCCCCAAGAAAGTGAATTTTAAGCACCAGGAGACAGTGATGGTTTCTTTGGAGTTGTTACGATCTGCCATGTACAATAAATCCGTCTTAGTTTGTGGATTATTGGCCCAATAGAGCGTAACAGCTCTGTCAGCCCCTCCTGGCGTGCTGTGTCCAGTGAGCTCAGCCTTCTGTGGGTTTTCCTTTTTTTTATTATTTTTTTTAGCAGAAATTTCCTAAGGATTTTTGCATGCCCTGTGCATGTACAGCAGCTGATAGGGAAATCACTGGAGCTCAGTTGCGTACCCAGATTTTTTGGGTTTTATTTTGCTTTTTTTAATATATTTCCAGTAAGGAACTGGTGAGGGGTTGGTGAGGAACTGGTGAGGGTCTCATGAGGAACTCGTGAGGAACTGGTGAGGGGCTGGTGAAGGGCTGGTGAAGGACTGGTGAGGAACTGGTGAGCCGCAGCCTTTGCAGCGCTGGTCAGGCTTGGTGGGGATGGGGTTTTGCTGCTTTCTAGCAGGATTTTCCCTGGATGGCCCCGCTCCTGCTGGCTGTGGTTCCTGATCCCCTGTGCTTGATCCAAGCCTGGAAAAACAGGATTTCCCAGAATGGCATGCTGGCCCCTCTGTCCTCACCAGGCAGGGTGCTGGGTGGCACTCAAGTGCTGCTCCTGTCACCCCCAGCCTGAATTTGAGGGGCATCTGAGCCCCCTGGAGAAGGTGGAATCTGCAGCTGGTCCAGCTCTGATCCTGCCCTGATGCCCAGCACACCCTGGTCCTGCTGCATGGGCTCAGCACGGCCCTGGGTAACACAGTGGGGTGAGATGTGGGGTGAAATGTGAGGCGCTGGCATGGAGTGAGGTGTAGGGTGAGCAGTGGAGCCAGGGGCTGGTGGGATGGGGTTAGAGCTGCTGTAGAGATGAGGCAGCTGGCGGGGGACATGCATCCGCCTTTGTCCGCAAGACCGGGGCTGCCTGCCTGGAGGACGGCGCGTGGGATTTGGGATGAAGCGGGAGCAGGCTGAGTGCTCGCTTTGGTCAGCGATAGCCCGTCCAGGACAGGGCTGGCTGGTGGCCCTCGCCATGCCAGGGACGGCTGGTGGTGGTGCCACTAGGGGCTGCTGGCCAGGGGTGCCTTGAAGTCCCCCCAGCCCCTGCGCTGGGGGAGCCGCTCTGGTCCCAGCAGCTCCATAAGCCCATTAAGAGCTCAGGGAGCCTTACACCTCAGGGGTCTGCGGGAGGGACTTGCACTAGTTCAGCTTAAACCCCTCGAGCTGAAGTGCAGCTGCCTGCTGCAGGGACGCAAGGACGTCCGTGACCATCCTCTGGAAACACCTATCCCAAATCCCCCATGGGTGCCATGTCTGCTTCCCTCGGCCATGAGGGCTGGTGAGGGCTGCAGCCCTGGGAGTGCCCTGGTACAGGGCTTTGGCTTTGATGCATTGTTAAAATGCACTGTCTGGATAAAAAAAGTACCTCTTCCTCTGGAAATCCTGAAAGGAGGATCTACCCCTTCTGGGTGCTGTGGTTCAGCTTCACGGCGTGTAAGAGGAAGGTGCAGGGGGAGCACATGGGTCCATCTGGGGTGCACGAGGAGGGGGAAGCCACGCTGGTCAAGGGGAACCTGGTCAGGAATGGCTGGGGAATTTTTTCTACCCTTAACTTACCCTGTGTCAAATGTGTCAAAAACTACCAAAGGAGGAAAAAAAATGCCCAGGGATGGGTCTTTGTGAAGCTCTTCAGGTGGAAATGCGCCTTCCTCTGCTTTGTGAGCACAGCGTTCCCCACACCCTGCCCTCAGTCATGCAGTGGATTTGCTGACCACCTGCCAGAAGATCGAGGAGGGCATTGTGGACAGTCCCTAAAACACCAATGGCTCATCCTTGCCTTATGGATGGGTTTCTTTTTGCCTGATCCACTGCCTACAAGACCAAGTCCCTCAGTACTCCTGCTCCCTGGGGGATGGAGGCTACTGGGTCTCCTGCCCAGCTTGCCCCCCCAGCCCCTGCTCGTCTCCTAGGCTTTCTTGGGCTCATCCATCATGGAGCATGTCATTGAGGGCAAGGTGCAGGACTCCCTGGCATGGCAGTGCCAGGATGGGGAAGAGGGAGGAGGAGGAGGAGATGGAGCAGGCTGGAGAATGCAGCGGATGAAGGAGGATGTTCATCATGGAAGCTGAGAGAAGGCAATGGGGACGTCAACCCTTTGGATTTGTGCCCCATGCTCTGGAGGCCCCGTTTCTCCAATCTCAGGGACCTGCCAGTGCTGTGGCAGGAGGACCTGTCCAGAGATGGAGATGTGGGTGCTGGGTTTCAGAAGAGCATGGGGTCAAACCCTCTGCACGGGTGAAGGAAGATGGTTGTCTTGCAGGGGGGGTCACCAATTAATCAGGCAGATCCAGGAGGAGGCTTGGGGCTCTGAACTCACACTGGGCTGGCTGGAGAAGGGGTGAACCACCACATGGCAGGCACCAACTGTGGCAACCACATCCAGCTTGTTCCTTGCCATTCCAGCTTGTCACCTTCTTCCTCAGCTTTTGGGGAAGTGAGGAAAGGCAGAAGCATTGATATCTAACTCTAGTTTTAGTTGTAGACCCTCAGAGCTTGGGGCCAAGAAGGACCAGTGAGTCCAGAAGGATGCTTACACCCTGGAATCAAGTCCCCTCAAAGCACTTCCAGCAAAGCTCACCAGATCAAGCCCTTTTCAGCTCCCACTTGAGGTGTTTCCTTCATGCTCCAGGCTTGGTCTTGTGGCTCTTCCCTGTCGTCTTCTATGTTGTGACATCTTGTAGATGAGTTTTTCCATGGCTGCTCTCCTTGAGGTCACACATAGAGTGAACTCCTCTGTTTCTTACTGTGTGTCCTGCAGCTCTTATATGTGTGGGTCCCCCTGTCCTGACTTGTGTCATGGCTGGTGGTGGCTCCTTCCTCCTTCCCAGGGCCCCAGCTCTACTTTCCAACTATTTTGTGGCTGGTTCTTTGAGATCTGCCAGCCTTGTGCTTTTTTGGTAAGGCACAGTGCTGGTAGTTAAATTACCATAGAATTAGAAAATGGTTTGGATTGGAAGAGACCTTCAAAGATCATCTGAACCAACCCGCATGCCATGGAGGGCGTGTCCCTGTCCAACTTGAACACTTCCAGGGACATCCACAGCTTCTCTGGGCAACCTGTCCCAGTGTCTCACCACCCTCATTGTAAAGCATTTCTTCCTTATGTCCAACCTAGCCCTGCCCTCTTGCAGTTTAAAGCCATTGCCCCTTGTCCTGTCATGACAGGCCTTGGTGAAAAGTCTCTCTCCATCTTTCTTACCTGCCCCCTTCAGATATGGAAGGGCCACACTAAGGTCTTGTGTTTGTGTGTGTCACCCAGTGAAAAGTGTTCTGTAGCAGTCCAAATGCTTTCTCCAGCCAAACTGGTATCCAATCAAAGACAGAAGCTGGGCCTTGTTGGTACAACCCCACCCCGCCATGCCACTACATTGCTGAGGCAGGACTTCTTGTCCCAACAATTTTCTGGGAACTTTTTTCCTAATTACTCTTCCCATCAGGTTGCTCAGGACTGCTCTTCTTCCATCCTCTGCTGGCATACCTCAGGTAAAGAAGACACCCTTCTTCTTGGGTTGATTCTTGAGGAAGTGCCAAGAACCAAGAGAGCTGTTAGACATCTCCTCTGAAGGAGAACTTGGCTTAGGTGGGTACGTTGTCTGTGCTTCTTTGGCCTCAGACACATTTGCCTATCCAAGAGCCTGGTGTGTGTTCAGTGCAGGTCTCCTTCCCATCCATGGTCCTGGTTGAAAGTGGAACTTTTAGCTTACAACATCACAGTTGGTTGCCATCGAAGTCATGTGTCTCACCATGGCAACCAGGATCAGGCAACCTTGTAGTGCCCTGGCACCTGGGCTCACTGACCCCCAAGATGTGGTGCAAACCGTCCCCGTGGCTCCACTCTCTAGGATGATGAGGAACTGGTTGCTCCCTGTAGTCCAGAAGGTAGGAAAGGGAGGAGCATCATCTCCTTCCTCTATCCTGGGATGTTCCAGCTCACCCATTGCATTGGGCGCTGCACCATCGTGGTTTTCTTGACCACCCTTGCTCTTGAGCATGTGGATGGCTTGGGAGATCTGGGTCTAGTGCTATGACTACTTGTCACGAAAAAGCCAAAGGGGAGGAGAAGGGACACTGAGGGTCACAGGAGACCCAAGGACTGGTGAAACCAGTGTCTGAGGCGTTCTCCAGGGTGGACTGAAATGGTGAAGCATCTGCAGAGCATCACGGGTCCTGAAGGTGTCGGCAGCAAGTGTCCCTGTCCTCTGGTACCTGCAGACCTTGTGGCAGCAGCCTTCCCTCCGCCCTGGTCTCCAGCACCATCCTCTTGCTCAACATCTTCCAGCCCGGCATGCGAAGCCCGGCAGGTGTTCACCTTTGCTGCCTTGATTTGTCCTGGGCTCTCCAATTCCATCTCCACCACCTCTGGCAGGATCTGGCTCAATGCTGGGGTCATCCATGACTTCCTGGTCACGCTGGGGAGTGGGCAGCTCCCGGGGTGCACCGCAGGAAGCTTGGGTGAGTGCTTGTGTCCGAGTGAGAGCATGCCAGGGTTTGCTCTGTAGCATTGTGGATTTAAAAGAAAAAAAAGCGCTTGCTCTTTCCCAGTTCCTGTATTTCCTGAGAGCAGCCCAGCTCCTGGCTTATCTTCAGCTGCCTCAGGGGTATTCCCTTGGAGTTTGGGAGTTTAATCAGGCATTGCTGGGGCATGTGAACTCTGCGTCCAGTCGCCGTTCCCAGGGAGGGGAGTGCCTCTTGGAGATATTTGGGTTGGCGTGCCTGGGCTGGGGGCTGGGCTGGCTGGGAATGTGCTGCTCCTTTTCCTGAGGATGCGACTGGGAATGGCTGGGGGTGATGAGCTGCTGGGCTGGGGGTGGCTTTCGGGCAGGATGCTGGATCGGCAGCAGGCAGGGTGGCTTTCCATGGGCAACCCTGCAGTGGGGCTGTGCTGGACGTGCTGGCTTGGCAGTGAGTGCTGGTCCCCTCCAGCCCTGCCTCTGCCACCTGCCTCCTTTTTTCCCCAGCCCATGAGCACAACTGAAACTTGCTGCAGCAATGGGACTGGCTGGCACAGGAATCACCGCTTCCCCTGGTGCCTGGGGGAATAGCTCCCAGTAAGCCCAGTGGACCAGAGAATCTTGAGAGGTTTTGGGCGCAGGTCTTGCTGCCCAGTTCCAAACCCCAAACTAGTTCCAGGTTTTCCCTGGAGCATCCCAGGTGGGGTCTACTGGTCCCCACCAGCCGTTCTGACCTGGCACCCCCACTCCAGCCCTGACCCAACTCCACTGGTCATTTTATTTCAGGTGATTTTGAATTCAGCAGAGAATCAGGACCCAAGTGGAAACGCCTGATGCTGGGCTTTGCTTTGCTGGTGAAACCACGGGCTTTTGTTACTGGCTCTTTAGCAGGCAGGATTTCTTTTTTTGGGGGCTGGATATATTTCTGGCAAGTAAAATGACGGATGCTCTGTTTCGTTTCCAGTGGCAGCGTTTCAGATTCCTTGCTCCAGGGCAGGAGCTGAAGGAACTCCGATTCTGGAGCAGCCCTGGTACCTTGGCAGCTTAAAGGCCACAGGGTTTGGTTGAATGACAAGTGGTGCTGAGCTTGGGGAAAGCTCGGGAGAGGTGGTTTTCTGCGGTGTGCCTTCCATCTCTTGCAGGAGTGAAAGCTGCCGTATAAGGAGGCAGCTTTTTATTGTCTTTGTGGTTTTCAGGAAGACTGGGTGGTGGTAGAAAGGCAATGCACAGAAGGATGGCAAGTCCTGCCTGGCCAGTGAGCGGAGATGCTCTCTGAGTCGATGCCAGGTAGCTGGGGAGAAGTGCAAAGTCTTGGGGCATGGCCATGCATCTTCTCCCTGGGAGCTCTTGGCTGCCTCTTACCCCAGCTCTGCCCACACTGCAGCCGGCTTGGCGGCCAGGTGCGGATCCTGGGGGATGGGTGAGCAGCATTCCGCAGCATTGGCCAGCCCATGCCATTGAGGAGGATGGGACCTGCTGGGTGGGCTTGGCTGCTGTCTGGGTTGTGCAGTGCTGGGGATGAAGCATGAAGGATGGAGGTCCGCAGCCTGGGGTGATGAGGACAGGTTGGAGACCCGCCTTTGGGAGGCTCCTCAGTCTTTTTTGGCCCATCTGGATGGACCTGTGGCGCTGGGCTGGCAGGGCTTGGGATGGTGCTGGCCGTGGGCAGAGTTTGCCCATCCCCACAGGCGCTCCCCTGTGCGTCCTTGTGCTGCTGGAGATGACCTCTGTGCAGGAGGGTGCTGGCAGCTAGGAAGAAAGACCTGCCCCCAAAAACCTCTCAAGCCTCTCTGGTCCACTGGGCTTACTGGGCTTACTGGGAGTGATTCCCCCAGGCACCAAGGGAGGCAGTGAAGCTTGGGCCGGCCAGCCTCATCACTGCAGAGAGTTTTGACTGTGCTCAACAAGGCTGTGGGGCTGGGAGGAGACTGACCCAGACTCCCCAAAGGCTGTGGGGTGCCCCACTGCCCCCTCCCAAAGCTGAGCTGATCTTCTTCCTCCCACCAAGCCCTGGCGAAGCAGCCTTCCTCCTCTTTCTCATCTTCCTCCTATTTCCCTCCTGCCAGTGAGGCCAAGCAAAATGCGGTGCTGACCAAAAATAACAACCGCCGTCAGATCCAGACAATGGATAAACCCCCGGCGAGGGCGAGGTCGACCCGAATCCTCCCAGAGGAAGACGGGATTATTCGCCATCCTCCTAGACATCTGTCAATAGCTGCTGTTTGTGGACCCTGGCAGCTTTCCGACGGTGCTGCCGCCTTCCTGGTGGCAAAAGCGATTCCTCCAAAGCAGTCGCCTTCAGGAGCGGGCACTTGCGGGGGGCTGGGGTGGATCGCATGGTTTAATCCCACCAGCACAGTGGGGACCCAGCTCTCCAGGGTGTTCCTGGTGTGAGCGGTGGAGATGCCTCTTGGATGCCAATGTCTTTCAG
This sequence comes from Caprimulgus europaeus, assembly GCA_907165065.1. The sequence goes on along the minus strand of OU015531.1, from coordinate 30,137,297 downwards.
CTCACAGAGCAGTGACCAGCTGGGCTGGGTGCTCACCGCACCCTTGCTTGCACAGCTCCTGCCTCACTACCCTGTGCTCACTTGGTTTGTGGTGGCCTTGCCCCGCTGCCTTGGAGGTGGGGGTCTCATCACTAAGGACCATGAGGTCCCCACCACCCATTAATAGCCAAACTCAAATGCACTGATCTGGCCCAGCACTCTTGAGCAAGTGCTCCCACTGCCAATGTGCTTCTTGCTCACCAGCGGTGACGGTGACCCAAGTGCTGGCATGGGTACATGGCCCTTCCCACTGCTGATTCTTCTGGGATATGGAGCAGCTCCTTGGTTTGTGCTCTGCCACCACAGAGCTGCCTGGTGATATGTGGAGGGATGACGTTTTGAGAGCTCTAGATGCACAAGGGGAGCTCTCCAGGCTGGAGCTCCTCTTGGAGGTGGCACTAATGGACCTGGGCACCATTGGAGGTGGCACTTGGAGGTGATATGGATGGATTTGAGGCTCCTCGCCATCAAATACACCCTGTAGGTTTTGTAGGCTACAAAACCTACAGGGCTGTGTAGGCTTTGTAGGCTGTGCCTACAACTTTTTATTTTATTTTTAATTAACTTCTCAGAGCTCTGTGCCTGCTGATCGGTCTCTCCGTGACCTGGTTATCGTTCAGACCCCAAGTAATTGATGCTGTAATCACCCCATCTGTTAATGGGAGCAATTCGCACATCTTAGCTTGGCTTTGGTGAGGCTGTGAGTGGGTCTCCCCCGGATGAAGCCTTGCCTGGGCCCCCGCAGCCCTTTGCAGTGGCTCTGGTGGCTCTTGCCAGGATGCCCATTGGTGCTGACATCTGCCGCTGGGCACCACCTGCCCCCTGGCCCCAAGATCTACTGAACATTGCAACCCTGAAATCACCTTAGGGACCTCCGTCCATTGGGAGGGACAGTGGGGACTAGCTGGCCCAAAGAGTTGGCATCCCTCCAGGGTGGTCTGAGGGGGCTTTGGAGGGTTCTGCTGGGCTGGGAGCAGTGCCTCATCTGTGGGGGGGGCAGGGCGATGCCAAGCTGGGGGGGAGTGGGTGAATGACAGAGAGCCGTGCCACCACGCGTGAATGTCAGATGCAGCTTGGCTGCGAGCTGGGCTCATGTGAGTGCAGATCTGTTCAATCCCATTTGGAAGGGGGGGAGAAGCGGGGAGGGGGGCCCTTCCTGAGGCTCAATCTGGTAGGTTTTAGTTACAGTCGTTTTTGTATTTGGGCAGCGAATTGGCAAAGCTTTGGCACAGGGGGAGATGGATGAGCACCGGGGAGGTGAGGCTGCCAAACCTCTCTCGTCTCCCCGAATTGAGAAAAAGGGGGGGGTCACACAGGTGGGTGCAGCCCCCCAGGCTGAGCAGCGTGGCCATCACCCGGCTCTCTGGGAAGCAGCTGGGAGAGCGGAGGAGGGGAGGAGGTGGCTGGCATTGTCCGCAGGGCACCTGCAGCCCTGCACTGCTCGGGTGGACGCTTCAAATCGTGTTATCTCCATAACCGCCCGGCTCTGGCCGCGCAGAGTGGCAGCAGAGATAAGTGGATTTCCAGGGAGTGCCTGGTCGTCTGACATTTAAGACTCTAATCCGTAACCACCACCCCACAGAGGCAGGACACAGCCACGTTGCACAGCCGGGCAGTATGGGCACAGGTTGGTCCCTGCAGTGGTGGCTCTGGCTGTGCTGGTACTGCAGCTCACTGGGGAGGCAGGCTGTGCAGGGGGCCAGCTGTGAGGTTCAGTGATATGCATGGAGGTGGTGGTGTCCCTGAGGACATCCTTGGCCTCCCTTGGAAGCCCAGGCCATGTTAGTGATAGGCTCTGCCTTGCTTGGGTTCATTTGCCCAGGTTGGGTGTTGCTTCATGGCTGTGCCATACTGGCATGGTGTGCCAGCAGGTTGGGAAGCCCACAGTAGCCATGGTGTTACATGTGGAAAGCCACCACCAGTGGGGAAAAAATATGTCTTTGCTGGAGCCCTGGTGTAGGGAGACCAGCTGGGGAGGTGGCATCACCTCCTGCCTGCTCAGCTGGGCATCTGCGGGACAGCAGTGTGGTTGCACAGCACCATCCCTGGAGGATGTGCCTGGCAAGGCATGTCTCTGGCCCTTGCTGGCCAGGCTGTGTCTGCGTCCAGAGCTGCTCTTGGGAGGCACCACCAGAGGAGAGTGGCTGCCTACAAAGAGGAGACAGGTGAAAGCTACTCAGTGCACCATGATGTTTTGCCATCTGCTTCCAGGGCTAGGTCCAGATGCTGGATTTAATCTTCCATAGCCTATTTAATTCAGGAGTTGGCTTCTTAATGTCCCTCAGTGCCACCTCGGCAGCAGAGATGAGCAAAGCGGCTGCCACAACTCACCCTTCAAAGGCTGTTCTGGAGCACGGGAGATGAACTGTCTCCCTGTATGTTGTCCATCTGGTCATACTTCTGGCTGGTTAACCTGCAAACACCCAAAGTGAGGCTTAGCATTTACTGCCCAAACCTCCCCTGGGCCTAGGTGCCTCTCTTGATGCCTGGAGGAAATGTAGTGGGTGATGGTAACTTCTGTAGTACATCCAGGAATTGATCTTCTGGCTGGACCAGTTTTTGGGAGGATGAATGTGAAGAGCAGAGCTTGGGAGCTGTTGGGTTGACAGAGGTGATGGCTTGCAAACTATGTAGGTGAAGGACATCCTTGTCTTTGCCTCAGGGTGCCTGTGCCTGGTTATCAGGCACCATGTTCTCCCTGAATGGGTGGTCTGCAGAAGATATTCAGCCTTGGAAGATCGCAACTTTATTTGCTCTCTTGGTTCACTTTATTTCCCCATGTGGCTTTGGCAGAAGCAGTAGACCAGAGGTGATGCTGCCGTGTGTCTCTGACCTGCCAGCAGTCCCTGTGGCCGGCCAGCTCTCACCTGGCTGAGTTCCTGGCATCTTGAGACTTGATGGTGCTTCCTTCTGTGGTTGAGGAGGTCCAGTAGCCCTTTGGTCTAGCATCTGCTGCCTGACTTGTAGTCAGTGTGGCTGTGATGAGATGCCACCACCAGCTTTCAATTGACCTGTGTCACCTGGTGGAGGGAGCAGCAGGTTCAATACCTGGGAGCTGAGTTGGGTGTTGTGGCACTGGGGTTTGAGCTGCTTTGAATCTTGTTCTGATGGTGCTTGTTCTCCTGAGCCTTTGACCTCTGTTGCAGCTGGACCCTCTGACCTAGGGCAGTGGTCCTGTTCTACCTGCTGGCTTTTCTCATCCCAGGGTGTGTTTCAGACACCAGGATGTCTCAAGGGTGTCTTGGGCCTCCCCAAACATTGCTCCCACCACCCATGGCCCCACAGTCCTGGCCATCCCAAGGTCCTGTCCATGGCTGTTGGCCAGGGTGGTTGAAGAGCGCAGGACTCATCTCTGGCCCCTCTCTGGAGCTGTGAGTGGTACCTCCAGCTGGGAAGGTACCTCCAGCTGCAGGCTCCCTCGACCTACACCCTTCCTCGCATGCCTTGGAGGGGGGCAAGTGCTGGTGGTGGGTGCCCTCCTTAGGCCTCCATGGCATGACTGAGTCTGTCCATTTGTCTGTCCATTGCCAGGGCTTTGCTAAGGAGGTGGGGACCATGCTGGGCAGGCAGCCACGTGGCGAGGGGGAGGAAGTGGGGACAAAAACCTGGCGGAGGGGACAATTACCGCCTTTCTTGAGGCTGAAAAGATGCCTGGGTCCCTTCCGTCCTCATCCTTCGTCTGCTCCAGGCAGACAAAGCCGCCACCCTGGTGCCCACCCAACGCCCAGGGATTAGAAAAAAGCTGAACTTTTATTTTCTCCCTTTGTCTCCAGAGCCCGGGAGCAGCTCGGCTTCGGCTTTGCTGCTTTCTTCTTCCTTTACAGCTGTGTCTGTGCACGGCTGACCGACCGGAGGCTTTTCCGGGAGGAGGTTGATTTATTTAAAATTAAAGGAAAGCAGAAGTTGGTTCTCAAAGACGAGACTTTTTTCCGTTGGTAGGAGCTGATGGCTTTCCAGTGATGCAGTGAATACAGGGGAGTGAGCAGGAAAGCGCAGCTTGTCTTTTTTTTTACGAGAAGCGAAGCTCCTATCTGCTTCCCTTTGATGGTGAATGGTGCCCACAATCAGGGAGACTCTCAGTCCATCAGCTGGCAACGGTTCCTCCAGGTGCTGGACCACCAGAAATCCTTTTTCAACCTTTATTTTTTGGAGTTGTTAGGACTATTGCAATGTGGTCCCCAAGGTGAACCTGTGACCAAAGAAGCAGGGACCCCCAGGGCAGAGCAAAGTGGGGTTGTGGGGTGGTGCTGGGCTGTGCTCTGGGGGAAAGCCCTGGGGTGAGGAGAGATCCTTCTCCACCCTGGACCATGGGAGAGGGCTGCTGCCTTGCCACAGCCAAGCATCCAGTTTTTTGGGGTGACCAGTGGAAATGGGTCTTGGTGGGAGTGAGGAGGGCAAAGTGGGTGATACCCAAGTGATGTGCTTGCTTGGGTGCTGTAGCTTACTGGTCACTTGAGCTGCAGGGCAACAGGTTTCCAGGCCCCATGGCCTCAGCCTGAGCCTGGCAGAGGGGTTGCAGGGGATAAGCAGGATCCTGCAAAGGGCTGGGGACCTCCTGGGTGTGGGCTGGGGCCTCCTGACCTTGGTTGTGTCCCTTTGAACCCTGGCATCCCTCCAGGCTGCTAAGCTGCCTGGTGCAAAGACTGGAGCAAGGGAGTCCATCACGTGCCCCTTAATGCCACCGCCGGGACTAAGCACCTTCTGACAGGGACCCAGATGACGCTGCCCAGTGCCTTCGCCAGGGGGCCAGAAAAGGGGCAGAAACAGGATGGGGGGAGCCCTCATGGTCTTTACTCAGGTCAATCATAAAGAAGGGATTAAGATCATTAATTCCTCCCCCCGCTGCAATTAGCAACCCAGCCACACAGAGGCTGGCAAGGAGCAGCTGAGATGTTTGCTGCGATGGGTGGTCCCCCAGTGTTGGGCTGGAGGGGACCCCCTCTGTGTGCAAATTAGCCAGACATCCCAGAGTAATCAGGTCCTGGGGTCCCTGGAGGGAAGACAGCATGGGGAAAGACCTGTCCCACCTGGCATGGCCACATTGCCCGGTGCCTGCTGCCACGGAGGAGCGTGGTCCAGGGGAGCTGGAGGGCAGAGCTAAGCAGTTGCAGATGGTGGGAGCTGGTGGAGGCAGAGTGGCAGTGGGAACAATGGTGGGATTATGCAGTGACACTGCTCGGCACAGCTCGGCACGGCTTGGCACAGCACCCCGCACCAGCAGCTGAGCACTGCCTTGCACCGCTGAGGCTGAGAGGGGACATGGCAGTGTGCTCCTTGTCCACAGGGGTGACAGGGTGGGCCGGGATGGCCTCATCCTGCAGTGCCACCCACCACAGCAGTGGGTGCTCAGGGGACCATGCTCCAGGCTCTGCAGCCATCAGCCCTGGTGCGTGAAGATGGCAACTGGTGGGGGCTTGGCACCCATTTGATGTGGCAGAGTGGGACCAGCAGGCAGCTGCCCATTAGAGCCAGCTGGGGAGGGCTGGCTGGTGTGGCTGGCTGTGGAGGAATCATAGACTGGTTTGGGTTGGAAGGGATCTTAAAGCTCATCCAGTTCCAGCCCCTCTGCCATGAGCAGGGACACCTTCCACTAGGCCAGACTGCTCAAAGCCTCACTGATAGAGGTGGCAACCATGGCATGCCTCCAGCCAGTGTTCTCCCCTCTTCAGCACCCAGACCCTGCTATCCTGTGCTGTGGGGCTTGGAGGGGTCCTCGGTGTGGTGGTGAGCCCCACATGGGCATGACTCAGGCTGTTGGCCCGGGCGATGTGAGGCACACTTCTCGTCTTGGCTGGAGACCCCCAGTTAACGCCGCAGCAGCACCGCAGGTCAGCGTTACTGACACCCCAAGGCAAGCAGGCCGGCTGGTAAATCCCTGGCTGATCTGGCTGGTGCTTGGCTCCCTGCTTGGGGCTGTCATGCCGTGGGGCGGAAGAGCCGCAGGGCCACAGGAAAGGCAGCCGCGGGCAGGCATGAGATAACACGCCCGGGAGGTTTTATCTCACATCCTCCCATCCGGTGCTTTTCCTGCCATGCTCCCTGCTCCGGCCCCAGCACCCGTGTGTGTTCAACATGAAGGTGTGACCCATCCTAATGCCACCAGGGATGAGTCCCCCACCTCCCTGGCAGCCGGGGATGGGTGCCCCAGCTGCACAGCAGTGGCTTGCCCACCCTCCCGGCACCCATTTGGGTGCACCCCAGCCTCACCACTGCCCAGCGTATCCCTGCCTGGCGTGGAGTGCGATGCTCAGGGAAGGGCCGTCCATCCTGCCACTGCAGCCCTCCCTCCCCGTGTGGCCTGGTGAGCTCCAGGCTGGAACCCAAGCCCGGCATCGATCCATGCTGCATCTGAAAGCCCGCAGCAGCTGAAGCAAGCGATTTTTAGAGTGAGGGCGGGGGGATTTCTCCACAGGCGAGCCGGCTCTGGCACTGGAGTGAGATGGGTTGTCTTCCTCTGCCAGTACCATAGTGGTTGGTGCAGGGACCTTGCCCCCGTCAGCATTTTAACAGCGATGGCAGCAACTCGGCTGCCAAGCCATGTCCATGGGGAAGGCTCTTGGGCTGTAGTGGGGTTGCTGGGGTTGCATCATGGCTTGGCTGTGATGAAGGGGACACAAAAGGTGATGGATGAGCAGGAGTGGGGTGCAGGGGGTGCAAGGATGCCTCTCACTGTGCTGCAGTACCTTTGGGCAGGAGCAAGGGTCTCAGCAGAGCTTTCCGCACGTGGCCACATCCCTGCCTGGACATCCAAGTGAGCCAGGATGGAGGGATGGGATAGCCACAATGGAAGTATGGGGTAGGTGAGGGGCCTCCTCCCAGCGCTGCCCTCCCCCAGCTGCTGCCGGGGTGGGGACGTGGGTTCCTGCTCCACTAAGCCCTACAGCTTTTCTCCTCTAAAGCCTGATTACTCCATCGGTGCCTGTGCATGTGTGCGTGTGTGCGTGCTCAGGAAGGGAGGAGGAGGAATTTCACAACAGCAAGTGTTTGCAGCCACACTGGGCCCATCTGCCCCAGAGCCGCCCCAAGGACAGCCACCCTCCGGGGAACGGCACTGAGAGGGGCTCTCGCCATTGCTGCTGAGCCCCTGCCTCAGCTGGAGCGACTGGGCGCATGGTGGGCATGCGGGCAGGATGCACCGTGGCATGGCAGGTGGTCAGCACTGGGGCTTGGAGGTGGACAACGTGGCTCCCAGTGGGGTTTGAAGGTGGACGCTGCAGCTCCTCATGGGGCTTGGAAGGGGACACTGCAGCTTCCTGTGGGGTTTGGAGGTGGACATTATGACTGCCCGTGGGTTTTGGAGGTGGATGCTGCAGGGGCTTGGAGGTGGACATTGCAGCTCTTGGTGGGGTTTGTAGGTGGACACTGCAGCTCTTGGTGGGGTTTAGAGGTGGATGCTGTGGCTCTCTGTGGGGCTTGGAGGCAGATGCTGCAGCTCCCCACATGGCTTCCTTCCCCTGCCTAGTGCTGGTTTGCAGTGCTGGCCTGAGGACAAAGGTCCAGGAGGAGGAAGACCATGAGGAGGGTGAAGGGTGCAGCCTAGCCTGATCTGGGTGAGCAGCAGCATCCTGAGGGGGTGTGGGAGGCAGGTCACAGCCCTGCAACCTGCTGCCTCCATCGCACCTGGCTGGGGGGACACAGGCAGCTGCAGGGTGGAGACCAGGTACCACTCTCACGAGCTCTGGCTGCTGGCTTAGAGGTGTCCTGTGGGCACCCGCAATCCCATCTGGTGTGGGTGCCACATGCTGCTGGAGCAGAGCAGGAGATGGGCCCTGGAGCTGCAGTCCCTGGGGGAGGAGAGCTGGGCACAGAGAGCCTTTAGGCATCAGAGTGCCATTGCCACCAGGCCTGTCACCCCCATTTCTGTATGGATGACGACCCTTTTAAAGAGCAGCGGAACGGATCTCCAATGAGGTCCATTCCCTGGAGTTTCTTTGTTCTCGATGCTGAGACTTTCATGGCAGAGGGAGGAAGAGCCGCTTTGAAAAGCCCATTGGCTCTTGCCAGCACTCACTCTCTTTTCTTCTCTACTTCCAGAGCCGCGTGTTGTGTACCAGAGCCACAGAGTATGTCTTTGCACTGAGGTTGGACTGAAGTCCTCTGCAGCCAACGCTGGAGGAGACGTCCTGTTGATGAGCATTCCTGTCTGAGCTTTCTGTGGTGGCTGGCGGGCTGGTGCTACCTGAAGGGCTTTGGTGTTGGGGGTGGGATTTTGGGGGGTTTTTTTGGGGGGGATTATTTTTTTTTTTTACTTTGGGTTTGGTTTTGTTGCTGTGCTCTGGGCACCATGTCAAATTCGGGCTCCCATCAAGACACTGGGAACAAGCCAGAGACAGAAAAAAATAACCAAGATGACTCTCAACCCCCTGTCAACTCCGAGAGGAGGAACAAAAGTGGAATAATAAGTGAACCTTTGAACAAAAGTCTTAAAAAGTCCCGTCCACTCTCCCACTATTCCACCTTTGGTAGCAGCAGCTCGGTAAGCGAACATTCAGAGAAAGGCAACCCCTTAGCTAATGGCAACGAAGCGACTGTGGATAAAAGTCATTCTACCTCAAAGCACAAAAACATCTCTAGTATGCTGAGCAAATTAGACCGGGTGTCAGAGATCTCCTTAGAAGGACAGACAGCCCTACAACAGTTTGCTCAGTCAACAGAAATGCTCAAAAGAGTGGTACAGGAGCATCTTCCTCTAGCAAGCGACCACGGGACTGGTATCTCTGACATGGAGGCCGTCTCAGCTGCAGAGACAATGAACGGCCCCTCTGATTTTCCTTACCTGGGGGCTTTTCCCATCAACCCAGGCCTTTTCATTATGACCCCTGCCGGCGTGTTTCTGGCAGAGAGCGCGCTCCATATGGCTGGCTTGGCAGAGTATCCCATGCAGAATGAGTTGGCATCTGCCATCAATTCGGGGAAAAAGAAACGGAAAAGATGTGGCATGTGCCCGCCCTGCCGAAGACGGATAAACTGCGAGCAGTGCAGCAGTTGTAGGAATCGCAAAACTGGCCACCAGATTTGCAAATTCCGAAAATGTGAAGAACTCAAAAAGAAGCCTTCTGCAGCACTGGAGGTAACCAGCCCCTCTCAGGCACCCTAACCCCTCCTTGGGCTGCCTTCCTGGGTTTGGATCTTGCCCTAGATAATAAAACACCTGGTACTTCTTACTTTTTTATTTTTCCCTTTTCCATTAACGGTTCTCACCGTGAGATGTGTGCTCTGCCCAGTGTCCCCAGTCCCCACCCTCTCTTACTTACTGGGGTTGATTGGCTTGGGGAGGAGGGCTGGGGTCTCTCCCTGGGGTCTCTGAGCATGTTGGGTTTCACTCTCCCCTTTTCTGGCACGGGCAGCAGCAAGTTTCTGCTTGAGTTTCAGTGCTGGCATCCCTTGTCCTGGTTGGTCTTGGGCTTCTAACCCAGTGATCAGGTCAGAGGATGGGGAGGCAGGAGGCAGCTTTTCAGGGCAGAGCTTGGGGATAATCGGTGACGGTGGAACCCATGGCCATAGTGCAGCTGGAGCCTGGCCCTTAGCTCACTCCACTCCGAGCAGCAGAGTGGTGTCTGGTTTTGCGTGGTGAAGAGCCACAGTGTGCGCTGGGCAGCATCTCCCGTGCTGTGGCCATTCAGGGCCTTCTTGGCCAGCACCAGTCAGGATAAGTCCATAAGGCACTAGCCACGTTTCCCAGTGGCACTGAGCTGCAGTCCCTGTGGGCAATGCGCTGGCGACAGCGCCCGACTGAGCCAGGAGCACTGCGCGCCTGCTGCACCTGCCGGCATGGGAATACCCAGGTCACAGAATCACACAGAATCACAGAATTGCCTCGATTGGAAAAGCCCTTTAAGATAATCAAGTCCAATCATTAACCCAACACTGACAAGTCCTCGATTAAACCATGTCCCTCAGCACTTCACAACTCTTCAATCCCTCCAGGGATGGGGACTCCACCATTGCCCTGGGCAACCCCTGCCAATGCCTGAGAACCCTTTCAGCAAAGAAATTCTTCCTCACATCCAATCTCAACTGCCCTTGGCACAACTTCAGGCCATTTCCTCTTGTCCTGTCACTTGTTGCTTGGTTGAACAGACCCACCCCCACCTCTCTACACCCTCCTTTCAGGGAGTTGGAGACAGCCAGAAGGTCTCCCCTCAGCCTCCTTTTCTCCAGGCTCAACAACGCCAGTTCCCTTGGCCATGAACTCATCACACTTGTGCTCCAGACCCTTCCCCAGCTCTGTTGCCCTTCTCTGGACACGCTCCAGCACCTCCATGTCCTTCTTGGAGTGAGGGGCCCAAAACTGAACCTAGCACTTGAGGTGCAGCCTCACCAGTGCCTGGTCCCCTGGTGTGAGGCTCTGGGGTGGTACTCAGGCTGTCACTACCCACCATGGTCCAGTCATGGGTGTTGCAAGCTGCCATTGGGTTGGGATGCCACCTTGCCAAATCCACCAGGGAGGTGCAATATTTGTGTGAGGAGCACAGGAAAAGTCTGGTGACTCAGGTTGTTGCATGGGTCTGAAATTCAGTTTGGGCCATGGGCAGCTGCTGGTGTCATGACATGGTGTGGCACAGCATGGCATGGCATGGATGACACCTGGGTGCTATCAGTGCTGGGATGAGGTGCAGGGGTGGTGCATGGGCAGAGCCTGCCTCTTGCTGCACACCTGTGGATGCTCTGAGCCAAGTCCTGTTGACTGGGTCCCCCACATGTTGTGCTTAAGCTGGGTTTGATTTTTCCAGGAACTGATCACACCATAAACTGTGCTGGCATACTTCTGCCACTGAGTGCATCCTGAGAGCCCACAAAGGCTAAAAAGTCACCTGGACATCAGCTGGATCACATATCCTGGCACGAAGGCATTGCCCATCCTCTGGTCGTCCCAAAGTGACAACCCACCATTTTCTTAGCCATGTTCTATATTTTTCAATTAGCATCATCTCTGAATGAATAGTGAAGGGGAGAAAAAAATATCTATTTGGGCAGAGGGGATGGGGAGAGAGGGACTGTGTCTTTCAAAAACCACTGTATTGCTAAATTATATTCTTGTTCTAATTTGCTGAGTCAGTGATCTGGAAAAAGGGAGAAAGGGAAAAAAAAAGTTCATCTCTTCCAAAGAGTCCTAAAGCAGGTCAATAGGCTCGGAGCTCGCAGCAGCTGGAGGAGTCGCTCCCTTCTCCCTGCTGGACCCAGGGATGATAAATAGCACTGGAAGGCCATAAAACAGTCACCCCCTTGATTGTTTTCCCCATCCTACAGCTGGCTGAGAAATTGGAGCCACTGAAATAGGGCTCTTCATGTTCTAGAGTTGGGCTCCACCAAAGATAGATCCCTGTGCCTCCTGGACACAGCCATAGGTGTATTGAGGCTGAAAAGAGATGTTGTGCTGGTGGGGATGGACACCTGGGCAGATGTGGGTTGCTCTAGGGCATCACCATCCCCTTTTCAGAGCAGATCCTTCCCTCTCTCAGGATATCCACTTGCACCGTGTGTTGGCTTTGGTAGGGCTGAGCAAGATTGTGGCTGTATGTGGCTGAGACAGGGACGCTGGAACCCCAGCTGATGTCCCAGGGTCACCTGGGTCAATGTCTGGGTTGTTAAACCTCACCTATACATCAACCAGCCTTGGTAATGCATAGCGTTGGGTCAGCCCTAGGGCAACCACCAGCACCTGCCTTGTGGTGGACACCTGTTTGGAGGTGCTGGTGACCAGGATGCAGAACTGCTGCCAGCTCTGCAGCTCTGTGAACTGCTGGTCCTGGTGGGGTGCCATCACAGTGTAGTGCTTGATACCAGGACAGGAGGGACCATTCAGTGACCCTTTATGTGCAGCTGAAAAATTCATAGGGCTTTGTGAAGCATCGCCCCCATCTGTGACGAGCTGTGCCATTGCCCAGGAGAAGAGCAGGTGGCACTGACTCTGGTCTGCCAGCCTGATGCATCCAGAGGAGCGTCCTTGGAGAGCTCGGACAGGGGCCACAGCTGTGATTAAGTGTTGGATCTAAAATCAGGCAGTGAAAAAAAAATAGAATTAAACCTTTATGGTGGCATTAAAAAAATGGGCTAAATCCCTCTGCCACCGTTAAGCTTTATTTGCACATCTCCCGATCCTGAATAACTGGTCGTTGCTGGTGTCCCGGTGCAATGGTGGCTGGTGGAGGCTCTAAGACTGTTGAGGCAGGTCAGATGCTCGGAGCAGGCAGCAGCACATCCCTGCAGCAACCAGGCTCCTCTGGGCACTGCCAGCCCAAGCAGCCTGGGCTTATCTCCAGAGCTGTAGGTCACACGAAGGCCATGAATAGTCAGGATTTGACTCAACAGAGCTGTCCTCCATCTGGACAAAGCCTTGGTGAAGTGCCTTTGTACCCCAGCTAGCGCTGGTGTGAGGGTTACTGCCACCCTCATGGGAGTTTCATGGAGAGAGACTTTTCACCAAGGCTTGTTGTGACAGGACAAGGGGCTATGGTTTTAAACTGGAAGAGGGCAGAGTTAGGTTGTTGGACGTAAAGAAGAAATGTTTTATGGTGAAGGTGGTGAGACACTGAACTGGTCACCCAGAGAAGTTGTGGATGCCCCATCACTGAAAGGGATCAAGGTCAGGTTGGGTGGGGCTTTGAGGAACCTGATCTAGTGAAAGATGTCCCTGTGCATGACAGGGGGATTGGACTGGGTGATCTGTGAAGGTCCCTTCCAACACAAATGGTTGTATGATTCTATGATAGTGGGGATGAGGGGGGATCTTATCCTGGGTGTCCACATTAGAGCTGGTTGTCCATCTTCCTTTAATAATGAAGGAGCAGAGGGGTTTAAAGTGATCTGTATCAGACATCTCCTTCCAGACCCATTAGGAGCCCCCTCTCCCCTTGTTCCTCACTCCTGGGATGATGTATCTGAGTAGGTGGCCCTTGCTGGCAAGTCTGCCATGCTCTGCCCCACCACTTCTGCATCTGGAGCCTTGGGTGGGATCCAGCATGGGCAGTGTGCTGTGCCACAGCCCCATGCATCATTGACCAGAAGCACTTGTGTCTTCCTCAGATGCCCGATTGCATATTGTGGAGACCTTTGGGGAGGTGGTGATACTTGCAGCGCTCTGTTCACTGATTGCCCCAACTCAGTTTGCCCCAAAGACCAGATGTGGGCCGAGAGCAGAAGGTGCAGTCTGTCATCAGCCTAACTGGGCACCATCATCTCTTGCCCATTCTCGTCCTTTGCCCCCTCTCCCCTTGCCCAAGCTGCATGTTTGGGTTGTGGTGCTGTGGAAGTGAGTCCGTTGGGATCTTTGCCTCAGGAGTGGGAGGATATGCTGCCCTGGTTATTCATTGAGGCTTGGTGGGTGTCTTGATCCAAGAGAAGGACCTGATGAGATCCAGCTGGCTCCTGCGTGGGGTTAGGGACCTGAATGTGACATGGTTTTGACTCTTGGGACAACACATGAGGTGCCCTAGCCCTGCACATGGTCTCAATGCTGGGAGCTGGTGCTGGGGCTGACTGCCCCTGCCACCACCCCATGGTAGCCCAGCCTGCTGCCTGTCGCTGCAGCCTGTGGCTTGTTTCGCATTGGTGTCCCTTGCTTGTTTGGAGATGCAGGAACTGAAGGGTCCTCTGAGGCACATCCTCTTGGTGACTGTGCGGTCCTATCTGCTTGGCTAGCATGGCTTAGCCTTGCCTGGGAGCTCTTGGCATTGAGAGATGTGGTCCTTGCATACTCCAACCATGGTCTCATGAAAGTTGCATGGGCTTCCCACCCCATACAGATGGGAAATGTCCCAGGTTCTCCTTCCAGAGGAGTTGGGGCCGTTGCCCCACACCACCTTTCCTGGAGGTGGCTTCAAAGAGGTTTAGTCTGTTGTTGGGCGCTTTGTTGGGTGTGGGATTGAGCCTGGTGGGACTCATCCCTCTTCTCCTGTGAGAAGCCAAGAGGTCTCCGGTGGTGCCCAGGGCTGCTCTGTTGGGGACAGGGTTGTTCATCATGGCTGGGTAGCAGCAGGATGATGTCTCCTGTGTCCCAAGCAGCTCCCAGGTCTGGTGGCCCCAAGCCTGGCCAACTCACTCCCTGCCTCAGTTTCCCCCCAAGTGCCCTACTAAACCTATCTGATGGCTGAGCTCCTGTTGACTGGGTGTCCATCTGTCTGTGGCAGGGGAGGCGAGGGCTGGCAGTGAGGGGGCCACTGTGCCGGGCCATACTGGCTCACTGTGGCCCGGCCATTGTGGTTGCTATCGGCCAGAGGGGAAGTCAGGGGCCGCATCATTGTGCCGGCTGCATTGTGGGGACATGGGAACAATGGCCCAGCTACTGTGCCAGGTGGCCTGCTGGGGAGGGGGCCAGTGGTGGGGGGAACCCAGTCTCCCTCCGGCCGGCATCCTGGCATTTGCCAGCTGGCTGGAAACTTTGGGATGCACGGCTGCATCCAGAGGATGGAGCCCAGGCTGGATCCATCCCCAGGCCGGTGACTGGGGTACCGAGATGGGGATGGGGGTGGGGGTGGTCATGGGTGCACAATCGTGGTGCCTCGCAGCTGTGCCGGACCCGACCTAATGCCTTGTTCCCTCCTCTTCTGTCCCCCTCCCTGTCTCTCTTCCTTTCCAGAAGGTGATGCTTCCTACAGGAGCTGCGTTCAGATGGTTCCAGTAGGAATGGGAATCCCAAAGCTCTGTCATCCAAGTGCAATGTCACTGCTTGCTTGTGTTGTCTCAGGCAAGGAATTTTTGGCTGAAATGAATGGATGCACCTGTGTCTCTTTAGAACCAAAAATATTTTCTCGCAAATCTCATTCCTGTTTTTATATATTTTTTTTGGCGTTTGTTTTAACATCTTTGAGTCCTAGTCATACATTTAACTGCTTTTCAAATAAAAATAATTAAAAGAAAAAAACAATGGATCTGTAAAGTACCAAGACTTAATAGACAGAGTATGGACAATCAGTTTCTTTCTGTGTTTTGGTGTTGATGTTGTTTATGTGTGAAAGATGCAGTACTTGTGTAGGGAATGTAAATTTACAGTAACCTTTTAAAATCTAGTTACTAATAAGCACTACTGTAATTTAGCACAGTTGTTTAATTGCACCCTCATTTATACTTTTTATTTGATTCTTTCCCATCATACAATAGAGTGGATAGTTTCTAGAATGCCTCAACTTCATGTTTATAAATGAGAATATGTTTAAAGCGATGTAGTATCCCTTTTCCTAACCATTCACCTATGTAAGTTTAACCCACAAGAGGTTCAGTATAAAAGGTGGAAGAAAACAATTGCTACACAACTGTCGGTCTTTGAAAAAGGAAAAATGAATTTAAAAAAAAAAGAAAAAAAGGAAAAAAAAATCATTGTTAGTTTATTAATATAGAACAAGAAACACTGCGTACAGAAAAACCTCCTAATTGCAATGGTTTACTCCTAGAAGTAATTTTTGTAAACTTACTGATGTTAAAATCAAAATAAAAATATTGCAGGACCTGTGCTGAAGCAGTTATGAAAAGTGATATTTCTCTTCTGTTCAAATCCCCGTCTCTCCAGCTCTCTACATCATTAAATTGAAATGCTGTTTGTAATGTTTTAGCGATCCAGGCTGTTTTTGTGAATAAAATGAATGCATGTTTTGTGTCATGATTTATAGCTTTGTTATTTCTCTCCCATCCCTCTTCCCAGCCATCCGGTCCCAATGGTGGCTGGTTCTGCCTCCTTTGCCCGCCTGTGTGCCCCAACCCCACTGCTACTACTGGTTGCAGTCCTGCGGCTGCCAGAGGGACCTTGCCAGTGATGATGCTGGAGCGTGGTGGCTGCTGGCCCAGGCAGGATGGTGTGGTGAGCCGAACTGGAGTCATCCCGGCTACTGAATCCACACAGTTCGTCCTGGCAGTGCCTGGGCTGAGCCAGCCCTGGCTCCTCCCGGGGATATTTCCCAGTTTGACCTGCCTGCAGTTTTATCAGGTAGCACACCACCATTTGTTTTGGTAAAACAGTATCATTAACGTGCCACGGAGAACCGCAGCGAGGCTGATTTTGTCGGGACAAGTCCAAAATGAGCTCCCAAAGGTGAGTAAGCTCCAGCGGTTGAGTGTCTGGTGCAGCCAATGGAAGGTTTTCCAGGCCGGCCTCACCTTGCTGGGTGAAGGTAGCCAAAGCCTTTGTCCCTGACTCCAGCCGGTGTTTGGGCCAGCATCTGTTGACCAGACGCGTACACAGAGGAGGTGGGGTGATGATGGTTCATGGGCTCCATGCCTGCAAGGCAGTGACCTGCTGGGACTGAGCAGAAAACCCTTCAGGAAAACTGCCCCAAATGCCCTCTCCAGCAGTTTCCTACCCTGGGGAATTTGGATCCTGGCCCTGGGCACCCAGGTCACACCAGCAGCTGAGCCCAGGGGTGCCTGCAGGGACTATGAGCTCGTGGTGATGGTGATGGAACTGGGCCAGCGTGGTGAGGGACAAAGCTCAAGGCCTGTGGGGACAGACAGACCCTGCTTGTGTCCCAGGCGTGCTCTGGTGCGTGGCATGCTCAGCTTGGTCACTGATCAGGGCAGCATTGGGAGCTGGTTCCCAGTTCATGCTGCTTGGTGCAACAGGAGTGTGGCCGTGGGGGTGTTAGGGGAGAAAAGTCTGGCTGTTTTTTTATGGCTGTGGTTGATGGTTGGGGCTGTGTAAATGCACAGTCCTGGCATCTGGGGGACAGCCAGCCCTGACCCCATGCTGGGAGTGTCCTGGGGATCAGCACCACAGCCCCGACCCCCTGGAGGGGCTGGTGTCGGGGGGGGTGGGGCGGGAGGGGTGTCCTGCTTCAACCCGCCAGCATGAAGGGCTGGGGGCTGCTGGGGCAGCCCCATGGGCAATTACCCCAGTTTGTCCATGTCACCCACATCAGGGCTGTGCTTGACACTGTGTGTGTGTCGTGGGGGGCTACTGTGGGCAGACTGGTGCTTGGGCAAATGCCATTGGAGCAAACCCCACTGTGCTAAGCTGCTTCTCTGCTGCTTGCTCCCCCCACGGACAGCGGTGTCCCCAGCTCTGCTTTCTCCCCTGGGACACCACAGGGCACATGGAGTGGGTCCTCCATCACCCCTGTGCCCATCACACTGGCATGGCGCATTGTGGCAGCCCAAATGCTGCATGGAGGTGTGGGGCAGCACCCCATCCTGTGGGCAGGGAGCAGAGGGAGGACAGTGCTGCTGCTCTGCATGGTGCTGCTGCCTGTACAGGCAGATGGTTTGGCAGCAATACCCTGCCAGAACCCCTGCCCTCACTGCCACACTGAGACCATCATCACCACTGCCTGCGTGATCCTATGGCTGGGGCATCAGTAGGGGATGTGGGCACTACTACGAGGGCTGGCCTGGGGTTGGTTTTAATTAACATCCTCATTAAACGGTTAGCAGAAGAGCAAGGAAACCTGCCACTACCCTACGGTGTGTCATCCCCAAGGGCATGGCCATGTCCAAGCCTCTCCTGGGCCTCGGTGGCTCCACATGGGAAGACACCAGTGAGTGATACCAGGAGAGGACATACCCTGGATTGGGGCTGGTGCAGCAGCACGGCAGTGATGGCAGTGATGGTTTGCACTGTGCAGTTGGCCTGGCTTGAGAGGATCATGTCACAGCCCTGTGTGCAGGGTGAGCAGCAGGAGCTGCAACCTCTGTGCTGGTGTGAGACGTGTTCCATCCTGCCACCTTGAGGGTGCTGGGCTCAGCTGTGGAGTGTCACCCAGATACCTCTCTGCAGTGGGACCCACTGCTTCCCCTGTGCTAGGTTGCAGCCCGGTGAGGTGGGCTAGTGGCCTCATCATCCCGCCATCCCCAGGGCTGCAATTAACAGCCTGACCCTGGGCTGACTCACCCCCCCCAGTGCAAGGATGGGGCAGGATGCAGGAAGTGCTGAACAAAATGTGCTTCAGCTGAGCCGGATGGCGGGCTGGCCACGAACGCCGCCGGCCAGGCATGACCTCCTGGCTGGCAGCCTGCTCCTGCTGCCGGGGCCAGCCACACTCCCATGAGGGCTCAGAGCTTCAGGAGGCGCTGATGGGACAACGAGGAGCCAGGGTCTTGTCAAGGTGGGGGCTGCAAGATCCTTGGTGGTGGGACAGAAGTAGCCACGAGCATCAGGTCCTAGGAGCTGCTCGGTGACCCAGTGGTTCAGTCCAAGGGCAAGCAGGTGGCAGAGGGTTGGGGTGGTGCGATCTGCTCAGGCTTGCTTGGTAGGGACACTGAATAGCCTGGAGGGCAGTGGGGCCAAGGGAGGGTCTGGACAGCCCCCACGCCAGGCATGGAGATATGGAGATGTCTATCATCTCATGCAAGACTGGGCCATCTGTGGATGCTCCCCAGCATGTCCTAGTGCTGAGCTGACACCAGCTTGGTTGGGGGTTTTGGCAGCCCCACCACAGCTGAACAAGACTGATGCAGGTCTGCCAGGGGTAACCATCCCTCACCAGGCACAGGCAGCTGTGGGGGTTGCTCACTGCCACATGGCTAGCTTTGCTTGGGCTGCCTGATCATCTTCAAGGCTGGAACCTGGGGGTGCTGGGCCAGCTTGCTTAGGAGCATTAATCTAAATAAACTTCCCTCAATTTCAGCTCCCTGCAGCTGGCCAGGTGACCTTCCCCATGTCACACAGCTCCTGGGAGCTTTCTGTCCCAATTTTCAGCCCTGGCTGAAGTTCTGAATAGTTGCACATTTTTCAAATTCAGCCTTGTCTCTTTGTAGCTTCTCCACTGGTAATGAGCACTAGAAACTTCCCGTGCCAGGGTGTGGGACAGGGGGCAGGAGGGTTCCACCAGGAATCTGGGATGCTGTGCTCACCACTGTCTCTGTACCACAGCATGCCTGAAAAGGGCTTTTCTCATGGAAGGGGAACCAATGGGAGATCCTTCATCACCTGAAGGCTTGACATCCACATCACTTCATCTCTGTGACTTCCAGACTTCCTGACCTACCACCATGTGCTGAGGTCTCCCTGTGTCTGAGCCAGGGCAAGAGGTTGTTTACCCAGCAGCATCCTTGGAAAGGATCCTGTGGGTGGGAGTTGACGCCTGTTCTTGCATCCCACCAGCCCAACCTGGGATGAGCTGAGTCTCCAGCAAGGCAAAGCTGCAGCTGCAGCTGGCCAAGTGCCCTGGCTGGCTGCTCTGCTGCAGCTTTCTGGGAGGCTGGGGACCCTGCTGCAGGCATCACTAGGCGGTTTCTGCAGCTGTGGCTGCACAGAAACTGCCCAAGGTCCTCCTGCCCTGGGGACCAGTGTGCCACTGCACCTGGCATCCTGCCTACAGCTCTGTCATGCTGACTCCATGGAGGAAGCTCTCTTGATCTGGGGTCTCAGCTCCTATCCCTGCACCCCATAGAGTTAATGAGTGCTTGGGAAGTATTGGTTTTGCTTGTACGAAGAAAGACATCTCTGGCATCCTCAGGTCCTCCAGCCCCAGCAGGTTACCCCAACCTCCAGCACCGCATGGCTGTGGGCAACAAGGACTGTCTAGTCTGGCTAAGCAGTTGTGTCCTTCCTTTTAATCAGTAAAAACACCTGATTATTCCTGATGAGCATATAGGTGCCCTTCCATTTGAGCCATTCCGTGGCCGCTCCACTCTTCCAGCATCTGCTGGCTGCAAAGCCCACGCCAAGCTGGCCGCAGCATCTCCTGCTTAATCGGGGACTCGCTGCTGTGCCAAGGCCAGTTTCAGTGCTGCGTCAAGATGTTTTAAGGCCAGAGCAGTCAGGATTTGTGAGAAATAGGTCGGCCTGTGACAGCAGAAGGAGGCTACTCAGTGCAAGACACGGTGTTACTGGGCAGGGGAGGGAGCTGCTGGCACAGCATTAGCTTTCAGCCTTTGGGTGACGATGGGTGGATGACAGCAGCTGAGCAGGGACTTAGCAGTGGCGACAGGTACCAGTCCAGGCTGTAGAGGTTTGCAACCTTGGCCAGACATTGCACCAACAGTGTTAGTGAAGCACTGGTCTGGGGTGCTATGTATCCTCCCACCTAAATGCTGCAAGTGGACCTAGTGCTTGTGAAGCCATCCAGCTGGTACCATGGGCAGCGGGAACACAAGACCAGGCTGCCCTGTCCTTGCCTCCCAGCCAGTCCTGAAGCCTCCATTCTGGCTCTGATCCAGGGCTGGTGGATGAGACACCATGGGGCAGAAAGGGTGCTCTACCCTCTCTTGCCTTGCCTTTGAGACACTAGGGCTGGCTTCTCCTGCAGCTGGTCTTATCTGGACACCATGTTCCAAGCCTGAGACCCTAGGATTGTCTTGTCCTGCAGCTAGTCTTCACTAGACAACATGTCGCAAGTCTTTGAGACCCTTTGGTTGGTTTCTCCTGCAGATGACCTGCTGGACACTGTATCCCAAACCTGTCCCATCACACAGCCCCCTCTTCCTGAGCTGAAGTGAGCCTGAGGTAGGCCTCCTGGGGCTGGAGGAGCTGCTGGCCTATTTCTCATGGGCAAACCAATGAGTCAACAAGTGCATAAAACAGTTCATACCAAACCCAGGAAGGATACGAGAACAAGACAAGCATGGATGGGACCTCTCAAATTATTCAGTCCCTTTTCCTCGATGTGCCAGCTGATGCCACCTACTTTCTGACCTTGCCAGGTCTCCTGGTGGGAAAGGAAAGGTGCCAAGGTTGTTTCACAAGGCCTCCTTCTGCCATGAGCATTCCCCATGGATGTGAACAGGACAGTAGGAAAATCTCCCCCTCTCTTACCTGCCCGTACCATAGCACAGCATCATTTTACCCTGGCAGAGCCCTGGATGACCTTGGGTTTCTGCATGTCCTTATCTGCCCTTGCCATTGAGGGAGAATCCTCTTGTCCTGGGGGACACCAATCCTCTTGTCCTGGTGGGCAGGTGGGTGATGCCACTGCCCACTTGCCTTGTGGCCATGCAGGCTGGGACTGCAGCAGTGCAAGTCAGCCAAGCCCATCTCCAGAAGCCGAGGACCAGAGCCTCAATCATCACATCCTGCTTGACCTTTACAGTCACTAATTTCTACATTTTATCTCACTCCCTGGTCCTGTTCTTTTTAAAGCTCCATCTATTGCAGGTAATGATACCTCTGGCAGTGGCGCATGAGCTGCCCCACCTCCAGCAGATTTAGTTTTTCATCTTTGGGAGTGGGGAGATTGGAGCCCATGAGGGATCTGCAGGTCTTGCACCTCTTTCCTGCAGAACTGGATCATGCTGGACCCTGGAAGTGAGCAGAAGTGCTTGGCTTCTCTCAGTTGTGCCCTGAGACCCTCCGGATGCTCCTACTCATGTAGTGGTGGCATCACCACCACTGACATCCTTCCACCTTACCAACATGGAGGCAGGTGTCCCAGTGTTGGGTGACCTGGACACCATTCTGGAAGGCATCTGTGCCCTGCCTGACTGCCTAAGCAAGAGACACACTTTGCCTTTTTGCAAGGGCAAGGCCAGTAAAGCTGGAGGCTTTGCACCAGGAGTTTCCTGATGCTTTTACCTTAGAGCAGGTAAGGTGAAACCAGCCTGGGACAGTGCCCTCTGGTCTGCTCCCTGCTTCCCTCAACGAGGCATGGGGTGCTGGCACTGGGCTTGCACCAAGCTCCAGCTCCTGCCTGCTCTGCCTGGCCCAGAGGGCTCCCACTGGCAGCGCAGTTCACTGCCTTGCAATAAGTCCTGACATTTCTCCACCGAGACAGCCGCAGGGGGAGGTATAAATTGGCTTTGCTGCAAGTATGTGAGTGTGTAATGGGGGCTCCCTGCCTCCTCAGCTCCAGTCCATGAAGCACCTGAGTTTGCTGGTGGCCCCTGACTTCTCTCCTGGAGTCTGGCTCGGCTGCGGTCCCTTGCAGAAGTGGGAGCGTGGCAGGGAGGGGCTGAGCCGTAGGGGAGCCAAGGAGACATTGCTGCTCCTGGGGGTTTGGGGGACACTGAGCTGTGGGAAAGGGCCAGGGCAGGGCAAGACATGAGGGGATGGGGGACTGCAAAGAGAAAGAGAAAACACTTGTCCTTCAGGCAGAAGGAAGAGAGAAAAGGGCAGGAGAAGAGGCAGGAGCTGGGAGTGAAGAAGGGACACGGTGAGGATGGGAGTCCTTGGAGAAAACACAATCTGCTGAGTGCAAGGCACAGCAGAGGTCTTGGTGCCCCCACATCCTACCTGGTCCCATCATGAGATGAGTCATCAGGGACCCAGGATGCCACAATTAAGCCCCAGCCTGCAAGATGGGCAGCAAGATAGAGCTAAGCCCTCTAGTGTGGGCAATGTGGTGTCTGCCGAGGGCTGAGGGATGCCCCTGGGCTCTGGGCTGACAGGTGCTGACCCGCTCACACCATGGGGAGGGTCTGCAACCTGAGTCAGCTCCCCAGCACAGTGCAGAGAGTCCCACCTCTGTCCTCCCACCTCCATTTTCTGATGTGTCTCCAGACAAAGTGGCAGTTTATTCATTTGGATTTCAAGCTGTGTGCACAGCCCTGCACTCACCCCTATGGCTGGACTGGGGAGGAAGAGGAATGCAACCAGGCAGGTTTGTGCAAACACAGGCGCTGCACGGTCCCCCTCGGTCTTTAGTCTGGTAAGCAAAATCAGCATCTAATCCAGATCAAACAGGACTTTAGCTCCTGTCAAAGGACTGATCCCTTATTCTGCCCAGGCTGTGGTATTTAAAGGGACATGGCCAGGTTAAGTACAGCTGGAAACAAAGGGTTTGTGAAAATAATCATAATAAAAATAACAACAACAAAAGCTGGGACGCAATGCATGATTTGTTTATTTGACGTCCAGCCTTTGATGGGAGCAGCACCCAGGCTGCTCTGGGTACTGGGGGCACATTCCGTGGCAGTGCTGGGATGCCAGATGCCTCTGTGGGCTGGCACAGCCTCGCCATGCCACAGCCCCCAGATAGGATTTAGCCACCCGACTTCTCCTGACCTTAATAACTGGCGCTGACTTAACTGGTAGTCTGGTGGGTAAATCCTGCGTGAATCTAGAAGTGTAGGAGTCAGTGTCACAAGTAATTTATTCCATGCATCTCTCAGCCTCCTAAACTTGGGGAAGCCAGTTCTTAGCAGAGATCCCAGTGCTGCCACAGCCCTGGTTGAGCAGATCTGCAGCAGTCTCTCTTTATAGCCAGTTTTCTCTTTTTCCCCCTTTCCCTCGCAGCTGCTGGCTTGCCCGGGCTGGAAAGCCCTGCTCAGTCCCCTCTCCAAGCCCAAGAACAGGCACCCACCTAGACACAGGCAAAATCCCGTCTGCCAGCAGCACTGTGGAGCAGCCATCCAGCTGTGGGCAAGTCCCCAGCCAGCCACCTCCAAAGAGGGGAAAAATGCCCAAAAAAAGAGATTGGAATAGGTGCAGCCCCTGCAGGACAGGTCTGGCTCACACGTGGGTGCTACACATGGACACTGCATCTCAGGGACTTGCTCCATAGATGCCATGGGCTTGATGCAGCTCTTCTGCCTCGTCCGAAATCTCTGCTCTTGTGTGTTGAGGTTGGAAGACCAGAGGAAACTCTTCAGCTGGGCCCTGTGGTGCCTGGGCTGGGTGAGTGCAGGGTGGTAATGCCTGTGCAAAGGGAGCTGAGGGTGAGGAGGGAGGCCACCCCCCTCAGCCTTGCCTAAGCTTTTCCTGGGGCTTCTGTCCTCTTCAGAGCCAAAGTGCTGGACGGAGGTGGGGACACTGTGGACACAGCCCCCTAGGCAGGGGTGTCCAGTCCCAGCTCCTCTGGCTGGGGCAGCGGCCAGTGCTTGGGGTGCAGCCCTCCATCCTTGAAGCTGTCAGATTTCTCAAGTCTGCACCTCATTATGGGTGTGTGATCAAAACAAACCCAACGGCCTGGACTCCTCCCAGGTGTGACCATACTGGGGCTACTCCCTCTCCATCAGCAACCTCTGGTGTGCTGTGGGGATGCAGAGGGCCTCAGCTGCTGTGGGACCATGGATGTGGGCAGGTAGGAGAGCTCTGCAGGCAGGGTAGCGGGGTGAAGGCAGCAACCACAGAAGCTTGCCAATGGGCTGGTGGTAGAGGCCTGGGAGGGAGGGTTTGGCAGGTGGGAATGGCTATTGTCCCTGCTGCCTGCAGCTCAGGACGGACGTTTTTGGCTGGAGGGTTCAAGCTGGGTTACAGCCACTGCCGCAGTCTGAACATCATATTCATATTCCAGTCGCATTTTTTTTGTCATCTTTCCCCTCTTTGGAGGTGGCAGAGCTGCAGGAAGGGAGGGTAAAGAGGGAAACGGGACTAACGTGCCACCTCTCTGCTGCTCTGGCTGTCTCATAGGGGTTTGCCAGTTGTCCTGTATCGTGCCTGAGCCAAGCAGAGCTGAGCTGACACCCAGCATAAACTGGGATGTTGTATTTGCTGCCTGGGAGCCTTTTTGTTCCTCCCACTAAAGAAGAATTGGATCACAGCCTGTCCCGCCTTGGCCAGGCAAGTGCTGCTGGCCCAGGCATTGGTGGACGGACATGCCTTTGCTACCTAGCACGAGGCTGTTGCGAGCCCAGCAGTGGCTGCATGGAGCCAGCGACCTGCCCTGAGTCTTGCCCTCTGAAGGGCAGGCACAGGGCTGGCAGGCTGTCTGGCAGAGCCTGCAAGCCCTGCCTGTGCCCCAGCACTCCTGGGCAGGAGCTGGCTCAAGGCGCACGGGACAATTTGAGGATATAACTCAGAAAGTGCTGTGGCCACGTCTTGCCCATGGCAAACATGACTGTGCCAAGACATGAGCATTTGAGTTTGTCAGCATTGTCCTGTTCCTCTTGCAGATTCGTTTGTTTCCAGTGACCTACCTTCACCAGGTAGCCCCTGCCCCTTTCTCCGCTTGCCTGCTAAACTTTGCTGGGAAATGAAAACCTTCTATTGGCAGAAGGTCCTGCAGCATTGAGGTACAAATGGCCATCATCACCTTCATTTGCCCCCAGGAAGGAGCCAGGAGGGTGGACCAGCACGGGTATTTCAGTGGCTAGGTGTGAAGCTAAGCACCTGATGAGTTAGAGCTAAACTTTGAACTGTCCTGCACATACAGCTTTCCAGCCTGGCACAGAGAGATTAGAGCAAAGAAAGAAAGAAAGAAAGAAGAAAAGCACAAACATCCCAACTCCATCTTGCAGAGTCCTTGAGCCACACATCACCAGGGCTGGGAGTATCTTGTACCTGCTCGCCCTGCCTGCTTGCTTTCACTGGGCATCGGCTGCAGGGCATCCTGATGCTCAGACCTTTGGCAGCCCTGGCACAGCTGGCCCCTGGCTGCCTCTGCTCCCTGCAGCCTGCTCCACTGGAGAAGCCCAGTTTTCCAGAGACTGAGCATATTCCATGGCATTGCCAATCTGCAAACTAGTCATCTGCAAACAACCATTCCCAGAGGCTGATAATTCACCCAAATATGTGTGCAGATCCTCAGGAAATGGAGCAGCCCTGTCCAGGCCCAGCACAGCCATGTCATTCCCAATTTCAGGTGAGGCAGTGGGAAGGTTCTGTGGTCCTGCTTTATGGGCAAACTGTACTCTCAGAAATGACCATGCAGTTCTGCTTAAATTTTGGAGAGAAATATGTAGCCTGACTCAGCCACAAAGTGTGGAAAATGTCAAGCAGAAAGTTGATGTGTGGCAAAAAGTATAGTTGTGCTCTGAAAATAAGTGGGGTTATATTGTTTTGGCTGTTAAATCAAAAACCCAGGGGAAAGAAATCACTTTGGCTCAACCTAAAATGAACTGTTCTACTTATTTATTCTTTCTGAAACAAAAAAGTGTTGCTCGGACAGAAATTATATCCACTACTGATATTAACTACATTTCTAGATTAATTACAAGTGAAAAGTTGCAAAGTTACTCTAAAACCACAAAAGCGGAAAAAACCCCCACTTTGCTTATTCCAAGATAATGGATGCTCCTTGTCCTTTCATGTGGAGCCCAAATTCATAAATCATGGAATCATAGACTGGTTTGGGTTGGAAGGGACCTTAAAGATCATCTTGTTCCAACCCCTCCCCTCCCTGTCATGAGCAGGGACACAATAGTTATGGTTTCTCTGAAACTAGATATTTCACTGGATAAGCTGTTAGTGTGAACAACTCCAGCCTGGTCACTTGAGTCAGGAAGCCAGGGATGGACCCATGATAGGATCTGTTCTTCCAACAACATCACCCAGAAGATGCAGAACACTGAGCAACCTTTATTTTGTGTGCTGCTACCACCCTGTGGGGCTATGCTTGGTGGGATGGCTGGCAGGGCAGCCATGGTCCTCTGGACAGGACAGGGACTGGCCTTGCTTGTGCCAACTTTGCCTGCAGATCCAGTAGAAGAGAAGTAGAGGCAGGGTCAGTTATTGACCTGCAGCACTGGCTGTGACTCTGCCTGACAGGAGCAAAGGTGTAGGACCCTCACTGAGAACACGTTAGGGTGTGCAGTTCTTGATACCCCTGGTTGTCTCACCTGGAATGTGCGCAGGTCCCAGTAGAGCCACCCCATGCCTTTCAATGCCCAGTTCTCCTGCTCCCTGCCAAGGCAGCCTGTGAGCAGGAAGGACCCTGAGCAAGTCACCAGCCTCGGGGGGCCATGAACTTTCCATGTCCTTCTGGCACAGGCTTTTCAGATCAATTTCTGTGCCCATTTTGTCAGGGTGCATTTCCAAACTCCCTAGGGGCTCTCACTCAGGCAGGATCTGGCCCATCAGGGAGAAGCTCCTGCCTTCCCTTTCCCTGTCTTCCTGGCTCAGCTTTGCAGGCTGCAGGACTGCCTCCCCTCCCTGAGGTGAGATTTTGCCGGGGAGACCCATTAATCCTTGTGAATGAATCCTCTTGCCCTTCCTTAGGCAGGACCAGGGCACCAGAGCCACTCAGGATGTCCTCCAGGCTGGGACAGCTTCTTGCCCCATCTTCTGCCTAGGGGAGCTCTTTAGCTGCCCTTCCTTGTGCTCTGCTTCCTCGGCACTGGTTATGCAAGTGGCTTTGGAAGCAAGACAAAATTACAGCAGGAAAAAATCATCGTATGGCTCTGGTGGGAAAAGATATTATCCTGTGTTGCTAGAGAGACTGGCTGTCAGCAGGTAGGGCCCGGAGGAGAGCTGCGTTGCAGGATGATCGCTGGTAAGATGCCGGGTCCTGCTCCGATGGCCTCTGGTGAGAGAAGTGCAGTGATGTGAAGCTATGGAAATGGCCAGGCTGGGTGTGGAGCTGTAATTGGGCCACTTGCATCACCGCCACGCAGGCAGGTATGCCTGGATCTTTTGTGTGCACACACACTGGGAAGAGCAGGGCTGCAGGAACAGCGGTGCAAAAGTTGCTCCATTGGAAGCAGTAGCTCTGCTGGCAGCTGCCCCTGGCCGTCCCCCCCTCCTCGGCCTCCTGCTCTGCTTTGAGTCACCTCGGTGGCATGATGGCTGCATCCATCCCGCGGAAAGGTCACGCTTAAAAGCATTGGACATGGCTGGGCGCGGAGGTGGGAGAGGCGCCGCAGAAGTCACATCGCATTTGAAGGAGTTGCGGCCAGGGCAAACCTCCTCAACGTGCCCTTCGAGGAAGGGGGCTCCAACAGCCTTTCATTATTTGCCAAGAAACGTAAGCCCAGAGGTCCGTGAAATTGTCAGGATGTGTGAAATCAGGCACCACCGGGCAGCTCTCCCGCACAACCGTTTTAAATATTTAACACGTTGATTACACAACATTTGTATTGAGGCTGGCATGGGGGACCATACCTGAGACTTGGGGTGCAGGGATTTGGGATTTGGCTACCCTGCCTTGGGCTCCTGGCAGCCACTGCGGTACTGGTGGGGGGGTTGGTGTGGGGGGCAGCAGGGAGGCAGCGGGAGGCACTCAGGCAGCAAGTCACTCCTGCTCAGGAGCCTCCGAGTGACAAACGCGCTCAGGAGCAGGAATTCATTCCTGTAAATATGTTTGCATTATTTATTTTAAGCATTTTTATAAATCATAATAGGAGAGACATCTGCTGTTAAAACTGCAAACTGCATTCATGCCTAGGGCAAGGAGGGAAGAGGCTTTTCCCCAGGAAAGCTTAGCAAACTTTGGGGAGCACCGTGGGTTTGGGGGGAGCACGGGTGTAAATGCACAGGGGCATTTTCCTGACATGAGTTAAACACCCAGCCTACCCACTCCTTCCTGGGGTCTTTATTTAAACGCCTGAAGTCCTGCCCACCTCCTCCAGCCCTCTCACTTTTGACACCTCTTTATATGAAGCTTTATCATAAGGATGGCATCTCACTCTTGCTTTCCCGATGGCCAAAGAAGCTGGGGTGAAAACACCCTGCTCCTCTGCTGAGATACATTGGCGTGCATGGATATCCTTGGGTCTCCTTTCCTTTCAGTGTGTTAGAGGGATCTGGAATGGGAACAGGCACCTCTCTGCAGGCAGGGCTTTCAACTGATAGCACAGCATAAAAAAACCCTCTCCACGAGCCTGGTGGCATTATCAGGTCCTGTGAGCCAAGAGCTTCTGGAGACAGCGATGGCTCATTCTGGGCGAACGGAGGAAGCTCCGGGTGAGTCTGACTCACCACTTTGCAAGATTAATTGCCGGGCGTTGCAGCAGGTTTATCACTGCCACCTGCAGCTTGCTGCACCTCGCCTCTCACTGGAGCTGCCGGCTCTCTCTGCCAGCCACCGCGCTGCCCGGGAAGCTGGGGCGAGAAGGAGCCCACTGGCACCTTCTCCACCCAGCACATATCAGGTGCCAGGGTGGAGCCAGCATTGTCACTTCGAGGGGGAGGTGATGGTGAGATACCTCTCCTCTGCACACTCTGGAAGCAGCCCCATCCGTCGGTGGGGGGTCCCAGATCTGTTGCTGTGATCATAGAATCACAGACTGGTTTGGGTTGGAAGGGACCTTAAAGCTCATCCAGTTCCAACCTCCCCTGCCATCAGCAGGGACACCTTCCACTAGACCAGGTTACTCAAAGCCTCATCCAATCTGGCCTTCAACACTTCCAGGGAGGAGCAGCCACAGCTTCTCTGGGCAACCTGGGCCAATATCTCACCACCCTCACAGCAAACAATTTCTTCCTAATGTCTAATCTAAACCTACCCTCTTCCAGTTTAAAGCCATCACCCCTTGTTCTGTCACCTTATAAAAAGTCCCTGCCCAGCCTTCCTGGAGCCCCTTCAGGTACTGGAAGGCCGCTGTAAGATCTCCCCAGAGACTTCTCTTCTCCAGGCTGAACAGCCCCAACTCTCTCAGCCTGTCCTCATAGGAGAGGTGCTCCAGCCCTCAGATCATCCTCATGGCCTCCTCTGGACTCGTTCTAACTGGTCCATGTCTTTCTTGTGTTGGGGGCTCCAGAACTGGATGCAGTACTCCAGGTGGGGCCTTACGAAAGCAGAGTACAGAGGGAGAATCACCTCCCTTGACCTGCTGGCCACGCTTCTCTTGATGCAGCCCAGGATACAGTTGGCCTTCTGGGCTGCAAGCACACATTGCAAGCTCATGTTGAGCTTCTTGTCCACCACCACTCCCAGGTTCTTCTCTTTGGAGCTGGTCTCAAGCCACTCATTGCCCAGCCTGTACTTGTGTTTAGGATTGTCCCAACCCAGGTGCAGGACTTTGCATTTGACCTTGTTGAACTTCATAAGGTTCGCACAGGCCCACCTCTCAAGCCTGTCAAGGTCCCTCTGGATGGCATCCCATCCTTCCAGCGTGTCAACCACACCACCCAGCTTGGTGTCATTGGCAAACTTGCTGAGGGTGCACTCAATCCCACCGTCCATGGCTCCGATAAAGATGTTGAAGAGCACTGGCCTCAATACTGACACTTGAGGGACACCACTCATCACCGGTTTCCACTAGGACATTGAGATGATGGGTCACGTTGTCCTCTGCCACAGTCCTCTGTCACCCCAAGGCAAGCATTGTTTGGGTTGTGCTCTTGCTGTCACCCTTGCCTCCTTTTTTTGAGCCATGCTACCTTGCAGCAAGGCCCACCATGGCAAGCGAGTTGCAAATCCACTCTCCAGGGCTCATCCAGATGTCCTCTCCATCCTGACATCCTCAGCCATCCGGTCCCCCACCAATGACAAGCTCAGCAACTGTGATGAACAAAATCTTTTGCATAATCAATAATTAATGTCTGGGGTTTCCAAGCAGCTAATTAATCTCTTGGCAAATCGTGAAAAAAAAAAAATTAGAATATATGTAGGTGTTTTCAAGCCAGGTGAGCAGAGGTTTACGCTCAACCCAGGCTCTTCTGTCAACCCACGTCCTTTCTAACCATCCCTGGAGAGCTTCTTGCTCCAAGTGATGCTATTCATTGTCAGAGAGTGGACAATATTGATCAAAATATTTGCCTAATGAGATCATATCTGCTTTCCAGCATATGCAATGATTGACCTCAAAAGGCCTGGTGCCCTTTGGGTTAGCTTGCAAATAACTTAATTGTCTAGCTCAGTCTTGCAGCTCTGGAGGTGAGCTGTACTGGGCTTGTGTGGTGGGGTCAGGTCAGCCCCAGCCATGCTGTCCTGGGTCAGAATACTGGAGGCAGGGAACATACCTTCACTGGGACACATCAGAACATCCACACTTAGTGCTCCCACCCAAAAGCTGCTAAATGCAGCATGTAAACCACTGAGGCTCCAGGTTTAGGCAAAGGTTTAAGAGGATTTCTCTGGGTTACTAGTTTCAGATTCGGGGAATCAGTGAAACATCCCATCCTCAATAAACTCCTACTAGGGAAACCTTCACCTGGTTCACTGAAAGCTTCAGCAGCAGTTGAGCAGCAGTTGAGCAGTTGAGTACACCCACCCCGGGATAAGGCTTTGATCCAATTTCACGTATTTCCAATTTCATGGGGGTGTTGCAAACTCCTTGAAGCACTTGTTCCTCCTTTGACTTTTGGTGAACCTGTGTGGTGCTCTCCTGTTGTTGACCTGAGAGGTTTGGTAGATAAATCCCATGTCAGATATGCAGCCATGGCTCCTCGCCAGTGACCAGGGACAGGGCCTTGTAGGTCAGGTCTCTGGCAAACATCTATCTGCTCTGCCTCTGTGCTGGGCATTGCTCAAAGTCAGGCTTCCTGCAGTCCATTTATGTGCTAGCAGGCTATGAATCTTCTCTCCCCAGTGCTGGCTCCTTAGCTTGCCCCAGAATAGCCAAGTCTCTCTCTCTCTCTCCCCACCTCGCTCTCTCCCTCTCTCCCTCTCTCCCTCTCCCCCCCCCCCTTCCCTCTCTCTCTCTTCCTCTCCCCCCCCCTCCCTCTCCCTCCCCCTCTCTCTCCCCCTCTCCCTCCCTCTTTCCCCCCCCCCCTCCCCCCCTCCCTCCCCCCTCCCTCCCCCACCTCTCTCTCCCTCTCTCCCCCCCCCCCTCCCTCCTCCCTCCTTCTCTCTCCCCCGCCCCCTGCCTCTCTCCCCCCCCCCCTCCCCCCCACTATCCCCCCTCTCTCTCCCCCGCTCTCCACTCCAGTGTGGCTTTGCCCAGCTCCACAAGTTCACACTAGGAGAGTCCACTCCCCCTTCCCAGAATAGAAGACATCCAGGGCCCAGCGTCAGCAAGTTTCGCAGCTGTGGGAAATGTTATTATTTGAGCAATCAGTAATTAGTCTGATGGAAGGGCCAGAGTCCTTGTGGCTAATGAGTAGCTCGAGATGAGACCTACAATCTTCTGACCCTCTGGTGGTAAATCTTGCTGGTGACTTCTAAAGGCTTCCTGGATTGCTCTCACCTTTGCTGGCTCACAACTGGCCTTCTGTCATGGAAGCTGATCCTCTCCAGCAGATCCAAAGCTGATGGTCGGCTCCTGCCCAGCCAGCACTATATCGTGTTCCTTCGCACACTGCCTGTTCTCCACACTCTTCTCAGCCACCTGTTTCTATCACACCTTCTATGCCCCTTCTCACTTACAGTCTCCTATTTACCTCTCCATAGCTGTCATGTCTACTACTGCTATTGCTGTGAACCATGGTTGGCCTTGGTCAATGCTTGTTGAGGAGACATCATAGGGGGACTGTTGTAGGCAGAGAGACTGATAGTTGGTGCTGGTGCATGGATCTTCTTCTGATCCATGTAACTAACTCCTGGTGTCTCCAACGCCTCTTAGCCCTGTCTTCAACCTGGAAAAAAATAGACCTCATCTTCTGAAGACGCTTGACTATGTGAGGACAGACTTTTGGCTTTGACTTATACTGAGGAACTGTGAAATCAGAGCACAGGCTAGATAACTCAGCCAGGGGAAGAGGTTGACTGGGTAGCACTTGCATTTCTGTGCAGATGCTTAGTGCATTCAGGCACTGATTCCTACAGGAGCAATATGGAAAATTAAGGCACAGTGGGATTAAGGGATTTGCCTGAGACCTATCAAGCCTCCTTGTCCATTGTTTTAGCTACTAAATATCTCTACTTCCCTGCAGAAAGCTAAGCTCTTACAGAAAGTGGCTTTTTTAACTTCAGCAGTGTTCCAGGCTTGGAGTATTCATAGCCCTGTGTTATCATGCATAGGCAGAGGGATGGAAACATCTTGGACTCAGCTAATTCAGTTGATTTATTGTTCCTGACTCTGAGACCAATCCAGAGTATGATGGGATGTGATCTGTTTATCTGCCATCATGTTTAGTGGGATTGGGATGAAGAGGGTCATGAGAGCTCAGAGCAGCTGTGGAGGACTATTGCCTCCTCTCAGCTGGAAAGGGTGGCAAGAACAACAGCAGATGTGGAAGATTTATCCTTAAGAAGGGAGGGACTCAGTGGGACCTAATAGCAGCCTTCCAGTACTTGTGAGGAGATTATGAAGATGGAGCCAGACTCTTCAGAGCAGTGTATGGTGAGAAAAGGAGAGATAGTCGGTATAAGTTGAATTAAGAGAAGTTCAGACTGGTGATAAAGACACACATTTTTCTCTCTGAAGGTGGTCAAGCATTAGCAGGTTGCCCAGAGAAGCTGTACAGTCTCCATCCTCTGAGGTTTTGAAGCCCTCACTGGACAATGTGACCTTAGAGCTGACCATGCTTTGAGCAAAAGATTGGACTTCAGACTTCCTGAGGTCCCTTCCAACATGAAGTATCCTGTGACACTATGATGAGGTCACATGGCCGAGCTCATAGGAAGGGCAACACTCCAGGACTGCTCCACCTTCTCACATCATTAACTCCAACAAGCCTCTATTTGAGTTCCTGAAGTCTGGAAGAAGGTGGCTGAGCATGTCTAAGGTCATGGATCACCACACACTGGTTTCCTCTGTTCTTGTGCTTTTTGGACTTGCAAAAGTTTAGATCATTTCACTGAGCTGTTCACAGCTTGGCCGTAGGAAGCAACTGGTGTGATCACAGGCACAGTAAACATGCAACAGCAGGAGGAAAAGGTCAGGTAGAGGGAAGACTTGACCAACGGCTGCTGCACAAGCTGGTGCACCAGGACACTGTGACCTGAAGAGCAATGGATCACACAATGACTGTGGGTTGCTTTGGTATTCCTTGCTGGTGCTGGGTCACTGAAGTCTGGTCTAGGGTAGCTGGGATTAAGCTAAGTCACAGTGCTTACAGATAAAGCAGTGCTTGGAGAGAAAATGCTCATAACTCCTCTGGGAAAGGGGAGATTCACAGGGTCTCTTCTATCTTCCCACAGATGTCCCAGAATGGCTCTCCTCTGAGCTAGGACATTGGATTTAACAGAGCCCATACCGCATCCATGGTATCTCCTGGGCACCTGTCCTATCCCAGGATCTTCCCAGTGAAGTGGAGTGAGGCAGAAGGAGACTTACAAAGTTGAGCAGCCGACCAGCTGTGCCTGAGCCAACGGGCTCAGTGGGATACACAGAGATGCAATCACACCATCCCTGCTGTGCTGCAGGCCAGGCTGGAGCGCTTAGGGCTCCAGGGCAAGAGAGGGACGTCACAGTGGTTGCATCAGGGCCTTTGAGCTCAACGCTCATAAAAAACCTGCAGATCACAGTGTCTGGAAAGGCCGGGGGTCCAATGTGCAATATCGCAGCCATTTCTCTCTCTCTGTTTGCTGTGACTGCTCTGTGAGGCAGCTTTTGGCACTGTGGTTCACATCCTCTCTGGATCTGCTGGCTACATCAAAACCAAATTTGCTCTACAAAAACTGCCCAGCTTCACATGCACTTCACTGATGAGGAGACAGAGAGGTCCAAAATCCTGGTGTGGTGGTTGCTTGCAGGGCAGATACCTGTAAGTGAGGCAAACCTTACCTTGGGGATGCTCAGGATTGCTTCGGCTTGCACAGCCCCACTTCTAGCCCAACTGCCCTTTGGGACGTGCGCTGCTTTGGCTATAGAATGCTAGTTCTTTAGCAACTCAACGTCCAGAAAAACCTGCAGTCACACAACTGCATATAGTCCGAAAGAGGCCGTGAATATGGTGACGCAGTCTGGAAGCGGTTCCTGGCTGTTCTCCAGCAACTGGGAGCAAGGTGTGTGGTTTTTGCTTTTTTGGGACAGTGGTGTGTAGGGGAGGTGGGGACCAGGGGGTTGGCACCATGATGGTCTCAGAGAAGACTTCATCCTCACATGCCTCTGAGTGCAGGCTGGTGGAGTGAGACAGCAGATGTGATGCCAGTCATGGTGTCTGGGGCTTGGGAGGGGTTTTCAGTAGTGTAGCGACCTGGTCCAGGACTTACTCAGCTGAAGCTTCCTGGTAGAATGGGACTTGGAGAAGTCCTGATATGGAGACTTGTCACATTTCATACTGTGTGCTTGTGGACCCCCTTTAGCCCCAAAACAGGGCTGAAGGCTCTCAGTGATGGGACTCCTGGGAGGGTCACAGAAATGGCTCTGATCTCACCCCCTGGTTTCCTCTGGCCTGAGGACTGTAGGGCCTCCTTGGGCTGTGAGACCTCATTAGAAGGGATGCGCAAGCCATCACCACCAATCATGGCTCCAGCAGGACCAAAGCACAGCAATGAGACTGCTAGCCCCAGCTGCCCCTACCCGCCATCCACACATTGTTCTGAGGGCACCTAACAAAGTGGTGGACACCTCAGGCTAGAGACCACACTCAGTGGGTGTCTCTTTCTTGCCCAGGGAGGCAAAGCCAGCTGTGACCAGGTGGTAGGCTGGAGTCAGTGAGGACTGATGTCTTACTGGGTGCCATGCTTGGGCTAAAACACTCAGGCTTGGCCACCTCCGTTTTGCTGAAGAACTGGCAGCTGCTGGGAGCAGCGCTGGGCAGGAGCCATGGCACTGTATGCCCTTGCCCAGGGGATGCTGTGCCCATGGTGATAAGGGCTGTCCAAAGAGGAGATGCGGCACAGGAAGGGGCCAGAATCTGGCCCCCAAAGTGGCTCTTACTACCTCCCTGCTCCAGGGACAGGACCCCACGCTGGAGAGGATCTCTGTGCCAGCAGCTCCAGCATCGCCCTCCTCTCTTGCCTCAACAGCCACTGCTGCCACAAGTGCTCTGCTGCCCGGGGAGCTCCCAGGGCTGGGGATGGCATTCAGGGCAGGGGGAGAGGTCAGTGAGAGCTTCAGGGCTTCATCCAGGACACACTTTGGCCCTGCTCACTATCCAGAGCCACACTCAGTGCCTGGCTGCCAAGTGGGAACTTCTGAGAACTTTTTCAGGCCAAATCATAGTCTGGCTTGGCAGGGTTCAACTTGCCAAATCTGTCTGCTACTTAAAGCCTTTTGGGATGCACCTGGGGGCGTTCATCACCTGTATCAGCCCAGGTGGCTCACCTTGGTTAGGCTCTCTGTGTGCAACCCAAAGGGGGAAATCTGGCCTTGACCTATCAATGCAGATGGGCTCCTGCAGAGAGCCAGCTCTTGCACCCATCTGTGCAAAGGGAAAGGCAGGAGATGGGTCAGAGCAGTCCCTACCTCTGGGGTGTGCTGGGAGCTGCAGTCATCACCCCTCCACCTCTGGACGTGCAGATCTTGTCTGCAGGTTGCTGTTCCTGGGACAGCAGATTGCTGTTCCCCTTTTCCATATTAACAAGGTGATTGTTAACATTGGAACCTACTGATGGGAGTCAGAATCAGCTTCTGGTTTGCTCCACTATTGCTCTGAATGATTTTCATACCCAAAGATCCTGAACAAGGCTGGGGAGGGCAGCAGTAAGCCTGGCACACTGTCCTGGGTGCTTCATCATGTGGACAGCCCTGGCAGACAAAGAGCATCCTGGAAAGCAATGCACGGGGCTGGGCTCAGTGCACCTTGTAGTGCTTGTCACATCCCGTTTGCTGATGTAGGAGCAGTCCTGTTCCTTCTTACTGATGTTTGGCTGCATGTGGTCAACGTGAGGTGGGTGAAGAGCATTCAGCCAGAGCAATGCGACTATGCACCCTGTCCTGCCCTGTGTCTCGAGGTGTCCTCCCCTCTGGGTTCAGTTCAGGCTGGGTAACTCTGGGTTCAGTTCAGGCTTATCTCTTCCCTGTCCATACTGAGATGCACAACAGTCTCCTGTACATCAAAATATTAATCTGTAGGTTTTACAGTGCTGAAGAAGCAGAGAGTGCCACAGCGTGAGTGCTCAGAAGCAGACGGCACTGCTGCACAGAAATCCATGCCCAAATGCTCCATATCATATTGTACAGCATATGTCTAGAGACAGGCCAACAAATTTAGACCTGAAAATGTGTATAATTGCCAGGAAGGACTTTGAGGCTGGAAGAGCTTCAAAGAAAACAGAATTCATATGCCTTGACAGCAGTGTGGTGGTACTCTGGGCATTAAGTTTAGTGGGATGAACCCCATGTTCGTGTCTTACTCAGTCCTAGAAGTGCCTGAAGGTCGAATCTGGCTTGCTCCAGAGCCTGCTTCAGTTGAGAAACTTGCGCCACTTAAGTATTTGTTGGTTTGGCTCAAAAATAGAGCTTACTGGGTTTAGCACGATACACAATATTCCCACATAGCTCTTATTCTCTCTTCCTACTAACTCTGCAGCTTAGGTTTTTTTCAGTGCATTGCCTAGAAACTGCCCTGCAAAAGCAGAAAAAGCTGTCACTGACATTGGTCAATGACACGTGGCTGAGAGCAGCACACAGGACTGGTCATGGAGACTGGTTCCCCTGGAGAGCCCGCCACTCCACCTCTCCTGGTCCCCAGCAAGGGTCTTCAGCCAGCAATGCCACCATCCTCTGCTTTAACACACCTTTGTCCTCATGTTGTCACCCATCTGGAGGGCAACCAAGCCTGCAGGAGAGGCAGGATATCTGCAGACAGATCCCCAGCAGTGCTGCCCTTCTGGGGTAAGCAGCTCAGAGATGGTGTTAGGTGGCCTGAATGGCTTCCACTGGCTGCTGGGTGACCTCGGAAGTGACTTGAATTGTGGTGTGACCTATCCCAGGGGGTATCTGGCTGTGTGTTGTCTCTCTTGGTAACACAGGTGCTGTCAGAGGGCTTCTGGGATTCCAGCACCAGCAGAGCAATGCCTGGGCATGTCCCAAGTCTGGGAGCCATGGGAGCCTGCAGGAAGGTCAGTCTGGTCAGCCCTCACAGTGGGAGAGGGGAACCTCACCCCAGCTTCCCCCTGCATCTCCCATCACCTTTGCTGTGTAGGATCTCCTCCATGTCCCCTGGACCCCTTGAGCCCAACCTGGCATGTCACCAGCCTCACCCCTGAAGCCCCATCCCTGCAGCACTATATCCCCAGTCTCCTGGCCCTCAATGCCAGCGCACTGGGGAGTGTCTGGGGTCTCCCCAGCCTTTAATTTCTTTCAGAAGCCAGGTGAAACCCAGTAGTTTTTAGGATCTGTGTTAGCAGAGAGAGTGAGCAGATGGTAACCTGAAATCCCTGTGCCCTGAAGAGTGAGCTAGCGATCATTTTTTAAGCCCTTGAGATATTTTTTTTCTTCCAGATCCTACTGAGTCTGACAAGGACTATAATTGTAGCTTGGACTCTCTGGAGAGGGCAATACCCGGATGGGCTCCCTGCCTTTCAGGCTGTAATTGGGCCCTGGCGATACAAAGCACAAAGCTCTTTCCTTCCTGTTTGCTGTACTCCCCCTGTGAAACCTTCCCCTGCCTGTGCTGTGCATGCTGGAAAATATGTAAATACCAGGGCACAGGAGAATTCCTCCCTCGTACCTGTGCCACATCTGAAATATCCATTAAAAATATATGTTCCAAAAAGAGCACCTCTGCACTGAAGCACAAACTCTCCTGGCAATGGGGGGCTGTTTGAGGGGAGCCAGAGGGAGCGGATCAGAGGGTTTCACCATACACATAGTCGGCAGAAGGGACGACGCGGCTGTCCCAGCTAAATTAGAAGCAGGAACGGGGGGTTTGGAGGCTACACAAAATCAATAGGACTATCTGGAAACACCTGTCACTCATGCAGGAGATTATAATTCAGCAGTGGGGCCTGCAGCAGTGTGCTGTGGCTTGGCTGGCCGTGCCAAGCCCAGGGAGGGATGCAGCCTTTGGGACTGCACCCAGCCGGGGAACAGGGACGAGAGGATGGAGTAGGCTGCCAGGACAGGGGCTCCTGCAGCAATAAGCAGGTCTAACGAGGAGCCTTGGGGATGTTCGTCTCCCTCAGCCTGGCTATGGCAGCCCAGCACCAGTGAGATGGGGTTCTGGTCGCATCACCCCTCTGTCCCCTTGTCCCTGAGGTCTCATCCCAGCTGGGGATACGGTGTGACAGGTTGGTGGGGAGAGCAGGGAACCCAGTGCTGCACACATCCTCCTCATCCCTTCCCTGCCTCATGGCCTTGAGTGCCTGGGGACCTAATTACCCAGAAATTTGCTGCAAAATCTCCCCTTCAGCTTGGCAGGGGACACTAAATTGTCCCAAAGACCCCAAGCGATGTAGGAGCACATCCTGGGCTTTCTGGGAAACCTGATGGGGGCTGGTGATGCCGCCAGTCTTGGTTTCCTCCAGAAATGGCTTCAAGGATGTGCTTGGGGCCAGGGTAGCCATGGGGCAGCAGCTCGCTTTTCCAGGCTGGGCACTGAGATCTCTTGCAGCTCCAACCGGTGAGAAAGGGCAACCCACAGAGACGTTTTCTTCTTCAAAGGAACTCAGTGTTTGGCTGGAGGTTTCAAAGGAAATTTAAAAAGAGAAGATAAAAGAGAAAGTTAAAAGCTGCCCAGTGAGGGGTGGAAAGAGGAACGTGGGGAGAGATCAGGGGCAGTGCCAGCAGCAAAGCAATGGCAGGACACCAACCAGCACTGGTGAGTGGTGGGGAGAAGATGAGGAGAGCCTTCATCAGGCGTTTGTCCAGCCATGACATCTATTCCCATCCTCCAGCATCTGTGTCTGTTGTGGCCATCTGCAGCTGAGCCTCCACATCTCCAGAGCCCTGTAGAGCCCCGATCCAGAGTGGGGCTTGAGGCCAGCTGTGATGGGCGACAGTGCTGGAGCCAGGGAGCTGTGCTTGGGGAGTGAGATCAGCAGCATGGGAAGGGTGGGATGCAGCAGGGATGCAGAGCGAGACACCGGGAGGGAAAATGTTAATCAACTGCAGTGCCTCCCTGAAAGGAGCCAAATGTAAATGAGATAATTAAGCTATTATTTAAAGCCAGGAGACGGTGGGGACAGGCCCGGGGTGGCCGGACTGCATTTTAATCAGCTGCCTGGCTGGGGCTGGTGAGTCCGTGCTCATGTCTCTGCATCCCTGCCTCTGCTGCCAGGCTCCCCATATCCCATGCAGTCCCTCCCTGGCCATGTCCCCTCCATGCAGCTGCTGCCATCCCACTTCCCTAGGTATCTGCCCAGGCCAAGGGATGAAGGGTCCAGGTGTGGGTGTACCTACATCTGTGTGATCATCTTTCTGTGGGATTTTGGTTAGGCTGCAGGAACCCCCCTAGTGCCGCAGTTTACCTATTTAGGTAAAAAAACCATCTCGCTATTTAGGGTGCTGCAATCTAGTAATGAGAATAAGCAGCAGTGGTGAAGATTAATCTAGCCAAGGAAAAGTAGAACATAAACTCTTCAGTGACGTTAGCTGGACTGACCTCCAAAGGCAGTGACTGGGCTTTGGCAGCCTTTTTTTACCTTCTCACATGGAGTTACAAGGTGACCAGAAATCTAAGTAATTGTCCTGTGGCTCAGTTGCTCCACCTCTGGAAGCTACCTTGAGATTTGGAGAAGCTCTCAGCACAGTAGGGAGCTCCAAGGTCACTTGTGAACTGCAGTGAGCCAGCGAATGTGGCAGGATAGGATTTTCTTCCTGCTTTTCTTTGTTTTGGTCAGGAATGGAAAAGAAAACCCTGCCCAAAGCCATCCATGACACGGAGTGTGAGCTTTGTTTTATTCCCTGTCATTAGGACCATCCTTCTCTGTGGTGGAAGATGCGGTTCTTGGAAGCAGAGACCTCTGAACAGCAGGGAAAAAATGGATGATTGTGCACTGCCTCTTCTCATATACCAAATGGGATCTAGGTGAAATGAAGTAGGGGCCAGGTTCAAAGGGAACCCAAGGAGATGTTTGTTCTGTGGAGCATCCTTAAAGGGAGCTCCTCCCTGCAGGGGAACGGATGCTCCCAATTCACATGGGAGGTGCGAGAGTTGGAAGACTCATGGAAAAAGCCCATGGAGAGCTCTCAAGCAGAAAGGCAGCACCTCTCTAGCTCAGAAAACCCTGCTCCATTAATGTCTGGAGATCAGGAGAGCAAGGAAGCATTGCACACACCAGACACATTTGTAATGTCTTCCCCAGGCACCTGGCAGTGGCCCCGATGGAGATGATAGGGGACCAGGTTAGAGGAACATCTACTGTGTGCCTGTAATACAGCCCTGTCCCTTCCCGGGGCTGCCAGTGCCAGTGGGGTGGCTGCTGAGGCTCCTTGCTGCCAGGGAGCACCACACTGACCCACCGGAGCATGAATCCAGCCTCACCCTGCCTTATTTGCCCAAAGCAGCAGTTTTTTCACTCCTCTCCATGCAACCAGCCAAGCTGCAGCTGCCTCCCTTCTCCCAGGCCTGGGGAAGGACTTTGGGTGCAATCGAACTATAAATGGCACCAACAGCGCTGCAGTTCTGCTGCATTTTTATTTGCACACTCAGCGTGTGCACGGGCAAGTGTTCTCTTTACATTTACCAGATTAGGAAATGGGTTTGCACTGTTGTCCTCTCCCTTTCCTTCCCCTCAGCTTTCCAGGTGAGGTGAGTGCTATCGGCCATACTGGTGAGGTCCTTTTGGGTATGGTCACAGGCTCTATCCAGGGCTCAGATCTCAGTGGCCCCAGGGCAAGATCACACAGGTTTAGCTTGGCAGCTATGCTGGAAGTACTTTATAGCTCGGAAACCATTCAAGGAATGAAGAAAGCAAATCCCCTGTGATTTACATAGCCGATCCCATAGCAATGAGGAGGTGATGCTAAGTCTGGAGTCACACATGGCGCAGGGGTTGCAATGCCTCAGTCCAGACTGACTATCAGATTATGTGAAACAGGGAATACAGGAAGTAAAATGGGTGGTTCTTAGTGGTTTGTTTGCATTAGGAAACAGTTTGCATTTCTTTTTTTTTTCTGCCTGTTATTCACAAGCAAGACAAAATTAGCCAAACTACCTTTCTCTGACCTCTGAGATTTACTGCCATGTGACTCAGTTTCTCTAACTGTGATCCAGGGATAACAACCTTTTCTTCCCAGCCAGTGGTGTGGGAAGCTTTGTGCATCTCTTCCTTGAGGCAAAGCTCAGTCCAGAGGATCTAAATGAGAAGAAACTCTGCACCTGCCCGTCTTTAATCCTAATTCCAGGACCAAATGTTTTCCAAAATACTGATGAGCATGTTATAGGATTGTACAGTTGCATGTGCTGGAGACAAGAGGAGATGCTGACTGGACAGCTGCTGTGGAGAATACAAACACAGCCTTGTGCCTTCATCCCCTGGGGCCAGCAAGGACCCAAGCAGTGGACCTCAGGTTAGAATCCATTTTGTGCTGAAGGAGATGCTGCAAGAGCTCAGAGGAAGCCTCACAGTGCCTTGAGCTCTCTGCCTGTGAAGGAGCCATCCAGGTTGGGCAACCTTCATTTGTGGAGGATATCTACTTGCAGATATCTACTTGCAGATATCTTTAGGTGGCAGAGGTGACTCCCAGCCTTGCTGTGTCTATATTGAGCAGGGGAGGGTCATCTGCCCTGAAGCTTGACACCATCCTGAAGAGCTTTTTCACACCATCCTCTTTGGTGTGCAATTGTGGCGGCGAGGTGGCCAGGGCTGGGGCAGGACCGTGGACCACGCTGAGTGGGACCTGTGCCTGGAGGGGGAAAGCTTGGTGCCACAGCGTGCAGCGCTGGCAAAGCTTAGCAGACTCCCATCAATGCTACTGGCACAAGTGGTCCCTGGTCTTCTGGTACTGGGTGGTGGGCTGGGGGGTTGGGAGGGGCTTTTACAGCCTGCACAGTGATTCTAGGCTAATCTGTCTCAGAATCAGATGAAACTAAAGAAAAAAACAACTCAGTGCCCCAACCACATGTAAAGTTGTTTTCTCAAGGGTTTGTCCAAATGCTGAAGTTCCCATTCTCCCAGCAGGAAGAGGAGAGAAAAAAATCCAGGCACAAAAGCCTTAGGATCAGGGCTGCTGGCGAGAGTGGGAAGGGGGCCAGGGCTGGGTGCCATGTGCTGGCTGTAATTTTCCACAAGCAGTGGATTAGGTGAGGCTCTCGGTCAAGAGTGAATTCTGTTGGGTTTTTTTTCCCTTCTTCCCCACCTCCAAAGACCGGTGTTGGATGGGAGCCTGGGAGAGGCAAGATAAAGGTCTTCTCTATCAGACAGCTGTTGATAAATGTAAAATAAAGAGGCAGGCATCATTCAGAAACCATTAGAGGCAGCAAATGTGAAGGGTAAACTGCAGGACAGGTAGTTTTTGTCACCTTGAGAGGCCTTTGAAGATTCTTCCTCTCCTGGCCGAGGACCTCACCTGACTTCCAGCTGCCTGGGGCTCTCTAGGGCTGCCCCAGTAGGAGCTCGCCCAATGCACAGCAGCTGCCTTGCCAGCCAGAGGTGGGAGAACATCATTTTGCATCTGTTGGGAGACAGGGATGGGGTAACCATCCTCTAGGATGGGGTAACCTCAGACCCTCCTTCCATCCCTCATGCTATCCCCAAGGCTAGTGGCTGATCCTAGGTGGGTGTGCAGCCAGCTGAGCTTATCGCCTGAGCCCACTCGCATCCAGCCCTGACCCCGTTCTTCCAGTGCATGCCAGGCTGTCCCATCCCCAAGCCCTTCCTGCCCCTCCTGCCACTCATCCACACCCGAAGCCCTGGGAGGATGTGAGTTGGGCACTGTGGGCCTGGCCATTGCATTTTTGCGATGCTGCAGTGTGTCACAACTCTAATCAGATCTCATGCTCCAGGGAGCAATTTGCTTCCCCATGGGAAAGCATGAGATGCTTGTGCTGGGCCTCACACTTGGCTCCCTGCCCGCAGCATGGTGCCCAGCAGGGCACAGAGGACAGGCCAGTAGGGCTGGCAGATTGATGGGACTAGGGAGCGAGTGTACTGTGCTGGGCTCTGCCCCAAGACAGGAGGTGCTAGTGGGGCCACTCTAGTGTAGCCACAAGAAGCTGGCTCCCAGGAGGATGTCTTATCCCCTCCATCCCATCCATCTAGTCATCACTCCATCCTCTTCTGTCCATTCCACCCCAGACCACCCATCCCATCCCATCCCATCCCATCCCATCCCATCCCATCCCATCCCATCCCATCCCATCCCATCCCATCCCATCCCATCCCATCCCATCCCATCCCATCCCATCCCATCCCTTGTTTCATCCCATCCCATCACATCCTATCCCATCTTATCCCCTGTTTTATCCTGTCTCATCCCATCCCCTCTGTCCCATCACATCATCTCCCACCACATCCCCTGTGTTTTATCCCTTCCCATGCTGTGCCATCTCATCCCTTCTGTTTTGTTCTGTCCCACGCCATCCTCTCCCCTCACCTCTGTTTTACCCTGCCTCATCCTGTCCTATCCCACTAGTCCTCTCCCACGCCATCCCATGCTATCCCATTCCATCATCTCCGGCCATCTCATCCTGCTCTACTCATTCTGTCCTGTCCCATCCTATCCTCCCTCCAACAACAGCTGTGTCACTGTCTGCCTCGCCTGGTGCCCAGTCTTGTGCAAGTCTCTGGTCCCAACCAGTCCCCCACTGCCACCTGTTTCTCTTCCATTCTGGCTGTGCCACAGGCAGGAGGTGGGGCGGTGGAGCAGAGCCAAGATATTCTCCCTTGGCTGTCACAGCACACACTCACTGTCACAAGAGGACCAGAGGCTGCCAGGAGGATGGGCAGCAACGAGCTCAGGGCAAGCCTCTCCCAGGGCATTGCTCTGGCATTAATTTTCCCCCAAGACCCCTTTTCTACAGCTCCTGTCCAATGTGTCTACCACCTCCTTGGGCAGTTTTACACATATCCAGCACTGAGTCATGGACAAATGTCAAGCAAGGGCAAATTTACTAAAAACTTAATGGTTGGGGGCTGATTCTGTGGCATGAAGAAAGTACTGGCTAGAGTGGAATCCTAGCCCTGGGGAAGGCAGGGACCAGGCGTCGAGGTACGACTGCCTTTGTGATTTTTGCAGTTACTGAGGGAAATGATA
The DNA here is from genome assembly GCA_907165065.1 of Caprimulgus europaeus. Next base: position 30,092,888 of record OU015531.1, on the reverse strand, counting down.
TGGCTTGACTCAGCCATTTTATAGCATCTCTTGAGCTCACTGAAGCTAGTGCTAAACCTCAGCAGCTTTGATCATGACAAATAGGAGCTGGGAAGCCAAATTCAGTGCAAAGTCACTGGCTGCCTGAGAAGCTGCTGCTTTTTCAGGTTTTAGTTGTCTAACTGGTGCACGGCTGGTGACTCTGCCACCCGCACTGCTAGGGCCGTCCAAAGTGGCCGGGACAGTGCTGTCCGAGCTCCTGCTCTATGAATCCAGAGGAGCCTTGGGATGCTGATGGGACTGGTCCTGCCTGCATCTGCTCTCACCTCAGTGCGAGGAGCTGGCATGGGAGATGCTGAGGGATGGTGTCTTAGACCTCAGCTGCATTGGTGTCTTTGGCTGATGGCAGATCTTCTGCTTTTGATTCATTGACCATGTCTTCCTGAGCAGGAAGATACCCTGGGATGGGCAGCTAGCAGGTCACAGGGCTGCTCTACTGGTTTGCTGGATGGAGGTGAATGCCCAAGTCTCTGCCAGGGCATCGGTGGCCCAGGTCACCCATCTTGTGCCCTCCTCAGTTATCCCTGTTCCTCCAGAAGCTCAACTGGATTTGTGGCAGGGTGAAAAGCTGGGGACACCCTGTGGGGCTGCAAGCCGCACTGAGGAATGGTCAAGATATGTGTTTCTCAGCCCCTGGGCAGGGGGAGTGGTCTTCAAGTCCATGGACCTCTCCAGGCACCAGCATGAGGTCCCTGGGTCTTCTGGAGAGGCAGAGAAGCTGAGATGCCTGACTGAAGGCTGTTTGAAGTGCTGGGACTGTGTGCTCCCTATCCCCAAATAGGTGCCCTCAGAGGGACAGCAGGTCCCCTGAGCCCTCACTGGGTGTGTGTCTGTTCCCATCGTGAGCGGGCAGGGGAATGAGGGGTGGAAGGCAGCCATCCCCTCTCCGCTTCCACTGCACCTCGCTCTTCTTGCCGTGGTCCCAAGCTCCCTTCCCCTCCGCTGCCTTTTATGCAGCTTGCCCAAGGCTCCAGGGCCTGGGGATCTTTCCAGGCTTCCCCAGCTGGGGTTTGGCAGCCCTCTTTTTAGGCACTTCTCAGTTTTGCTTTCTCGCTGCTTGGTTGAGGAAAAGCGCTTGTGCAGGGAGGCGAGCCTGGCCCTTCCCCACCGCTGCTGGCATTCTCTTTGTCTGTCTCCCCAGCATGCTCCGCCTGGTGTCTGCTGCACCGAGACACTGGTGGACATTAATAAGACTCTTTTTAAATCCAGTGCTCTTGCAAGGGTGCAGTGTGGGGACACACGTGAAGTCAGGGCCCCCCCAGACTTTCTGCTGTCCCATGGTGATGCTCACTAGACCCATGCCCCCCTGAAAACTCTTGGAAGGGCTCAGGTCCAGGCTGAGAGGCTGCAGGCTTGGAGGAAAGACCAGCCAAGGACATCAGACTGGCCATGTGACCCAACCCCTTTCAGTCAGGCTGAGTTTCGGGGAAGAAGCTGGGGAATGCCTTGCTGCAGGACATCTAAAAGCTAAACAGGGATCCAAAAAAGTGATCAGATCAATCCACGCACATAAAATCCAGTGAGAGTTAATCTAGCCCTTAGATCCTCCCTTGTACCCTGTTAGATCTGCTGCAAGATGTGACCCTGGACCAAGTCAGTGCTGGGGCTGAGCCAGTACAGTGGGTCAGTTCTAATTCAAAAGTCCAAGATAACGATAGCCCTAGGTGTGTGACAGCATATTTTGCCCTAAGTCTTTGCTACGCAATTTGGCCACAAAAGTGGAGTACCACAGCAGTACCCCTCCCCGTGCCCTGAGGGAAAGTATCTTCTGAGGAAGAGAAGGAGAATTATTTTTCCCAAGGAGGAAAAACATCAGGTGAAGTGGACAGAGGAACTGGCAGCAGCTGGGAGAGCAGGCTGTGCTAGCTGGGCTGGATGCTGCCCGCAGGCCACTGCTGCTTGCATGTGAGAGGCACGTTGGGTTTTGTCCCATGTATCCGATGGGCTTTCATCTTCCAGCAGGGAACGGCTGGGGCTGGAGCTGTCTAACTGGCTTGTGAGCTGCCTGCTCCTGAAAGGCCTCTGCATCCCATTATCCATAAACCTGTTCATGGCACACAGCTAATGCAGGCAATTTGTGACACTTCTATGCTGTCGATATAATAACCAACCCGTCAGCCTTAGCCAGGCTGCAGCATTGTGTCACGAACAGCAATCTGCAAATCAGGCTCCTAACACGGGTCCTGCTGTCCCTGTGGCTGGGGCTGTGGTATCAGTGGCAGGACCTTTGTGTTGCTCTGGTGCAGGACATACCAGCACAGACCCCGGGATGGTCCCTGCATGTGGATCGTCTCTGGTGCCTGTGGGAAGCAGGTCTGGCAGGGTCCCCAGGGAAGCACTGCACTGCAGGTGATAGAAAGCTCAGCTGCTCCCACCATGCTAGCACCCACCCCTCTTGTCACCGGTTTGCAGGACCCACATCTCGCTTTATCAGAGGGTCACAGCAGCCAAGGGGGCCCAGCCAGCTCCTCTCCCCTACTCCACTCCTCATAGCTCACGGGGAGCGGGTGGATGTGGCCCTGGCTCCACATTGCTGCCAGATTTTTTCTGGGTATCACTGCAGCCAGATGCTGCTGGAGCCAGGCTGAGGGGATGACAGGGGGGCATGGCAGGGCCAGGAGCGGGGGGCCTGGACCCCTCCCACTGTGCTGCCCGGCAGCTCCTGCCTAGTGGGGACAGCTCGTGCAGGTCATAAAACCAGACTCATCAAATGGTTTGGGTTGGAAGGGACCTTAAAGCTCATCCAGTTCCAACCCCCCTGCCATCAGCAGGGACACCTTCCACTAGACCAGGTTGCTCAAAGCCTCATCCAACCTGGCCTTGAACACTTCCAGGGAGAAGTGGGCTGCTGCCACTTCCAGGTGGTCTCCTTGGGGCAATGGAGGAGCACAGAGTGGGGATTTGTCCCACGAGCAGGGGGATGGGTGTTCCTCCTGCACAGGGGCTGGGGAGTATCTGTGGAGATGAGCCACGCACCTGGCGGGATGGAGCAGGATCACTGTGCTCAGCTGAGCTGCGCATGCAGCGGGAATGAGGTGGGTGCCCACTGAGCACTGGCCCAACGGCAGATCTGTGGGATGCCCAGGACGGGCCAAGTGCCCTTTTGAGAAGACGCCTGTGTGGGAGTTTGCCTTGGGGAGAGCTGTCGAAGCAGAGCCTTTCCTCCTCACAGGCCCTGCGCTCTGTGTTCCCGACACGGCTCGAGAGCTGTCAGTGCCAGCAGAGCCATCACAAGGGCAGCAATGACAGGAGCACCTTCCCCAGGTGCTGGTGGGTGCAGCCAGGCTGCGTGTCTCTGGGCTTTGTGTGCAAGGCTGTCCCCAGCACTGGAGCTCACGCACACATGCACACAGTGGATGCATTCAAATCCCACCAGGTTATCCTGAAGCTGGCGTTGATTTTCACAAACCTTCTCAGCCTCAGCGGGATCTGGTGTCATCCTGCATGGATGGACACCGGAAAGCCAGCTTGTGTGGATGGGGGGGCCTTGTAGGGTTATATATCCCCATCCCCAACTTCAAGTGAGGGCAGGATCACAACAGAGAGAAGAGGAGGAGATGGCTTGGAGACATTCTTATCCCCAGTGAGACCACAAGAAACATCCCTAAAGCACGTGCAGTCCCTGAGGACTTGCATGAAGAGATGCGCAGCCCCCTGCTCCAAAACAATGGGGATGCAGGACGTTCTCCGCTGCGTAAAATGAAGCAGGATGTGGAGGGAAGAATGGCTTTGAACAGTCAATTTCCATTGCTGAAAGCTGACAAGTTTAAAACAGCTAATGTGCCCCGCAAGATGAGGCCTTCAGAGATTTACAGCTCTCCTCGGCTGACTGCTCCCATATGGTGTGCATGTCAGCCAGGGAGCCTTTTAAAGAACCAAGATAAAGCTGCAGCGAGGCCACATTGCCCACCAAATGGGTGGCAGAGAGAGATGAAAGGAAGGAGAGAGGTTTCCGTGTGTGTTTTTTTTCCCATCTGACAGGCTGCTGAGATCATGTCCCCTCCTGCAGCCACCACCACAGAGTTACTCCAGGTCAAGGTCGAAGCAGCCCTCCTGAAGCAAGGTTTTCCTATACTGACACAGGAGGGGGTTTGCAAAATGCTGCAGGAGCCACCAGGTGTCTGCTGGCGTGGCCCAGGGTGTTAGTGGCATCTGTGGGTGGCACCAGCTGACAGGTTCATCGTATGGGGCAGGACAGCTTTGTGGGATGAGGAAGCCCTTGTGAGGGGCAAGAACTAGCCTAAGCCCTCCGCTGCAGGCTGGCGCTGAAGTGGGTGAGGTGGTGGGAGCAGGCTCTTGGATGGTGTGGAGTCAGGTCTCAGCAGGATCCCAGCTGGGTCAGTACCCCCCAGAGGCTGCACACAAAGTTTAGGAGATGCTGCCAAGGTCCTCAGTGCTGCTGCCTACCTGCTTTCTGGGCCATGTCAGGGCCAGGCTGGGGTGTCGCGGGTGTTCCCCAGAGCAGCTGGTGTCTTGATTCGACCTGTCTGTTCCTCTGAGTTCTTTGCTGAAGCCAGGAGCATCGCATGCTTGAGCAGACCCGTGACCAGCACCAGGCTTTGTGGTGTGCACTGGGGTGTCAGGTGGCCGAGACCTTGGGCACATGGGGTGTCATGGGACCTGCCTGCCCAACCCCAACACACTTGTGGTGTCTGCAGCGTGGGAGCTCTGTCTGCTGTCATCCTCTGCTCCTCCTCTGCCCGGCAGAAACATTGTCAGTGGGTGCCAGGAGGCAATTCATCTTCTCTGAGGTCACCAGAAGAAACGGATGAAGGCACCATGTCCTGAGAGCACCTCTGCCTCTCCACTGGAGCCAAGACACTGGCTGGGATGGAGGTGTGTGTGGAGTATGGCAATGGTCTCTGTTTCCAGGACCATGCAGGCTGCTGGTCTGGGACACCCACATCTGCTGGACTGACAGTGCTCACATCAGTCCCTCTCCTCACCCCAGCCTGGCTCAGTCTCTCCTGTGTTGAGCAAAGCTGCAGCCACATCAGCAGGCTGCTACTGCATCTGAAGAAGATGAAGCTAGCAACAGGCAGGCCAGGGTTCCTCATGCCTAGGCAGGCTACTAAACCTGTTCAGAGAGACCATTTGTGCCTCCATGTGCCACTCCATCATCCAGAAAGTTGGTCCCACTGAACTCCACTGCAGCAGCAGCCCAGGGGAGAGCAGCTGCGTAGGGTGGGGAAGCTGGCAGGCTTGCCCTTGCATGAAGTCCACAAAGGGCTGAGCTCCCTGCAGATGCCCCTTGGCCATGGGTACCCAGGAGAGATGCTGGGGCTGGAGGTCTGGGTAAGGAGGCCTCAGAGCCTGGGGATAATTTTTCTCAAAATCAGACCCCTCAAAATCAGAGCTTGCTTCCCTGCCTCAGTTGGACTGCGGACAAAGGACTGGAGAAAGCTCTTCAGGCTGGTTTTGGGCTCAGCAGCAGCAGCAGAGACTGCCAGCCACCACACCCGGGGGAGCCAGGGCTGCTCTGCCACACCCGGGCGCCGGAGTGGCAGAGCAGCCCTGGCTCCCCTGGGGTGGGAGAGACTTCAGGGACGGTGGAAGAGAAGCATCCTCTTATCTCTTTTCTCTTTGTGCAAGCACACGAGTCCTCTTGGAGCCGCCGCATGATGCCGCCAGCCAGAAAGCTGCAAAGGCGGGGAGGTTGCCCAGCTTCTGTCTCCTTCCCAGCAGGTGTGGCTGGCCCTGCCAGGCAGATGGCTCAGAGATGAGAGCCGGTGCCAGGAGCAGCTGGCTCCATCCCTACCTGGGCCAAGAGCAGGGATGCTGAGCAGCGCGGGGAGCTAACGGCAGGCGAATGAAGCAGTGACCTCCCTGCCAGGCTCAGGTTGTGCTGGGCACCTCTGGGCTCTTGCCTGCATGTGGGGTGTGCTGCCAGCTCCTGCCTCTGCCTAGGGGGACCCTGTGGTGGGGCCTCGGGAGGGTGTTGGTAGGGACCAGCGGTACCTCAGAGGAGATGGGCATCTCTTGGGGACAGCCCCAAAGCCCAGCACTGATGCAGGAACCTCCAGGGCACATTTACTCCAGTGAGATCTGGATGCCAGTCACGCAGAGGGACTTCTCCCTGTACTCTGGAGCAGCTGGGGCACAGAGATGGAGAACCATGGGGTGGACCCTGATCTGAGCCATCAGCTCCTAATCCCAGGTTTGCTGCTTGCTGCCTGACCTAATGAACTGCTGGGTGATCAGCAGACCAATTGGAAGCCCTGTCAGACCCAGGCCGGGCATTACCTTGTTATTTCTAACCAGTGAAGTGGGGGAAACAGACCTTTTTCACCCACTGGCAGTCACTCTGTGCTGTTGTGCAGCTCCCAGCACAGCAGGGCAGAGCTGAACAACCTTCAAATATCAGAATGGAGAGAAGAAGACGGGGCACGAGGAGAGGAGGCTGTTACTCTAATGGAGAAGGGAAGTAACAGATGGGGCTTTTTCACATACAAAGTGTGCAGACCATGATGACAGTGATGGGGAGACTGCAAAAGCCCTTGTGCTTTGATGGCCAGCCTTGTTCAGAAGGGGTAAGCACAGCAGCCTCACACCACCCAGTGCAGTCTCATTTTCTGTGCAGTTTTTAATACATCTATTTGCTTGGCTCTGAGTGGAGTCAGAGAGAAAAAGAAAATCAACAGCACCAGGACTGACAGCTTCAGAGCTTAGCACAGCCATCTCTTGAGTCTGACATTAAGGGCTAGAAGAAGCGGATCCTGGAGACCTGTCTTCCCAAGGTGCAGAGGAGAGATGAAGGGCATCTGGTCCATGGGAGCAAAGTCTCTGAGCAGGCTGCTCTGATGCACAGGCTCCTCCATCCCCATCTTGCAGTTGGCACTGGAAGTGGAAGTTTTGAAGTCATACACCGAGCTGTTTGCTTGGTATTTCCTGCCCCCAAGAACAGGAAAGAGCAGCGAAGCCCAAGAGGGAGCTGCTCTTGGGAGATTTCCAGCCTGACACATTTTGATGTCTGCCTACGGGAAAGGGGGAAAGATCCGTGCTCTTTCCCTCTTCCTCATGCCCAGTGCTGGGAGCTAACGGGCCAGATTCAGGCTGACTTGGGCCTGGGAAGGTGGATTGCACAGAAATGTGTCAGTTTGAATTATTTTCCTTTTCATTCTCCCTTGTCTCACTCTGACTTGGACCTTACTTTCTCAGGCTCTAGGAAAACCATGGAGATGCTGGCTCACAAGCTGAGGTGTGAGAAATGGCTAGTGGTGATGGATGCATGTTCACCCAGGCTGTCCTACTGATGTCCTGCTCTCCAGGTACTGTCCTCTTGGCCTCAGTTGCTGCAGGTTCAGTCCTGCCCCCTAACAACCCTACCCTACAAGGTCTGGATCAGCATCTCATCACCACCCTCAGAACTCCCTCCTGCTTTCAAGGTCTGGGTCCATGCTGGGAACCACCAGCCCTACACACACAGCTCCTTCATCCCACCAAGACTTGTATGCAAAACCTGTCCTTATCCTGTGTCCTGGTGCACATCCCGGTCTCCTCAGTGCCACTGGACCACCGAGGTCCCTGCCATAAGTCTGTGTTACCATCCCTAGTGCTGATGGTCATGATGGGACAAGGCCAGGGGAAAGGCAGGCTGGGCTCATTCCTGATGCCAGGCAAAGGCTCTGTCATGGCAGGAGTTACTCCCCATCAGGACTGCCAATGTCTGTTACTGGCAGACCATGGCAGCAATCTCCGAGGTATGTGAACAGATCATTATTAACAATCTTTTAAAGAGCTGCCAGTGTGTTCTGAGTCCCTGTTTATTTCTGCATATGGCCTGTCCACCGCTGAATGCAGCACTCATAGGAGATGTCATCTCAGTTTAAGGTGGCCTATTACTTAACCCAATCAAAACTCCTGCAGTAGGTCATTCCTCCACTGGGCAAGGAAAATGTCCTACAGAAGGAGGGGGTTTATTCTCCTTTTAAATCATCGCTGCTTTCTTTTTCTTTCTTCTGAGGGCTAAATTTGTGCAGAGTGGATGTTGGATCAAGGGTGTCCAAGCTGGAATGTTCCAGTGGTCTCCGGATCTGCTCTGTATGTGCATGGATGCTGGGGTTGTTTCTGTGGCTATGCCCCAAGCACACCCTGTGATGGAGAAATCTGGGGATGCATTGGCTGAAGGTGACATGACTGGGAAGTGGGGATATGTCCAGAGAGAGGTGTCATGTCAGGGCTAGGGTGGCTGGCAGAGAGCGGGCAGGAGAAGCTGCCATCTGTGGCTTTGTACCAGGTCCACTCTGGTGGCTGCAGCCCATCTTCAAGGGCACTTCAGACACTGGCCTGTGTAAGCCCACAGTGCAAAAAGCAGTTATTCCATTTTATGGTCACAGAGGCACGAGGTGGGACCCAGACCAAGAGCCACCTGCCCCTTTGGCCTTAGCAAGAGTAGGTTACAGGGGGCATGTTTTGGCCAGAGCTTCCCTGACCAGCTCCCATAGAGATGTGGTCTGATTTGAAGGTGCTGGAGGCCCCCACCCCAGAGGTGCTCAAGTTCCACTGGGCAGGCGGTGGACTGGACACAACAAGGTTGCCTTTTTGGGGAGACATGAGCCAGCTGCTCTTTGGGGCCATTCAGCTGCCTGGTACTGCGTTGTGTCTGGGCACAGACAATCAGGTGACATGTGACAGACTGGGGCTGGGATGTTGGAAGAGCCAGCACCTGGAATACCTTTTTGGAAGATGCCCGCTTGGATTTTCACAGGACCCTGGGAGATCCTGAATCCTTCCACTTCTGCTGCTCACCTGGGCTCTCTGTCTGTGACTTTTCCTCCTCTCCTGGCATCGCCGCAGCAGCCCATGGCACAACCAGCTGAGAAAGGCAGACTGTCCAGCTTTGGGTCTACCTGGAAAAACATGTCCCAGGTGAAGGAAAGGCTGACACCAAAAGCAATAAAGGGTCACTGCTGTCATTGCTGAGATGCTGACTGCGCTATGCTGGCATGGGCAGCATTTGTACAGTGCCTGGTACAACACCCAGGCACAGTGGCAATGGAGACAGCAGCACACGATAACGCTGATCAAACCGTGGGGAGGGGGTTCACAATTTAACCTGATTTTCTTTGGAAGCAGCAGATCTGTGTCTGGATTCTGGGGACCTGAAAAGGACAGGACCTTGGTCCATTTAAGTGGTGGCTGGGGTCACCTTTGGCAGCATTTGTGTGGAGGTTTGCTGCAGGCTAGTGCCATCCACTCCAGGAGTGAGCAGGGGGTGAGGACCCACTGGGACGAGCAGCCAGAGCCTCTCGGCCATGCGCGCTTTTCGGCAAGCAGTCACCCAGGCAACTGTGAGCTCGGAGCCAGACAAGCTGTCAGGATGAGGAGCTATTGTGCTTGTTCAGGGAATGATTCCCAGCGCTTTCCCCTGGTCAGGGGGCTCTGTAGGTCACCCCATTTTGCCATCCTGGAGATGGGCAGCCAATGGCCCTGCCTGGGGCTCTCTGGAAGGCTGGGATGCGTTATCTCAAATCAGTGGTCTACTATGATGGGGGAGGGATAACACAAGCACCCACTGTAAGGAAGAGGTGCCAAATGCATATGAATTGAAACCAAACCAGCACCAAGCAGAGGGATGAGCCCGATTCCCAAACCCTTACATTTCACCCTACGCAAGGTTTTCCTCTGCATTACCACTTGTCCTAAGTGTGCCCATGCATGTGCATGGCCAGAGCAGCAAACATGGAGGGAAGGGGCTCCCCATTGAGCTGCATTTTTGCCTCTCTCGTCTCTGTTTTGCTGTAGTTGCTGTCTGATTGGCACCTGCTCGCCCTGGATGAGCCACTTGCTTTGCTAATGAGCTGCAGTGTCTCGCTTGGGATCTTGCTCACCATTGGAGTGCAGGGACTCTCCATTCTCACGTGCTTAGCTCAGCCCCATGGTTTAAATCCCTGCCAAGAGAAATGGAAGAATCTGGCTCAGCCAGGCCTGGAAAAAACAGCAAGGATGGTCTGTGATTAACCCTTGCCTCATCTGTCTGTGCTGGTCCCCTCTCCTGCCTTCCCATACACAAGCAACCAGCAGGTTTCACAGCCCTCCTTCCCACACCCCGGTTCACACACGTTTCTCTGGCTCTGGGGAAAAAGCAGCTTTTCTCATGAGATTGCCCAGAATACCCAAGGATCGAGTATTCCCACGGCACTTGAATGCATGCCCCCTTTGATCACAGGAGGGCAAAGGGCAGAGATCTGGGAAAAGAAAAGAAAATCATTTGGAAAAAAAAAAAAAAAGTAAGACACAGAAGGGGAAAAAAAAAACCCCAAAACGATTCAGGCAGGAGCTTCCCTCAACCTCTATAAAATACAGTTCACATTTCCTGTGAGCCTGGGGCACAGATCACATTCGACGTGAGGTGCTTTACCCAGGCATGGTATAAATTCTGGAGCCTCGCATTTGCATGGTGTGATGGGAAAAAGCTTAAGAGGGGCCGGGGGAGCTGCAGAGGAGGCGGCCGTGCTATCTGGCTACCGCAGGGGCTGTCAATGCACAGACATTTCCAAGGCTATTTGTGAAGGTGAAATGGTCTGTAAAGATTCCAGGACACCATGTGGCAGGACTGTTAGCAGGGCTTCTCCTTCGCTGTTTGCACAGAGCTGCCGGGCTGGAGAGAGGCTGTGTATGCAGAATGCCTCGCGGTGATTAGAGCATCTGCAAATTTCAGCTTAATACACAGCATAATGAGACATGGAATATTATTAGCCTGCAGCCATTCCCCCTGCCCCGGCGGCGATCTCTGCAGCTTGAGCTGGTTTCACCTTCTTGGTGCTCTTGCAGAGCCCCAGTGAGAGATGCTGGCCATGCTGGCGGGGCAGGCGGACTGCTGGCAGCTCCATGGCCACGCAGGACCGAGCTCCCGCAGCAGGCAGACTGGCTTTGCACTCTGGCTTATATGTAATAAGTTTTTGTAGTCCTGCCTGCCGGCTATGCACACCAGCCCCATACTGTGCTGGCCTTCCCTGCAGCACCTGGAGCCATAGACTACCTGCACCAGCAACCACGAGCTCTGCTCATGAAGAATAGCTTCCAACTTCCCAGCCCAAAGCTGTATTGCCCGTGGATCACCTCCTCAGGTCCTGATGTGTGCTGTCTGCAAAGGCAGGAGGTGCTGGAAGGGCTCAGGCAACACAGGGACTGCACAAGGAGTGGAGGCAGTAATGGAAACTGAGCTTTGTTTTGTGTGGAGTAACATAGCATGGGGTGATTTTTTTCATGACAAGGAGTATGTCAGCATGCTGTACCCATTGTCAGTGTCCAACTACATGTACACAGACCCATGCCTTTCCTGCAGGAAGCCATATTGAGGAGAGGCTGAAGTCACTTGGTTTGTTCAGCCTGGAGAAGAGGAGACTGAGAGGAGATCTCATTGTGGTCTAGAACTTCCTCACAAGGGGAAGAAGAGGGGCAGGCGCTGATCTCTTCTCTCTGGCCACCAGCGCCAGGAGCAGAGGAAATGGCAGGAAGATGTGCCAGGGGAGGGTAAGGTTGGCCATGAGGAAAAGGTTCTTCAGGCAGAGGGAGGTGGAGCACTGGAACAGGCTCCCCAGGGAGGTGCTCATGGCACCAAGCCTGACAATATTCCAGAAGCATTTGGCCAAGACCCTCAGACACATGGTCTGAATGTTGGGCTTGTCCTGTGCAGGGACAGGAGTAGGACTTTATGATCCTTGTGAGTCCCTTCCAACTCACAACATTCGATGATTCTATGATCCCAGCACCCAGCAGGATCCTGCAGCCCCAGCTCACGCAGGTCCTGCTGCACTGCTTATTGCCTCTCATTTTTGGGCAGACAGGAATGTCCCAAAGTGTTGGTCCCTCTGAGATGGAAAGATCTGCTGGGTGGTGACAGGAGGTGGTTCTGCCTGGTGCCACGGGGGTTGGCATGAGGCAGCTAGTCAGGTCCTGTGCTTGGTGCAAGGCTCTGGGAAATCCCTGGTGCAGGTCTAGGTTCAGACAGGAGCAGTCAAGCAGTGGAGTAACGGCCCAGGGTCTTAGGGCATCACTAGCCCTGGCCCAGGGTGAAAGTGAGGAGTGTGGGGCCATGGCTAGCACTGGGTGGGCAGCCCATGTGCCTGGCAATACGTGCATCTGTTGGCATGGATGAGCATGGGCATGTTCACATGTATAGAGGCACGCTTGGATGTGTCTGTGTGTGTGTGTAAGTGTGTAGGTGTGAGGGATGGGATGTTTGTCTGTGTGTGGAGGTACAAACAGATACACGTGTACCCTGGAGTATACGCTGCATGTGTGTGTATGTATGCTGGGGGTGTGTGGGTGCGAGGCTTGTGCTGAGGCTCTTAGCACACTCAAACAGATGCCTTGGTAGCTGTTTGATCCCTGCTCCACAGACATGCTGGCACGATGTCTTGAGGGACACCACGAGTGAGGCAGAGACGGCACAGACAGCACTGTTTTCCAGCTGCTGGATGGTCTCTGGCCCAGGCTTCCCCAGCGCAGACTCTCCTCCATCTTGTGCTGATCCACGCGTTTGCGTGACCTTGTCGCTGCTGCTGAGCGGAACCTTCCTTTGTTTTGCCTGGGGTATTTTTCATCGAGATCAACCCCCCTGACTGCTTCAAAAGTGGCATTTGCTGCCGAAGGTATGACAGTGACATCTACAGCCAGGGCACACCCCCAGAGATGCTTGAAGCTGCCTGAATCACTGTCCCTCATGCTCGCCATTTTCTGTGCTATTGATATATTTTGAAAAAGATAAAGCAAAGTCTGGAGAACACCGCACCAAAGCAAAAGCTGTTATGAATGCTGTTAAACTAACATTAACTGCTGCTGCTATTAATCTGTACCAAGGTCAAATTCACAAACTGGCAGGTTAGTTTCGGTCCCAGCCTGAAATTAGATCATCAATTAGTTAAATCATCACTTTGATACAGAAAGAAAACTGGAGTGGACCCAGTCCTCGTAAATCTTGCAGAAGGCTCTGAGAAGGTGGCTCTGCATTTTACTTGGAAGAATTTCACCAAAGCAATTCAGATCTGTAGCATGTTCCAGCTACATGTTTTAACAGTGAGAACAACTTATCACCCAGTGCCCCAGCCATAACCTCCAAGCTGATTCGGATGCTGCCTTTGCAGACGTGTTCCCCTGTCCACAGCAGATGTTACAGCACAGTGTTAACCTCTGCTTCAAGAAAACGGGGTTTGAGGCTTCCCATATACCAGAACTGACTAATGACTATTTTCTCGGGACAAGTTTCTCAGGACTTTGAAACCCAAAACCTACTTTAATTTTATGAGTAATTTATGGGACAACCTTTAGGGCTGTGAAAGCTGGAAACTTTTCCTTCAGGTGTCTTGACCTTATGGCTGCTCATCTATCTGTGCAGGAGTCCTGCTACACTTTCATCTGATCACCCTCGAATTCAGAGCTATAAAAAGGATAGGACGTCTCCCAGCTAATAAAAGTAGGAAAAAAGGGAGAAGCAGAGCTAAAGCTAAAGGTACTGCGAGTCCTCCCCTTCTGCAGCCTTTGGAACGTCACCACGGAGTGGGGGCTGGCGTCTGAATCAGCAACCAGATGGTGAAGTCCTTCTGGCTCGGTGCTGCTTGCTGCTGGCTGCCATGCCTGGGAGGGAGGCTGGAGCTGGGAGCTGGCTGCTCCCTGAAGTCCAGGGCTGCTGGCCTGGGACTGCCCACTCAATCGCTTTGATGTGGGATGGGTTGCAGAGATTGCAGGATAGGTGGTGCAGGGCTCCTGGATCAGAGGGGCATTGGTAGGGTCTTGATCACCATGAGCCATGTGAGGGCTGAAGGAAGACCTGACTCCTGGTGCAAGCAGCTCCTGAACTCACAAGCTCTGGCTCTGCTGGGGTTTCCAGGGCTCCCTCCCATGCAATGAAGTGTGTGTAGACACGTGCATGGGTGACTGCTTCTCCTATGTGGAGAGGATGCTAAATTAGGAGAAAATGCAGATACACTGCAAATGGAAGTAGGGCAGATGTTGGCTACAACCACAGGGGAGGATTAGTTTGTTCTCCATCTTAGCAGACCCAGTGTCCACACATAGAGTCACTAGTTTCAGTGCCAGGAACATGGGACGCAGGACAGTGTTACAGGCCGGGGACTTGACCTTCTCTTTCAGGCATCAGGACCTGGCACAGCCACCTCTTGGGTATCACTTGCTCCCAGATGATCAGATCCAGCATCGCTTCACCAGCTCCAGCATCTACAAGCAAGCCCAGCCCTATCCCTCGGCCTTGCATCCCTCAGTACATCTCAATCTTTGCTGATCCTTTTCAGTAGACTCTGGTGTCACATCTAGTGACAACTAACATCTACTGACAACTTTCCCTCCACCTGCTCAAGAAGGAACCTAAAAATGCAAACGCTTCCTTTCCCCAAAACCTTCTCTCCATGGAGGGGCCCAGTAACGCCTCTGACAACAAACAGCAACGTGTCATTTGTTTTTATTACTCTAGGAGGGCAAGCTGCTGTGCGTGACCAAGGAAACCGAGAGCTGGCTGCCCTTGTGAACTTGCTGAGTGCCTGATGGAGGACCGGAGGAGAAGAGAGCTGGGGGAGTAGGAAAAACATTACTTCTCTCCTGCTTATTGGCTGAGGCAAGATTGATTGACTGTACTTGTGATAGCATAGCACGCATCAAGGTAGGCACAAAATTGTGGTTAGCACTACAAAACCACTGGCTGTGTAGATTAACTTTATGTGAGAAAAGGCATATGGGGTAGACGCTGATTTTGCCTCAAGCTGGAGAGCAATGTTGCTCCCTGGGGTAGGGAGGGCAGAGGACATGAGTCTGACATGGAGCACAGAGGCATGTGATGGCACTGCTGGTCACTTGATAGAGTGGGCCTGGACTCTTCCTGTCTACCTTTTGATGTCCCAAGTGTTTATAGCCACTGATAGAGAGAAAAGGACACTTTTAGGATGCATTTCACCTCAAATCAGCCATGAGGTATGCCCAGAGGTTTACCTTGCAGGTGGTGGCTTCTCCGCTTGCCAGTTGAAGCCCAGCCCAGCAGATGAGATGCTCCTAAGGCACTCTCCTTCTGGCAAAGAGCAGGCTTAGGAAAGGACTTGAAGAACAGCAGGGTAGCTGGGATGGTGATGGGAAGTGAGAGAACACCATAGTGCTGGCTTGAAGCCTAAGCGAGTGGCTGGGGGTGGCTGTCATTGTACAGTGCTGTGCACATGCCAGCTGGAGGAATGGCAGAGGAAGAATCAAGGTAAGGGCTTGCGAAGAGAAGAGCATTTGGAGGTGTTTTGTCAGGACAGGGCTTTTTCTGACATAAAGTCAGTTTGATATGAACAGTTCAGTTTTGCATGATGGTGATGGCTCCAGTGCCGTTTTCCACTGACAGATACTCAAACCAGAACAATTTCCATAAAGGACATGGAAATTATTTTTTCGACAATTTTTGGTTTAGAAAGCCTCAAAATTCTGCCTTGCAATTCCCTAATTTTGATGCTCTCAACCTTCAGTTTCCCAAAACAGAGGGGAAAAAAATTCAGTTTTGATGAGAACATTGATAAAGCAGCATTTCCCTGCTGCTGACTTCCACCGTGTGGATTTCTCCATGTCGAGACTGAGTCTACAGCAAGGCAGCAGCAGAGGAAGAGGCTGAGATGTTCAGGAGGCCAAGAGCATCTGGGTGGTCAGAGGCTGGTCTGGGAGCCCCCAGCCAGGGCAGGGAGTGGTATGAGCAGGGCCAGAGACCCACACTGAGCAGCCGGTCCCTCCACCAATCTGCACACTGCAAGCCCCACAGCTTCCTCTGGCAATGCTTTGTGCAGGCTATTTTTATGCTGTGTGAAAAAGCGTGTCTTTCTGCAAGCGGAGGAAAGGCGGTGTGGAGAGCGAAAGTGAATTAGCGAAGGTCACAGGCATAATGCCACTCTGCGTGCTGCTGGGGCAGAGCCTGAAGAGCTAAAGGAGATGGTGTGGGGGTCTGGGTGGAAGGCTTGTCTGCTGTGGAAAATGGTCATGGAGCAGTTCCCTGCTCCACCTCTGCCTTCCCAGGGAACATCCAGCCACTGTGGCCTTGCCAGCATGGAGAAGCAAGCTGGCAGCGCGCACCTACTCCTGCACTGCTGGCTTGCTGCTGCTGCTGACTGTTTATAGAGCATCAGCCGCTCTATGGACTGTAACTGGGTTTTTACATACAGCATAAAATGATCACTCTCTCCCGCTAAATCACATGCAGTCAAATTGTAATATGAAGTTGCTTCTGTCTGCAGTGGCAAAAGGTTCATACCTTGGAGAGCCCAAAGAGCTCCTGAAGGTGAGAAACACCCTTTTTTCCCCACACTGAAATCAATGAGGGGAGTTGTGCCCAGCACCACGCCCCCAGAATCCAGCCAAAAAACGGCAGTCACTTCTGCGGCATCCCTTTCCCAACAATTTCCCCTCTTCCTTTAAAGCAATGGTTTTCCTGAGAACAACAGGGAAAGGTGAATGCAGCATATTCCCTGCCTGCACATCCCTGCTTACAAATGGGAATTTAGGATCTGAACCACAATTGGGCTTTCCTCACTAGGGTGAGCCAAGTGAAAAGTTCTCCTGGGTGCTCCTCTCCTTCATGCAGAGTTTGGGAGCTAGGGATGCAGCCCAGGGAAGGGAAAAGAGTATCCCACAGCTGCGTTGTCTGCAGCTCTGGCAGGCAGTGCATCTTTGGTAGGGTACCGTGGGGAGCCTCCCGCTTCTGGGGGATGCTGAAGGCAGAGTTCCCATCACTTCCCCATCTGGGAGCAGATTTACGAGCCTCCCGAAAGCTCTCCCGCAGCCCTTCAGGAAGGCTGGGGCTGGGGGCTGACGCGGGGAACTATTTGCAGGGAATTGTGAATCTACTTTCTTACACGGCTGCGTACCACTGTGCAACGGTAATCCCCTGAGCAGGGTGAAACAGAGGCCTAGCTACCATGACCTCCTCTGTAGGTTTCCATGGATACCATGTACTATAAATAAAAAAAGGAATTTCAAACCAGTTTTCAATCCTGCTTAGTGGGAATAGGAAACCTCTTTTGAATTTAGTTTCCTATCTCACCTTACAGGGGTTATTTTGCAGCCTGTTTGAAACAAATAATTACCCCTTCAGCCAGGAAATTACCACCAATCATACCTATTTACTTCCAAACGTTCAGCTAATTAGCACATTGGAGAGAGCTGCCTATTTGCACGCTGGAGATGGGAGGCTTCCCGTCTTTATTTTGGTGGTGCTGGGAGAAAGGACGTGGGGCCAAGGGTCAGTGAGGGGCATCAGAGCCCTCCGAAAAAAAAAAAAGAGAGAAGGAGAGCTGTAAAACTCGAAACGCCCGAGATGCCATGTGAATTAGCGTGTGAGAAGCCCCGGCAAAAAAGGGAATATTACATCTGCATCCTTTTGCAATGAATCAGAGTCATGCTGCAGATTTTGTCTGGCATACTGGGTCTCTGGAGGATAGAAAATAATTTGGTCGCAGCAGTGGGAGGTGTGTGTGCGTGGAGAAGGGAGTTGCTTTCCAACAGCCTGCTGTGGTGAGAACATGCCTGACACTTCATTCCTTTCCAGTTAATGCAGCGAGGCCGGGAGGAAACTTAACCCTCTAATTGCTAAAGTGTACGGGGGACTTGGGAAAGTCCTTGGAAACCAAAGCAAGGCTCCCGGGCTGGTCTGGTCTTGCCCGGCCCCGGCATGGCGGGCAGACAGCTGAGGGGATTTGCCCAAATAGCTGGAGGTGGGGGCAGGGGAAATGCTAATTTGAAACAGGCACTGGTGAGCAGGACAGGAGGACAGAGAGGTTGTGTTTTTCAGACCTCCGGGCTGGCAATGGGCCTGCAAAGTCCAGTCTGTCACAATGCTGGGTCTGAGCCAACTGGACACGTGGTGGCTTGCAGAGGGGTCTCACGATCTGCCATTCCCCAATGGCTCTGCAGCCTGAGCTCAGCGCTCTTGGTCCACCCTCCTGGATCTCCGTCACTGAAAATCCCAAGTGCTTTCCATCCCCACACAGGTGTGATGTCCCCCCACCTCCCCAAACACCTCCTGCTGCCATGGCCACAAAGCACAGCTCCCACGGTATGGTCCTGTCATGGGTGGCCCGCATCTTCTGCTGGACAAGAGAGGGTGAATGAAGGATGTGTGAGCACAGGATGGGCATGCAAATGGGGGACCACAGCCCCTCATCCCTCTATGGCTGCCTGGGTGTCTGCTTACAAGGGGAAGTGCTGCTTCCCGCTGCCCTTCTTTGGTGCTCTTTGGGAGGCTGCTCCCAGCAGGTACAGCCCTGTGTGAACCAGCTATCAGGTGTGCTCCATCTCTTCACCTTGCTCACCCTGGTCAAGGTCTCCTGGACAGTGGATGATCATGGGCATCTGACTCGGAGCCTGTTTGCTGCTGCCCTCCTAAAGCTCCTTATTAGCATTTCCAGGACATTGATGTTGTGCTCGGATATACGGGAAGGCTCTCATGAGTTACAGAGCAGCAATATATCAATGTTAGAGAAGGACCCATTTAAGCTTAAAATCAGGGTCTGTTTTTTCTGAAGTCAGGTGTCTCATTCCCATTGAGATTCAACAGGAGTTGGAGTCTGCTCCTGGGGTTTCTTTGAAAGTCCCAGACTTAATTAGTATTTATCTTAATTAGGGGGACATTACCTGCTCTGGGAACCTCATGCTATCTGCTGTATTCATCCCCACAGCACCCTGGGAAAAGGTTCCCAGCTCTTTTTGCAGTAGGGCACTGAGGCAGATGGTGGCTCATGCTGCAAGCCTGGGCTCAGCATGGAGCAGAAAACGACCTTCCAGGGGCTGGAAGGGCCACGGCATCACCCCCTCCCTGGGTTATGTCCTCTCGGGAGGCCAGGGTGGACAGTGCAGGAGACTGTGGGGACGTCGCTTGGCCGGGTGCGGCAGGATGATGCTGAGTCCCCACTTGCTGCCTGCCTGAGCCCGTGGGTGTTTTAGTTGGGACCTGGGTGGACAGAGAGGTGGTTCAGCCCCAGCTGTGCTTCAGAGCACTGCTGCTTGTTCACCACCTTCAGGCCAGGCCACAAATTGCAGGGTGGAGCATGGGAGGGTGAGGAAAGAGGAGAAAAAGTGTTCTTTTTTTAAAAAAAACCCCAAAGTTACTGTCATAGGAAGAGTTTAGAAACCTGATCTGGTCCAAGCCATAAACAACCAAAAAGGACATGCCATGGGTCTTTCCCAGCGAGGAGGATCTCACCCACACCCTCCTGCAGAGGCAAGGAGGGGCAGAGGATTCCAAACAGTTCCTCCGTCCTCTGTGCATGGTCTCCCCAAGGGCAGAGAAACCAAAATCTGAGACCCCATTGCGTGTCCTCAGATCCCGCTGCTCTGCAGTGCCTGGAGGGATGGGATTGCCCACTGTGATACCCCTGCCTGCACCCCCAGTGCAGCTTGAACTGATGGGGTTCGGGCTGGCAGCTTGCAGGGAAGGTGTTTGTAACAGGAATAAGCAAGCTGTCCCCAGGCAGAGCAATCAAAACATTGTGGCCTCCCCCGTGGTGCTCCTGTGGGTGGGATGCGTGGCTTCGGGGGCTGAGGTGGCAGTGGTGGTACCTCTGGGGACGGTTCAGGGGGTGCTCAGGGGATGCAGATGCAGCACGACTTGGGGATGAGGGCAGGGGGTGCTGACATGAGGAAGGAGAAGACTAGCGTCTTCTTCTCTCTCCTCCCCCAGGGAATCCTGCCTCCAGGGAGAGCTGCGAGTCCAGGCAGGCTGTGTTGACAGATGTCACCAACGGGTCAGCCTTGCCTGCAGGAGGTTTTGCAGGGAGATGTTGAATGGCAGCAGATGCTGGAGCATGCTCAAGGCTGGCCCTCAAAGTGCACTGAGGACAGCACAGAGAGTGCTGGTGCTGGTGTCCAGACAGAGGCAGGACAACAGGGACTCTGGGTGGGCTGGGAAGGGCAGGGGTGAGATGAGCCAGCTCCAAACATCCCCCACTAGCAGGACGAGGAGCGAGGAGCGGAGAGCAGGTCTGATGGGAGCAGAGACCACAGGATGCTGGGAGCCATCTGCTGCCATGTCATGGGAACCAGCCAGGTGGATCAGCCACAGATGACCTTAGGGACATTTTTGGTGACCTGACAGGGGACTCTGTCTGTGGGCAGCGAGATGTCTATGAGCTGCACCTGACAGCCATGATGCTGAGCACCTCAAGGCTTGCTGCCTCTCCATCCTTCTGTCCCAGGGTTGCAAGACCTGGCTGTTGACCACCAGCAACAGCCAGTGGGCCCAAGGGGTACAGGACAAAGGCTTGCCCAGGAAATCCTGAGTGACACCCTCAGCACCCTGCTGACAGCTCGCTGGGATGCTGCCTGGGAGCAGGTTGAGAGCCTTCGTCACTCAGCTGCTCGGCAGGAGTCTGGGGAGGGGATGGGAGGGGAGGGGAAATCTCTTGCCAGACCAGACCTGGGGCCAGGTCTTTGTCTAGCTCTCCTCCATCAACTGCACTTCCTGAAGGAGAGCAGGGATGGTTTTCCAGATTTCCTTGTGGACTGTAGGCCCAGAGTTTGAGAAAGGAGTGAGATGGAAAGTGGTTTAGAAGGGAATAAATGTGACTTCATGAGGAAGCAAAAGGAGGAATTAGTCACTGGGGGTGAATAGTTCCAAAATGCAAAATGTTGCAGAAATTAGTTGATGGAGATGTTGAATGCTCTAACCTCCCCTCTCCCCTCTGATCGTTCACCAATGCTGGGAGAATAACAGCAAAAATTTCATAAGAGAAGGGATATTCCCAGAAACCAAGGGTTCATGTTGAATAGCCTGATGAAAATTCCTGGAAATGTTAACATGGCAGAGCTGCAATTAGGAGCCTTATCCTCGCAAATAGCATTGAAAGCTGTGAGAAAAGCATTCCTTCCAGGTCCTAGTGACACAGGAATGAAACAGGTGGCACTGAATTTAATGCTACCATTAAATACAGTTTTTATTCGTCCAAGAAAAATGTGGTAGCTGGAAAGATGGATGACTCCATAATTTCATTCTGCTTCATGCAAAGCTATCATTACCTTGCTAGATATTTTATGGAAGGCTTGCCAGTCTCAGCCTGTAGGCTTTGGGATTGTAGACAATGTGCTAATGTAAAGTTGCTTGAGATTATGGAAGATTTTGAAGGCCTGGTTTCCATGTGTTGAGACTGGCACTATATCAGAGGAACAGCTGAGTATATAGAGCAGGGAAGCTACACGTAAGTTATCCAGCGAGGAAAGAATCCGCCTGGGGGCTGCAGTCCTAGGCGCTGTATTGCGAAGCGGAGGCAGTGATCCCGGCTGGTCGTTCCCCACCACACAGGCAGGCTGGTGTCCCGCTTCACAAGTGCAATGCATGAGATTACTGTGCTTTATTAGTCTGGGCTGCTTTGCCCAATTTACTCACAGGCTTTGGTGCATCCTTTGCTAGGGACCAGGCAGGCAATGCAGAGCTTGGGCTGTGTGGAAGCCAGGGTGGGATGGAGGAACATGTCCCTGTGGGACAACGTGTTGGCTGCTGTCAGAAGCGTTGGGCCTCGTAAGTGCTTCTGGGGTCACAGGTGAGGAAAGGATATATAAAAAAATCAAATTTTTAGCTTGGTGAGACTCTTCCACCCTGAGGGTCAGCTCTTCTCTAGGTCAACTGGAAGGGAGAAGCTCCTTCAGCTGCTCCAAAATGCTGCCCGGAGGGGGTGACTGCCCTGCTTGGAGGGAAGGAGACTGATCCAATGCTGTTCAGCCAACACTTGGGAACCCCTCAAGGACAGTGCTAAAGGGAAGAGCATTTCCTCAATGATTTCCAAGCTGCTCTGACAAATATCCCAGAGGCAGTGGAGATACCCACAGCAAGGTCCTGCCCCACCACTAGAGATTTAATTCACTTAGGTAGAGCAGAGATAATTGTCCTCCAGCTACCTGACTGCACCACTTCTTGCCAATGACGTACTGCAACAGAGAACCACTGCCTGCCCCGCTGCAAAAGGCACTAAAGTAGAAACAGCCAAGGCAGAGTCCAAAATAGCTGAATAGAGCTTGGTGCGGTATCTGGAAGAGTTGGAGCAATCCAGCCTCACTTCACCTGTGGTTTTGGCTCATCAGGACAGACAAGGGGCTTGCCACCTCTGGAGCCATGTATGAAGTACTGGTGGTTGGAGGATGCCTGGGAAGGAAAGTATGAATCAATAGAAAGATGGAAAAACTTTTGTGACAGTCAGCTTTGAATGCCTGCAAACACCACAAGCCCCACCAGAACTGGTTTTCCTAGGAACTGTCATACTGCAGTGCAGCATCCTGGCACCATGACCAGCATGATGATGCTACTGGGGACAAGCTAATGCCTTTTTTTTTTCCTGGTTCAGTGAACAAACTGAAGGCTTTAGGGACATAGTCCACCATCCTTCCTTCTGGAGGAGGTCACCCCTGGACACAAAGCCAGGATGGTCCTTCCCAAGAGCAGTTTGTGGAATAAATTCTTACACTGTCCTAATGTAATTGAGCTAAATGATCTGCCACACTAATCCTAGTTCTTTGGAGAGCCTCTTGGGGTGGGTATTTTGCTGCCCATAGTACGGGCCACCAGGATGTGTGAGTGGAAGTGAGAAATGGGATTCCCTGGGAAGAATCCTCCTACATGAAACTCAGCTGCATCTGGGGAAAATCTTACGTGCACCAAGATGATGCACATGAAAGCGCATGGAGAGTAGTCTGGAGCAAGACCACCTCCCATTAATTTGCTCAAAACTTGTGAGTGTCAGGCTTGGTGGGGTGATCAGGCTGAGCAGAGTGAGAGGTGCTGTGGACCTTGCTTTGGCAGCTGAGCTCAGTTCTGTATGGAAGCAGTTCAGGGCCCATGTTGCAAATGAGATGATGCCATATAAAATAGGCAGAGCTGTGTAAGTTGGTGGGAAATAAGCAGGACAGTGAGGAATTAGAGATGGGCATAGTGAAATGTGAGCACAAGCAGGTAGTGGTGCACATGGAAAGGGAGGCATAGCCATCCAGAGCCTCTGTCAAGCCACTGCGTGCTGAGGGAGTCTGAATTGGCTGTAACCTCCCAAGAACTAGTTTATTTTGTGACAAATGAATGAAGACTCAAGAGCCCAGCAGTGACCAAAAAGGTGAATAAAAATGAGAGGCTTCATGAAGGAAACTGCAGAGAAGGACGTAAGAAGTTTAACAAAGGCGTTAGACAAGTGGGTGGTGTCACGATGACCTTGCATTGAGTGCTGCGGGCAGGTCTGTGCATCCTACCTCGCAAATGACAGTCACAGGCAAGGATCTGGAGGAGGGCTTGGAAAATAGCTCCAGGACTGGCAGACTCTGGGGCTTTTATAAGGACAAGCTTGGGCCTATTTGGCTTGCAAAGCTCTGGGACTCCTAACTCCTGCTGGTTGCTTCTTGGGTGACTGAAGCCAAAGCCTTGCTCCAATGTTTAGTGAAGTCAACTGGACTTCTTCTGTTTGAATACTCTGACCTGCAGTGACATGGGCTGGCTAAAACCTGACAAGTGACTCTCTGAAGTAGAAAATTTCTGTCTAGATCAGACCAAGAAGGCATTTCCAGCTCCATGTTGTGGGTCAGCACTCTGCTGTCTATATTTCCTTAAGGCATCTGTTAACAACTGCTAGATAGTGGTAATCCTCCCACTGCTAGCCTGGGTCTGATGGTGGTTTGCTACAACAGGATAATGTTCCTAGCTAGAGTGTCTGTTTAGAGTCCATGTAATGGCCCACTTAAATACACATGAGACTTGAGGTGTCTTGGCAAAGGAGCAACCTAAATCAAATTAGGAAGACAAAGGGATGTTCCCTTGGAGGGAACCCACAGGACTGGAAACAACAAGGTTTCTTTTGCCACAAAACAGTAGAAATAGGTAATCCACACTAAGTGTCTCCAGAAGGCAGGATTTGTAAAAGGAAGAGTCTGCAATACTCAGCTTGCAGTATCTCACTGGGAAAAACGCATAGCCTTAATGGTGCCTTACAAAGCACCTGTCTAATTTCAGTGGGTAAATCATAGGAATGATTATGAGAAACAGTCCAAAGCCCACAGAAGCAATGTTTATATGTATAGGAGATGTATATGAGTCTACTGCATCACTTTTTGTCTTTTGCTGCAAATGTCATTATCAAAGTAGCAAGCTTACTGATTTTGCTGGAGTTTTGACATAAACCATTTGCTGGGAGAGCTAATCTTTTAATTCACACAGAAAAACCTGCGCAATAATGTTGTATTCCATATGTCAGGAGTGTTTTCCCTCTACAGAACTGGTCAGAAAAGGAAAATTATGTTTGAAGAAGTTTAACTTCCCAGTTATCTAGGTGCTACATCCATCAGAAACTATGCTGACTTTTCAGAAGGCATCATCTCTCCCGTACCCTTCATGGGAGTAGATCGGTTCTGGGTACCTGTTTTGACTCCGGTACCTGTTTTGACTCTGTTCTTGGTCTTGGTCCTCTTTCCTCTGTGAGCTTCTTCCCCATCTGCTCATCTGGTGAGCATATAGAGGCTGAGTGATGCTAGACCAAGAGAATATGAACCTGTACAGCACTTAGCCCCTCATCTCAGGGTGAACGTAGCATCCTAATGTGGCTAACAAACCTCCCTGACACAGGGAGCAGAAGAGCTGCATTGTTTTCTCAGAAAACATAAAGCTCTGGGACATTGATCTGCTTGTACTGAGATGATTGTTGTTTTTGAAGCAGTTCTACTGGAGGCAATGTTTGTGCCTCCAGGACCCCCAAAAACTAAAGGAGGCAGCAAAAAATCAATGGGAGTTTGGTGGAGGAGGTTTTTCTATCTGTCTTTCATAGCGCCAGGTGGCTCTTGGCTGTTGATACCCATATTTGAGGTGCAGTATAGCCTGATGAGGTAGAAGGTAGAGCTGCCACCCCTGTGAGAAACAACATCTGTGATATGGAGCTGAGCTGGGGATAATAGAGGAGCCAAGGTGTGAGGGTCAGTTTTCCCCTCCAGGAAGGAGATGAAGATGAGAATCTGACTCTCAATTCCTTTAACCTGAATAATCAAAAGTGGGGGATAGGTCAGCAGTGTTTCGATGGGAGCATTCATTGGGGAAAACCCTCTCCTGAGCACAGAACAAGTGGGGAAACCTCAAAATCAGGTGTTTGTTTTTGGAGATGCAGCTGTTTAAGCTACACACCTACCCAGTGCTACACAGAGATCACAGCTCCATCCTACTGTCCTTCCCTATTGGCATTAACTGGTCAGGGTTCACAAAGCCCTAGACTAGCCCTGCCCCAAAGGATGAGCTGCTGCACCATACTCTCTGATATGTGCCTGTCCCTTCACTTCAGGCACAGCAGAGCGTTGAAGCCCCGAGAGCCTCATGGAGAACCAGATCCTGGTTGAGTCTGTGCAGATCTGCTCTGTGTCTTTCCCAGCCAGTGTGGTTTGGTCTGGGGTGCTAACCCCACCCGCTATCTCTGCCTGGGATAAAGGGAGTTTGTTTCTGCTTTAGCTCATTGCAATATCTCCTGCTGGCAGACTTTCCAATTAGGGAGCCGAGTGGGAGTCAGGAGAGACCCCAGAGTGGATTTCACACTCGCTCTTTATTTATATGTAAACCTGGATACAGGGCTGAGCTGCTGAGTGAGAGAAGTACCGAGGGAGGGAGAGGCCAGCCAGGAGAACAGAGGTCTTTGCAGCTCTCATTTGATGTGTGTGTGGGGGACAGGGCTGAGAGAGAGAGAAAGTCTGGCTTGTCTCTTCCACCTGCTTCAGCTGCTGGGAGGATGCCTGGCTTATGTGCTCTTCCCGGTCCCTGCTTGTGCCTCCCAGAATGGCACTTGAGCATCTCTGAATGCTGTTGATGATAAGTTCTTCCAGTGACAGAGATGAGCATCCCTGTGTGCCCTCATGTGCCCATTGGACCACACACAGTGTGGAGGTGCGTGGCCTGGCACAGGTGGATACAGGGTCTGGCCCCACACTCTCCCACTTCTGCCCCTCTGCTGGCATCCTGCCAGTGCAATGGAGCCAAGCACCGCATCACTCTTCTTGCACCCCATCATTGACGGTGCTTCCGGCCCTGCAGAGGCATCAGCTGGAGGAAACCCAGTGAGGGAAATATGGTCAGAGGAAGATGTCACAGCTGGAGGGTCCACAGCCACACCACAGGGAGAGGTGGATGTCCCAGGCAGGGCTGTGACACCTTCCCTCTTGCCCTTCCTCCATCCTCTGCTCTTTTCTGTTTCCATTGGGTGGGACCTTTTCAGACTGCCAAAAACAACTGGTCTTCCTCTCTTAAAAAAAAAATTAAAAAAAATTAATAAAGGCAAAGAGATTTAAAGTTAAAACCCAGAGGGGGCAATTCTTCCATGGACAAAAAGGAGTGAGCACACACCGTTCAGGGGAGTGAGTCCCCCCAGCAAAGGCAGCTTCACTTTGGGCAGTTCTGGTCACCAGGACTTGTTGGTCAGGCTAGCACAAGGGCTGTTTTCCAGCTGCTTTTGCCTTGCTTTATGGCATGATTATGGCTGCACAAACAGTTCCACTGGTTCAGCTGCTTCCCTGCCTCCCTCCCCTCCTTACCTTTGTTTGTGAAATGTGACTTCTCTCCAGCGAGATTTCTGCAAACATCTGACCCAGATGTCAACTCAGGTGATGCTCACAGTCGCCATTCAAGTTGCAGTATTGATGGGTCGGTCACTGTAATGACCAGACAGTTTTTGGTCAGCTGGTTGGGTGGGCTTAGCAAAGCACCTCTCGAATGGGAACAAGCAGGTGTAGGTTCAGTCTCTGGATTTATTTCAACCACTTGTTTTGTGTCAAGGAAGTGTTTGATACCAGGACATGCTGTGCCTCATTAGAATAGGGGTAACAAGATTTCTTAGCTTGGCAGGTGTGCCAGAAAGATAACTTCAGCAACATTTGGACGGTATCACAAGACTACAGCTTTACTCAGGCAATTCTGCAGGCCACAGCATTTCTCACCATGCAGCTGAACTGCACTTACCTCTCATGAACAGTTAGAGCAGAAAGATAAACCTGAGAGGTAGCTGAGAGATCCAGAAAAAGATGAGCAGCACAGGGAACGGGAACAGGGATTGCTCATTCTTACTCCCAGTTGAGAAGCAGGGGCATGAGGCAAAGTTAGTACGACAAAGCAGATGGAAAGAAGCAATTTTTTTGTGCAATATGTGTTGAGGTGCTGTGGAGGTCCTTGAGAAAGGGCACCATAGCACTAATGTTGACACAAGATCATGGAAGAGAAACCCACTGAAAAGTGTACACTCTGCAGACTATACCTGGCTTAGGAATACCAGCTAGAGCCTGGGCAAGTGCTAGGGGAAGTATTAGGTGTTTATCTTCTTCTTATATCCTTTCCTAGGTATCAACTGCTAATGGAGATCAGACCTAGACAAGATGGGCTTTTGGGCTGGCAGTACCACCATTATCATGCAAGACAAAAACCTTCTGGCAGATTTCAGACCATGAGGCTTAAGCAGACCCTGCTAAGCCTGGGAAGGGTACAACATAGCATAGGAAGAAGTAGAAGCCGATGTGTCACCATCAACCTGGGTCCTGTAGGGTGACACCCACTCCATGAAGAGCTGCTAGCGTTCACTGCATGGGCAGGTCTGGAAGGCAAAGCTGCAGGGTGCTTGTCATGCTTTCACCCGGGTCCTTGCCTTCGTTTAATGATGTTGCAGGTCAAGAGAATGTGAAGATCAATGAAGGCCCAGGAAAAAGCTACTCACATGGGTCTCTCCCATGTTTGGGTGAGTGGGGCAGTTTTGGGAATGAACAACACCTCAGCAGGTACCTGGAGTTGTAGGCTGAGATAACTAAAGCTCCATGTTCAGTATAAGATGCATGTACATTTGGGTGCAGATCTGTCCCTTAAATCCCTGTCTGTACATAATATGGCCTCAAAGGAGTGAGCATCTGCAAGCCCTTTGCTGACTCTCAGAACCAAATAAATATCTCAGGGAGGCAGCAGACATCCATCAACCAAGCTGAGTCAGAGAGCACCTTTGGACCCAAAATCCCAGGACGTGAACAGAGATGTTCCCATCTCCTGCAGCCTGAAGTGGTCCCCAGCTCAGCCACTCTGTGTCCTCTGCAGCACTGGGAGAAGCACCAGGCAGCCCCTTCAGCACATGTCTGCTCTATTATTTAAGGGCCTCAAGGCAATTATGAAGGTACTGGAGAGCAGCCAGCACGGACTGCAGGTGTTAGTGCCTCTCCAGGGCATGGACACTGGAACAGCTGGGCTCCATCTTTCTGGCTTCTATCTCTCAAGGGCGGTCCCAAAAATAGGCTTCTGCAATCACCTTGGCCAGAGACCCTGCTGACACAAATCAGCCTGGCAGAACGGCGGGAGGAAGAAAATATTGTGATTTGCACAGAGATGAGCACAGACATGGCAGAAGGGTGACGATCAAGACAACTTGTCTCTCTGCAAGCCCAAACCATCTGAAGTGGGTAAACCCAGACCCACTTCATGGGTCATGGGTGCATCATGGATGCATTCATCCAGCTCCTAACCTCACCGGTTTCCCTTCTTCCTTTGTTGTAAGACCAACTGTTTCCCCACCACTCCTGGCCCTAATGAATCCTGTTTTGCTGCCCTTGTCTCACCACCAGCCAAACCTGTTTTCCCATATAGCCCCTGGCAGAAGTACCTAACTGCCAGCAGCAAGTGCTGTATGTTGCTTTACCACTGTAATTAACAGGTTAGGCTCCTCTCCTTGTCTCTCTGATCTCTGTTTTCATTGCTCTCTGCTGCTCCTGGGAAATCTGATAGGCAGTATCTAGGGTCTCATGTCAGCAACAGTCTCTGCTAGGCTGAGCACCTTAGCAACAGGGCAGCCATGGGATGGAAATACTGTAGGTAGAGGTACACGAGGTACCTCTGGGTGGGTGCCTCACTGAAAGGGCACCTCAGTTCTAGCTGTTGCAGGAGTTCCTAAAAGCCTTAATGACTTTGTGAATGAAAGGGAAGGGTGTTTGGGATGCCCTTGCAGTACTCAGTGGCTCTATGTGTGGCAGGCAGTTCCCAAGGACCAGACTAGTGAGGCTGGCTCAGGTGAGTCTGCCTCCTCCACAGCCACTAAAACTGTCCCACAAGACTCTGCATCACTGTTTTTCTGCAGCAGGCACAGCCTGACTCATCTTTGGGAGGCATCCTCCAAAATGTCACTGCAAACAAACCTGCTTGGTTTATGTCACTACTTGCTGGGGACTCAGCAGAGGGAGGAGGAAGACAGGCTACAGGGCACTCTTCTAGGCTAGCTCTCTTCCCCACTGCTTTCCCAGTGTGTCCCTAAATACCTTCAGGAAGATGGTTGCCTTCCCAGATTTGCTAAGGAACATCCACATGCCCTCCTGCTTCCCTGTGCATGCCCAAAGCCTCTCCTATGTCTTTAGCTCTGATGAAAAATCACTTGAACCTACCACTCCTGGGGGCCTGGTGGGAATGGAGGACACCCTTCTTGGAGTGGACCTTCACCCAAACACTGACGCAGGAGACAAGACATATCATTGAAAAATGCTTTGTCCTCATAAAATCTCAAGCCCCTGTTCACCCAGGATGTGGGCATGTCCCCATAGATATCCTTTGGGTCTGAGACTTAGTGCTCTTGGGCAGCCCAGAAGCATCCAGATCTCTGTCAGAGTGGGGTACTCAGAAAGTGAGGCTGCCTGAGTCGAATTATGAGAAAGGCAGGCAATGTTGAAGTGTTCTCTTGAGTTGAGCAAACTGCATCCACATGCCAACAATGTTTGGCTCAGGTGATTGAGGACCTCTCTCCAGGCTGGCCTTCAGATGAGGAGTGAAGGGTGTCAGCCAGGAGGGATCTCTTCCCATCTTCCCTTAGAGACATCTCCACCAGGACACACTTTCTCTGGTCCATTGGCACATCTCTGGTGCCCACTGTTAATCAGTAAATGCCTTCAAAAATCAGGATGCATCTATGGGCAGAAAGGCCTTGGATTTTGTCCCAAAACAGATCAGAGAAAGTCTTTCACAGCTAGAGTCTGTGGTAAATGCAATGAATGTTCAGTTGCTGTCTGAATACCACAGGAGAGAGGCACCCCCAGCCCCTCTCAGGACCAAGAAGATATCTTGAGGGTATCTGGCTACCTAAAGCTGTGCCTTTGGAAGAGATGTGCCATACACACTGTGCTTTCCAATGATGACAAGTCTAAGGGGTCACTGGACAGAACAGCTTGGTGCTAGAGGCAGTAGCAATGACACAGGAAGGAGCCATGCTCCCCCTCTGAGAAGAGGGAAGGAGAGACAGACTGGGTCTAGACAAGGATGGAGAGGATGTTATAGGAGCACTGGGCTTGAATCCCCAAACAGGAGTGACTCAACACCCAGGAGGATCAGCAGCACTCTGTAGAAACCAATGGCTCCATCCAGCAGTCCACACCTTGGCATGCAATGATGGCTACTAGGTGGACAGAGACGTTTTGAGGTGAAAGCCCTGCCTTCCTCAGCCTCTCCTTAAGGCATCAGTTCTACCTGTTATCCAGACCCCTCAACACAAAGGAATTGTCCCGCCGGTCCAGCTCACTCCCATGGGGATGGCTGTGCACACAGGTGTGACACAGGAGAATCCCATGGCCACGCTGGCCATGTTCCCCATGGTAGTGTGGGGAGCAAACAGAGCATGGCTGGAGATCTGGGTGAGCCAGCCAACCTGCTCCAAACTGTTCTCAATAGCCAAGACCTGTGCTGTGCTTAGAGCCCAGGCTGGTGAGCACATGGCTGGAAGCAGGTCAGCTCTGCCTGAGCCATCACACACACTCATGGGGCAGGTCCCCAGTGGGGCTGGAGATCTGTGAGAAGAAAGGCAGGCATGGGATGGGTGTTCAGCACTTGCTGATAAGAGCATCTTTTCTCTGGCTGTGCTTTGCCATGTCTGCCGTCACCCACTGGGCACTTCCAGGGTACAAGATCCCTCAGATCCCCAGCCTAAGGGATGAGGGACGCATTAGCCTGGCTGGGCACGGAACAAGACCAGGGAGGCAGTTGCTACACACCTGGGTCTTCACGGTGACCCATAAACGGTGTCTTGTGTGCAACGTTCCCCCACAAACACTCAGTCCTCCTCTGCTGAGATTCACCGGGGGTGGGGGGACGGGAACCGGGAGGAGGATTTTGCTGGGTGTGAGGAAATAACTTGAGCTGTGGCACAAAAATTCTCTGGGTGGGTGTCATGAGCACACACTGAGGAGTATCCCGTGGGCCTGAGCTCAGAGCTACATATGCTGCTCCTCTGCCAGCACCAAACATGGCACCTGGCATCTGCTCATCTCAGACCCCATTGGTACATAGAGGCGGTAGGTGGAAAGTCCTAGCCCACAGCACAGCCCATAAAGGTCATGTTTTATTCTGGCTGTTCTCCTTCACTTGCCTCATCTCCTGGAGGAAAACTAAGTGATAAACAGCCAGCAGCACAGTTTTGTTGAAAACAAATTGGGGAAAACAAACAGGGGATAATTCTGTCTCTGGTTGGCGTGGGGAATTCTGCTGAGCTGAGAGTGATGCTCTGGGGACAGCTGCCACTGTGTCCTGCACTGCCAGCGGCCAGCTTCTCACTAGGATAGGATGGTTGGGGTCAGGGTCTTGCTTCCTGGCCAGTGTCCTGGGTAAGCTACACAGTTTTTCTTCTTGTGCAGGATTCATACTCCTGCACAAGAATAGGAGGAGTTCATTCCTTCCAGGCTCCCAGTGAGTGGTCCCTGTTCCCAGGCTCCACTGAGCCTGACCATGGTCTGTGCCCAGAGCAAGGGGCTCTCTCCCTGGATGAAGAAAGTTCACAGACACAAAGAGTGAATCAGGGACAAGCACCTTGTCCACCCAAGCACAGAGCAGAGTGGGCAGGGAAGCGGAGGAAGGAAGCCTGGCTGAAGCAGGGATGGCCGCAGCATACCTGGGCCTTTCAGAAAAGCAAAGCAAGAGAAGGAGAGCACACAGAAGGAAGGTGAAAACATGCAGAGTGATCACACTCATGTGACACTGTGCAGTGAGGAGGGAAGAGGACAATGATGGGCCAGGAGGGGCCCATGGAGGTACAAGGGGTCTGGGAGACAGTTGTTCTTATTGTTTTCTTACCTTCCTCCCTGGAGTACCAGGATCTACGAGTCTTTACAGGGCTTTACAATCCCAGAACCTGGCAAACTGAAACACTCGGAATTTAAGTGAGGCCACCAGAGGAGATGAGAAGGGATTGTGTTTCTCTTTTTTTCCCCTGAAACAAAGCAGAGCTGTCAGTTGACACTTCCCGTGCCGCCCCAGCTCCAGAGGGTTGCTGGGGCTGCTTCCAGCAGACAGGAGACATCACGGAAGAGACAAGAGACGTGGGGTGAGGCGTGAGATTCCTGCAGTGTGGGGTCCCGTGCAAAGCTGTGCCTGGAGTTGATGTCTTCCCACCAGAGCAGGGAAAGGCCGTTCGGCTGCCAGCTGCCTCCCGCAAGCACTGGGCCGCGAAGCTGCAAGCCCTGGTAGCCTAGAGACGTCCTGGGAACTTGGGGTTTGAGGTTGTCTGCTAGGCAAAGGGTTAGGAAATCGGGCAGGCTGCCACCAGAAGTCTGCTTGGCTTTTGGCAAAAATCTGCCTGAATGATACAGCTCTATGAAACATTTCAGCTTTGACAAACGTGTGGGTTTGTTTTTTTTTTTTTTTTTAATGAAAAAAACCAACTTGCTTGCATTGAAAACTTGCCCAACTGGTCTGAGGATGGTTCAGCCAGCCTGTAGGAGAGCTGGGGCAGCAGGCTCATTTCCTTGCACACAGGCTGCCTATTGTTCTCTAGGCAGAGCAGGAGGATGGCTTGCATGAAACCAGAGGACTGGACAGGACTGCCTGGGTCATCAGGGCTGGACCCCCACTCGCACGGGCTGACTCCTACTCTGTGTCTGCTTCAGATAGGTCTGGGCAGCATCTCTGCCTCCAGCCTGGAGGGTGGTTTCCCAAGCCCTGGGACAGACTGAGACAGGCAGGGAAAAGCTAAAATCCTCCAGCATGGCTCAGCCCAGCCATTGGCTGGCACTGCAGCACTAGCAGGATTTTGCTATCCCATGCCCGTCCTTTCCATCTTCCTCTCTCCAGCTCAGCACTGGGGATTTGCCTTGCGGTCCAATGCCAAGGGACACTTGAACCCTGTTGGCTGCAGACCACATATGGTTTCTAACGACTCTAGGCACCAAACCAAGCATGGTAGGGAAGGGGTGAGGGTGGCTGGCAAGCTTGGTGCAAATCCCGTTGCTGAATATTGTACCCATTGCTGAGCTACATACCCAGCCTGACAGTCACCACTGCTGTCACCTTGGCTGCCCCAGGCTCCTTCAGCCCCTCTGCTGTCCTCCACTGCTTCTCATCTGCTTGGTATTCATGGCAGGGGGCAAGAAGCTTCCCCTCTCTCACCCCGCCCCCACCCCACCCCACCCCCCCCCCCCACCCCCCACCCTCCCCCCCCCCCCCCCCCCCGCTCCCGGGCCACCCCCCATTCAATGTGTGGATGATCGCCATAGCCCCAGAAGGTTGAATTTAGTGCTAGGGGGATTTGCAAGTCAAGAATTCCTGTGCCCACACAATGCGCAGCTGGGCTTTGAAAAGGCATCAGGATTAAAATGCAACCGCAAACTTGACAAACCGGTGCAACGATCGGCAGACAATGGGCTGCGGCTCACTGTTATCATTCACGGCATGTGAGGACCAGCAGCCAGCTCGGCGGGTTACAAGTCATGTGCCAGAGATGCTGCTGGTCTGGACACCAGCTGGGAGGACTCCTTTGTGCTGCTCTCGCAGTAGGGAGCAACCCCAAAGCCAGCCCGAATGGAGAGACTTCCCCGCTCACAGTCAGGGGTGAGGAGGGTGGGGTGGCAGGGACCCGCCGCCACCATGGGCAGGCTCTGAGCTTTTGGCCGGTGGGCATTCATCCACCCCAGGGGTCTCCAGATTCACTAGTATCTGCTAGATGAAAATTAAGGAGCTTTTTGTTGATTCTGTCCTGAAACTAGCTTGTTTATGAAGGAGCAAAAAGGCAAGGGGTACATAGAGGCTTCGGAGATTCTGGGCAAACAGGGATACCAGGATGGGACAGAGGGTTTCAGATGATGACGGATTAGATACAGGTCAACTGCGTAATAGCAGGAACAATGCCACCTGGGGCTGCAATAATTAACACTCTGGAAATAAAGCCAGCAAAACAACTGTCTGGATCTTCCCATGGGCAGCAGCTATACACCTTCTCCAGGCCTCCTGAGCCAACAGACCCTGATGATTTTGGGGCACACGGTTTGGGGCTCTGCTCCACCACGACCCTGGGGAGATGCAGAGCAAGGGAAGGTCTGACAAAAAAATCTTGGATCTGACCAGAGCAGTGGGAAGGAAGGAGCCACCAAGGAGGTGATGTGACGTGCATCTAGGTCCTTGTGTGACTGTCACCACTGGGATCAATTATTTTAATGAGCCCATAGGCAAAGGTCAGGGAGGAATGTGACTCAGTCAGTGTAATGTTAGACAGGTCTCTGTGCTGAGGACGGTGGAGTGTGCTTGCCAGTGTGACTGGAGGACATTGGACTGAGTCTTCATGTGCACAGCCCTATGGTGTAAAATTGGAATGGGTGATCGACCCCTTCCCAGCTGCCTTCCCACCATCTTCTTCCATGCAAAGGAGCATGCACCAGTTTCTGTCTCAGCACTTGTGCACTCAGGAGCATCAGATGCTGAACTTAGCAGCAAAAATGGCTCTCTTTTCTCCTTGGGGGCCTTCATGCAAGGATGAGTGTGGAGGGAATCGTTTCTCCTCTCAAAGGATATGACGACCAGTGAGCAAACTCTAGACAGGGAGATGGGACTGTGTAGGCAGCTACACTGACCTCCTAGCAGCTTTCCCAGCAGCCAGAAGGGCTGTCCATGTGGTGGGCCAGCCCTTCCCACGTGTCCTCTGGAAGTCAGAGCAGACCTCAGTACCAAACAGCACCATGCCATTTTTGTTAGGCTGTGCAGGAAGGTTGCACAATGCCAGAACATGAGGTTTAGCAAACTGGCCTTGACCTGACAGAGAAATCGGAGCTGTGGCAGAAGATCTGTCTTAGCAAAGTTCACTCTGTCACACAGACTGATCTTTCCAGCTGCCAGCCCTTGAAAAAAACCACAAAAAAAAAGCTCATGAGCAAATTCTTCTTGCACCTGCTCCCTGGACCAGCACCATCAGCTTTTCCCAGGTGGTGACTCTCTGGCCAGGTCTGACTGTGGTTGGAAAAATGACATTAATGACCAAACATCCTCACTGCCTGCAATGGTGCTCTCCCTGTAAATGATTTCTTGCCGAGTTTGCAATCTTGTCTCTCTCTTGTGGAGGGACAGGCTGTGGGAGCTGGTGTCCACTGGTGATGGCCACAGCAGAATCAGGGTGAGTCCAGCATCATGGGCAGAGACTGCTCTGGGCTGACAGAGGCTGCTGAAGGTAGAGGGGTGGTAGCTCATAGGGCTGAAAGACAACTGGAGGGAATGATGCTGGGATGCCAGGCAGCTTGTGAGGCAGGGTGCATGGCTGGACCTATCTGGAGAGTCCCCCCAGTCCATAGCAAGCTGGGCACTTACCCAGCCTCCCTTTGGGGCTGCATTTTTAAACTAAAACAACAACCGAGCAGCAAGAACGAAAACTGAAAAAGTCCCCTGGTCCTTATAATGGCAGGCAGTGCCTGAACCCCAGTAACCAGGTCGCAATGGGCCACTTCTCTGTGGGAGCCAGTGCGTCTGCTCCGTGTTCCCCCAGCACAGCCAAAGTGGCTTCCACACAGCCCTTCCCGAGGGACAGATGCCATGGCGCCACCTTCCTTCCGCCTGGCCTTGGCGTGCCCACACACTGCATGGCTGCCAGCTCACCATTCCTCACTGCACCGAGGTGGTGTGAGGTGGGGATGTGCCCCGTGGGGAATTTGGGTGGGTGCCCCATGGTATTCTCCCAGAGTAGGAACCATCCTCCTGCCCTGCTCAGTCCCTCGGGCTAGGCTGGCTCGTACACCCACGGGGAAGGGGTCAGCCTATATTAAGCCAAGCGTGCCAAAGAAGATGTGTTTTGGATACCCGAGGCGCAGAGCGGCAGCTGTGTGGCAGGAGCTATATTTGGAAGGTGCCATTGGGTTTCCTCCCTGGACACTGCAGCATGCAGCTTGCAGTGCTGGCTGAGCAGCCACGACGCCAAGCTTGCAGCTCCTGAGCCCAGTCACACCAGCATCCCCCCTCTCTGGCCCCACATCACCCTCCTTTCATTCCCTCCCTCCCACCCCCTTGCTTTTCTTTCCTGTGGGCTGTGAAAAGGTGCAGTCTGCCTGTGACCATTTCTCCTCCCTCCCTTCCCCCTTCCTGCTGGTCAAAACCACCATGCTGGAACAGTCCAGTGGATTAGTGAAGGGATAGCTTTGAAACTGATGCCAGGAAAGCTCTGTGGATCAGTTAACAGGAGAGTATAAAAAGCCATGCTTGTCTCCCCCCATGCTCCCCCCATCTCTCTTCCTCCATGTCACCGGCCCTGGCTGCTGGCTCACTCCTGGCTGGAGGCCTGCGATCCCAAACGTGCTCTCCAGGCTGGCTTGCCTCATTAATTAAAGAAGACAGATTTTTTAGCTTTTCTTTCCCTCCCTCTTTCTCTCTCTGTCAATCTCTCTCTTCCTTTTTTTTTTTTTTTTTTTTTTCCCCTTGGGCTCCTGCTGGGGAAAATGGAGCCAGTCTTGTGGGGGCATGTGGAGGAGGAGGAAGGACGCTAGGGATTGCAGGCAGCGGATACTCCCTGGGTGCAGAACAACCTGAACCTGCATGGTGCCATCCCCTGCTCCTGCAGCCTCCTGGGGACATGAGAACTGGTACCTCAGCTCCCCATGCCCACAGTCCTGGGACCGACCGCAGTGTGCATGCCCCTATGGGGACATTCCCTCACGGCTGTCTGGCACCAGCATCCCGCCTGCCAGCAGCACTGCCTCGACAGCTCCTGTCCCACTGGGACAGGGAGCCTATGGATGCTTTGGCACAGGGGGCACTGAGGGTGCAGCCGCATGTGGTGCCAAGTGCATGGTACAGAGTGTGTGGTACAAGCGTGTGTGGTGCACTGACGCCTAGAGCAGTGCCTGTGGTGCGGTGCTCATGGCGCTGCCATGCCTGGCCTAGGATACACCACCAGTGTACAGCTGTGCATGGTGTAGTATGCATGGTACAGCCATGCTGTGTGCAATCTTTATGGTGTAGTGCACAGGGTGCAGCTGTATGTGGTGCAGTGTGCGTGGTACAGCCACGTGTGATGTGGCATGCATTGTGTAATGTATGTGGTACAGCCATGCATGGTGCAGTGCACGTGGTCCAGCCACACATTGTGCCCTGTGCATAGTAAAGCCATGCATGGTGCAGTATGTTCTGTGTGGTGCAGTGTGCCTGGTACAGCCATGGATTGTGCAGTCTTTATGGTGTAGTGTGTGTGGTACAGCTGTACGTGGTGCAGTGTGCATGGTACAGCCATGCATGTCTCACTATGTGTGGAACAGCCATGCGTGGTGCAGTTTTTAGGGTGTAGTGTGCAGGATGCAGCTGTATGTGGTGTAGTGTATGTGGTATAGCTGTGGACGTTACTGCTGTGCACAGCTCGGTGTGTGTGGTACAGCCGTGCATAGTAGAGCCGTGCATGGTGCAGTCGTACATGATGCAGAGGCCAGCTCACACCAGCAGAGCACTTTGTCAGTTCACTCACCTCCATTTATGTTGGGGTAGCACATCTCTCAGCCCATCCCCAGCACAGGCACAACCTGTACGTGAGCACAGGCTAAGAGGCAGCTACCTGGGCACGCCTAGGGGAGCCTGTTTGAGTGAGGATAGGAGGGCAAAGTAGGGACAACAGAAGCTCCAGGAGGCACCGGAGGGCTGTGCTGTGCCCCTAACTCTCCCTGGACTTGTCTGATCCTCCCTGAAGAGAAGGCCTGGCTGGTTCTTCTGGCTGAGTCATCTCTAGGTCTATCAGCCTGGCTGCAAAATTAAATTCAGGGCTTGTTTTTTTAACATGAAGATCACTTACATCCAGCTGCACAAGCCACGGCCCCTTTAGGATTTAATAATAAAATGAATGCCCATGACCTGACTGTTTGCTCACGCCTAGATCTTCCTTGATGGATGAACAGAAATTGCTTCCTGGCTCGGGTCATCCACAGTAAAAATCGCCAGTCGATTGCTGTGCCCTCCCTTGGCTCTTCTGCGTTCAGGGCTCGCTGGCTTCGTTTGGGACCTGACTTGAAACGGATAATCAATAATAATCAGGCTCAACGCTGTGACGGCACCTTTGATCTGAGGATCTCGGAGCACTTTGCAGTGGATAATGAACGGAGCCCCTCTGTGAGGCAGGCAGGAGCGTCTGCATTTTATGGGGGGGAGCAGAGCTCAAGGACAGGCTGACCCCACTGCTCGCCAGCTCTGTCCTGCTCGGCATCCCACATGCAGATTACTTGACTGCTTTAGCATGACCCCAGAGAGCTGCATGAAGAGGGGATGGTGCCAAATGTCTGTGGGGCTCATTCCCCAGTAGCTTGTGGGTCTGGTTCCTTCCCAAGACAGCCTGAGATGCCCTGTTGACAAAGCTATTTTGGGAAAAGTACTGCAGGTTTGGGGCTCAGCTTAGCAAGGAACAGAGTAGCCCTGTGGTGCAGTGCATTTTCCCAGGGACAAGTGGTCTCAGAGCTCCTCCTGCCCCAAACCATGGCTTGCGGCTGGCTCCCCACGATGGGCTGTAACACCTCTGCAGCAGCATACTGCGTCCAGAGCTAGGGCTAAGGATGGGGAGTATCATTCCCAGGGGCTTTCAAGCTGGCATTGTTCCCAGGCCTGGGGAAGGAGTCTGGCAGCATGCAGCAGAGCTGATGGGTCCTGTCTCCAGCTGTCCTGGAGAGTGCAGTTGCAGCTTGGGCTCGGTTTGCTTTCAGGGGTGACTTGCACTGCCTGAACCCCAGCGATGACAGACCCGCTGCTGCGCACTGGCCACCCTGGTCCCATGGCCAAGGCTTCCACAGGCCCCGTGTTGCCCCGGGATGGCAATTTAGGGGCTGGTGTCAAGGACCACTCACAGATTGAGGTGGGCAGAGCTGGTGGAGTGGACCTCGGCTGGGGTGGTGGGCTCTGCCTGAGGGCCAGGGGACCCAGCTCTGAGGATGCCAGCCCCGAGGATGCCATCCCCATGTTACCAGCCTGCATCCCTCAGCCAGGATCGCATCCTGCCCTTAGAAAAGCTGTGTCCTGCCGTGTCCAGCCTGTGGAGGGTGGGAGGGCCCAGCTTTGGGGATGCCACCCCAGAGTCCCGAGTCTGCCCCCCACCAGGACAAGCTACTCCGCTGGTGTGACAGCGACACCCCTCGCCTCCCGGGGAAAGTGCCCATGGGCTTCCTTTGTGCTCTCCAGCAATTAGCAGACTAATATATTAATTATTTCTAATCTGTGCATCTCCAAGGTCACCTGTAAGACTGGGCGAGGGAAGCAAATGTACCCCCTGGTGGTCACTTCCACTCATCCCAAAGGGGTGTAGTCCAGGGATTGTCCTATGAACCCTGAGCCCCTCCGCCCCAAACCCCTCTCTGGGAGCATGGCCATGGGGAGCAGTCCCTCGCAGGGAATGACAGAGGTGGGGACGCTCAGCTGGGGAATGTGAACCTGGTGCTGGCCTCGAACTGGAAACCCCCTTTGCTGGCAATGAACAGAAACGAAGAGTAAGCAGGCTGCCTGTCCAGCCAGCCCCTGTCTCCTCTCAGCCTGCCTGCAGCCGCCCTGCCTTTGTGTCTTGCTCTCAGCCGCGCTTCCAGTCTTCAAAGTGTTAAAACTTTTCAGTGTGTGCTGCAGATCCCTTGCCTGCAGCCTCCTGCCCTGAGTCAAATTAATCATGTACTGGGAAACACAGCAGGCATGTACTAGCCCTGGGCATGGTGTATCACGTACTTTCTGGAATCTGTCACATGGGGAGCTTTCTGTTTTAGGCTCAATTGATCCTTTCTCGGTTTGATACTGTGTTTAATTGTGAGATGGGGCTGTGTGTTTTTGCTTCAGCCAAACTTAAAGGGCTGCTCTTCCCAGCCTTGTTTTCAGATGTCCGCAAGAACAGACCGCCGCTGTCTCCTCACCCAAACAAAAAGCTTTTCTCTCCCCACACACAATATCCCCTCTGTATTGTCCACAACAAAGAGCAGTGCTAAATTAATTTTAGGTCTGACTCTTTTAGTGTAGGACTGGAGAGGGGAGGTGCTTTTATTGCTGCAGCTGATGGTTCAAACAAGATAGGCAAGAGGTGGCGTGGGCCACTGGGTCCTCCTTGGGCAGTGGGGATGTGCCTAGCCCCCAGGACGACCCCCCAAGCCCCTTCAGCTGCAGTGCCTGGTGCGAGGTGAGGTGAGCTGGAGCAGAGCCCAGCCCTGCTTCTGACTGCGGCATCACTCCAGGTGGATCTGAGCCTTCCCGAGCTCTCCCTCCACCCTGGAGGAAGGCCTTCCACCTGCTCTCCCTCAGAAAGAGTGGTCCAAGGAGGTTCGGTGGGACAAAGTGTCTGCACCCCAAAAGTGATGTGCCCTGGGGGCTGGCATATCCCTCTGGATAGGCAGATAGCCCTAGCAGGGTGATTATTCATTCTGTCCCTGCACAAAAGATTTCAAGAGCCAAGCAAAAACCAGAACATCACTTCAAAACCGGGTAAAAAAAGAAAAAAACCCATTTTTTCCACGTGCTTTTCCTGCTAAAAAAGACTTACCTGGAGCAGTTAGCACAGCATGAAATAGAGAGGGTCTCTGCAGGGTCTCCCCACTGCCCTGGTGGATACAGTCCTCTGGCACAACGTGCCACCCACATTCATCAGTGGTTTGCATGGCCTGCTCAGTGCTGTGGGATGCCGTGGGGATGTGGTGGGATGAGAGAAGGGGCCATGCAGCCACCAGCTCCTAGTGGCATCTCCAGGATGTGGAATGTGCAGAAAGAGTGGAAGGAGCCCTGGGATATAGTCGAAACCAGGGCAAAGGGAGCAGGGTTTGGGGAAGGGAGATGTCTGGTCCAGGAAGTGGGAAGGAAAGGGGATGCTGAGGAGAGCAGAAGAGGGGCACAAGAGATGTCAGTCGGTAGAATCGGGCATCGGGAAGGGGTATGACAGCACAGGGATGTTGAGAGGGGAAACAGCAGAAGGGAGGGAGGCAGGTAGATGTGAGCTAATGTGGTTTTCCACAAAATTGGGCAGAGATGTAGGATTGAAAGGGGAGGGAGAGGTGTTGTAGACAGCTCAGATCTGGGTCCTCCTTATTTGCATCTTCTTCTGCTTCCTGAGTGGGCAGACAGGGCAGATCCTGCTGCCCAGTGTGTGGGAAGGGTCCTGGCCAGACCCCCATGGCTAGACAGCGGCCCCCGCTGCAGCCCTCAGTTTCTCCATAGATGGGTAGGAACTTAGTTTATAAATTTATAAATATTCAGCGCCAGCAAAACCCATTAATGTTGTATTAGGGTTGTGAATCGGAAAGCCTCAAAGCCAGGCAGTTCAGTGCTGCAGCTGCAGTGCCATCCAGGTCCCACTGTACATGTACAGCTGTCCATCCCACTCCTGCCCAGACTCCTCCGCCTGCCAGGACACCACATGGCTGCATCAACATGCTGTGGAGGAGCATGGTTTCAACTGCTTCCCACCAGCACCCCTGGCCTCAGAGTAGCACTGACTGGTGAAAGTAGAAGAAAAGGAGGGCATGGTGTCTAACTCCCAGTCCCAAAATCTCCCACTCCTATGAAATGCAATGGTTGTTGGCTGAGGGCTGGGTGGTTTTTTTGAGTGGGATATGCTGGGGGCCAGGCACGACCCCCTGGGGCAGAATATCTCTGGATTTGGCCAACTTTTTGGGAGAACAATGCCCCTTGGCTCCAGAGTCAAGCTGACTATGTCTCACGGACTGCTCCCTCCATCCGGCAGTGTTCACTGAACTGCGCCTCCAGGAATAGGCAGCAATGCACGTACTAAAACAGAAGCTGGAGAGAGGAGTTACATCTGTGCAAAGCAGCTATCCAAGTGTTACTATCGGGACCAAATTTTCTCACTTCCAGGAGAACAGCTCTGAATGTGACAGTCTGCAGACTTGGGCATTGGTTTCAGACAGCTTCCTAATCTCACTGTATTTTGCAGATCCACCTAGCAGCCATGGCCCCTCTACTCCAGAAGCATGTCATTGAGATTGAGGTGAAGAAGAAGAAGCAGAAGCTGGGTGGAAAAGGAGGCACACAGGGAAGAGAAGGGGCTGAGGAGCCAGTGGGGGGCAGGCAAGGTGGAGAGGGGGGCTGGTGAGGCTCAGAGTTGGTCAGGGAATCACTTGTGGCCACTGAAATGGGGGGTATGGTGGACCACTGGAGGTTCAGCTCTTGGGAATGAAAGGCCCCTACTATGTCCCCTACAATGCCTGAACAGATGTCCTCCTTGATAGCTTGTGCCACTGGTGTGTGCAGGGTTGGCTTCCAAAATGTCCAGGAAGAACAGAAAGGGGTGTCCAAGAGCTGATGGCTTCTGCTGGGGCTGCTCTGGAGGCAGCTTGGTGGGCTCAGACAAACCAGCTGCTTAAGTCACTACTTGATCCTGGCTGGTGTGACAAAACTCTCCTCCCTTTCTCCTTGCTGCTGCTGTGCCTCTTTCTCCATCAGCTGTAAGGACCTGTCCCTGCATTATCACAGGGGAGCACACCCCTGCCTGGATGCAGAGAGCATGAGGTCAGGATGTGCATGCAAAGGATGTCAGTGTCTGGAGGAGAGGAAGGGAGGGCTGAGTCCCTCTGGACTGGGGCAAGGTTCAGTGGCTCTTAAGGATGCCTGCAGCCACCCTCCCCAGTGCATGAAGCTTTCTTTGAGAAAAGCAAAGTACTGGAACAAGAAACTGCTGAAGTTAACCCTTGCAGCTCACCGGCAATAATTAAAAAAAAAAAAAGATGAGAAAAGGGGAGGTGTATTTCATCAGAGATAAGAAATTAGTTTTATATCAATACATATTAGAGACAATGAAAAGAAACTTCTTTTCTGTTCCACACAGTTTAGATAGCGAAAGGCCATTTAGAAAGACAGCAAAGAATAGAGGCTTTTCCTATTGAATAATAAATGCTGGGAGGAGTATGTTTGCCCAGATTTAGGGACAGGGAAAAATGGGATCCTGGGAATGGAGCATCTGTGGCTAGGCAGCAGGAACCACTGGCTCTTGATGCTGTACAGTGTTACATAGCCAAGCAACTAACTTTATGTTAAACTTTAAATTTAGCTGAACTGCCAATCTTTAGGAAAAACTTTGAGAACAGAAATATGGCAAGAAACTTCCAAGAAAAATGAAAGTCTGAAGCTCTTGTTACCCCAGCTGAGCTGGGGCAGCATGTTGCTGTAAGTTACACTGGAATCTGGCTTGGTGAATGCTGCCCCAGTCAGAAAAAAAGGGTTAAAAGTATCCAAGGTCCTTCCCTGCTGTCTGTGAAAAATCATGTCTTGTGGCTGGAAATAATAAGCTACATGACTGATGCGTTCTGTTACACGGTGAGCCTTGGTGCTACTTGTGCCAAATTCAACACAGCTTTGTCCAAGAGATGCCTCACTTTCTTCCTATAACTCCTGGTCAAAATCAGGGATTGAGACACAAAAATCAGCACAATGGGTGTCAGAGGCATTTCCTTGAGCTGAGAACTTGGAGTTAACTCTGCTCTACCTGGTTCTGCGGTGTTTCCCAGAGCTGAGGTTTTCTAGAGCTGCCCTTTTCTGGAGTGAGACTTTTCTGGGGCAGAGAGGCTGTGAGCACCCCACCTGCCAGCCCTCTGCTCTCTGATCATATGTCTGTGCAGCTGTCTCCTCAGGTTTGGGTGTTCTCTCTGGCTGTGCTTCTCCACCTTTGTTTGATGTCTGCTGGGCAGAAATGGGGATCCCAGCTGTAGAAAAAAATCTTTTGGGGAAAAAAGCCCTTGCTTGTGACACTGAAGAGATTCAACACCCCTGTGGACCTCTGCTAGGGTTTTCTTTGCTGGGTGGGACTAGGGAGGTTATTAAGGGCTGGTAATATTGGTGATTGCATAACCCCTCCTACAGTGCCTTCACTGACATTAACAGGTCCTTTGACTGCAACAGCAGTCATGTGGGGATCTGGGACAGCATTGAGCGTGTTTCAGCTGTGACCTTCACCAACAGAAGAACATGATCAGTTGGTGACTGGGCCAGCCTGAGACCTATCGCTGTCAGAGGTGCTCTCTGCTTTCCCATCTCTTTAAATTGTCATTTTTATTTTTTAGAAATGGCTTTTCATGAAAGGGAGACGTGGAGGACAGAGGGGAATCACTTTTAGGAAGTTATTCCATAAAGCAAAAAACCCCATGAAAATGTTTGGGGTTTTCAGAAAACCTTCTCCACCTCCAAGTTCAAGAGGTAACTTTTGGGAGTCTTCCACCGGGAACATTTCTCACCATTTCTCACAGCCTCCTGTTGCCATGAAGCCTGAAGTGTTGCTGTGTAACCCATGGCGTAACAGCTCCTCGCTCAGCAGCTCTGTGAGAGAAAGTCAGAGAGAGCAAGAGAGGAAGAGCCCCTCATGAATGTCCTGCCCATGGGGGATAGGAGATAGAATAGCCCATGGGCAGAGCCAAATGCCAATTTGGCTTATTAATTTAAATATTCCTCACCCCCTTAGATCTTGCACTTGTACACCAGCAAAACACAAAGTCCTTCACTTCCAGCCACAAAAATGAAAACATGGGGATGTTCTCAGCATTTGTCTCCTAACAAATCCCAGCTGAACCCAAACCCCAGTGCTGTTCTAGCTGCTGAACAGAAACCAGTTGTGGCCCAGCTATAAACCAGGACAGGCAACTGTAGAGGGGTGGAGATGAAAAGCACTGGTGCAGGAGACCCATGAGCTGGCCACAGAACACCAGGCTGCTGGTGCAAGGAACATGTTGCTTGGGATATGGAGACCTGACCACTGG
Organism: Caprimulgus europaeus; assembly: GCA_907165065.1. The sequence continues at coordinate 30,047,945 of OU015531.1, read as the reverse complement.
CTGGGATCAATGGTGACCAGGTGCCCCATGGCACAATGTCTGTCTGAGCAGCAAGCAGGGTACCGGGAAGAGCAGATCCCAACAAATGCCACCTCCACATCCTTTTGCTGAGACGTGCTCTGGCAAATGACCAAATCTCTAATTTCAGTTATTTCTTTCAATGCAGCCCTGGGCCATCAGCTTAGCCCTGAAACCAAACAAACTGGTCCCTCCTTGATCTCCTGTGTAGGGTTCAAGAGGAGTGCTAAGGGACCCTCACATGGTGTCTCCATACTGGGACATAGGCTCTGCATGGGGGACAAGATGTAGGCAGCAGCACAACCTGGAGGAAAAGAGGTTTCCCGAGGCCAAAGGAAACTACCCTCAAAACCCAAGAAAACCCCTTGTGCTTCAGGGCATAAGCTGATCATCTGCGGGGGGCTGGGAAGGAATTTGTCACCATCTGCCTCTTGTCTCTCTGCTGTGGGGAGTAATAAGCAAGTAAGGAGGGGAGGATTCAGCAGTGTTATTAGTTGTAGAATGGCATTATCCCCCCTGTCTGCACCATATAAATGAGTGTGTATTTTTCATAATGGGGGAATACATACAGGGAGAGAGAAAAAATATTTTAAAAAAGAAAGAAGGAAAAGGGGGAGGGGGGAAATGAGTCGATATAACAGAACCATTAGGGCACTCAGGGGAGTGTTTTACTGGGGCCATTAATATACTTCTCAGGTGGTAAAAGCCACTTAGCCTTTAAAAATGATAATGAAATGTTAACTATCCAAAGCATTATTGCTGAGTCACGGAAAGTCAGGCAACCCTTCAGCTCCCATCTGATGGAGGGGTGCTGGCGGGGCTATCACCAGCCCCAGCCAGGCAGGCAGTGATGGTCCAGCACGTCTTGCCTCCTGCGCATGGGAACCAAACATTCGCTGCAGTGGCTGCTCTGACACAGGCACTGCTGCCAGCCATGGCTGACCCCCGAGCCACTCACCGTCCACCACAGCACCTGCCTGGCGCTGGATCTGCCATCCAGCCCTAGGCGGTCCTGGTGGGAGAAGCCCCAGATGGCACATGTGGAGAAGTCACGTTCCCCATGCTGTGGCTCCTCTCCTGCTGCTGTTCAGGGACTCAGCCCTTGGGAGGGCAGAGAGGTGTGGAGACAGAAAGGATTGGACCCATGACCATGCAAATGTTGCAGCCACGTTGCTTCCAAGCCTTGGGAGCAGGTGGGAGCTAGGAAGGTGACCACTGTTTCTAGAGGTTCACTTGCAGGGGTATTTGGAAGCAGAAAGCTGCAGGCAGTGTGGCCTCACCCAACTGCAGAGGATCCCATCGTGGGGGACTCTCAGCTCTGCCACAGGGAGGAGGGAGGACCCTGACTGTTCAGCTGCTGAGCCAGCACAGGGATGTGATGCAAAAGGGAGTAAGATCCCCTCTTGGCACTCAGGAGACAGCACAAAGCAACAGTGGAGACCTCATGCATTTCTAGTCTGCATTTTGCAAACCACTGGTGATTGCAGGTACCTGGCTCATAGCACCCTAAAAGGCTTGATCAGCATGAGGTGTTGGACACCCTCATGTTGATGAACGTGCTGAGCTTTGGAGGCACTGGGACCCCCAGATTACTGACCAGCTCTGAAAACCATGGGGGTTAAATTCTGGCTGTGTTCTTGTCAACGAGGGCTTTTTTACCCTGCATGGGTGCAGGGATTCTCATTTCTCATCTTTTATGTATCTGACTCTTATTTGATTGTGAAGGGCCCAAATAGCCCCCTGCAGCGTCAGATGAGGAAATGCAACAGGCCTGCATGGTCCAGTGAGCTGAAGTGTGAGATGAAGGTCTTCTAGGACGATTCAGTGCCCAAGCAGAAAATTAATTTCCTTCCATCCTTCTGTATATGACCCAAAACATTCCCTAGTCAGGGCGATTATAAAGTTTATTCACGAATGTGGATTGAAAGTCGAGGTAGCTGTGAAGGATGCTGGAGGAGGATTGAGTATCTGGAGGTGCAGGGAGCAGCTTGGCTTCTGGAGGCATACCATCAACCCCAGCACCTGTTTCAGGCACTACTGGGAGACCTGTTTCTGGGGAATTTTTTCATTTGAGTGAGTTTTCACCACTGTTAGTGAGGATTCTGACAACACCTGAAACAACCAAACGCCTTTCTTTACCTCCAAGCTCTATGCATACGCAGCAGTGTGCTGCATTTGGGAACGCTGGCTGTGGTGCAGAACCTGATAACTGCAGTGTATAGGGCAGAGTTAAGGGTATTATAAGAGCATGTCTGGGACTCTTCCATGCCACTGAGCAGGTTGTGAGTGTCCGCAGCTGTTCCTGAGGGCCATTATGGCTGATACGAGGCTGCATTGCCCTGATAGCTTGTGAGGAATGGTCCCATTCTCCAGCATCTGTCTGGGAACGCAGCCCCCAGGTTAATCTGCCTAGAGCACCCTGGCTGCAGGGTGCATGTTGTGCCAGCCTTCCCAGAGCCTAGGGAAAGGCAATGCAGCTGTACCTGAAGCTGCATGTCCAGCTCTGCAGCTGAGACAGGGCAATGGAGGAAAAGGAACCCTTACCTCTTCCCCGACTGACCTCCATGCTTCGTCCTCTTCCCGGGAGAGGTTAGCAGGAGGCAGCTCTGAACTCTGCTGGATCTGGAGGTCCTGCTGGGACCCAAACTAGCAAAACCTAGGTATGGTGGAAGCAGGACCATCCCCAGCATGCAGGAGGCAGAGGTACAATCCTGTGTTCCTGCCCTGGAGCTGGGGGCTGTGCCCCTATACTCAAACCAGAGAGGACTGGTTTTCCCTTGTGCTCAGCATAGGCGATGGTGCAGAGAGTCTGCAGGTACAGCAGAGAGGGCATGCGAAGGGCATCTCCTTCCAGCATGGCACTCTTGAAATTAAAGGATACAGAGGGCTTTTGCATCTGCTGAGAGAAGCAGTTCTCAAACTGCAGGTCACAACATGCCTGAAGTTGTCTGGGGAACTGCTAAATGGGTCACACCACTCCGTAGACTTCAGTGGTGCATGGCCATGGGGCTCAGATGGACCAGCCCTCTTCCCTCCCCAGCTCCACTTTCCCAAAGGCAACCCAACAAGCAGCCGCTCACCCAACTGGCACCGGCAGCCCCACTATTAAGAATAACGCAGCTGCCTTGCACTGCAGCGCTTTATCCCAGCACCCGCTGTGAACAAAATTGCCTGGGATCAGGTGCTGCTAGCCAATTTTTCTCGCAGCAGGGTCCACAGGTAAAGCACCTCAGTGGAGAGGAGCTCTGAACTTTTCTGTTGCCCGCCTGAACTCAGAGAAGAGGAGAAGGGATATTGTGTGCACTCAAGCAGAAGCAGAGAAGATGCCAAGAGAGGAGAGAAGCAGATGGAAAAGACAGAGAAAGCTCAAGATGAGGAGAGAGCAGAAAGGAAGGAGCAGAGGAAGGATAAAGCAAGCGGGAGGTGAGAACAGAGCTGGAGCTGGGATGCCACAAAGCAGTGGCCAAGGCAGCAAGAGAGCTGCATCTTCTCTTTCTTGTCCTACAAACCAGACACAGACGTGGCAGCAGCTGATCTTCCTGGCTCATGAACAAAAGGATTCTTTTCATGCCAGTAATCCAAGAGCTGCCATGCCACGGCTCTCCCAGCTCATCTGCTGTGAATGCACTTATGTGGCATCCAACTGAACGGGTTAGCAAAATAAAGACAGATGGCAATGGATTAGCTCTAACACTTCTTCTGTATCACAATGCAATCACTGCAGTCTTCTCCACTGCCTCCTCTTGGGACAGTTTGCTTGCACTGCATCTGTGCAGCCACCCCCAGTTACGTACCAGTGGCCCAGATCCAGAGCCACCACTTAGCACCATGCAAGTAGGAAAGATTCAGTGTGTGGGTTTTTTGTTTGCTTCTTGGAAAATACATATTAGGGAGAGGCTGTGGTCCCAGTAAAGGGTGAGCACACAATTACCTCTCTGCTGTAATGGAACTTCTTTGTTACAGATCACCTTTGGTCACACAACTTAAGCATCAGTGGATTCAGGGCAGACTCTAAGGCCCACGTGAATGAAGCAGATGCACTGCTGAGCAGCATTTTTAATGTCTAGGCCTATCATCCCCACGAATGAGGCTATGTCCTGTGGTCCATTAAATGTTAAAGCATGTATATCATGAAACAAAGATGGGGTGTTGATGCCACCTCTTCAAAAGTCAACAAGAAGAGTAGTCTTTTCTTCAAGTCAGCTTACAGTCAGCCAAGTGCCAGCTGAAGCAACATGAAGATGCCCTTCTACTAAACAGAAATTGTGCTGGTGACAGAGTGGGCTTTGTTTAAATTGGGGCGTTTTCCTATTGTTTCCCAGCCAGAAATTATGTGGGAATTCTAGCATCAAGTCCCATAAAGATCTTATCTTTACTACTGTGTTAGTAAATATCCTTTCCAATCGCAGAACTTGTTTTTGCTGAACTGTCTCCTCCTGCAAGGTAAGCTTTACTCTAACATCCTGGTGGAGTCTATCTCATCTCAGTTTTACTAGTTTGTCAGCTCTGGTGCTATTGTTAACATCAGGGATATTCAGGTTGCTCAGAGTGGCAACGTTTCTGTCCTGTTGAAGCAGTCTTCTGATCTCATTCAGGTAGTTAATGAGACATCTTCACCTCTGGCCTTGTTATTTTGGAAACTATCCCTTCTGACTCCTCATCCAAGGTCACTACACGACCAAGCAATTCCATTTTGTCAAGAAGACACATTTCCCCATGAAACTGTGTATCTCTTAGAAGACCTGCCAGGTACAGTTTAACCAATTTTTCTGTCACTGGTCACCTAGAGTTGATATTAAAAAAATTACCAAGAAACTTCAGACTCTTGCTCCCTGAAAACCACCAAGACTTAGTCAATGTTTTTGACAAGAAGATACCTTGCCTCTGCAGTGGCTTTGCAATTGACTGGTTTATTTATAACCTATAAGGAAGAAAAGGCTCCAAACAACTTGGTTTAGCTTTTAAATTAGCCCTACTTTGAGCAGGAGGATGGAGCAGATGACTGTTTAAGGTCCCTTTCAACTCAGTGTCTGGAAGGTGAAGATCCCACTGGTACACTCTAACCTTGCAGCTGAGTCCAACAGCTCTTGGAGCTGTACGTGCCTGAGGGATGTTCTGAGTGTCCAGTATTACCTGCCAGTGCTGTTTAACGAAGCTATCTATGCAGTCCCAAACATAGAGACTGGGTGATAAGCAGCTTGAGACCAGCTCCGAAGAGAAGGACTTGGGAGTGGTGGTGGATGAGAAGCTCAACATGAGCTGGCAATGTGTGCTTGCAGCCCAGAAGGCAAACTGTATCCTGGGCTGCATCAAGAGAAGTGTGGCCAGCAGGTCAAGGGAGGCGATTCTCCCCCTCTACTCTGCTATCATAAGGCCCCACCTGGAGTACTGTGTCCAGTTCTGGAGCCCCCAACACAAGAAAGACATGGACCAATTAGAACAAGTCCAGAGGAGGCCATGAAGATGATCCAAGGGCTGGAGCACCCCTCCTACGAGGACAGGCTGAGAGAGTTGGGGCTGTTCAGCCTGGAAGGCTTAGGGGAGATCTTATAGCAGCCTTCCAGTACTTGAAGGGGCCTACAAGAAAGCTAGGGAGGGACTTTGGACAAGAGCAGTTAGTGATAGAACAAGGGGAAATGGCTTTAAACTGGAAGAGGGTAGGTTTAGGTTAGATATTAGGAAGAAATTCTTTACTGTGAGGGTGGTGAGGCACTGGCACAGGTTGCCCTAGGAAGTTGTGGATGCCCCGTCTCTGAAAGTGTTGAAGGCCAGGTTGGATGAGGCTTTGAGCAACCTGGTCTATTGGAAGGTGTCCCTGCTCATGGCAGGGGGGTTGGAACTGGATGATCTTTAAGGTCCCTTCCAACCCAATCCATCCTATGGTTCTATGATTCTATGATTCTATGTTCCTCTGCTTAGCCAGTAATATCTTTAGGGATGTCATTTGCTATTGTTGTGGATATTTGATCAGGAGTATTCCTGATAATCCTGCTTATGCCTAAAAATGTCAAGTTTGTTCTGATGCAGGAAGACTAGTCTGCCTTTGATCAGTTCAAACAGGTATTTACACCAGTGCCCATACAGGCTCTGCAAAACCTTGCAATGCTGAGATTGATGTGTTCAGCCACGTGATCAGAGCTGCATCCTTGCAACATTAGGTGTCCCAAGATGAACTTGGACTATGTGCATTGAAATCCTGTAAGCTTGCACAATAACAGGAGAATTTCAAGATCAGCCTTAAGAAACTTATGGTTGTCAAATATGCCCTCCAACAATGGCCCTATCTATAAGACACATATTGTCTAGCCTAGGTATTCTCAAATCAGAATAAACTTTTCTTTAGAAGGTGGAAGAATCCACCTTCTATGGGTTCTTTGAATCAGCACTAAATTTGGATGGTTCTTGTTTCTGTCTGGATTCACCTTTGTAATAATGCACCATCCTATCATTTACAAAACAACCCTGATGCATTATTCTGTAATGGTGAATATCTTCTATCTATCTGAATTGGTAAGAATACCAAAATAAGAGACGTACTGAGATCTCCAGTTGGTAATGATGCTTGCAGAAAGCTTGTGACATTTAAAAAAAGGAACCTACCTATAATCGACTGCAGTGAAAGGATACAGACTCTTTAGGAAGGACATGTTGGGAAGATGAAGAGGGGGTGTTGCCCTTTAGGTGATAGAGCATTTGAAGGGCATGGAGCTCTGCCTGGGGATGGCTGTGGAGCCAGCTGAGAGCTTCTGGGTAAGGATTAAAGAGCAGACTATTATGGGTGACATTGTTGTGAGTGTCTGCTATAGGCTGCTTGACCAGGAAGTGGACAAGAGGAACAGGTCCTCTACAGACAGCTAGAGGCATTCTCACATTTGCAGACCCTGGTCCTCATGGGAGGCTTCAACCACCTCGATAACTGCTCAAGGGACAATACAGCAGGGTGTAAGCAATCCAGGATGTTCCTGGAAAACATTAATGACAACTTCCTCCTCCAAGTGACAGAGGAATCAACAAAGTAAGGTGCTCTGCTGGACCTCATACTTAAAAACAGGCAGCAGCTTGTTGAAGATGGGAAGGTCAAAGGCAGCCTTGACTGCAGTGACCATCAAATGATGGAGTTCAGGATCCTGAAGGGAGGGAGGAGGGCAAAAAGCAAAAGCACAGTGCTGGATTTCAGGAGAGCAGACTTTGGCCTCATCAAGGATTTGCTTGGAAGAGTCCCATGAGATAAGGCCATGGAGGGAGAAGTGACCCAAGAAAGCTGATTGTTATTGAAGGATCATCTCCTCCAAGCTCAAGAGCAGTCCATCCCAACAAGTAGGAAGTCGGGCAAAAATTTCAGGAGGACTGCATGGATGAACAAGGAGAACCTGGGCAAACTCAAACATGAAAAGGAAACACGCAGAAAGTGGAAACAAGGATAAGTAAAGTGGGAAAAATACAGAGACACTGTAAAAGCACGAAATGAACTTAGGCAAGCTAAAGCCCAACTGGAATTGAATCTGTGAGGGATGTCAAGGGTGGCAAGAAGGACTTCTGTAAGTATGTAGGTGACAAGAGGAGAACTAGGGAAAATATAGCCCCAGTGCTGAAGGAGACAGGGGACCTGGATACACAGAGCATGGGAAAGACTGAATTACTGAATGCCTTATTTGTCTTGGTCTTTACTAGTATGAGTGGCCTTCAGGAATTCCAGGTCCCAGAGACCAAGGGGAAAATCTGGAGCAAGACAGATGTACTTGTGGTGGAAGAACATCAGGTTGGGGAATACTTGAGAAAACTAGACTTACAAAAGTCCATGGTCCCTGATAGGATGCATCCATGAGTGCTGAGAGATGTTATTGCAAGAGAAAATGTCACTCCTGTCTTCAAAAAGGGCACTATGGGCCAGTCAGCCTCACCTCCATCCCTGGGAAGGTGATGGAACAGCTAATCCTGGAAACTATTTCCAGGCACATCAATGACATAAAAAAAATTAATCAAGAGTAGTCAGCACATATTCATCAAGAGGAAGTCATACTTGACCAACTTGGTAAACTTCTATGATTAAATGGCTGACCTGGAAGACATGGAGAGAGCAGTGGATATTGCCTACCTATACTTCAGGAATGCCTTTTGACACTGTTTCCTACAAGATCCTCACAAGCAAGCTCTTGATGAACAGATGGCTGGATGAACAGATAGTGAGGTGCATTGAAAACTGACTGAATGACTGGGCCCAAAGGGTGGAGACCAGTGGAACAAAGTCTAACTGGAGGACGGTAACTAGTGGTGTAACCCACGGGTCAATACTAGGTGCAGGCCTATTTAACATCTTTATTAACTATCTGAATGATGGGGCCGAGTGTACCCTTGACAAAGTTGCAGCTGACACCAAACTAACATGAGTGGCAGTTTGCATGATATGCAGAGAGTAGTGCTGCTATCCAGAGGGATCTCACCTGGCTGGAGAAATGGGCTTCGTCTTCAACAAGGTAAAGTGCAAAGTCCTCCACTTGGAAAGGAACAATCCCATACACCAGCACATGTCAGGAGCCACCCAGCTGGAAAGCAGTTTGACAGAAAAGGACCTGGGTGGCCTGGTGGACACCAAGACACCAAGCTGGCCACAAGACAGCTGTGGTGGTTTAACCACAGTAAGACCATGCAGTCCTGCACTCACTCCCCCTACCCGGTGAGACAGGAATGGAATCACAACAAAGAGGCCACGGATTAGGATGAAGGACAGGGACAGCTCATTCACCAGTTATGGTCACAGGCAAAACAGACTCAACTTGGGGAAGAAAAAACAATTTAAATCATTGCCATTCATCTGAGTAGCACAGTGAGACATAACAACCACATTTTACAACACCTTCCCCCACCCCTCTCTTCTTCCCGGGCTCAAATCACTTTGCTCCTGATGTCTCTACCTTCCACCCCTCCAGTGGCACAGGGGGCAGGGAATCAGGGTTCAGTCAGTTCACCTCTGCTGCTCTTCCTGGCATGAAAGTTCAGGAACAAGGTATTCCAGAGAGTTCTTCTCATGGAGTCATGGACCTGGGAACTCAGCTCCCAGCTCTGGCCTGGGGACATCCATGAGCTGCAGACAGGTCTCCAATCCAGCGTACCTCCTCACCCCCCCAGCTCTGGGGGGTCCACCCCTGCTCTGGCATAGAGTGTCTCTCAGGGTTTCAATTTCAGTCATGCTTGTCCTTGGGTTCAGCCTTTCTGCTCCAGCGTGGAGTCCTCCATGGCCTACACGTGGGTATCTGCTCCACTGTTGAACTTCCATGGGCTGCAGGGGACATCATCTACCTTCTCCTACTCCATGTGGTTGAACTGGGTTTCTGAGATTCCCTGTCCTCCTCCTCCTTCCTTCTGGAAATGAAGCTCTCTCTTTGTTTTGGCCAACAGTTGTCCTTTGTTCAAGTCAATGTCCTCTCCTCTAGGTTCTCTCCACCTTCTTCTTTTCAAGTCCTTCCCCTCAAAAATATGGATTCACAGAGTCATTTCTCTGTTGCTAATTGGCTCATCCTGGGGTAGGGGGGTACACTTTGGAGCCACACTTCTCACAAGGTGACCCCCCACCCCCAAACCCAACTCAACAGCCATATGTCCTTTAGACAGAGAAGGCCAATGGTATCCAGGTCTGCATTAAGCAAAGTATTGCCAGCAGGCTGAGGGAGGCTATCCTTGCCCTCTGTTCAGCACTGATGAAGCCACAGTAGGAGTACTGTGTCCAGTGCTGGGCTGTCCAGTACAAGAGATACATGGACATACTGGAGAGAATCCAGTGAAGAGCCACAGAGATAGTGAAGGGACTGAAGCATCTCTCATGAGGAAAGGCTGAGAAAGCTGAGACTGTTCAGCCTGGAGAAAAGAAGACTCACAGGGATCTTATCAATGTATAGAAATACTAGGAGAGAAGGTGAAAAGAAGATGGAGTCAGGCTCTTTTCAGTGGTTTTCAGGGACAGGATAAGAGGCAATGGACACAAACCAAAACACAGGAATGTCCCTCTGAACATCAGCAAACACTTTTTTACTGTGAGGGTGACTGAACACTTGCACAGGTTGCCCAGGGAAGTTGTGGAGTCTTCATCCTTGGAGATATTCAAAAGTTGCCTGGACATGGTTCTGGACAATGGGTCTAGGTGTCCCTACTTGAAACTACTGGTTGGACTAGATGACCTTCAGAGGTCACTTCCAACCTCAACCAGTCTTCAGTTCTGTGATTGTATGACGGTATATTCAACAGAGGGGTTTTGCAGACAGGGAAAGGAGTGCAATATGTTTGTACTCATCAGCTGTAAGCAGGATGACTGGCTTTCTGTCTTGAACAGGTCAAAGATGATATGTGACTGATTAAGATGAAGCAGAAGGTTTGGTGCAGGGAAAGTACATGCAAAATGAGTCAACACATGGCTGAGTGTATGGTAAGGTCCTGAGCCACTAGGAGGTTCTGGAGGTTAATATGGAAAGTTGAGTTGAGCCAACAGTGATGAGCAAAGTGTGATGTGAGTTCATAATAATTAGTTCATCAGGTCATAATAGTTGGGTTGGCTTAAAGCCTAAAAAAATAATTTTTATCTTGAATCTCAAATCAACTTTTTAATGTTCAATTTGAAGAGTTGAGTGTGATGGTGAGCAAATCCTGGATTAGGATTATGCTAGGTTTGTGGCAAGATAGGAATTTGCCACACAAGGCAGCCTTGGCAAAATGACAGAGCTGCAGAATTTCATGCTCAAGTGCATGTCCACTTGCTCAAGTCATCTAATAATCATGAGCACACCTCTACCAAACACCTCATTTTATGCAAGTTGCAGTTTTCACATGGGTTCTGTACAATTTTGCAAAAGCTTTCTCTGGATAGTTTGACTGAGGATGAAGCTTGTTTATCAGGGAAAATCAAACCAGATCAAACCTGAATTGGACTCGTAATCCTGGGATTTCAGTTACCAACAACTAAGACTGTTTTAAACTTTCAGCATATTAACCCAGTAACTTCCAAGCTAGACTAGCAGATCACCATCTCTTCCTTGTTCTTTACATGGCTGCTAACTGGGAACATTATGCCCCTGTTTGTGAACTAGACTGACTTGCACTTTCTTTCTTCCCCAGGAGTGACTGGTGCACATGGGTATTTCCTGTTAGACTGTGCAGGATTCGAAGTCATATTGCAGAAAGGTGATCCATCCAGGAACCATAGAGCTGATGGGCTTGAGGACCTAGGTGAGGATATTTGCTTGCTCAAACTAAAAAGAAAGCTTCATCTGATCTACTGAGAAAAATTTCTTCTTGGCAACTGGAAATTTCCCTAGGAAGAGGAAAAAAGTGGTGTAAAACTGTGTCCTCATGCTCCATCCCATGTTGTCACAAGGACATAAAGGTGTCCATGGTAGGTCACTAAAAGTCCTTCTAAGCCTGTGTCATCTCTCTTAAAGGGATCAAAACCGAATGCCCAGAGAGGAATATAAGACCAGGGCACATAAAGGGTCATACATCTCTGAAGTTGTGCCCCAAACTCATAATATTTGTCCTGGGGACATTCTGGAGGCAATTTCTGTGTATGTAGTTCCCATCAATGAGTTTCTCCCCCATGAATGTCCAGTCTTCCCTTGAGAAGCATTCAGAGAGATGTCTGCTCTGCAGTGTCAAAGCTGCTCTCTCCTTCATCTCTTGGCCATGCGTCAGAGTGGCAAAGGAATGGGTGCTCCAGGGAGTGCATCTGCCACTCATCATGCCACTGTGCGTAGGAAAGCCATGAGTGAACAGGAAGCTATGAGATCACGGCTGGTATGAGATGGATGTGAGCCATTTTGGGAAAGACAGGTAACTCCTGAAATGAGCTTTTCCTCCAAGATGGGAGGAAAGTGAGGCTGGTAGGAGCTGTAGCACTTGATGGACTTGTGCATTCCTGATAGACTAAGCAGTTCAGCAGGAAAGGCTGCTTGAGCCGGGGCTGGGGGGGGAAGAGCTGTCTGCTGCCCTCTGCCACCTCTACCCACAGGGAAAGGCACAGGGAGAGCAGAGGAAAAGGTGTTGTCCATGCAGAGCTGGCAGTGCCCATGCCAGCTAGGAGCACCACTATAGCACCAGTATTCAGTCTATTTTCCAGTGTAGGGATAGTGCAGACTGAGATCTTTACACACTGGACATCCTACAGACCAGGTCAGAAGGGGACAAACACTTCCATCACCAGGCCAGCATTTGGGAGGCTTGCCCTGAGCAGGGCCAGAACACAAACTGGAGATGCTAGGGAAGTGAACCACTGAACAACCTTGCACAGACTGAACATCTTCAACACTGAACAAGGTGTGTTTCCCCTTGTAAAATGGAAAGCATGTTCCTGTTGGCATTCAGAGGTCTGCCAAAGCCAGGCTGATCAGGTAGCATGAATTTTGACACTTCTTGTCTTCAGGGCACTTGAGTTTTTTGCAACCTCCTCTGCATGTTTTCTTTTTCTTGTGCAAGGTAGAATTAGACAGGCAGCCAAACAGCAGGCACTGAATGCATGCTGATGACAGCCCGCCAGTGCGCTCTGGGCTCCTTCATGATGCTAACAATAGACAAGCGATTACCACCCCTCCCACGGTAGAAGGGGTCTTGCTAGGGGTGATTGCAATCATAGCCCCCAGCACAGGTTTCAGTGAGAAGTGCACTCAGCTTTTAGGGAAGCGGTTTGACTACATCAGAACCAGCAACTGCTCCTTTTGCAACCTGACCAGCTCAGAGGCTATTTTCAGCTGCTCTGACCCACCTCTCTGTTTCTCACGGCATTAACTCTCCTCCAAATTATGCCCTCCTTAGTTTGCTACACTTCTGCTCCTGTTGCCAAGGGCTTCTGGGGATGGATCCAAGGCAGCAAAGCCTGGCACTGTGGACAGTTGTGTCCTCTGCGGAAACAGCATGCCAGTTTGCTGATAGCTTGGCCCCATTCTGCAGAGACACTGCAGTTTGCTTTCCATACATCCTGAAACAAAAAGCACTTGCTGCGGCTGCTACAGATGGTGATTCAGCCCCCGTGCTGCTGAGGTTTCCCTGAAGACCAACACCTGGTCCCTGCAAGGAAAGCTGGGGCCTCCAGCACACAGCTCTGCTCCCTGCAATGGCCCCAATCATTTGGTTTATAAACAGCTTGAGAGAAGGTGGAGAAGGGGAAAGAAAAGGGCATCTGAAACAGACAGAAATCTGGAAAAGTTCAGCCACAGGAAAAAAATGAAACTGCAGCCAGCACAGGATCATCTTCATCATGAACGTCCTAATTCAGCTCTGCAATTTGCATCTGGATGTGTTTCATTCCCTATCAACGTTCATTAGCAGCTGCCCAGCACTAAGCTGCCTGCTTGAGAATAATTAGGTCCTTCCTCTGAAGGTCATGAGTGCTAACATCATAACTTCCCTTTCTTTGAACATACAGAGTTGGATGCTGTGAACATCAATTAAACTGCTCCTGCGAGAGGTACTGGGAACACACAGGCAGTGGGGCAGCACAGCCAGCCAGTTTGGTGCTTCTATGAGTTATTTTTACAGCAAATATCAAAGTTGCATGACAACTTTGCTGCTTAAATTGGAGACAGCAAAGGGCTGGGAAAAGGGATGGAAGGCAGAATATTAACTAAACCTGAGACAATGTTATATTTTAGCTTTTTCTCCTATTTGCAGCCTAGGGATCTTCATTCATTCACAGAGTAGTGGCTCCAGGACAGTGTTTTGGGTGGGTGGGTCAGCATAACTTTTCCCAGCCCTCAAGCCCATGGGTGTGAGCACTGAAAAGTAATTTTCAGTGACTCATGTGTCACTGTTAGCCAGCCAAGGAAGCCCCAGGGGCTGCATCAGCTTTGAAGAGTCTCTTCAGAGTACAGGCTGTACCAGCTGGGAATATGGGAGCTGCTGGTTCATGGAAGAGTTGCCTCCTGTTGGGTTTTGTGGCCAGGCTGGGGAGGCAGTGGTTCAGCCTCCCATGGGACAGAAATGCCCCACTTCGAGATGTGGATCAGCCACTTTCAAATCATAAGCACGTAACTCCAGAGTTGCAGCCACTCCCAGGATGTGTCTCAGAGCTATCTGGCGGGCTGTGGTCAGCAAAGGCATGGCTGGGGAAGCTGGGAAGGCTTGTGTCAGTTCCTTTGATGCATGAATTACTTGGCCTTTGCTGTCATACTATGTAGCTTGGGAGGACTTTCATTACATGTGCTTGTGGAGGTTTTGGTCCCAGGAAGAGCCAACAGCATACACCTTTGTAGCACACGAACCTAGCCACATCTGCTAGATGGCTTTAGCTGTCCTTGTGAAGCACTGTGCTGCAATGTCTCCTCGCTGACTTGTGGCCTCTGGCTCCTCCAGCCCTGTCTGCTGTGGTTATTGCCTCTCTCCCTGAGGGCATCAGATGTGGAGTGCAGGCTGAGAATTTCTGGCTGACATGGCACAGGGCTGTAGCAATGTGATTTTGGCCACATGCCTACCACTTCATCAATGCACCCTGGTTTGTTATCCATGAATTTCAAGCAAATTATCTTCAGGACCTGCTACAAGGCACATCAGTCCTCCTGCAGAGGCAGACTGGAGCATGGCTAAAGTCTCAGAGGGAGGGTGGATCTGTAGCGTAGAAGTGTTGTGTTTCATCAGCAAAGGACAGCTTATCATCAAGCTAAAAAACCCTTTGATAACACTGAGAACTAAGCAGTGTAAAGGAGGATGATAAACCTGCCCCAAGGTTTGCATATGGTCTTTTTCTGCTGTTTTGAGTTGTAGTTGAATGCACTTGGTGAAGAACTCATCAGGGGTTCACCAAAACTGTCAGTCTCTGCTGTTACTGTGGTGAACAGAATTGTATTAAAATAATCTCAGTCATCATAGGTTGCACTGATCCCAGGGTAGCTGCTTTCATTGTCAGTCCTGGTACTACCTTTTAAAAGGGCATCACTTTTGTCCATGCAGCTAAAAGCCAGCACAGTGTCTGATCAACATCCTGGTCTCACACCGTGTTGGTAGGAACCGCATGAAGATGCTTCTCAGTTGCAATGGCTGACTGTAGATTTCAAGGAGAGCAAAAATACCTGTTACCTTTGTTAAAATAGTCTCTAGGCATGTTTCCATATAAGATAGCTCACAGTTTGAACAGACATAGGTGAAGAGAAATTGGTCATGAATTACAGAATGACAGAATCCCAGAATTGCCTCGATTAGAAAGGACCTTTAAGATAATCAAGTCCAATCATTAACCTCACACTGACAAGTCCTCGACTAAACCATATCCCTCGGCACTATGTCTACATGACTCTTCAATCCCTCCAGGGATGGGGACTCCACCACTGCCCTGGGCAACCCCTTACAATGCCTGAGAACCCTTTCAGCAAAGAAATTCTTCCTCACATCCAATCTCAACTGCCCTTGGCACAACTTCAGGCCATTTCTTCTTGTCCTGTCACTTGCTCTTTGGTTGAACAGACTGACCCCCAACTCTCTCTACCCTCTTCTCTCTCCTCAGCCTCCTTTTCTCCAGGCTCAACAACCCCAGTTCTCTCAGCTGCTCCTCATCACACTTGTGCTCCAGCCCCTTCCCCAGCTCCGTTGCCCTTCTCTGGACACGCTCCAGCACCTCCATGTCCTTCTTGGAGTGAGGGGCCCAAAACTGAACCCAGCACTTGAGGTGCGGCCTGACCAGTGGAGAACTTCCCTGGTCCTGCTGGCCACACCATTCCTGATCCAGGCCAGGATGCCATTGGCCTTTTTGGCCACCTGGGCACTCTGCTGGCTCATGTTCAGCTGGCTATCAGTCAACACCCCTAGGGGGCTTTTTGCTGAGCAGCTCTCCAGCCACTCCTTGCCAAGCCTGTAGCGTTGCAATTGCTCAAAAGCAACATACCACAGTCAAATCCCAAGTTTGACCTGGCTTTCCATGGTACAAGAGCCCTCCCTGTCCCCACTGAGTGCAGCAGACCACAGACATTCAGCATCTCTGGAAGGCAGCATCCAGCCACTCTGGTCTGCAATCTGCCTCATCTCACACCAGCAGAGCTCACAAATAGAGTGAAGCAGAGGGTCTCGTCACAGCTAGTGTGTTGAGAACATGGGACAAACATAGATGGGGTCTGCCCTTCAGGTCAAGGTGCTGTTGCCATGGCCAAGCCCAGCCCTGTTTTGTCAAGAAGAATTCCCAGCATAGATGAAGACCAGAATGTGGCCTTTGTGTAAATATAATACAGAGAGATGTTGTTACACTGGAGTACCTTGCTTTTTAACAATTTAAATAAAAGAATAAAGTGTAACCCGGAGCCATTTCAAACTCCGAGGAAAACAGATAGCTGTTTTGCTCTGTTGAATCCATGCATATTTAGACAGTTCCTAAATTGACAAGTCACTCTACCTATTAAAAACTTGCATGAAGGTGGAACATGTTTTTGGTATTTCTGCAAAAGGCTGCATGCTCTGTTGAGACAAAGACCGGCTGTATTTTTTGTTTTATGCAGCACCTAGGAAGGCTGGAGCATAAAATCCAACAGCTGCACTCCCTGGTGTACAATGCCAATGCAGGCACAGCATTGTTTATCAGTGCAGCTGTGGGTCACTGTGAGATAAGTTGATGATGGAAGGCCTGCATAGGAAATGAGAGAGAATAATCAGGCATTGAGTGCTGGCTGCTCTTTTCAGCCCTGCTTTGACCACTGGCCAGTGTCAGAAGGTAAAGTACTGATAGCTTCTGATAGTTTGGGATTCCTGATCCACCATCAGCTCTTTAGAGTTGTCCAGACACTTCTGACCTTTTTCTAGCATGCTTTATCCAAGGTGGTGTGATGGGTACCAAGATCAGCTGGACACTGATGATCCAACAGGACATTCTGCACCAAGCAACCTGGGTCCAACTGCAGCTCACTTTTCTGTGCATTGAGTCAGGTTCTCATTTATTGCATCTTTCATTTTCCTATGGACTGTCATAATCTGTAATGTGTCTATCAAGCACTTTTGATTGATCAGTGACTTTATCCATATTCTAAAACTCCAACTGTTGGCAGAATTGCAGGCAAATTTCAACTCTGCTGCTATAGCTGGACTTTTTTTTTCTTTATGTCCAGAGAAACCTGTGGAGATCTTCCTTATGTCCTCATAAGCTAGAACTAATCTACTGCTCGCTCTCTAGCCCTCCAGCATGTCTCTCAAGCTTTTCCTTCTTGCAGTTACACAACTCAAATATTCAGGGTCACAGCTACAGGTATGCTGTGTGCCACATGGAACAGTTTGGATGGGTGGGACTATTGGCTAAGCAATAAAGCAGTAGAAGTTTCCATAGCTGGTGAGGCAAGTTTGATGCTCCACTCCCACTTACACACCCCACAGGCATCTTAGGTAGCTTCAGCTCCAGGGGACCACAGTGCTTGCTTATAAATGCACACCCCAGTGCAGCTGGCGAGGGGAGACTGGACCAGAACATCCACCATCTCATAACCAGGTTTGAGCTCCTAAATTATGCTGGCAGCTCAAAAATCTCTTTGATAAAGGATTATTGACAAAGACCATTAATAATCTCTGTTGTTTGCACTTGTTGCTGGCTGTCCCTATCTGTATTTGTAGGGAAGTTCTGAGTGTGCTGTGCTGGCAGAAATTTTCATCAATCCATCAATGGCTTTTAAAGATAAGTTATTTCACAGGGCTTCCACATAAGGACCAGTGGAATAGTATAGAACAGTCCTTCTCAGTTATCTCAAATCCATATTTGCTGCTGAGAAAAATCCCAGAGCCCCTCCTGCAACTTTCTCCCAGCAGTTTTAATTTCAGCCAGCTTTCCATGTTCACTTATTACTTTGATTTCCCCTTCTTCTGATGACTTGCTTGTCTATGTAGAGAAGATGTTTGTGTGTCTATGTCTTTGCTATCATTACAGACCAGCTTCTGATTCTCAGAACTGACTCTCAAATATAGAGGCAAGATGAGGCTCTCAAACCTGTGTTCTCTTCTGTATATGCTTAGCTTGACTTAACTGTTAAATGAGCCCAAAACTTTACTGCAAGGTCATACAACTCATCTTGCTGGATCCCCAGTTCCTACCCTCCTGATCAAAGTGTCTCTTAGGTTCTTGCTTTTTCAGGTCCTTCCTTTGCTTGAAAACACACTGGAGCAACAAATTTCTTATTAGATTGGTCATGAGCCAATTCATGGCAGAACTGACTTAGAAATATTTTTTTTTTAATTCATTGAAATATGAAGGTAGAGCCCACCAAACTGATTGCAGGTTTTGATTTTCATGGACATAGGATCAATGTTCTAACAGGTTTTCAAGGCACCATGGTACAACAGCTCTCCTTCGAATGCACCAGGATTGGGGAACTGAACCCTCCTCTGTGACTCTGAATGTTTCCCCCTCCGTTTCTGTGCTGTTAAGGCACAAACTGAATATTTCATCATTATTTAAAGATAGTTTAGTCCTCTTCATAATTTGCCAGAGTGGATTAGAGTTTCTTTTCTATTAAATTGGAGGCTTTCTCTAAAGCATCCTAGGAAGAGCTCATTTCATTAACACACTGTTGATTTATTATTTATAATGACTGTTTGCAAAACAGTCTGCGAAGACGATGAGGCCCCAGTCAGGTGACTGCATATTTCTACAGGCAGCTCCAGCCTTCCTGAGCAACCTGCATGCCTGGGCTCAGCAAAAAAAATTAGCTGCTGATTAGAAGTGATTTGCAAGGAGAGTTTAAACAAACTAATCCATCTCTGCTTTGAGGAATGCTGTTGTAGCTGATGTAGCTCATGAGGGCACTGATCTTAGCTGGAGATTTTTGTAATGTTTTCTGTGGGCTGTCTGCACTTGCTAGTTTCTCAGGATGACATTGGCAAGGCAAGAATCGGTGTTATCCCTTATCGCCTCTTCCCAATCGCTTGTTTTGAGCACCAACCAGTCAGTCTACTGGTCTGCTCAATGGTGCCAGAAGTTGTGTGTCACCAACTGCTGACCCTATCCAGAGACCTGTGACTTTTTAGCATTTTAAGCATAAACTGGAGGCATTGAGTCCTTTGGGCATGAAAGGAGCCTGAAGCAGCACTGCCCCTTCACTCCACTCCTGTGTTGGAAGGGCCTCTGCGAGGCCCGCTTTTTTGACAATTTGCATGTGTTGAGCCTGATTAGCAAAAGACTAACGTGCTGGACTTGATTCTTGCGGTTTGGGGAGGGATGCTTTACTGTCCACAGCAGATGAGTGGTGAGGTGAGTGATGTGCACTGTTGAGCAGCCCTCCCTTAAACATCAGTCACAGTACCACCGGTTACAGCAGTGGTTACTGAGCCTGCAGGTATTGGAGAAATGGCTGAGAAACATTGACTGATGCCTATGCCAGTAACAGGAGGAGATTGATTGCTCTGCCACTGGAGTGAGGCTGTCAGAGCTCTGCTGCAGTGCCGCAGGCTGCGTGCTCCAGGCAGTGCTGCCAACATTAAATGTTTGGCTGAAGTTGTAGGTGCTTTTGTCTAAAGGAATCAGGTTGGGCTGTACACATGAGCTTTTTTAGGAGCAGCTTTCTGTTCTTTTTGTTCTGCACCTCTGATAACTTATGTTTCAAAGAGCCACTTAAAATGTTGCACCCAGATAGCTTCCCTTGGCTTTCAGGAGGAAAACACCGTTCCCAACCCTGCACATGAAGCTAGAAATCTAACAGAGAGAAGCCAGAGATCTCTCCTGGGCCTAGGCTTTCAATGCCCATCATGGAGGCAGAACATTGTAGCCCCTCCAGGGGGACTGTACAATCTCTGCAGGGCTCAGAAAGCCACATCAGCTGCTATGTAGAGGTAAAACAAGATGTGGCTGCTGCTAAATCATAAATCTGCCAAGCGGGAGTGAGAAAACAACTCCTAATAAACATTTTTTTTTTAGATAACATCATTTTCCAATCAGACAATGAAGAATTACCAAAGGAATTGGAACAATATTGCTTTAGCACAATATTCTCCTCTCCATCATGGGTCCTCAGGGGTGCTAAGGGAAGTCTTCAGAATTCCTGACATCCTGTGCCATTTCAGCCTTTCTCCGGGAGTGTTGGAGTGTCTACACAGCAGCGTGCAGTCAGTGGCAGTAAGGGAATCATGCTCCTTCATACGCCTTCTTGTGTGGGCAGAGTGAGCACTTATTTTCTGTCAGGGACCGTGTAGACCCACCCTTCATGGCCTCACAAAATCCTTTGACAGCTTTGGCCCAGATGGCATGCAGTACCCCACATAGCTGCAGAGTCCTCAACCAGTACTCTGCTTGTTTCCACTGAATGCAACACCAAGCTTTAAACAGTTCCCTTTGGTCTCTCTCACCCTTGCATGTTTGCTGCTCTGACCAGCTGGGCCACGTCTAAGCAGCAGCACAAGAGACAAAAGCTCTGTTGGGCTGTGCTGCAAATTCTCAGGATCAGTGGACATGCTAGCCCCTGCCACCAATACCTCTATATCCAGTGCACTGCTGGTACAACTTGTCAACTGCCTCCCTGCAGCTGTGTCTTCTGGAGCTGTCAGTGGAGGTGGCTCAATCTCATTTAATTGAACAGGCTGTTGAATTCCCAGGTGATTCCTGAAAAAGCATCTAAAATCCAGTAATGTTTATTGAGAGGGACTGTTTGAATTGAGATTAGTGGTTGGTCTGGTCTGCTCCATCTTGTACCTCAAGTCCTTGTCTCTGCTTTGGGCTAGAAGACAATCTGTGCTGCCTTCAAACCCATCTCCATAACTGGATGAAATTCCAGGAACAGCACATCCCTGCTTTGCTCTCTTTTAAAATGAAGGACTTAGCATGCTCAGTGGTGTGTAAGTGAGACATAAACCACTTGGATGGGAACTCAAGGGCAACACTCTTTGCACAGGTACCTATGGCTCCAGGAACTTGAGATAGAACAGGGACTTAGGGCTTTGTGTGTCAGACAGATTCATGTTCCAAAGCCAACAACTCCTCTCCTACATTGAGAGGCTTCATTTGATTTTCACATGCCCCTGGGGAAGACACTGGGTTCTCCTATTCCTGCCTTTCAGATGTGCTAGGTCACACCTGGGTCAGTTCTCCCAGCAGCCACGGCATCATCACTATAGTGCTGCTATCTCACTGTGACATGGCACATGGGACACCACCTGCTACGGTAGTGCTGACACTTCCTGTGATCTGCATAAGGATGGAGAGAGGCACTGGAAGCTGAGGATGCACAGGAGGGCAGGAGTTTTCCATCCTCTTTTTTGAGTCACAAATTGTTCACCAGCAGATCCATGCCTCTTTACACTGATCTTTTCAAAGTTTGTCCCCCATCCTCCCATCAGTCGCTGAGTCTCCTCTTTGTTGGCTCATGTGTGTGTATTGTAGGCTAAAGGTAACACCACCACTTAAATGCTCTGTATATGCATCTAAGTAAATTCTCATGAGGTCACATCTGCTGTGTCTTGGTCCTGCTGTACCATGCACGGGAACCCAGGAGATCTGCACCTAGGTATCACCTTGTCATTTTCAAGTAACTCAGAAATGTTAACTATAGCAGCCTGGCCCTTCCTGAAGATGTTATCTCTTACAAGAGTTGGTACATTTTTATAGTAGGGAAATCTCAAACTGCACAAACACCCAAAGTTCTCTTTTTGTTGTTGTTGCTGTTGTTCTTCCAAACTTAAAGGACGAATGGCCCATTAGAATGGCAAGAAATGACCATGTTGCATGGTAATAACTGGATTAAGAGATTCTGTAGCACACTCTCACCTATGGTGTTTATAATGCCGATTAACTATTAAATCCATCTGCATCTCCAGCTTCACTTTTCTATTCCCCATGCCTCACCCTCCTCTGACATTCTCCCCCATCTCCTCCAGTGCCTTGCTGCTCAGTGTGTGCCTCATGGTTAGGTATCTCCCATGTCTTTCTCCTGGGGATGTGACTTTGCCCACATCCCACTGGTGGTTCTGCTCAGTTACTCCACCATAACTCTCCAAAGTAGTTCCACATGCTCTGTGGTGCCTAACCAATGAGGCCTACAATTGCTCGGTCTGTAGGAATTGCTCTAATGACCCTAGTGGCAAGGATGATTAATCAGGAAATGGTAAAGAAAATGTTTATAATGAAGCACCTGAATTTCTGACTTTACTGAGGGGTACAAACTCACAAACAAGGTCATGGAAAAGAAATCCAGTGAGGATGACTAAATACAAAGACTTTACCTCTGGGTCAGGAAATCTCTAAACCACAAACTATTGCAGATTGGAAGAATATAATGGGAAAGTGTTTGCCCATGATCATTCTGTGCTATATATGGGTCAGTGCTGGAGACGGGCTGCTGAGCCTAGGTGGACCTTTGTGCTGCCTGGTGCCACTGGTCGTGTGTCACACCATAGTCATTATCTGATTTGCAGAACTTTGATGATGGGGACAGACAGCAAGGGGCACTGCTCACGTACCATGAGATGAGGAGTGAAGCACTGTACTTGCTGTGCATGCCACACCTCCTGTCTGCTTCCACTGGACATGCCTTGTGTGAGCTACACCTGTGCCCTTGGAGCATATGGCAAAAACTTCTCCAAACCTGGACCCCTCCTTTCTGCTGGACCAGAGTGCAAAGGCAGGGCCCAGGCCAGGGTTGAAACTGCTCTGTCTTCAGCAGAGAGTCTTTTCCAGTATTTAAAACTCCTCTGCCAGCTTGGTGTGGGATCAAGCAGGGCACTGTGAGCATCAGACTCAGCCTGCAAACATAATGCAGCGAGTGACTGGCCAAAGAAGTCAGAGGGGTGTGGGAGGTCCTGCTCTCTGCACAGACGGAGCAGATTTCACATCCTCCTCCCATGGGAGTTTCATCATCTGTGTTCTCAGCAATGGAGACTGTTCCTAGTGAAGTATTTTTTTGTCTCCTTTGTTCTTGGGACTAGAACCCACAAAGATGATACACATGTAAATGTATGTTTGATTAAAAAAAACCCAAATACATACATGAGCCATAAAAACTGTTCTCAAACCATGGCTTTTAAAGGGGCATCTGACACAGAGGGCTGAAGGTAATTAATACAGCACATACCAGCCACTGGCGGATAGGAATAAGCAGCATTGCTGATAAGCTCATTTGATAAAGCTGTTGCTGGGCACTGCAGATGCAGACTAAGCCCAGCCTTTAATATCTATCTCAGTCCCACAGGCAGCGTTCTCGAGCAGTACTGCCAGGAATTATTGTAACCCTGCCTACCTCTCATACAGCTTTCAGTGAGTCCTGACGAGTCCTCACCATGTGGTCTTATGTGCCACAGCTGTCCATGACCTGACCATACATCACTAGCTGATATCTAAGTAAATTGCACATGCTAATGCAAGTTGGTACCAAGACTCCACAGGCAGCGTAGACCCTTCTTGTAGCTCCATGAGTTTTTAGTGTCCTGTGTTGCTGAAGCAATGATTAAATCCCCCATAATCAGTCCACTTGGTCACTTGATCATAAAAGATGTGGCCTGTTGGAAGCTGCTGAAGTTGCCCCATGAGATTGCACATTGGGTCTGGGTTATAATAGCCTTCATGAGCATGAGCTTCTCCTATCATGAGAAGTAGTGAATGGGATGGCCTGTTCAAGGAAAGAAATCTGAATATGGTGGGTGTGTGGCCTTGTGTGTCTGCTAGAAATGGCATGGGATTGCTTTGTCCTCTAGTCCTCACATTACAGAGGACTGGGTCCCTGGGAAATCCGTCTGGGCTTGAGTACTGTTGATTGCCAGGCTATGCTAACCTAACTGAACAGCTGATCTCTTACCAGCTCTTATGGCATCTTGTCACCTGAGGAACTGGGAAGGGAGGATCTGGACTCGGGCTGTTTGCAGGACGTGCAAAACTTGTGCCACTTGAAATGTGACTCATCTTACTTTTAAGCCTCATCAGAGTCAAGTTGAAGTCTGGGTTTTGCACTGGGTTAGGTCCCAGACCCCACAATTTGAAAACCAGTGCTCACGGCTCTTTAAAATGTGCTGCACTAGAGGGAGAATGGTTGTTGAGGTTATAAACCTTAATGGTTGTCCCTGGATTTATGGAGACAGCCTGAAACCAAGAAAAGGAGTTTCTAGTGATTTTTCTATTTCACTCCAGGTTGGGAGCACAGTTTTCCAGTCTACCCTGAGATAGGGTTGAAAGAACCTGAAGAAAGAATAATTTGCTTTTGGGTTCTGCAAGCAGTCTTTAGCAGGAGTATTTGATTGCCTGGTATTGCACATGGACCCCAGACTGTGTCTGGAAGGAGCACAGGGTCCCCACCACAGCTGTACAGCAGAGGCATTTCCCAGCTCCTCTTGTCATGGTCCATGCACCATCAGCTCTTTCCTCTATCACTGACCTGGAGGTGTCAGAATCTCAGAGCTCCTCTAGACATGGTGCTGATCCAGAAGACGTTAAGCTGTTACCCCCGTGTCTCACTCCATCAACATTTTTTCAGTCTGTATTAAAAATCCTTCTATGGTTTTTAGCACAAAAGGGGAAAGAAGAGAACCTTCTATGTTCAGGACATTTGGGACATCACTAGAATTTTATCCATCTGTGATTGGCCCTCAGACCGTCATACTCAATTTATTTCTCAGCCAAACTTTTTCAGCCATCTGCTCAAGTGGAACAGCTTCCAGCATTCATTCCCAATAGTGCTCCTCTGAGGGAGTGCATGGATTTTCTCCAGTAAGACAGTGTCACTATTTTCCAAAAAACCCCCCAGTTCAACCTTGCAGTGACTGGCAGGGAGCCCTCCCTGCTCTATACCCTGACCTTGAATTTTAAGCAATTGATCAAGAAAACATAGAACTGTTTCTCTTCCACTTAGCACTACCAAATGTGACTAATGTTTTTTAAAGGACTATTCTGCAGAGATGTTAATGAGGTCGCCTTGGATACTCAGCTTAAAATGGTGTTGCTTCAGCTTCTTTTTGTCAGCAATCAGCAACAACAACAAAAAACATGCAACAACCCATCAGCAGATCTGCTTGAGGAGGGGTGGGAGACTCCTAGCAGGCGACTGGAGCAGATAGTGACACAGTTCCGTAGCTGAGCCTCTTTGATTGTCTAGTAGAGCATCAACTCAATGATCTCCATAATTACTAACTCCTTAAACTGAAAAAAACCTAACCTAAAACAAAAAAAAAAGTTTTAAAAATTCTGATTTTTCCAGACTTCCTATTGAAAATGCCCCATGAAAGGACTTCAAATTGGGACCAGCAAGAGGTTCAGGGAGAATCAGGGAAATAAAAGCAGTTTCCCTGTCTGAACAGAGGGGAGGCTAGGAGTCCTTAGGGAATTGTTTGCTGGGCTCAGAGACCCACTTGCATTACTGCTGCTTAATGTGTTACCACCCATCAGCTGAGCTGTGAGAGTGGACTATGTCCAGGTGAAGCAGGAACACAAGGCAGGTGCATTCAACGCTTTGATGATCGACCTAACGCAGTGCTCAGCATGTCTCCAAACAAATTAGTTGACTTCTCTGAACCTCAGTCTTCCCACTTGTGAGAAAGGGTGAATTCAGTGGCACATCTCACAGGCTTCATTGGAGATTTGAAGACATATGAGGAGTCACTGATGGAAAGGTATGAGCAACTTCAAAGGATTAGCTTTAGCAAACACCTTTACATATGAGTAGAGATCAGACCGATTCCTCAATTAGTGGTTACATTAATCAATCTAGAAAGGAACTACAGTTGTTATTACTTTATTATATACTTACTATTCCACTTACCTGGGTTATATGGATATGGAGGGAGTACTTCTCTATCCTTCAACAGCAGTGCTCAACCATGATGATGGAGAGCATCCTCAAATCCTGAAGCAGATTGCTGTCATGATGTGAGCATCCCTGTCCTGTGAGAATCTATGGGTGAGCCTGGCATGGTGTCTGGGATGACAAAGCCCAGACAGATCAGACAGCAACTCAGGTCAGCAGGGACCTCAAGAGGTCTCCAGTTCAAGCTCCAGCTCAGAGCAGGGCCAGCCTAGATCAGATTGCTTGGGGCTGTGCTCGGTAGAGGGTTGCGTACCTCTGTGGATGGAAACTCCAAAGCCCTTCTTGGCCTTTTCTCAGTGTTTAACGCCATGTTGATGCTGTAACTGAGCTTAATTGCCCTGACTTGGGGCCTCAATCCACAGAATTTCCCATGGGCTTGGAAGCTCAGCTTAAGCCCAGCCCTGGGCTTTCAGCCCCTGCCCGACCTATTTTGTAGGTATACGTGGTCAGGTGCTTCAGGACCATGTCCTGGTCAGTGAGAGCACTGTCTGTGCTCAGGTCACCCTAGGCTCCTGGTTTATCCTCTCTCATGAAGCAGTTCTACTTTTGCTTTCTGACATGAACTGAAAAAATTTTTCCTTGTATCTACTGGTAATTTTCTGCACTCCAGCCTCGCCAATTGCCTCTCATCCTTCTGCTCTGCAAAGAGTCCGTCTTTTCTACCTTTTCCTTCAGGTAGTTGCAGAAAGCAGTTAGATCTTCTGACTCCTCTCCTCTAGGGAACAGACCCAGCTTTCTTCAACCATATTGGTGGCCTCTGCTGGAACTACTCCAAACTGTCAATGTCGTTTTTGTCCTAGGAAGTCCCAAACTGGACCCAGTATTTCAGAAGCAATCTCAGAAGGGCCAAACAAAGGGGAATTATCACTTCCCTTGATGTGCTGGCTACACTCTTGCTAACAGAGCTGAGGGTGTAGTTAGCCCTTGCTGCAGACACAGTATCAACTCCTGTTCAACTTCTTATTTGCCAGGAATCCCATCTCTTTTTCTGCAAAGCTTCTTTCTGTCAAGTTGCTTTCCAGCCAGCTGTCCTCTAGCCTGTCCTGTTCTCTCATGATGTTGTACCATTAGGACTGTGCACTTGCTTTCATTGTCTGCCCACTTCTCCAGTCTGTTGAACCTCTCTGAAGAGCAGCTGCAGCCTCTTGGGTATTGAGTGCTCCCCACTGTTTCCTTTAGTGTCATCTGAAAACTTCCTGAGAGTGCACTTTGCCCAATTATCCAGGCCATCAGTAAAGCTGTAAAACAGTACTGGCCTCAGTACCGGTCCCTCTGGGATCTCGCCAGTAACCAGTTGCCAAGTGGACTTTGTAGTGCTGTGATCATCATCCTGTGAATGCAATAGTCCAGCCTATTTTCCATCCATCTTTTCTATTTATCTGGTCTGTATCTCCCCAGTCTGGCTCTAAGGAGAGTATGCATTGAAGGCTTTACTAGAGGCAGTGGAAACACTTCCACTCTTCTCCTCGTACCCATGCCTTATCTACACAGCCCATTTTCTTGCCACTCAGGGTAGTCAGGTTGGTTAGGTGTGATGTGCCCTTTGTAAATCTATTGGCTGGCTCTTGCCTTCTTGTCCTTCTGGTGCTTGGCATTGATTGTCAGGAGGACTTGCTGGGACTTTTCAGGGACAAAAGTGATATTGGGCAGGCTGTAGTTCACCAAACTATTCTTGCCCTGCTAAAAGTTGTGTGTAATGTTTGCCTTCTCCTACTCATCAGGAACTTCTCAATTGCTATGATTTTTGAAAGACACCAGAGACGAGCCTTGCCATGGCATCAGCCATCCCCCTAAGCATCTTCAAGTGCATCCCACTTGGTCCTATGGACTTGTGTATGTTCAGATGGATCAAGTGTGTCCTAAGTCAATTTTCCACTGAGATGGGTAATACCCCACCACTGCATTCGTTGCTGGTTTGCACTGCAACTGAGCTTTGTCTATGTACCCCATATAACTTAGGCAAACTTGTCCAATCTTCACAGGTTGCCTGTGCCCACCTCTACTTTCTGTGTACTTCCTTCTTGCATCTGAGCTCAGTCAGGCATTCCCTGTTCATTGATACTAGCTTCTGCCACACTCACTTGACTTCCTCCAGACAGCAATGGCTGATTCTTGTGCTTGGAGGAGGTGGTCCATGAAGATGTACCAGCTCTTTTGGCCTTTTTGCCCTCCAGTGAAGTCTTACCTAGGATCCTGCTAAGCAGATCCCCAAAGAAGCTGAAACCTATTCTGCATCTGGGGCTGGAGTTCTGCTATGTGCTTTGTGTTCTTATTTCAATAACTGAAACTCCGCTATCTCATGGTTGTTACAGCCAAGGCTGCCCTCAGCCTTTAAATTCCTGACCAACTCTTCCTGGTTTGTGAGTCATGGCTCCAGTAGAGCATTTTCTCATTTACATCATTGATTACCTCACAGAAATTATCCTCAAGACACTCCAAAAATCTCCTGGATTGCTTGCACCTAGCCCCACTGCAGTTCCAGGGAGGTTGAAGTCCCCCATGTATATCAGGGCATGCATTCATCTGGCTTTGTTCAGCTGAGTTAAAATCAACTCATCCCTAATAGACATTCTCCTACCTAGATCAAAAGCTTTTCCATGGCAATGCTACTACTTGTGTAAAAGACTTGTCTACAGGTTATGTTGATCCTGCAGTAGGCATGGTCTGTGCATACAATCAGACTTGCTCCTTCATCTAGAGACTCTAGATTTCCTTGTCCAAATAGATAGCCTAGTAGGAAGACAAAGAAATGTGAGAACACTAGGGATCATTACTCTGAAGGAACAGCAAGTTGGACATCACAATGGTTTAGTTAAACTGCACTTAAAACAGTTGTATGGATAGTCCTACTCGTAATCAAAAAAAGCTGAGTTTGATTTCTTCTCATTTATTGTGGACATAAGGTAAGCAAGGATAAGTGAAGGCTACTTGAATTCTGAACAGGAATGTCCACATAGACAGTTTAATGAAGTTTAGCTAATCCAATTTGCAAAGGTTAATTCTGATTAATTTTCCTGATTGTCTCTGTGTAGATAAGGCCAAGGTCACTGGCTGAGTCAGGCGCAGGTTCCAGACTTTCTCACTCAGGGAGCACAAGTTGCCATTTATTTCGCAGGCTGATTTGTCCTTAGCCGAGTACTCCCTTTGTATTCCCCTTTACAGAAGAACACAATTTCTTATGCTTCCATCAATGAACAGTGACTCTTGTCCCCTTTTAGGCTGCAGGTGACTACAAAGCTTTTTTTGGATTGAAGCTTACACTGAGGCTATAGCTCACACTGGTGCTTTCAGGTGAATTATAGCACTCACTTTATCACAGAGACATAGCGCACATATAGGAATTGGTCATCTGCGAAAATCTTTCCTAGGAAGCCAGAACAGGCCATAGCATCTTGCTGATAGAGGTGGGCACTTCCAAGCACTCCAGCTGGTTAGCATTGTCAGACCTCCCAAATCCTCCTGGTGCTGCCTTTTCTGACTCTTCTGGGCACTCATGTGCTTAACTACAGTTATCCAGAGTCTCCCAGCATGAGCAACAGCAACAGTTTAGAAAATGAACCTCCGCTTTGCAACCTAACCAGGTGCAGACTGGGATGAGACCTAGTGCTGGGGGACATTCTCCCACAGCTTTTTCAGCAGGGCTTCTCACCTCTGCTTGTCAGCATCTGGTGCTGGTCCCTGGCTGCCAATTGTTCATAAGGGATTGAGATACAAAATGTAGATACTTTAGAGGATTTAAATATATATATATATATAATCTAACTAGAACTGAAAAGCTGCCTTCACCTTAACTGAAAACACCAGGAATGTGTAACTCCAATGGTGTTACAAACCTAGAACAAGTAGCTTGCCTCTCTTAGTACATGATAAATGGATACAGGAGCTATTGTGAACAGCAGGCAAAAGCGAATGGTTACATTTCCTTGGCCAAGATGAAGAAGCTCTAAGTAACTAGATTAAAAAAATAATCAATAGAAAGTCTTTTCCCATAAGTCCTTGGCAATAATTTCAGCACTGACTTCAAAGCATTGAGGTCTCTTTTTCTGAGCTTCTTTCTACCATAGCAAAGGAGTTTACAAATACAAGTTACCTGAGCTCAGTAGCTGGCTGTTAAGCTTGTTGTTCTGCTTTATGAGGGACTTTCAGTCATCAGGTCCTTGTGTTCATGGGTCTCTGCATGAAAAGTCTTGTAACAATGATGTGTGCCCACATCTCTGGCCCTTTCCCATCGTGAGAAGATAATTTCATCTCCTCAGGCCTTCCTAGATTGTTCTGTCCCATAGCAATGCAACAATGATTTCTGGTATTTCCCCAACATACCTGTCCAGATCTTCCTCCTCTTCTTCACCATTACAGCTTCTCAAGGCTCCTGTCTTAGACCTGAACTACCCTGAACTGTTCAGAGCTTGGCCCCTGCTGAAGGACTTTATTGTGGGAAGAATAAGACAAGAAGCAGTAGGGGCAGAGAGATGGGAGTGTGTAGTAAGCAAGGGTGAATTTTCTGCCAGTAGTAATGAGAAGTGCTCTCTATCTTGCACCATAGCCTTTCACTCCAGATAGTCCACGATGAAGCTGGGACACCATCCAGTCAGACACAAGCTGTACTGCTCACATCAGCAAAGCAGTTTTCAAGAAGCAGAGAAGTCTGCCAAAACAGAGTGCTGAAGATGTTGACATCCTCTCTGTCGAGGGGAATCTGCCCATACCGTGCTAGTGCATATAATGAGCTAAGAATTTGCCTCATTTCAGCAAAATTTTCATTCCTATTGGGCAAGTGGAAAAGTTCCCTCTTCTTGGTCTAGTTCAGGTGCTCCAGGTTAAAGCAAAGTCTGAATCTGCCCTGCAATTACTGAGAAGCTGCTGCCTCTCCTCCTCCATCAGTGATGCCATCTGCTGCTACATTTTGCTGCTCTCCTCTTTTTCCACATCTTAAGCAATTCACTGGGGGCACCTGGACAGCAGACCAGGTGTGCTGTTGGATCTGTGTTGTGCATATCACTGAGAGACACCTCTTTCTAAGTGGGGAAAGCCAACTTCCACAGTTAGTAGCCAACATCCTTGTTTCATCATCCCAGCCTGACAGCTTTGTAACAAGTCTGAAACAGAGTCTGAGCTCACACCCCAGTATCTGCAGGAGTATCTTTGCCACTGTTCCTCTCACTGGTCCCAGAAACATTAAAGGCAACCTCCATCTCCTCCTTTCCCTCCTTCTCTTTACCCAGCAGTCTATTCCTTTTTCTGTGTAGGTAGAACAACAACAACAACTATATACCTATATCTATACCTATATCTATACCTATATCTATACCTATATCTATACCTATATCTATATATATATGAAGGGTCTTCCCACTCCTCTTTTACTACTCTTCTTTCCAAAAGCATCCTTTGAGGCAAATAAGCAAATGGGAATCATACTCCAGGAGGTGAACTTACCCTCAATGTGTAAAGATGGCTTTGAGCTACATCAAACCATTTCTACTTGGTGAAGAGAGAGCTAGTCACATTTCCCTAACTGAGTCACCTATTATTTGCAGTAGCATCATATTCTGATCTGAGTTTCTCATGTTACCCCAGTAAAAAGCAGGACTTTTCTTCTTGCAGTTCAAACAGACTGCTCTTCCAGCTCCCACGTATTTGGGAACTGAAATCAGGATGCCAGAGTATCCTCCTGATGCTGGTGCTGTAGATTGTCCTATAATTTTCCAGCTTGCAGTAACATGTATGTCTCTGCATGAATTTGTATCCCAAGACATGGATACACACACTGATCACTGCACACTAGGTGCTGTAGCAATTCTCATCTGCATGTTTCTGTCCAATGCTAAGTGTCAAGTAATTCACACAATCCTCTCCTTGGTCAAAGCACTGTGAGCTACTCACTGTCCAGTGCATGCCCAGGTACTGTGGAGCAGCTAACATGCTGAGAGCTCACCCTTCTGCTTACCTGCCTGGTTCCTTCTCCATGTGGCACCTCTGCATTCCCCTGGGATAAGCCAGGCAGGCTCTGCTAGAGGCATCCCCATCCCTCTCTCTCACAAGAGCGCTGTTTTGCATTTGGTTTGTCTGGGTGCATTACTGGTAAAGTTCCTTGACACAATCCTTTCAACATGCCCTTCCACTTCAAATGTATTTATGTACTGTCTGTACATGCTGTTAGAAGGCAGTGGGGCTCTTCTGCAGCTGCAGAAGTTCTGAAGAGCAGGTAGAGACGAGTTCATATAACAATCAAGTGTAAGTTTTTTGCTTAATACAGGCTAAGGAGCAGCTCTAAACACAACTTTTCATTAGTATCTGAACCGTTGATCCTTTCTCTTTTGACCTGAAACATCAGATAATATTTAGGTTCCTGAGGAATTCTTTGTTTATGGGAAGGGAGAATATTAATAAGATATAGTGCATCAATCCATTTTATTATGATGAATAGAAGATCCCATTTCTTGAGTACAGTTAGACTCAAAAAACAGGATGCACTTTGGGATGCAGTTTAGGTGTCACTGCTTCCCAGAACCTGTCCCATGTGCTCAGTCCTCTTGCCAAGACTCTGTCCTTTAGCTTTTTCCCACAATCATAAGAGATTACCTCATTCACAGGCTTTTTCTTTATTACTTGCATTGGCAATTCCATTTGACACAACATAATAAACCTTATGTTTGCTGTTGAGCTACCTGGATAGGTTCTTCATGGTGTTACCAGTACTGAATGGTGGGCTCCAATGCCTTTTCCTGTTATTGCACAAAAGTACTTCTTCCATTAACCTGGGCCAGGTCTGTGAGTGTCTGTAATTCAAAGCCTACTTAATGGAAATGTTTGCAAGTTAAAGATGCTCTAGTATAAAAATATCTCCTTCTAGAAGACCCTATGCAATAGGAAGCATTAGCTCTTTGACCCCATTTGTGGGAGCAATGACTTTCAGAGGATTGTGAGGAAATAGCATAACTTCCCACTTGTCTAAAGAAGGGGAGTTTTGTGGCCGAAATGTAGGGTGAGAAACTAGCAGGTCTGGGGTCTATGCAGCCTTTATGAGGGCTGAGATTTTTCAAGAGCACTCAGCACTGCTCCAGTTCTTCTGTGAATTATCATAACCAAGAGACAACCCTATGTGCTTCTGATTATCCTTTTTAAAATGGATCAGACCCTTCTGACCTAGTCCACAAACATGTTGTATCTGTGCTTCTCAGCCACCATATAAATCAGCACCTTTGAAAAGCCCAGGTGGGAACAAGACCTGCAGCAGTGCTCAGTGCTGGACAGCTGGTAGGAGATCTCTTGGGGCCTAATTTCAGTGCTTCGGAGATCGTGAAGCCAAGGGCAGCTAGGAATGTCCAGGCACTTCCCAGCTCAAGGCCCATGATACACAGCTGAGCAGTATTAGAGGCAGGCAGTGGGAATTTTCTCCATTTGAAAGAGGTCCCCCAGCTCACAGGCTCTAGGGGTGGTTTTTCCACCATAGAATTGACAATACCTGTGGGCTGTCACCTGGCATCTCATGTCCCAGGGACCTCTCTGCTTCAGTGGCTGGACACTCTCTCAAGGAAAATCGGGGCTCCCAAAGCTGAGATCATCCCAATCATTAGTTATCTTGCCAGTGCAACCTTTTCACAGACCTGTGGGAGGTTCATACTCTCAGGACACCTGAAACAGGTCCTGCACCTCCAGTGATCCAGTGGCTTATGGGAAGTGAAGCTGAGCTCAGATCTATGGAGGGATTTTGATTTTTCAAGTTTCTCACTGCTGTTTGCCCTTAGCAAATTGATTTGGTCTGCTTTCTGCAAAACATTTTTGTATGTACTGTTACATAGCTTTATTGTCCTGCCCCCGAGCTGAGAGTGCTTCAGTGGGAGACCAAGTTCCTCCCAGTGCCAGCCGCATCCTTCAGTCCGTGCACCCACCGGTCCCTGCCAGGTTGCACTGGGAGTACAAAGGAGAAGGAAGAAACTGGCTCCTCGACTGGTATTTGTTTAGTTTACAAAGCCTCTTTTGTAGTTTCCTATCCTGACTGGTCAGAGTTGCCAGGCTGCCCCAGCACTGCAGAGCCCAGGGCAGAGTGGAGCGAGGGTGAGGGCAAGCATCTCTTTGAAAAGTGGTTGGCACAGAAAGGGGACACTGGCAGTGCAAGACTGCAGCATTCATGTCAAGGAGTTCCTGCGCTGGAAGCTCGTTGTCTAGCCAGGAATGAGGCTTTGCTGGTCCATGCTGGCAAGCTCTGTGTGCTACCAGGGACAGGGGGAATTTGCCATCCTCTGTAAAGGTTGAGGGAGCCTCACCTTTAGGTCTTGCAGTGGGTTCCAGAGCTTGGGACCACAGATCGTACCTCTGCCCCCCACAGCACCCTCTGGCATGGCTGCAGTGATGGCTGCACACGCCAGCATGCCCAGCAGCTCCATGGAGAAAGGCAGCTGGGTCATGGGAAGTGACAGTCACTGCTGTGCAGCACAAGCCTGCAGCTAGCACACACACATGAGGCTGCTCATGCACAAGTGTCTTTATTTCTTAGTTCTCTTTATGGTCACTGGCTTAAGAGATGCAAAAGATGGTTTCCCACCATATTTTTGGGATGCTTTTATTGAATGATGTTTTGCTTTGTGCTTCCATAGATTGTGGCTCATCTTCTGTTCAGCCTTTGTCTCCAGGCAAGATGGGGACATCTCCAGTGAGATGCAGTGCCTTCTACAACCCTTGTTCATGGCAGTGTGCTTATATAAATGATCAGCATCACATAGACCCCAGTGGGCTTTGAATTTTAACCTTGTTTGCTGTGGGGAGGGGCCTGACAGACTTTGTAACGTAACGATCTGCCTCTGACGAGCAAGCCGTCGGTCCCTAAGGGAAGAACAAAGGAAGATCCTTCTGATTTGAGGGGGAAAGGCCAGTGCTATTTATTTTACAGCTCTGAGGAAGTAAACATGGGGGCAGAGCCCAGGACAATTAAAATATTGACTGAACATTGATGACATCTCAGAGGTGGGTCTTTTTTGTTGTAAAGCCTGCAAACAGAGAAACAAGCTGCTATCACGTGAGATTTTAGAAAGATAGCTGAGGAGAGGCCTCCTGCATGGTGGCTCCAGTACAAACCAAGAAAAGGACACCCAGTCTGGTCTCATGTCTGCTCAGGACTACTGGCTTCCCTGGCAGAGGCTTGTGCTGTGCTCCCCAGCAAGCCACTCAAGTAGAAATGCACAGTCTGTTTCTCTCTTCTGAGGCTGCCCCGATGCTCAGCCCAAGACCTCTGCACCACCTCATCACTGGGTGCCAAGGGGGTACAAAGGGTCTGGAGTGAGCGGGGCTAACTGGCACAGAGTGCACAGTGAATCCCACCCTGTGTCTCCTCTTGGGTTAGATACTGTTGCTGACCAGCTCTGCAGCCACTGACAGTTCCAGGAGATGTGCTGTGGGTTTTAGCATCAGACTGTATTCCTAGGAGGCTGTCACTGCTGATGAGGCAGAGGATGCCAGGATGGAGGGCTGTGAGGTGTGGAGACCGTCACAGAGATCTAGGGGACAGCACGAGCACTACAGCAGGCTTTGGGGCTGCATGTCCCTCCTCCTGCCTGAGGACGACAGGGCATGGAGCCCACCAGGCTGTTGTCTATGGGGACACGAGCGGGAGGGGGTATGGGTATGAAGATTCCTGCTGCTGGCAGTGCTCTCAGTCCTGGGAGAGATCCCAGTGCTGGAGCCCAAGGAGCCCCATCTCCCAGTCCCATGCCTCATGGGAGCAATGCAGGTCCCTCTGTCTCCTGTGGGTGGGAGGGCTGTGCTGGTGGCCCAGAAGGTAGTCCACCTTGGGGAAGGATGCTGCGGAGGGAGGAGAAGCTCTGGCAGAGAAGCTGACAGGGCGAAGCTGCTGGCAGGCGGCTGTCTACAGGGTGGCTGCAGCACTGCAGCATCAATTAACCTTTGGGGAACTTCTGCCAGTGTCACTCAGGCGTAGCAGCGGCTCTGGCGTAGCTGAGTGATTGGGGGTGCAATCCTGCCGCGGTGCCGCATGGGAGGCTGCAGCGAGACTACGAAAGCCTGACAAGGAGCCAGCCACCTGAGCCGAAGTGGCTCTGTCTCACTCGCCAGCCTGCGCTAAGTGCTTTTATCTCCTCTCCTCATGTTTATGAGGTGGCTTTTCCTTCAAGCCGTGGCAGTGCCGCTGAATGCTAATGGAGAGCGAGTGGCGGCTGCCCTCCACAGTCCCTGGCAGGCAATTTCCTCAGGGCCAGGCCCTCAACCCTGCTGGCTTTTGCTGCAGGAAGAGCATGACCACCATCATGCAGCCCTGCCCGTGCCCCCCACCAGCACCGTTCCTGCCCCGGCATCCACTCTGCTCCATGGGACAGCACCCAAATAGCAATTCCCCCCCAGCCAGGGGGACCCTGGGAGGTCTGAGTCCTTGCTCATGCCTGTGGCCATGCAGCGCAGATGCCTCCACATCACAGCCTTACCAGAGCCAGGGGTGGAGGCCATGCTGGTGGATCTGCGGCTCTCAGCAGGGTATGCTGGCTCCCAGGCAGTGGTGACCTCATGGCTCTTGCAGCTCCCTCCTATGAGCCCTGTGCTTTGTGTGTACTTTAGGTACTTCTGGGCATCTAGGAACCACTCTGGTCCAGGAGGTTAGTGGGCAAAATGGTATGAGAGGGGAAGAGGGATAAAATAACCACAAGGTTTTCAAAAGAGCAGCAGTACCAGGGAGGCATCCTTAGGAAGGAGTCTGGTCAGGCTTGTCCGTAAATCTTGTGTGCTCCCGTACAAGACCTCTCCTTGGCCACTCAGCTCTGCTCTTCAGGGAGTGAGAGACTGCTTGGCCAAAGCCCTCTGAGGTGCTCAAGTATCAAACTTGTGGAATCATGGACTAAAAACATTCCCTGCATCCTGTCAGGGTCTTTCATCCCAGCCTGACATGGTGACACTGCTGTCAGTGCCTGGGAAGCAAGGGGACAGCCAGGGTTGCCCCAGCCACCTCTGGCACATGCTGCTGTCACTTTGGATGCTGTGGTAGGGATGCTCCGTGCTTCCCACGGCTGCCCTCAGCCACAGAGCAGCATCAGGAACCTCCCTCTTTCACCCTAAAAGAGATGGACTCCTTCAGGACCAGGGAGATAAGAAATCAGAGGTTTGTGGAAGGGATGCGGGATCTCCTGGATCCCTTATCACCTTTCCCAAGGGCAGCTACTCCTTGCGTTATTGGTTCAGCTGGGGTAATGTTGCCAGCACTCTACCTCAGCAGCCCCCAGCCTCTACCTCTGCTGCCCGTGTCCCTGCATGCAGCTCTGCTGGGGCAGCTTTCTGTACATACTCCGAGGGGATAATTTCCACACTGCAGGGGAGCTGCAGGCAGCAGGCTGAAGTGGTACCTGGCTTGCCCAGCCTGGAGACACCTTCACAGCCCTTGCCCACACCCACGTCCTGCCAGGTGCCTACCAGCTTGTGTTCTTTCATGGAAAGGGCTACACTTGCCACTTTTCTTATGATCTCACTCTGGTCAGCACTGTGAGTCATCGGAAACCTGGTCTCTCTGGGGCTGAGCCAGAGCTGGCTGAACCAATGGAAAGACCACCAACAACTTTGAGAACAGCCTGAGCTCCAATGTTGGAGGGAGAAGGCTGCATCCCTCACAGCACATCCCCTCACTGCCACAGCAGCTCTTCCTCTCCTGCATCCCTGAGCCTCCAGCAGTGATAATGCTGCATCCTTGGTGAGGAGCTCAGCTCCCATGGCACTGGGATGGAGATCCAGGTCAGGTCCCAACATGTGCCGTTCTTGGCATCCCCTCTCTTGCCAAGATGGTGATTTATCAGCCCCTGGAGAGGGGAAGCTGAGGAGCAGTGGGGTGGCTGTGTGGCTCTGAGGAGCTGTGAGACTGTCACAAGGTCATTTCCAGTAAGGACAGCTCATTTCATCTGAAAACGTGAGCTGGAAATATCTCTGCCCACCCTTTGTAACTGACAGCCATGGCAAGGCTTTACCAAGGTGGGGCTGGGCTTTTGCTCTCATTTAATTACTCACACTATGCAGATGTTTTCTGTGTGCCTGGTAATAAGCAGCTGAAAAGACAGCTCATTTACTGGCAGTAACAAGGAAAAAGGAAAGCTATATTTCTATATAGCTGCACTCCTGGAGATTTGCCCCTGCCACCTCATGAGTTAAGTGGTGCTGGCTATTCTAGAGACTTCCACGTACACCGGTACATCCTTGTCCCAGCCCCACAGGGACAGAGAGTCCTGGTGCTTGTATTGCAGTGGGTGTCTGCCTGCAAGGAGATATCTGCCAGACTGGTAACCACCCTTGAAACCTCATTTTTTCCCACCAGTGAAAACATCAGAGGGAGGTTCCAGCCTCTGCCTTAAAGGACATCAGTGCTTTGATGATGTACAGTGATATTTCTGATTCCGCATGAGTAACCTGGGCAAAGATACCCACATTGGTATCTAGCCTGGGATGATGCAAATGAGGCAAGTAGGATCTGGGACCTTTAGTGGCCAGGGGCTTACCTGAAAGATGGCAGATGCTAGATGGCACATGGTCTTTGTCAGCATGGTGGGACACAGATTCAGCACTGACTGCTTGCAAAGAGTATGAACTACTGAAGTACAAATTTACTTGGAGACATGATGTTTATGGTGTAAGACTGTGCCCTGTAAAGATCCTGTGTATTCAGGATCTAAGGAAGAGCTAGATTCCTTTTTCAAAGCATTCCTGGCAGCCTGATCTGTTCTTCCTCTTATCCCTTCCATGGAAGAACATACGCTGAAGTCTACAGAAAACATGGCACCCTTAGATGGAGTTTGTCTAGATATCTGTGGCTCCACCAGAGAGGCTAACAGATAACCCTCAGACCCAAAGAGTCTTCTCCTACTGACTATTAGGCCATGTCCCCAGTGGCACTGTGGTCTCCTTCTCACCTTCCTTATTCATTACTTTGCCCTAGGTAAGGTGATCAATTTTATGCCCCTGAAAAAAAGATAATCTGAAGGGGAGAGCCCTGAGTTCTGCACTCCAGAATTAGAATTTGACCTTAACTACCACAGTTGTCAACTCTAGGGATAATCAACTTTTCCACCAGGTATGAGGTCCAACTGAAGTCGGGAGGTGAAGGGCAAGAACAGGAAGAGGCAGAAATAGCGTAGCCTCAAATACAACAAGAGCTTGGTGTGTATTCTTCTGCTCTCTTCCTGACATCTGCGTTGGGCTGTACTTGGCCACATCAAGTGTTTGTCTCCCATCTCCTGTTTTCATTAAAATGCCAAGCAGTGGGTTCACTGAAGCCTAAATCTAGTTATGGTTGTTCCTCCATGTCTGTATTCTAAGAAATGGATAAGTTCCCCGGTCCGTAAATAGTCTTAACATCTACCACATTACTGGTGAGAACTACATCATTTTTCCTCCATAGTGAAGACTGCTAAAACACCCCCAGATCTCTCTCCATTCTGTTGCTTCAGTCAGTGTACTCAACGTCATGGGGGTTCAGTTGCTGATAACATGAAGTCTTGCACAGTGATAGACCAAGCCCATTGTGGTGGTTTCACTGGGCTAGCACTTGGCTAGTAGACAACACAGACATTCACCCACTTCCACCCCACCCCCAGGGGATAGGGGAGAGAATTGGGGGGCAAGGGTAAGGCCACTCGTAGGTTGAGATAAGAACAATTTAATAACTGAAATAAAAGAAAATTAAAATAATACTAATATTAAAATAGCAATGATAAAAATAATAATAGTGTCCTGGTTTTACTAGAATAGAGTTAATTCTCTTTTTAGTAATTAGAATAACTGTATTTTAGTTTCAGTGTTTCAGTTCAGACTTATTGTGAGAAGAACGTTGATAACAGTCCTGGTGTTATTAGTTGCTGCTGGAGCTCAAGGCCACCGTGTTTGGCTGCTTCACAGCTGCATTAGGACTGGGAGGGAGAAGTATAGTGAATAGCAAAGCCCAGAACTGGCATTTGGATGTGCCAATGATATATTCCATATCATGTCATGTCATGCCAGTATACTAACCAGTATACCAATAAGAGTGCATGCTCACCAAGCAGTCCTACATGTCACCATTTGCTGGTGAACATCTCTGAAATACAAATATTAGACAATCAGAACTGGAAGGATAAGGAAAGATGGAAGAACTATGACAGTCCATGGACTAAGAAGAGGAGGTTCTTAAAACATCACTTGCCAGAGCTTTAAGAAGCTGTTCCAGTTTTAAAATATAACTTTTCAACTGTCAGTTCATTGTAGCAAAATGTCACTAAACGCAACTGGAATGTCCAGCATAAGAACCATCTTCAAACTTCCAAAGCCATGGTATGTGTGACAACATTAGTTTCTGGGCTACACTGCAAATAAGTGGTTATCCCTGAGAGGTGGTTGAAAGACTAGATGCTGTGTAGTTGTGGGATACAGATTTAAAAGCAGTCTGAGCTGACAGGTGAAGCCACACATACACAAAATTTTATGAAGTTCACAAGAAGATGAAGCAATTATTGATTGTATTCAGCATTAATAAACTTCTTATAACAAGCATTTAGCTAAGCCTAGTTTTAAAAGATATACTACTGTCTGGAAATTCAGTTTCTGCTCAGACCAAAACCAATGTATGTGGCAGCAGTATGATATAATAATGATGTCATACTGCATCATTTTAAAGGAGCTTAAATCAGTCAACATATGTGTGTCTGGGTTTTTAGCTGAAACAGAGCTGGGTTTCTTTTTAGTAGCTAGAATAGTGCTGTGTTTTGCTTTCAGCTGGGATTTGTTATGAAAGAAACACTGCGAACATCCCAGTGTTGGCATTTTTGTCACTGGAAGTGAAGGACTTCGTGTTTTCTTAATCTACAAGTGCAAGATCCAAAGGGGAGAGGAATATTTAAATTAATAAGCTAAATTGGTGTTTGGCTCTGCCAAGGGGCTATTCCACCTCCTATCCACCATGGGCAGGACATTCATGAGGGGCTTTTCCTCTCTTGCTCTCTCTGGCTTTCGCTCGGGCTTTCGCTCTCCCGGGATTGAGGTTTCAGTTTGGGATTGTCGCTCCTCTGGGATTGTTATCTGGGAACAGGCTGGGCTTGGTCAGTGGGTGGTGAGCGATTGCACTGGATATCACTCATCTGCATATTTTATTGCTATTTATGGCGGTTTGGGTGGATTCACCCTTTTTGCTTGCAGTTTGCAGCCAAACACAGCCTGCTCTCTCACCCGCCCCCCTCCCTCGCCCAGGGAGTAGGGGAGAGAACTGGAAAGAAAAGGGCAAGGAAACTCACGGGTTGAGGCAAAAACTATTTACTAATTAAAATGAAATGATAATGATAACAACAGTGATAACAGACTATATAAATGAGTGATACACAGTGCTCACCACCCGCTGACCGATGCCCATCCTGTGCCAGCTAACGATCCTGGAGGAGAGACAGTCCCAAAACCGAAACCCTGGAAGAGTGAGCCCGAGAGATCCCCGAGAAAATTCCCCATCTTCCGGTCAGCCCTGGTTAATATACTGGCATGACATGACATGATATGGAATATGTCATTGGCACATCCAAATGCCAGTTCTGGGCTTTGCTATTCACTGCACTTCTCCCTCCCAGTCCTAATGCAGCTGTGAAGCAGCCAAACATGGTGGCCTTGAGTTCCAGCAGCAACTCACAACACCAACACTGTTATCAACGTTCTTCTCACAATAAGTCTGAACTGAAACACTGACTAAAATACTAAAAAGAAAATTAACTCTATCTTAGCAAAAACAGGACAAGGTGGTACAGGGATGTGGTTTTGAGAGCCTGATTCTGTGACCACTCCCTTCTCCATTACCCCAGCTCCTTGATGCTGAGTTGGATTTTCTCCTGATGGTGAGTGGCTTCAGACAGAGCAGAATCTGCCCTCTGTGTCTATATTTGAAACCTGATCACAAGTGCTCAGTTACCAACCGTCCCCTCCATGTACTCTTCAGTACACTCCAGAGTACTGTAATGGCTTAAGATGATGAATACTATGCAGACGATACACCCAGCTGTCCAAGCAGACAGTGAGCGGAGAAATGAAGATATGCCTGCCTAAGTAAAAGTTTGATAAATTGCATTAATCAGGCCCTAAGGTATGGCTCATAAAATAAGAGTACAACTGGTGTATTGGATTGGGGAATTGACTATGTGACAGGGAACAAACAGTGGCGTGAACAGGAACTCCTCTCTGTCTGGAATGGCATGATAAATTATCAATTAAATAATGGAGAGTGACAAAGCTGCAGTCTGTAATTGGTGACCTCCCAGCCACGGCTGTGGCCAGCCTGGGTGGGTGACTCAGCAAGGTCTGGCAGTCTGTCCAGCGTAGCCATGCGAGCTCATTTTCCCATGGTCCCACTAGCACAGCACTAGGCTTGTGATTCGATCTGCACCTCAAGGCATTGTACTCTTGTAGGGTGAGTATGGACTGCTGCAGGCCAGCAGCCACCGGGCTCCTATGGAGACCCTACTAGAGCACTGCATATTCACATGGCTGCTGCTCTCTTCCTGCCATAGCAGCAGGACCACCTTCCACTGTGGCAAAGAGGTATGAATTCTTCCCAAAGGCATTGGTTTTGCCTTTCCTGTGGGACACACTCTCATCAGTGTGTCTCCATCCTTTGACATCACCATATTTGCTCACCATGGTGCTGCTCCAGTGGGAGAGCCATGGGATAGTTCAAGCACAAGGGTCCAGCAGCATTTCCTCCTCCCAGTTCCTGTGACTTTATGCCAGACCTTTGTGTAGTCACAGTTGTAGCTTCCTCATCCTCTTTCTTGTCCTTGCTGCTCCGAATGATGGGCATCTCATTGATCTTCCCTCCCATCTTGCTGCAACTCCATGGGGACTTGCCTCCTCCCTGGACATGGGCTTGTCTTCACTGTTACAGGCAGAAGAGAGTAGAATGGTCTGTGTTTCTGGTGTGCTCCACAGCATTCCCTTCCCATTTACCACCTGA
The DNA here is from genome assembly GCA_907165065.1 of Caprimulgus europaeus. The sequence goes on along the minus strand of OU015531.1, from coordinate 30,005,279 downwards.
GTGATTAAAACGTTTCTGATACTCCAGTCTGGACTTGCTCTTACTGGTCTATCTAAAGCTGCTTTCTCTTCTGTCTCAGGTGACTGCAGACATGTGTGTGCTGCAGACGCAGCTGTGCAGGAGGAGGCTCTCCAGATTCCTTGTTACCAGTTGTTATTAATGATCATGCATTTCTATAAGCCAATAGCAGACTGGGACAGATGTATCCCCTGCCCCAGATAGCTTAGGAGAAGTATTGCCTCCCCCGTGGCACCGGTTCAGTTTCTTCTAGAAGAAGATTCCTTCAGGATCATTTCCACCAGCTCTCACTTTCCACAGCATTTTCTCACATTCTACATTATTTTCTTTTCCAAGATTTGTTCCATTATTATTTTTAGTATCACATAAAGGCCTCAGCCGAGATCTAGGCTGCACTCTGACAGCACAATACCTATATGTAATGAGAAAACAGGCTTGTTGCCAGTGCAGTTGGCACGTCTGATATGGGGAACCCCAGGGGAACTTCAGTGCTGACAGCAACAGCACAGGAGGTGGTGTGGGCTGAGTGGCTCAGCTTCCTCCAGCTTAGGGAATGGTCACTGTAAACAGAAGAGGGACTAAAGGCAGGGTGAGAGTGGAAACTTAGCAGGGAAATGATTGCACAGTTCCACTCTGATGAATGGCTGAGTCAGGAAGATGTGCCTGGTCATTAGTTGTGTTGTCTCCATAGTGGGTGTCCAGACAATGTAAGACATTGCCTGAGTGTTTTTCTTGTCACAACACCTAAGCAGAGTGGGATGTTGGGAAAGTGACAACTCTCTGGTGTTTGGTGACTTGTTCATTCTCCAACTGTCATGAGGAACATCTCCTCTCACCTCCTGTCTATCAGATTTCTCAGTCATCAATCTTGTATGTTCAGAGAGGACTCATTCAGACAGACCAACAGCGACCACAGTTGTCATCCAGAAACAAGGGTAGTCCAGAGCTTACTGAAATCGACACAGTCTGTTTCTCCCTCTCTTCCTTCCCTCCCTCCTCCACAATCTGGCCTTTTCCACTTTGCCTGAGCTCGTGTGCTTCACTGCTCTGAACAGAGCATGGGCAGTAGTTCGGGACAGAGCCATCACATACATTAGTGTTAATTTTGTGGATGCTTAAGAAGGACAGATTCTTCCCAAAACTAAAGAAAGAAACAATTCCTGGTCTGGTAGTGCTTATGGTTGCCATGCTGTAATGAGTGAAGATCAGAAACAGGAGGAAAGCTAGAGAAAGACAAGAACTATCGCGATGGGATCTCATTCACTTGGGATCCAGGCACATCTCTGTGGCTGATGTAAACATATCTCTATCAGTTAACTTAATAACTGAGCAGCACCAGGAACCTCACAGTATTTATGCTTCCCTGTTCTTTCTTTAACATGCTCTTCCTTTCTATATGATTTTTTTGAATTACAAATCATAGATTATTCATCCCTTTCTCTCCAGCTTCCTGAGTTCTTTGTGTGCAATTCTCCCAAGTCAAGCAGGGCTGTTATTTCTGGATGACCACCTCCTATCACTGCTAGTGATGCCATCAGTGCCATGTCTCTGACATTCTTTCAGGAGGTCGCTCTTTGTTCCCTGACAGAACAATTACTAGCAGGCATATTGGCACAGCAGTGTCCCTATACCCTTGTCAATATCAGTGAGTTTCTGATATGTGAACTTGGGGAAGGGTGGCTGCTCCATGAATTTCTCTCCTCATCTAGATGGCTAGGTTGTAATAGCTATAGCACAGGCTGTAGATGGGATACTGCTTTCACAAAGTATGGATCCATTAGAAATTAACACACCAGTAGATTATCTTTCTATTTTGCTTTGAATAAAACCCACTCATTCTGCAATTGTAAAGCTACAGTTTCTGTTACAGAGGCTATACACACTCTTGGGGAAATTGTTGTCCTTGTCTCATCAGACTTCTTGCATAGCAGGGCACAAAATCTCACCCTGACTTTCATATGTGATGCTCAGTGAACTTGCAGTTAAGCTAAAGCATATCTTTTTGAAAGATGCCCAGCCTAAAAGTTTTGGGTGAGTCTATTTCCAACTGCAGACAATCTGGTAGAGCATCCCTCTATTCAGAAAATGAACTAAGCTTTTTGTTTGCTTTTGGAAACATGGAAATCTATTGGCAACAGGCATGCTACAGCAAGCAAATCTATCATTGATTCATGTGTCTCTCTGCTCTTGCTTTGGGTCCCCCTAGTGAGACAACTGGATGGAAATTTGATTGGTGTCATCACAAAAAGTGGCTGATGTTTAACAGAAAGCTGTGAGAGCCCAGCTCTGCTTGGCTGCAGCTAGAACATGTAGCCTTTCTGTGCTCCCCTATGTCAGTGGTCTTGCCCTCTTAGGATCTCACAAGCAGACCTGCCCATCTGTGTCTGTTCTCCAAGTATTCAATGCATTAGGACTTCCTACAGGGCCTTTGTTGTCAGCTGAAGACATTTGGGGAAGTCGTCCTGATAGTCACAACCAGCTAATGCTTGCTGCTGCAGGACAAACAGCAGCTATGGTGTGGCTGCAGTTCAAGCTTCCTGAAAACAGTGTAGGCTTCCACAGGTCTGCACAGGCTGGTAGGAACACTGCAGTGATTGCACTGTATTGGTTGTCTTTTTCTTCTCCTCTCCTGTCACTCCTTTCAGACATGACTTGATAACAGCCAGGGAGCCTCCTTCACCCTCCTCAAGTCTCACCTAAGACAGCTGCATAGGGTGCCACCTTAACCAAGCAATCACACACATATACCTTTGTTCTGGCCTCCTAAAGGACTCCCCATGGCCTTCACAGAGCTGGTAACAGGCACATCTCCTAGCCTTATTAATCCCTTACTGCTGATTTCACCCCAGAGGGAGTTCCTGTGCCAGGGCACTTTTTGGGTGGCAGACCAGATGAAAAGAACCATAATCAAATGGAGCAATCCCCACCACCCTTGCCTCCTACATGGCAGCTGGTGGATTTGTGAAATTCCATCTGCTGTCCTGTTTATTCCAGATTAAAGTGTCCTGCCCAGGGACTCTTTCCCCAGGCAGAATACTTCATTTGTGTAAGTACTTCAGAAGCAAGGGCAAGCAGCACTAAAACTAATCCCTGTTCTCTCATCATTGCTGAGAAGTCCAGCTAAAGCTGCTATAGCACTCTTGCTTTACTTTCCAGGAAAAAAAGAGATCCTTCCTATGGCAGGGATACAGCTCTGCCAATGTTTCCTTCTCATACCTAGCACTGGCAGTAATTTCAGCTGTGGCAAGATGCATCAAAGTTAAAAGATGCATCTGACCCTTATCTACATGAGAGAATTTTTCAGTAAGCAGAATTTGCCAGTAGCCTCAGCTGGCATCATGCAGACCAACATGAGCAAATCACATCCTGTTCCAGGTCTGGCTTTCCAAATCCCAATCAAGAAAAGAGAGCAGTGGGCGTCAGATCCTGAGGAAGACCTAGATTCAATTCAGTGCTTGGTGTTCGGCCATACGGCTGCCTCAGGTAGCTCTTCAGCAAAAATCTGACAGTCCCCAAAACTTCATGAACACTTCTGGCCCTGAGCGGCTGGCATCTTGTGAAACCTTCTGATCTGACAAGTTTGCCAACATCCTGAATGGTGAACATCTCATGGGGTAGGCGGTTCTTGGGAGGCTTCCATGCATCTTCTGTCATCTCTGAAAACCTGTATAAAAAAAAATTGGTCTCCTTCTGGCTTTGCATTCAGCCCAGCACCAAACCTATGGAGGCAGGCTCAATTGGAAGGGTCCCATCTCTGCAGAGGTTTCGAGCCAACCTTCTGATTTGATGTGAACAGTATGTACGAATGCCACTGAATGACATGTTTCCATGATAAAGAGTGTGGTGATGAAATTCTTCTGCATGCCAAGGATGGAAACAAAAAAGTCAGTGGGCAGCTGCAACACATCACAAGAGCTGGAAAACAAAACCCTTTCCAATTCCCAGAGCAGCTTTTGAGGCACTTGGAAACCTCAGATTCCTGCCCCCTGTGAAGGACCTGCACTCCCCAGGTACACAGAAAAGCAGACAGGCACTGTCACTGTATTAAAGCTGAACAAATGCTCCACACAGAAGATGTTAATATGGGGAGATATTGTTTGAGTGACAAAGGCTGACAAATCATTCTCTGGAGTTTTTCCTCTTTGCTTGGCTTTTTCCCATAGATCCATAGGAAATCGATGCGACTTACATATGAAAATCCATAACCCAGAAGTCCATGCGTTGATGACTTCAAGCAAGTCATCTTCTCAGGTAACATACAATTTGCTTTTGCTTTTTGTTAGCACTGTTCTTCTGTGGGCAGGAGGGTAAAAAAACCCAGGGTGATTTTTGAAGTGGGGACAACAAAGCTGATCTGTGTCCTCATGTCAAAGCAGCTCCCACGAAAAATGCATACCACTCGTGTTGCCTCTCCCTGATGTTATCAGGAGTTGCAACAGCTCAATAGCTCACAGGCTGTTAGGAACTGAGAGCAGTTAGATAAACACATGGTATTGATGCAAAGGATACCTTCATGGACAGCTGGAACATGGTGTGTATTAGCAGGTTCAAGAGTCTAGCATAGACCTGAGTAGCTCGCTCTGTCTGCTCTGCCTCTGATCATCACCCCATAGCTCCCCATCTCTAAAAGAGGGATGACAGCACTCACTGTGCAGCATGTAAGGATGCTTTCTCAGCCTGAACGCTGTGTATTTTAGGCCCACTTTGGTGGGTTGATCCTGGCTAGAAGCTGAACATGTAGACAGCTGCTTGCTTGCTCCCTCTACCCAGCAGGATGGGGAAGAGAATAGGAAGACAGTTTAAGAAGTGAAATGAAGCTGTGTGCTAGCGAAGGAAAATAAGGAATTCATTCACTCCTTCCCATCAGCAGTCAGATGTCCAGCTGCTTCCTGGAGAGCAGGACCTTGGTACACGTGATTAATACTTGGAGAGACAAACACCATAGCCACGAACCTCCTTGCTTAATCCTCCTTCCCCTGAGATTTTAGTGCTGACATCATATGGTACAGAATATCCCTGTGGTCAGTTGGGGTCAACTGTCCTGGCTCTGTCCCCTCCCAGCCTATTTCTCACCCCATGCATGGGGGCAGAATGGTAAACAGATAAATCCTCAACACAATGCAAAGACTGGTCAGAAATAGCCAGAACACCAGTGTGTTACCAACACTGCTTTAGTCACAAATCCAAAACATGGCACCATACAGGCTGCTGTGAGGAAAATTAACTTCATCCCAGCCAGACCCAGTACACCCACAAAGCTTTAGTTCACAAAGCAGTACTGTGTCTGGAGCATCACTTTCTGTCTGCCATGGACAAAAGCTTCACAGGCTTCTAAAGATGCCACATACAGAAACAGGTCCTTCAAGACCATCCTCCCCTGCACATCTTCCATTGATCCAAAAGGACAGACAGCCTGAGGCTGGAGGGAAGAGACAGTGGCCAGAGTGTGCTACCCTTCAGTTTAGGAGACCAGGAGACCTCCATTTCACTTTGACATCCTGAAGAACAGCTGATACAACCCTTCCCTGCACCTCATTTTCCCAGTGCCTAGAGCAGAAGCTAGTAGTGCTTGTGTCCCAGGCACTGATGGTGATGCAGGGATTTCAGGGAGGGAGATGGGCTCTGTAAAATCACTTGGTGTTTGTTCTGTGGTATATTGTGTCATCTCTCCTCTGCCCTTGTTTATCTTTGAGCTGCTTCTTCCATAAGATGTAACCTTATATTGGGTTTGTGTGGCAAGGTTTTGTTAGCGGGGTGGGACATAGGGGTGGCTTCTGTGAGAGAAGCTGCCAGAAGCTTCCCCCATGTCCGACCCGACACAGCCAATGCCAGCCGGCTACAAGAACGGACCCGCCGCTGGCCAAGGCCGAGCCAATCAGTAACGCCTCTGTGATAACATAATTAAGAAAAAAAAAAAAGGGAAGAGAGGAAAAAAACCCAAAACTGCACACTTTGCAGCTAGAGAGAGAGGAGTGAGAAGATGTGAGAGAAACAACTGCAGACACCACAGTCAGGGAAGAAGGAGGGGGAGGAGGTGCTCCAGGCGTCGGAGCAGAGATTCCCCTGCAGCCTGTGGTGCAGACCATGGTGAGGCAGGCTGTCCCCCTGCAGCCCATGGAGGTCCATGGTGGAGCAGATGACCATCTGTAGCCCGTGGAGGACTCCACACCAGAGCAGGTGAATGCCTGAAGGAGGCTGTGACCCCGCGGGAAGCCCGTGCTGGAACAGGTTCCTGTCAGGACCTGTGGCCCCGTGGAGAGAGGAGCCCACGCCAGAGCAGGTTTGCTGGCAGGACTTGTGACCCCGTGGGGGACCCGCGCTGGAGCAGTCCCTTCCTGAAGGTCTGCACCCCATGGAAAGGACCCATGCCAAAGCAGTTCATGAGGAACTGTTGGTCATGGGAAGGACTCACTTTGGAGAAGTTGGTGGAGGACTGTCTCCCGTGAGAGGGACCCCACGCTGGTGCGGGGGAAGGAGTCCTCTCCCTGAGGATGAAGGAGCAGCAGAAACAATGTGTGATGAACTGACCCCAACCCCATTCCCTGTTCCCCTTGTGCTGCTGAGGGGAGGAGGTGGAAAATCAGGAAAGAAATTAAGCCCAGGAAGAAGGGAGGGGTGGGGGAGGTGGTTTAAGGTTTGGTTTTACTTCTCATTATCCTCTGAGTTTGATTGGCAATAAATTAAATCTGTTTTTTTCCCCCAAGTTGAGACTGTTTAGCCTGTGCCAGTAATTGGTGAGTGATCTCTCTCCATCCTTATCTCCACCCACGAGCTTTTCATTATATTTTTCTCCCTTTGCCCAGTTGAGGAGGGGGAGTGATAGAGTGGGCTTTGGTGGGTATCTGGCATCTAGCCAGAGTCAACCCACCATAAACCTCCTCCAAAATATGGACCAATTTTGTTTAAGACTCATGGAAGTTTCCCTGCAGATCTGTGCCACAAGATGTGATGTGAACCTGCACAACATATGGTTCCGATCTCCTTATTCATATAAAATGGGACTTACCTCTGTAATCCTGAACTAAACAAGAAGAGATACAAGCAGAGCCAGAAGGAAGCATCACTGCCACTCTTCTGCTAGTTTCTGGGTCGACACTGATTTACACACATCTCTGCACAAGCATTCAGCAACCTCAGCAACCTACAAAAACTCATTTCCAAGCATCCAGATGGAGACTGAGTCAGGTTTTAACTGAACCACTTCCAGGTGGTGTACTGGGTAGGCCTAGGCAGACCTTGTCTTGTGACACAACTCCTGTGCTGGATTACACCGGTGTGTAGATCTGCACCAAGCAGGGTCCTTCTCAGCTCTGTCATCCTCAAAGAGCTCTGGAGTGAGTAACCAGTAGCACTATTGGCCTTGTGTTGGCAGGGGTGGGTGACAAGTCCTCTCCCCGTGTCCAGCTAGCAGTCTGGCATACAGCTTTGTATCATGAACTTGCCTGTAAGGGCTTCTCAGTGGGCAATGTGCATGTGCCCAGATAGGCAAGAGGGATCTTGCTGTCCCGTGCTCTCTGGATAGCTATAACTCTTTTTGAGTCTCAGCCTTTCTGAGCTTGACCCATGCTTTCATATTCTTTTATCCATTACTCAGCTGCAGTTATTTAGCTCTTTTTTCTTCTTGAGTTTCACATCAGTGAAGAGTTCAGGATTCAGCTGCTTTGGTTATTTGCTGTGTTGCCTTGCCTTACTTTGTACTCGTATCCTTAAGATAATTTCTGTGAGGAACTGTCATCAGCCCTTGTCTCTGTCCCCCTTAACACCCTGGGAGCTCACCTCCTGGCTCTCTGAGGCTGTAGGAGATGTCTCTCAAGCCCATTGTCTTTCTCTTGCCACTCTCTTGCCACTTTCCTGCCACTTCAGAGCTGTGAACTCTCACAGCTGCTCTCACCCAAGGTGCTTCCCACTTTCTGTTTGCAAGGATCCTGCATCAAAAGCTAACAGATGTTCTTCCAGCCCATCAGCTCAGCAGGAAACTGAGATTCAGATTCTTTCCAATCGCTTGTACCACTGGTACTAAAGGTTCTCTGGGATAAAAGATGGCTTTACTGAATCCCTGCTCAGCTCTTTGTGCTATAGTCCTTCTATAAAGGTCTAGTCATGCCATTTTCCTGCAGATGCTGTCTTAGGATGCAGACTTGAAAATAAGTAACCTCAACAATCCTAGATATAATGTATTTGTCTGATTACAGGACTATCTAGTCTTTCTTCAGGTGTTGGAGGAGTTTCCAAATGAAACTGAATGCTACCTGACCATGCTTCCCCAAAGTTTACTAAAGAGCTAGTGTTTCTCTTTACACCTTAGCTCAGATGATTGGAAACAGTCGCACTCATGAAAAAACACTGTTATTTTACCAGAGGGGACCTGTGACTTCTGTGGTGACATCAATCCATGGTGATTATCTCTTGCTGGCCATATAAGAAAATTAAAAGCACAGTAGAGAGTTTCTCCTAACTGCACTGCTGTACAAAGAAAGGATCAGGCTTTTTGCAGATCCAGAGCAAAAAGACCTTCCTCCTCCTCTACAAGTGTTGAACCTGCTGTGGAGAAAACTTGCCTTCACAGCCTATGTGCATCAGTTAGCCAGACAGGGACCAGTCCTTCCTTGGGTGTCCCAGCCCACATCCTCATTGCTTCACTTCCCACTCCTGCCACCACTCCTCCATATTCAAGAGGGAAAGGATGAGTGTAAAAGGGAAAGGTGCCAGTCATTTTTCTGTACTTACAAGACTGTGGCTGCTCCATGGCCTTTACCAGGGTCTGCATGTGTGTTAAAGGTGGGTTGCTCTTTTTGACGATTCACCAGAAAATGAATCCTCCTAGCTCCCTCCCCTGTAGCCAGCCCAGATCTGCAAAGCTGTGAATCATACAGAGCAGCAAGATTTTATTCCTGTCAGTACCACATCAGTTCAGACTGATGTACAAGGGAGCTGGTGGGTAGAGTAAGAAGGCGCCATTTTCACATAGTTTCTTTTCAGGTAGGAGTCAGACTTTTCTCATAGTATTTTTTACAGCATCTCAACAAATAAAACTCTGAGCACAGAGGGTCTGGACACGCTACATATTGGTGAGGGGGATGTACACTAGAAATAAAACAATGGCTGCATTCTCTCTTCTCCTGCTACCCCCTACAGAAACCTGGACCTCAACGCTGATATGTCATGCTGCAGAGGTCTCCAGAAAGATACACAAGTCAGCAGAGAGCAGGAGGACTCCTTGAACTGTCAGTAGAGGAGATGGGACATAACAAAGGGACTGTTGGATGGAAGGTGAATTTTGAAAGCTGTGCATCACCACTGGCCTTTGACAAGACAGAACCAGAGTTCCCAGGGAAGCTGGGAAAAATCAGTATCCACCATCTGCTCATCCAAATCTACCCATTCTCCAGCAGGCAATATCATGATCAAAGAAGGAGCACACCTCCCTCTTTCCTGACAGCTGAGTCGTCTTACTTACTCTGCTGCCCTGACCATGTGGATCCCTCTCTTGACTTTAGAAAACTAAAGTTTGTTGCCAAAGTGTCTCATCTGATCTTCTTGATAAGGAAGACATCTCACTTCACAGACCAGTTTGTCCCAGGCAGAAGAAAACACTAGCAGATGTTTCTCTGTCTGTAAAGGGAGCTCAGACATCACATTGTGATTTAGGTAAGGAGCTATTGGGTGTGAGAACCTAGCTGATATAACTCATGGCTTTGTGGTGTGGACTAGTCCTCCTTTGTCTCCATGAGCTGCCCCATGCTGTTTCTGTCCCTGACCTGGCTGTTTGAGCATACTTCACTCAAGAGGGCAGGGGCAAAAAGTATTTGTTGAGCAAATCTGGTAGCTTAAGGCTTCTTGAACGGTTCTACCCCTGACATCCAGAAACACTCCATTCATTGTCCTTTCCAGGCCAAACTTGATCTGAGTGGAGGACTAACTCATTTTTTGGGCCCAGTGTTGAGAGATTCTCATATACTTTCAAGTTGACTGAGGACATACCCAAATCAGGGTAGATCAGTTGCCCTGTGATTTCTGTATATAATTTCTACATTTTGTGTTTTGCACAAATGAGGTTTCTACAAGAGATGAAATCCAAGAGTGGACCAAAACAAGGAGACAATAAAGGAAAAGGATGCATCCAAGCTTTGTTACTGAATAAAAGGGAAAACAATGGCTTCTCCACCCACACCTATCATAGACATAAAGAAATGTTGATGGGAAGGGACCTCTGAAGATTTCTAGTCCAATCTGCTCAGAGCTGGACTATGGCCAATGCTATGCCAGGTCAGCTGCTGTTTGTTGTAACTCCTTCTTGAAAGCACCGCTTCTCTGGTGACCTGTCCTGAGGAAGAAACACTCATATGGAGAACACATTTTCCAACCTGAATGCCTCAAGCACAGCTTGTGGCCATTGTCCTTTGTTTTATTTGTCACTGATTGAGTAGCTTCCCACCTCCATGGGACTATACCATACAGTGATGGAAAGGAAGGTGTTTGGCAAAGGTATCACTTTGCGTGTGTTCCTGTCAGCGTGTGCACAGGAGAAAGATTTCAATGGTGTCTTACTATGGGCATTGGGAAGTCATCAGAGAAAACCTGCACTGACAGCCTCACTAGCCAGGTAGTCATGAGTCAAGCCCTGACTGCAGAAATAAGACATGCTCAAACATTGAATGGGAGAGGATCCAATGGGCAGGGTTAAGCAGAGTGTTCCTGGCAGGACCTGGCAGGATGGCGGGGCCACTTGAATCCTCTCCACTTTGCCTGTATCTGGGAAGAAATTGTCAAAATCAAGTGCAACTCCTAAGCAAGGTCTCCAAGTTACCTGGAGCTGGAAGAGTTTTGATGCTGCTGAGACCGAGGACAGGAATTTCTGCAAATGGCATTACCCCAAACATTTCAAGAGACATTGATGGGTACAGCTAATTGACTTTTAAAGTTCAGAGATTAAGATACTTCCTGTGTCTGGAGATGACAGAAGTCCTTCATTCAGAAGACAGTGGAGAGAAGAGTGAGGTTCAGGAGGGGGCATCTGAGGCTGAGCATGAATATACAGACAGAAGAAGCGGCCACAGACATGTCCCTTTTGCGTATAGCACCACACATCAAAATTCTCCCTCCCACTGGGCATTCTTGCCCATGGAAAAAGCTGGCAAGAAGCTTCTTTGTGCTGGATAATTAAAGCCATGTGCTTGTAGTCATTATTTGGAGCTGGGGAGACAGAAAACGCACATGGTTTCTTACCTATTGGCAGGCACAAGGTCTTCTCTGTCCAGATATGCTGGGTTGAACTGGGGGCTCTCTCAATTATGTTCACAAGGTGTTCAGCAGCTTCTCCATATCAACATCCCCAAGTTGAAAAATGGTTTGAATTGTTGCCCATGAACACACTAAAGTTGCAAAGGTCTCCAGAAAGTTTGCAACAGACCTGATTTTCATTTGCTAACACACTATTTTTACTGAAACCCTCTTCAAAACTATTCAAAATTTGTCATCAACCAAAACCATTCTGTTTAAATATGGTTTCTGAAAAAAGTGAATACTTGTAATTCTGCAGAAAGTGATAAATGTCAAATTGAATTAATGCCAGCTTCCACTTATTTATTAAAAATTGTCAATATCTTTCAATTTAAATAAGTTCCTAACAAATATTTTGACCAGCTTCCCTAGCTGTGGCTTTAATTCTGATATACTTATCCCACTAGTGTCCACCAAATGAACAGCAGTGAGGACACAAAACAGAAATTGCTCACAAAAGAAATCAAGGATAGATGAGGAATTCCCTACCCCCATGATAAAAAACCACCCACTGCTGAGGAAAGCTCATTGCTCAGACTTTAAACACTACAGCTTGTACTTAATTTGGCTACCACGGTTCTCCTGATATGACAAAAAAGTGCCAGTCTTGGTCCAGGCAAAGAAAAATTTAGGGCTTAGCAGAGCTGCTAGGCCCTGTCTTGCCACAGGAGCAATATCACAGTCTGTAGCAGTCATGGTTGCAATAGTGGGTAACAGCTCAGCCTGAGAACCCAGCTGGCTCAGATGCAAAATGGCGTTAGAGTTAGATACGGGCAGGAGAAGGCATTTCTTTACATGCTGGGGAGTCAGTCTAGCTTTATTTCACCTTAAGACAGAAAGTTATTTCCCTAGAGCACAGGCCAGTGTGATTAACCTGCAAGCTCTCAATAGTGGTGGATGAGATAACAAGAGGCAATGGCTATGGGTTAAATTTTCAGATCGGACATTAGAAAAAATTTCTTCCCTGGGTGGGTGGTGCAGCCCTGGGTCAGGTCACAGAGAGGTGGGATTTTCAAGACCTGGCCAAACAAAGCCACATCTGACTGACAACAGTTCTGCTCCAAGCAGGAGGCTGGACTAGAGACCTCCCATGAGACTGGCTCTCTTGAAGGTTTTATTTCATGTCTCAGTCTGCCATTATCTGTTTCATGAGCTCAGGTGTGGCAACCTCTGCTATGGGCTCCTGTGTGCTGGCAGACCTTGGAAAAACACTGAGGCATTTATATGCAATGATTTTTTGGGGGAAGGTGAACACATACAGGCAAAGGTAGGTAAAATGCTGGAAGCATTTCTTACTTAGCCTACAGCCTCTGTCCTCCTAAAACTTTGGAAAATACCTTTCTTTCCAGGTCAGCTGAGGTTAGCACAGCTGGATGGGCTGTCGAACAGCAGACCTGATCCACCCAGATCAATGAGCCTTATTGACCATAGGCCACCTCAGGACCAAGAAGTGGAGGTGGACCCCTCTCGGACCTCTGCCACCACGCAGGCTCCCAGACTGGATGGTTTGATTGTTCTCTGCCTTCAAACAAGGACAAATGAGGTGGAATTCAGAGAAGAGAAACAGGAATTATTATGGGGGTGGAGGTAATGGCTGAGGAGGAAAGATTTTGAAATTTAAAGATGGATAGCCAGGCTACAAGCCTACATATGGAGACATTATCATCAGTCATTAAGCAACACAATACTTCAGAGCCAGGGCAGGCTCATGATTCAAGACAGCTTGGTCTCCAAAGTGCTGTATCCCGGAGGAGCAGCGCAAGGCCAGGTGGAAGGAGACTGTTCATGCAGGTGAGCATGAACATTTATTTTTTTTCCCCACAATACCACTGCTCATATTAAGAAGTGACTTAGCATCAGGGAGACTGTCTAGAAGCTGCAAATGACTTGGCATGGCAATGATCAGCCAGAGAAAGAGTCAGAGCTCCATTGCTCAGGACACTGAAGTTAGATAGGACAAAAGCATCAGCCAGTAGACAACAGTGAGTAATCCGCTACCAACAGGGAGACAGACAGAGTGATCAGAGGAAGGCTTTCCCAGTGCAGATTTTCAGGAGAGGGACCAGATTTGCCTCCAGTGTAATCCTCAGCTTCCCAGTCTCTCTGCAAGAAATGGTGTGCCAAGCCCTCCTCACACCTTCACCCAGAGAAGAGTCAGGCTTGGATCGCAATGTGTTCACACAAAGTTTGCAAACCACAAATGTCATGTGGCAAGATGGGGAGGGAGCAAGCAAGAGGAGAAAGGAGAGCAATTAATATGCAGCTGGTGCATGGGCTTGAGTGAAAGGAGCTGACAATGACCACCCAGAGCTGACGCTTGGAAACATACAATGAAAGCTGAACGGATGGCTGAATGCAAGACCTAGCAAATCAAAACAGATGCAATAAGCTGAGGCCAGTGGAACCAGCAGCCAACAATGACAGCAGAGCTCATGCTCTGGGGGACACATGGTTGGCACAGAGAAAGGAGGAGGCCAGAAAGAAGCACAGATGAGCTCTACCAAGGGAATCAAAAGCCTGCTGTTTCAAAAGCTAGAACAAACAGCAAGTGTGATCCTGCCACACATGGTATTGACAGGAGAAGCTGCGTGGTCCTCCATGTCCCCCTAGGAGCTGCCCAGACCCAGATCAAGGCTCAGCACAGGATCCTCCATCATCCCTCCTGCCTTCCTCTGGGGAGGGCCGCCCTTGGCCACACACCGCTGGAGGGGAGTTCAGGGGTCTGCTCTTCCAAAGCAATCCTGCAGCCAAAACTCCTCTGTCCCCCAGCATCCAAGTCCTTCCCATCACAAGGGAGGGAGATCATACATCCCTTGCCCAGTGTGGTTTGTGGGTTTGGTCATCTGGGGCAAGGGCTGCACCAGCTTGTGGCTCCCAGGTTGGTTTGGCTGTGTGGTGGGACTTGTGTGAAGACTTGGGAAGGGAAGAAAAGATCGACACTGCTGAGACCTCCTGCCCCTTGATCTTCTTGGGTATCGTGCTGAGAGTTAGCACAGCAACTGATGCCATAAGCCAGGCACAGTGTGACAATACATCTGTGTAGGACAGGCATGCACATTAGAAATAGATAGCAAGCATTCATGATTCATATCAAATATCCGTGGTAGTAGATTCATGTACATGGTGAGGAATGTCTGTGTTTTTGAATAGCTAGAGCAGATCTGCAGGGGGTGTAAACCAGCCTGGGGCTTCAGCAGAGCTGTGTCGCTTTGCAGAAGAGAGCACCTAGCCCCCTAACTTCACATGCAGGGGTGCAAAGGCCCCATGTCACTGGCTTCACTGCAGCATGCAAAGGACAGCAAGGCAAAGGTTGGGCATATCTGCACTTAAGTGACCTCCAGGAGCAGTAAACCTGTCTTGAACATCTCACGCCATTTAAAGAAAGAAAAAAATAAAACCAAAACCACCTGAAAACTCCCTTTTGACTCCTGGCATCTCATCCATTTTTTTGTGACCTCCCTTGTGAAAGACCATAAAAGAAATTTTTGCAAAGGGTAGGGTGGTTTTTTGAGATCCTTTTTGCTGCTCCCAATGCACAGCCCATTTTAGAAGACTGTTGCTTCATCTCCCCAGCTCCTCAGAGTCAACCTGTAGAGCAAGCCAGACACTGCATTGCTGTAGCAACCCATTAGACAGCCAGCCAATCACATCAGTGATCACTACAATGATACACACACTTGCCAATGCTTCCCCACCAAAGCTGGGCACAGCAGTACACCATCAGGTCCCCCCAGCACCTACCAAGGGATCAAAGCATATTAAAGGGGTAAAAATAAAATACTCAACCTGATCTCTCCTCCAGTGGCTCTTCTGGTAGAGAGAGACACCATGCCCTTGTCAGAGATTGTCCCTTCCAGCTGGTGCTCAGCTCTCTTGTCAGCCACTGTCTAAAGCCTCGCCTGTCACCAGCTCACCAGTACCCTTTCCACACAAAGCCAAAATCAGATTGCAGGGTGTGCTGAAGGCAGGTGTCTCTGTCTCTGTTCCTGCCATAGACTTTCTTAAGCCATGTGATGACCAATGCTGTCATGGAGATACAACGTAGGAAGTCTGGCTATACATGGCAAACTGGCCCTTGCTTTGGTACAGCACTGTCCTGCTTCTCTTTCCTCTTCCATCTTGTTGTGTCCTGTCCTTACAGTGTGATGGATATAGGGATCAACTCCAGAGTTTCCTCTTGGTTTCAGAGAAGATGCTAATCCCTCAAAATCTGGATATGCACAGCTTTAGAAAACCACATCAGGAGATGGGTTTATTTCTCCTTCAGCCTGAAGACCTCTGAAGAGTGTCGCCCACAGGCTTAAGCTCTTTCCAGCAAGTCTCAGACTAACTAAAACATAAATATATCCAAGCAAGATTCTCACATAGCCCCAAGCCTCCCAAATATCCAAAGCCTTGCATTACAATCAGCAAAACCAGCAACCTCTTGATGCCTCAAGCAGGAGGCTTTTCTTGAAGGGAAACATCGAGTCTCTTCATGTTAGTGGACATTGTGCAGGGGCAACTGGATAAGAGCCTCTGGACTCTGCCACTCAAAATGATCTAATTTATAAAAAATACACTGACTCTGTATTGTGTCAGTAAAGCCTCTTTTATAGATTTGGCAACAAGATATCCAAATCTACAGTAGACATTGACACCACCATGATGGATCTGCTGGAGAAAGCTGGGGTAAAGGAGGGGTACATATATAACAAGGAATATGGTACCTATATCAATATGTGCAGACTTCAGTAAGTGATAAATCAGTTGAGAACTCCTTAGTGTTTAGAGACAACCAAGCTATGTTCTGGTCAATCAATCTGTTGCTAAAAATGTTATTAATGCCTGGCACATAGATTTATGATGAAGGGTAGATGGTTGCAAAAGAAATGTTTGTTAGCAGGAATTTTTTATGACTGTGCTGAAATACCATTCATTTGTGAAAAGAAACCTAAAAATAATCATCACAGTTATTTATTGGGGAATAGAGTCTTCTTCATGTGTTTGTTGCCCACCTTAACACGCAGGATACTTGGGCTCCCCTGTCTCTCCTTTTGCCCTTAATGCATGTAAGTTAAAAATGGGTAAGTGTGCACCCAGCATTGTGGCAAGAGGTATGCCATCATCACATCATTCTCAACACAATTAGAGATGTTGGGCCTTGGTCTGTGTTCAGAACCTAATGGCACAAAGTCGCCATGTAGAACATCACCTCAGTGAGATCACCTTCATGCCTCTATGCAGGGATGGACTTATGAGGCGAGAACAGAAGTGGTCCCATCTGTAGCCTTTGTTAAGCACAGTGGTTATGGACCTCAAAAGAAATAAAATGGAGAACCTACAGAAAGTCAATATTATGAGCAGCTTATACCGGCATAGAATTATAGAATAGTTTGGGCTGGAAGGGACCTTAAAGCTTATCCAATTCCAACGCCCTGCCACCAGCAGGGACACCTTCCACTAGAGCAGGTTGCTCAAAGCCTCATCCAACCTGGCCATGAATACTTCCAAGGAGGAGCATCCACAGCTTCTCTGGACAGCCTGGGCCACTGTTTCATGACCCTTACAGCAAAGAATTTCTTCCTCATATCTCATCTAAATCTACTCTTGTCCAGTTTCAAGCCATCGCCCCTTGTTCTGTCACTCCCTGCCCTTGTCAAAAGTCCCCACCCTTCCTGGAGCCCCTTCAGGTACTGGAAGGCCACTAGAAGTTCTCCCTGGAGCCTTCTCTTCTCCAGGCTGAACAGCCCCAACTCCCTCAGCTTGTCCTCACAGCAGAGGTGTTCCAGCCTTTGGATCATTCTCGTGGCCTCCTCTGGACTTGCTTCTTCTGTTCTTCTGATGTTGGGGGCTCCAGAACTGGAGGCAGCACTGCAGGTGGGGTCTCTGGAGAGCAGAGCAGAGGGGCAGAATCCCCTCCCTTGACCTGCTGCCCATGCTGCTCTGGATGCAGCCCAGGACACGGTTACTGGCTCTGGGCTGTGAGTGCACATTGCTGGCTCATGTTGAGCTTCTCATCCCCCAGCACTCCAAGTCCTTCTCCTCAGGGCTGCTCTCCATCCATTCTCTCCCCAGCCTGTATTTCTGCTTGGGGTTGCCCCAACCCAGGTGCAGAACCTTGCACTTGGCATGAGCATTTCTGACAGTGCTCGTAAGTCTGTGGACTGACACTATTGCACTGTTGTCTTCATAGTGGTCAAAGTCCCAACCTCTCCTCATCTCACCCCTGCTGGTCTTGTTTCCACTTTACCATCACCAGCTCCTCCTTTCCCCAAGAAGATGCCTGAGTGGCAGTTAGACCCTGGTGTGGTCATTCCTCCGCAGCAGCCAACTGAGAGGTGTGTACGGTGTGGAAGAGTTGAGCCATGACACTGAGAAATCTTTGTCAGAAATGCCCAGGAGACTGTCAGATCCTGTGGGATGCTGGCTTCAGGCTGCTCAACACCTCCATGGACATGTCTAACTACAGGCATTGATGAAGCAAACACAAGATAAGTTACTGTCTCCACAGGAGGAGCTCATGATGGTTTCAAAAGGAGGGCATCTAAACCCTTCCTCTGCCACACTGAGCAGACCAGCTCTAGGGCCACTGCTCCAGCATCAGCCTCAAGCTGAGCTTTGCCCTTCCAGTCCCAGGCTCCATGCTGCCTGGGCCAGCTCTCTGCCCGCTCAGCTTCCTCGCTTCCCTTTACTGCTGTTTTTGTTTTCTTTCCACAGCTCGTTTTCTCAGTCATCCATGTCTCTGTGCATCATATATCACGCCTATGTGTCCGGAGGAAAGAAAGATCCCCTCCAACCCAGCAGCCCTGTAACGGATGCACCTTCCTGATTCACAGTGAGCTGACAGCTTGTGAGAACAACAGCTTGAATTAGTGAAAGAACTTTTCCCACTGAGTTAATCTGCAATGGATGTAGGTGACCTTCTAAAGGTATCTATTAATCAAAAAACCAGTGCCCGTTCACCGTACTAGGCTGAGCCCTTTGGGGGAGGGGGTACTAATTTCCCTCTGAGATAAATCATAATTTGACAATAATCATCTGCCCTAATCACTCCGATTCTTTCCTTTAATTATTTGTACACACAGTTCTTCCTGCCTGAGAAACACAAAGGACGACATTAAATGTGGCGTTTGCACTGTTGACAGGGAAATACTGAAGGCGCCAGCCACAGCCTTAAATCACTCATTGCTGTGCAGAGCACCCAGCGGAGCTGAGCTGCCAGGGCTTTGGCCGGCTCTGCTGCACCCACCACCCAGGATGCAGAGAGAGGCCTCTCCCGGAGAGGAGCCACTGCTTCCAGCCATGTGGTGCGCAACGGAGCCTGAGCCCAGGGAGCCACCCCGGGACCAGAGCATCAAGGCGAGGGCTGCTGGAGAGGGGACAAAAGAGAGCAGAGGAGCTCTAGAGCTGTCCCAGCAGCCCAGGGTGTCACCCCAGCACTGCCCACACCTATACCCCGTGAAAGAGGCTGACTCCCACCCAACACTCTTCCTACTTGGGAGAGCTGTAGCAACAGTGAGGTTGTGGAGAGCACAGGGTTAATCTCACATCAGTGCCCATGGGATGCTAGGAGGAAGGGCTGTGAGCTGGGAAGCCAGCAGACCATAGGAGGGCAGAAAAAGGGAAGAAGGAAGGAGGGAGGTATGGTCTGGGTGGCCTTGCATTGTGCTGATGAACTGCTTGGCCTGGGGCTGGTGAGGGGCCGCTGCCTGAGCTGAGACCCTCGCCCAGTGTGGGTGTGCTGTGAGGGGTGGCTCTGGCAGGCACCAGAAGCCCTCTGCCCTGGGAAAGCTCTCAGATGGTGCCGGAGTGGGTGCAATGCCTGGCCATACTCCCAGGACCTGGCATGGCTGAGGGCTCCAATTCTTGGCATCTCCTCTCATGCTAGCCATCGAGCTGCGGGGTGTGGAACTGAGTCTCCTTACTGCCTCTGGCAGCTGGTCCCTTTGCTCAGCTGCCTCAGAGCCATAACAGTCTCCAAGGCAAGCAAGCTTCTCTGATGCTCCAGGGGCAACAATGCTGTATCCTTGGGAAACCGTAAAAGCAGACAAGATGTTGAGGAGGGTCAGATGAGCTTTTTGTCAAAGTCTACTTCTGTGGGGTAAGAGTGTTAGTAGTAGGGCAGTAGTGTGAGAATTTTTCCATCACAGTGGCTGAAGTGAGGGAGGGCAGGTAGCTGGGTTTCCTCATGACAGCAAGGGTACAGTGATCCTCTGGGTGTGACTAGCTGAAAACTCCTCAGCAAAACTCTTTTTCAGTAGTTTCATGGGATGAGGCAAAGAGTGCATGCTGTGCCTGGGAAAATGGGACTCCTCCTTTTTCTCCATGGGAAGAAATCCTCTAAAACTGGAAACAGACAGGAAATGCTGTGCAGCACCTCATGGGAAGTGAGATTTCTCACTGCACCCATCTCCTCTCCCACTGGCCCATGCCCACGGCATCTCCTGTGGTTCAGGCAGGCAGGCACAGGCTGGGTGCACCAGCTCCTTGCCACTAGCCCCTCGTGGGATATGCAGTCCAGAGATGCACAGCCCAGTGTGGGTAGCCAGGATGGGCTCCTGAACACAGCAGCATTACTGCAGAAACACACTAGCCACATTTCATCCTCTGCTCAGTAGGGTTTGGGGGCAGGACTTTTAGGATTTAAACATCTGCCCTCCCAGAAAACAAGCCAAAGCAGAGACAGCCCACAAGTTTCCCCAGTGCTAGTGAGCTGACTTCTAGTAAATCCCTTAGCCCATGTCAGTAGGATGTCTTGCAAGCTATACCATGGACCCACAGCACCATATGCTGGCCTAGTTTAGAATCTACACAGCAGTACAGCTTGCCTCACTTCATCCCTGGTCCCTAACAAAGTGGTGCAGAACAGGGCAGGCCATCTGGTCTGGGCCTGGGGCGAGCTGAAAATAGTTAGTGATGCTCCTTGCTCCCTGCAGTGGGACAGTCGTTGCTGGGTGGGGCGATCTCCAAGAAGGAAGCATGGCAGCACGGGACCAGCATCACTTGTGTGCATGGTCCCCAGGAGAGCAGCTTCCCAGGATGCCCACCCAGCTGGTGCTGGAGCTCAGCCTGTGCTGTAGGTCTGGGCAGTTGTGTCCTCCCTGACGTGCTCCAGCCCCATCCTCCCCTGATCTGTGCTTTGTCCTTTGAGCAGTGCTGCACTAAAGCTCACCCTTTGTGAAAGCTCCTCTCCAGTTTCCAGCTCCAAGGGTAGTGGAGCCCTTCCTTGGGACCCCAGGACTGCCCAAGGACCCTGTGGGGACTGGCAGCTGCCCCACTGGGAGTCCAGTTGAGGCCAACTGTGGATCCTGCCCTATCATCTCTGTTCAGACGTGCCAGACTCCACACAGCTCAGCTTGTGATCCTCCGTCAGATGGAAGGGACAAAGCGACCCCGAGCAAATCTGAAAGTAACCACATTAACATTGAGCTGGGGAGGAGCAGGCTGTTTCCTGAAAGTCTAATCCATGGGACTCTGCTATGAGAGAGACTGGTGGTGGTAAGAGCCAAGGAGACAGAAATAAAGACTTAATACAATTGACGAGAACTAACTACATCACTGAAGAAAACAGATCTAATGCCTGGTGCCTTTGTCTCATGTTTCTCATCATATGGTGTCCTTTGTCTTGGACTGACCAGGGAAACACCACAAGCATAGATCACAGTGCTTTAACTCCAGGGCAGTAAGGCATGGCTGAGCATGGGCTTCTTTTAAGAGGTACTTTGCACCACTTTGCTGTGGTGTTTCCTGAGCCACAGGGGACAGCCCAAAGCTACGTGTTCCTCTGGAATAACTCTGGTAGAAAACTCTGGTAGTAAACCCTGGTTTGGGACATGATGTGTTACTCTTGGCTTGTTTCTGAGCAAGTTCTGCCATGGGCATGAAGGATGGATGGTTTTTACTGGAAGGTGAGGCAGCTCTGAAGTGCATGCCCCTGTACAGTAGCATGGCCCAAACCAGAAACTGCTGGAAGAAATCTATCCTCATGCTAAGCTATACATCAGCTTAGGTCCCTCCTGTCTCCAGAACCTGTAGAGGCAGAGCTGGAGTTATCAGTGTCCCATCCAGACTTTGCATATGTATCATCGGTTCACCACATGCTCCAGCTACCCTTGCTTTGCAAAGAAACATGTCCTCCTGTTCTGGCTGAGCCTCTCCTCCATGTGGGATGTGCCCATGAGAGAGAACATCTTTAATGCCCAGCCAGCAGAGAGATCATCCTGCAGTCTTACAACACCTACTGTGTCCCTGTTACCCGTGGATCAGGTTGCCCACAAAGATGTGGGGCCTCAGTGGAGAGCCTAGGAGAAATGGAGAGAGCATTTGCCCTCAAAGTTTAAGGATGGAAGAAACTAAACAAAATGCAAGAGGTCAGCAAACACGATGCAGCAATTAGCACAGGTGGGTAGAGAGGAGAGACTGAGTGCAATTTATGGAGTTCAGGAGAAGGAATTCTCTAGGGGCACTGATCATGCACTATAAATACCTTCAAGGTAATGACATAAATGGAGTGAATTATTCACCATCTCTGACAATGTGAGGGCAAGAGGCAGTGACCTGGATCTGAGGAAGGGAAGTCTGGGTGAGAGGAAGCCTGGGCAGCAGGAACAGCCCAGCGTGGGATGCGAGCCTGGGTCAGGCCTGCTTTCTGCACAGAGTACGTCTCTTATATGTCCTTGGCTGGGCCCACGTCAGTATCGATCCTGGAGGGGCTGAGGTCAGCTCATGGCCTGTGTGGGAGCTCCCAGCCTGCATGGCCTTCCTGGCATGGAGGGAGTAGGTGGTGCTTCCTGCATGTGAAGGCTCTGGCCCATACGTGGAGCTGAGCAGGCAAACAACTTCCCTTGACTCTGAGAGCAAACTGTCTGTCTGGCCCCATGCAGGCAGGAATGGATGGAGATCAGTTTAGCATTTGTCACAGCCACCAAGCTAGGCAAGTCAGTAGGAGAGAGCTCTGCACCCTCCCTTCAGATATTATGTACATTGACAAGATCCCCTTTGAGCCTAAAACATAGAGATTTCCTGTGCACAGACAAGAAACCTTCTGCATGCTGCTGCAGTTCTTTGTCTGTGGACATGCACATCTGCTAAAGAGTAATGACCACATTGAGCCTATGCATGTGAGGAGGCCTGGGAAAGTACTGTGCCCCTGCTGATGCTCTTGACATGGGCTGGGGTTCAGCCCTACTCCTGCTCCTCACTGCTTCACAGCAACCCCAGTGGGGAGCTGTGGACAGATCTTTCCCAATGCCTGCTCTTTGTTCCCTCTGCCGCTGGATCACGACCTCATGCCACAAGGGAAATGGAGGAAGGATGAGCATAGCTCTCTGTCTCCTTTGTCATGGTGAGCTGTGGAGGCAGAGGTGCCTCCTGCATGCTCTGGCAGACCCCTGCACCCATCCTGTATCTCACCTCTCCTAGGCCGACAGGAGAGAAAGGTGGCCAAGAAACATTGTGTCCCCCCCTGCCCCCTGCAAAGACCCAACCTTCCACTTCTTTGACTGTGTGCAGTCAAACACCCTGGCTTGCACAGACTAAATTTATCCACCCAAGGCAGACAAATAGGAAATAAATGCCCCGGTGGCTCCTGGAGATCATGTATGTGGAACAGCATCCAATGCCTAGAACATGCGGGGAACTCAGACTTCTCTTCCTGGCTGGGCATTAAACCACAGCGTGGCCCTGATAAGGGAAAATATCAACCTGATGCCAAGTGGAATGTGAAATGTTATAGCAGGCACCATCTGAGCATCTCTGATCCAACAGACCAGTTGGGGTGATCAGGTATGGAGGGGACCCATTGTGTTTGCTAGGAGACCCATTTCGATCTCTGGAGCCTTTTCTATTTCTCTGCAGATGGGTTTGTCTTTATCTGCATCTCCCTTGGGGGGACTCTTCAAGTGCCCTATCATGGCTAGCAGGCCTGGAAGATACCTATGGGTCCCCCAGAACTGCTTATGGGGTCAGGGTGACACTGAGGTAGCCATCACCAGCCACCTACTGACCTCAGTCCTGGCAGAGGCAGATGCTGGAAGGCAAGCAACCTGAGAAACAAGAGGGTCAGCTTGGGTCTTTATTGCGGCTTCTCCAGGAAATATTTAGAAAACAGTGCTCTGATTTCCTGTCCAACATGCAGAGTCCCATCATGAGCCAGGATCCTGGATGTGCTGCCTGAGTAATGCCAGTCTGGAGAGAGTGACAGAGAGACATCTCTTGCATTACCTGTCCATCACAGCCATGTGTAGGAGGTGGCATGGGCTGGAATGGATTTTGGAGTGGAGAATCTAGAGGAGGCTTTCTGGCTTTGCAACCCACAGAAACCACAGGGTCTCCTGTTCCCTCTTAGCATGGGCAGGGTGACTGAGAGAATAAGGAAAGCAAAATCCATGTAGGAAGACCATTATGGCTTTGGCAGCCATGAACCAGCTGCCTGGTCCGTCTCCCATGGAGAAGGACTGTTAAATTCAGTTTCTGGACAGTGCAGTGGCACGGAGCTTTATAACAACAGCAGAAAAACAATGATCCCTTAGACCCTACCGGGTTCTGTCCTGCACTGGCAGAGATGCAGTACCTGTCCCAGGCACTGATGCTGTAGGCAGAGAACGAGGCCATGGGTCTGGTCCAGCATGGGGCATGCAGGTTTACAAGCCAGAGAAAGAGGAGGGGCAAAGGAAACTGCCTCCTAAATGTGAAATAACTGGAGGCTGGCTATAAACCTGCGTAGCCCTGCTGCAAAAGCATGAGACACCCTGGAACAGCCACATGGCATCACAGTGTCCTTAATCTCTGTTTTCTCTTCCACCCCTTCCTTTCATCCCCACCACTCCAGAGGCATGTTCA
This sequence comes from Caprimulgus europaeus, assembly GCA_907165065.1. The sequence goes on along the minus strand of OU015531.1, from coordinate 29,981,159 downwards.
GTCTCCTGGTGACTACGGTTTCTCAGTCTGCTTAAACGCTGCTCTCTTGCGTCCTGCAGTGTTTTATAGCAGGCTGTGTCAGGTTGCCGTTGCTAATAGGAGCCTCGGAGCTCAACACAGAGAGAGGACAGTCCCAGCTGAAGGATGAAGTTTTCAGTAGGACATCCTGCACCCCTCTCAGCAGTGTTGGTGTCTGGCCCCACTCCCTCAGTCCTGTTTTGGGAAGCTCCAGGAAGACCGACCTGTGCGGGGAATGCAAACTGGTGGTGTTTCCCCCAGGGCTTGTGTTACGTCGTGTGGCTGACAGCACTCTGTCATGTCCCATCACATGGTGGGGAGTGGGTCTGAGGTGATGCGTGATGCATGGCTGTGGTGGTCATGAAGCCTTGCCCCCAGACTGGCTGTGGTTCACAGAACTCCTTGTGACACCTCCCGATCCTCCTCTGTTTGCTGTTCTTGAATTTTCCTGGTAAGCTGAGATGAAAAGAGGAATTCTCCGGCCTCCCTGGGAAGGGGGAGCCACATCAACGCCTCTTCCTAACACAGAGCTGACACCAAGACATCCCCTGGGAGGCACAAATTAGCCCAGCTCCCCAGATGGTTTTAAAACAACTCTGTTTTGAAGCCACAGATCCCCTTCCCACAACAGCAAGTGAGGAGACAGTCTCAAGAGTTGCTCAAACCACATCCAGGCAAGGCCATTGCCTGCTTGTCCCCATTTGACCATATCCTGGACATTGTCTGGAAGTGAGGGAACAAAGCAGAGAGAACATAAGGCCTTGCTCTCCCCAGATTTAGCTCCATGGAACATAGGCAGTATCAGCACATAAACCACAAAAAGCCTGTGCCACATTTGTCTCCTTAGTGTCTGGGCTTGCTGCACAAGGAACAGAGGGAACAGAAATGTGTTCAGGCTGCAACTAATGCCAGAGCCTGAGAAATGGATCAATTCACCCCCAAATAATTTGCAATGCAAAGGGAGAAGCTCTCCTCTTGGTTTACTCCTCCCCACACACAGACAGATGCACAGACCCTCTTCCCAACATCCCTGCCTTGGGAGGACAGCAACTCATTGCCCCAGCGCAGACACACTGCCCACCCACTGCCCCCACCCTGTCCTCACAGTCAATTGCCTCCTTGCTGCTCTAAATCCCTGGCACTGGCACCCCAGTGCTTGTCCACCCTTTTGGCACCAGAGACGCAGGAGCGGTGACAACTGGGTGCCATAGAGGGGGTAAACCCAGCACGTTGGCGGTACTGCCTGCACACAGCTCAGCTCTCCCTGTCTCCAAAGCTTTCTCTCCCAATGGTGCTTGACTAATTAGTAAACAGAGCCTAAACCTTTTGGTCTCCATCGATCTTATCTTTAAACCCTGCAGACAACAACTCCTCAATCGATACCTCATTTAATTGCTGCCACCAGGCTGACAGCTAGGGTTCTGGCTGTGCAAGCCTGCCTGTCACATGGCAGGTTACCAGTGCCACCTTCTAATACCAAACTGATTTATCCTCATGCAGCTCCTCTCCATCCCCTCGACCTTGACCCTATTCACGCCCCTCCCTCCCTGTGCAGGGGGTAGAAAGTGCCCTGGCTACATGCATCCCCCCATGAACACATCCCATCTCTGTGCTCATTCGCCTCTGGAACACAGCTCTGATCAAACTGTCATGTTGATGAATGCCTGAGCACGAACACGCAGCCCCCATGCATGCTGCTGAGACCCGATGCAGCCTGGTCCCAGCTCAACAAGCAGAGCACTGCCACAGGGGGGACATCTGGGTGTCACATGCTGTGTTTCCCAGCCAGCCCACACTGGAGGACATGCAGACAGGCAGCTCCTGCCCCTTGTATCCCAGTACCAGACCTAGCCTCCATCTATCCTTGCAGTACTGCCTTCCCTGGCTGGGACCCAGCATGCATTGGGCATGCTCTGTTGCTGTGCTGCTGTTCCTGGAGAGCCCCAGGAACTGGATTTTCAGGGATGCTCACAGTCCTCTGAAGAGAAGCAGATACAGAGGCAAGGCATGGCTACTGTTTTGGAACAAGCTGCCTTGTGGATTCAGACAGTGACTTCCCAGTTAAGCACTCATCTTGGGGCTGGGCGGGGTATGGCAAGGAGACCAGGATTCTGTGATGGGGTGCTCGCCATGGTTGCTCTGTGTTTGCTCTCACGCAGTTTTTACTCTAATTTTGATCATGGGTTTTTTTGCTGTAATTTCATGATAATCATAGGTGCAATATGCATTTGCTTCAGTGGCAGATATGTGAAATAATTGCTGTAACCCTGATCTTTGATGAGTTACGTGTTTGTTATCTGCCATTCTTTATGGCCTCTCTTTGTGGTGATGTTCATTGCTCTGTCCTGATTCTCAGGAAATATTAATGTATAATTTTGGAAAGAAATAGAGCATTATGAACACATCACCAGCAACACCACGAGAATGAAACCTAGGCCTGCCTCTAGATTGAGATCATGGCCCAATACACCAACCATGAGTCTGGGGTCTGCCCAGCAAGGTGGTGGGTACCTTGCTTTCAGCGGTGCCTGTGTGATCAGCGCATCTGCAGCTCAGCACAGCCACTGAGACCCAGTGCAGACCTGGTCTTGGTCACACCAGCTTTCAAGAAGCACTACCTACAAATTCACAGTGTAAAACACAATGGAGATAGCATAAGCCCTCAGTTTCTACTAGCATACCCCTCTGAAGTTCACTTGCTCCATCTTCAGCTTTATGTGGAGGCAGCGACTTGTCCAAGCCCTACTGAACACATCTTGGAAGACTTCTCAGTCTTCCTACCAAATGTGGTGGGACTGGTAGCCAACTGTGCTACCTTCTGTGACGTTTGTGGAGTCAGTACCTGGGGCTGATCATTGACTTCTCTGAACTGCAGGGGAGGAGAGGCTGTAGCAGAAAGAAGCTTTCAGTCATGCCTCAAAGGATGACTTATCCACTGAGTACCACCAGTGACATTTTGGGTATCACCTGTCTTTGCAGCTTTGAATTGCTCCATCTCATGGTGAACCAGAGTCAGTCTTCTCCAAATGAGGATGTTCACAAATGTAAAATAAATCACCAGCACTACTATTGTCCTTAGCTAGAATCCTCATTTTGTACTAAGTAGCAATGCTAGGTACTGTACAGAGGAGATGGGCCTAGGAGAATCACATGCCTTCCAAGTATCCAATAGGGATGTGGAAATCTTCTGAGAGTTGACCATCTTGGTACCATTTAAAGTCTTCACAGATCAGCACTGAGGAACTAGTGCAGTAGGAAAGGCAGAAGAATATACTAACAGCTTACTGGGGACAAACTCAACTCTGGAGGAAATGGATTCACTGTCTTTGGGTCCACTTGGCTAACTCAGAAGACTGCTGCAAGGGGGTGTTGTCTCCTCCAACTGCATCACAACCCACACATCTACTCTTCCAGTTTGTTCTTCTCCTGTAACAGCTACACCAAGGCAGAATGTGACCCTAGGCAAAAAGATAGATTCTGCTCTTGGTCCAAACTCCAGAGACTGGAGGACATAGCAGAGGTAAGGCTGAAGTTAAAGGTAGCCGAATCCCAGCTCTCTGGGTGAGAAACCATTTCCGGAACCTTTGAGTCTGGGCAAAATCTAGCCTATCCAAGGTGTCTTACCACGGAGCTCAAACAGCATCTGTGTAAGCAAGACTGTGCCCTCTCACGTGCAATCTTAGGAGAAAGTCTTCCCTGTTCTCAGCCTCCCAGGCCACAGTTCCCCAGTGAGCCAGGGAGGGAGGTGAATGCTCCATAGCTCCATAAATAAGGACCACGAAAGCTTGCTGTTGTGTTAGTGGGAGTGGGGGCTCATGTTATCAGCATCCAGAAGCTGTTTTCACTGGCCTTCTGCTACTCAGTAGTCTGTTTTATTCAGGACTGCTATCTGCTGCAGCTTGCTCATGCCAGGTCCACTGTCAACCAGGCTGCAGCAAAGGGGATCCAGGTAGGCAGCCCTCATGGGAGAGGTGACTGGTGGCAGAGGAGACCCCCTTGGGCAGGTTGGCTACCTGGGCAGACAGAAGCATCAAACCCGCAGTCACCCTTCACCTGGGTGCAACAGGGTGCTTGACACATGCTACTGGGAGATCAGCAGTTGGCCCCGAGCGTGTCCCAGATGGTTTGATGCCAGGGTGTTTGCACAAAGCTCTGCCATTTAATGGGGAGAGAACACATAGCTGATCCCAGCTGAAGCCACACACTAAAATGATGACAGACTGTTTGTTGAGACACAAACATTGGCAAATGGCCACACTTGCCATATACTTAGAGTCACGGCAGAGAGGGAGAGAACCCAAGAACAGGGCTGTCTCTGGCAGCCAGAGAGTCCTCAAAGAGCAGTTCAGTGCCTGTTCTGGGAAAAGGGGAGTCACTTTCTCAGGAGATTGGAAGCACTCTTTTCCAAATGGGTGGAACTGGGTTGCCCAGGTTCTTAAAATGAGGCTGGGGTGATGGAGACAGCTGGGTATATTCATTGTGCAGCACCCTGTGGGGGATGGAGCATCCCACCTGTCCAGGGAGGATGGTACTTCTTTGGTCCCTCAGGCTTGGCACGTTCAATAGTACTTCTCCAGGGAAAACCAGACCATCAGCATCTTGGATGTGCCAGAGACTCCTCTTCTAGCAGGTAATACAGCATGCAGGGCTGCAGTGGTGCTAGTTGTGTTCAGTGCCTTTCAATATGGCTATGCCTTACACACTGATGTGTGCTGTTAGGTCTCCCACCCTAGGGTGCCACACACTAGAAAGAAGGTGATGGGAGTTCTGGAGAAGGTGACACTGAAAACATGAGTCAGAGCTGGGCAGTGTGGGGCAGGAGCCAGGGACCAGTGTTGTGCGCAGAGGGTGGGACAGGTCCGCTCACTGCAGGGTCAGGCTCGGTCCTTCCCACACTTGTGCCATGATCTTACTGGGAAGGGAAGACTTGCCTCCAAACAGCACCTTCTGGCCTCTAGTGCATTCCCTGGTTTGCACACAGGTCATATTACCTGAGTTTTTAGCCCAGAAAAGCCAGCTCTCGGGCAGTCAAGGTCGCAAGAGGTTCCCAAAGGCACTGAACTAGAGACCTGCTGCCTGCAGTTTCCCATCAAACTAGGGAAAACAAGTGTTGCTGATCTATCAGCCTTCATTTTGCCAGCAGGAGTCCTTTGTCTCTCAGAAGATCCCCCTAATTGGAAGAAACTTTTGAATCTAATTGTTAACCTGGCTGGGCCTCAGCTCAAGATGATTGACTTCTGCAAACAAGGAGTCCTGTGTTTCCAGGAGATATGCCCTGCAAAATACGAAGAGCTCAGCACTAGCAACCAAGCCAGGCTGTGGCACACAGCAACACCCCACCCTGTAGCACCATTAAGGACAGCTCAGCACACTCACTTGGGGCTGCAAAGGCCTGGGAGAACACAGTTAACCACCTGCTCGGAGCAGCCATCCCCTAATATGCTCTGTCACTGCAGCCTAGGACTTTAAACTCCGTGCCTGAAACTGCACAGGAGGCTCAATGAGGCAAAGTAAAGGGATGCGGGGCAGGGACATCCACCTGTTTTTTTCTGTGCTTCTTTCTGTTCTCTCCTAGTGCCTCCTTGGTGCTGTCAACTTGACAATATATGGGGTTTTTTTAAAATTTAAAATCACAAGACAGAAATATTGGTCACCTAAAAAGCAAAGAAACTTTTTAGCTTGTGTGAGTTACCATGAAAAGCATGAAAAAACTTGCACAAATGTGGAAAATTCCCTATTGTAGTACTGAAGGGCGGCTACTCACCTTGGAAAATGTCAGAGACATCCCATTGCCCTAGCCTGGTCTCTGGGACAGTTGTCCAGCTAATTTTAACCAGGGGAAGTCCTGGAAGCTGGGTCCTGCATCACCTCCATCCATCTTTCTCACCATCCCCTGCACTGGGTTTCAGATCTCTCTTGAATTCCTTGCCCATATCAAAAGAGGCGAGACAAGAGAGGCCAAGTGACTATTTCTCAACCCAATGCCAATGCCCCAGGCAGCAGCTGGGACTCTGCAGTGCCCAGCTCCCAGCGCACTCATCCTCACTTTCAGTGCCCCTCTGTCCTCCCCTCTGCCAGGCTCAGCCTCCATCCTGTGAGCCAAGTGAGACCCCCCCAACACAGCCCGAGGAGGGGGAACGGGCTGATAACGCTTCAGTGTGATCTCCCTGATCTGAAACCCTCCGGAGACCTCTCTCATCCTGCTAATGCTGAGCTCTTCCTCCTGGCCTTCACCCCTTTCTTAGAGGTTTTTCTGTCAGGCGCGGGGGTGTCTTTCATGGTGCCTTGCTGTGTCACCTCCCACAGTGTCCCCCCCTCCTCCTTCCCCACGGGCCACCCGCGCCCCGCCTCGCAACGGTGCAGCCGGGATTAGCGCGGGCTCAATCCGCCTGGGGGCGGCAAAGGGCGCAGCTGTGGTCGGCGCCGCTGCGGCCGCCACCGCGGAGCCCTTTGCCGCCCCCTGGCGGATTGAGCCCTCGCTAAGCCCGGCACCCACTCCAGTCCCGAGTCCCCCTGTACTGGGCACTGGTGAGGCCGCACCTCGAGTTCAGTGTTGGGACCCTCACTCCAAGGACATGGAGGTGCTGGAGCGTGTCCAGAGAAGGGCAACGGAGCTGGGGAAGGGTCTGGAGCACAAGTGTGATGAGGAGCAGCTGAGGGAACTGGGGTTGTTGATACTGGACAAAAGGAGGCTGAGGGGAGACCTTCTGGCTCTCTCCAACCCCCTGAAAGGAGGGTGGAGAGAGGTGGGCGTGGGTCTGTTCAACCAAGGAACAAGTGACAGGACAGGAGGAAATGGCCTCAAGTTGCACCAAGGGCAGTTGAGATTGGATGTGAAGAATTTATTTCCTGAAAGGGTTCTCAGGGTTGCCCAGGGCAGTGGTGGAGTCCCCAACCCTGGAGGGACTGAAGAGTCATGTAGACACAGTGCTGAGGGACATGGGTTAGTCAGGGTCTTGTCAGCTGTGCGGTTAATTATTGGAGTTGATTTTAAAGGTTTTTTTCAATCGAGGCGATTCTGTGATTTTTTTGCTTTCAGGTTCCAGGCCAGCTCTTTCCTTGCCCAGTGCTTCTCCAGCTTTCTTCTGAGTAAGGGAGCAGGCTGAACTGGGTGGCAGAAACAGCTTTTCAACCACCATCCAGTGATGCATAAGACATGAGCCAGAGAAGCAGCATCCCTGCCAGGCTCTAAGCAGCATTCCTTCATTCAGACATGGGCGGGAGGCACTGGGCTTGCTGTAATTCCTTGACATAGAGGAAAGGCTGAGAAGCAGAATTAAAAGGAGGTGATGTGGACAACCCCATTCAAGCTGATTTGCAGGTCACCTTGGCCTGATGGACAAGAATTGCACTGTGAAGGTTTTGGGCCTTTCTTGGCAAACAAAGTTAGTAGCATCTTGGCAAAGTTGCAAGCATAGGATGCTGTGTGTGTGGGACGGGAAGCTCTTGCTATGAGGAACAGTCCTGTAGTGCTATTAAATGTCTTCAGCCTCAAGTTTGCTGTCAGTCCCTCTGGGTATTGCTCATAGGAGGAAAACAGACCTTGCCTGTTGATTAGAGTTGAGTGCATCTGCTTTCACCTCTTTGTTGACATACTTTAAGGGAGATAGTGGGCAGGTTTAAGGGTATTAGAATATTTGATAAATTAGATTGTTTTTCTGAAATATCTTTTTAAAATTAAAATAAAAGACTGTTTATTGCATCTTCAAAACTAAGTTCTTGTTTGTGGGTTGAGGTGATTCCTTAGTTAGAAAAGCTTTTGTGTAGGATGAAAGACACTGAAGTAAAAAAGCATTGTTTCAAAGTGAGTAGTTCCAGTTCTTTCTGCCTGACAAAAATTGAAATCAGTATATCAGGAAAAGGGGAGGACAGGGAACTGCTTGAGAGAGTCCAGCACAGAGCCACCAAGATGATTAAGGGAGTGGAGCATCTCCCTTATGAGGAAAGGCTGAGGGAGCTGGGGCTCTTTAGCTTGGAGGAGACTGAGGGCTGACCTCATTAATGTTTATAAACATATGAAGGGTGAGTGTCAGGAGGATGGAGCCAGGCTCTTCACAGTGGTGTCCAATGATAGGACAAGGGGCAATGGGTGTAAGCTGGAACACAGGAGGTTCCGCTTGAACTTCATAAGAAACTTCTTTACTTTGAGGGTGACAAAGCACTGGAACAAGCTGCCCAGGGAGGTTGTGGAGTCTCCTTCTTTGGAGACATTCAAGACCTGCCTGGATGCCTTCCTGTGTGATCTCATCTAGGTGTTCCTGCTCCAGCAGGGGGATTGGAGTAGATGATCTTTTGAGGTCCCTTCCAATCCCTGACATTCTGTGATTCTGTGAAATGGCTTCTGGGTTAAGTGTGTGTGAGGTGGCTGTTATGGGGTTGTTGCCTGGGCTGGCAGAGGTGGTGTGTGATGGGGTGGCCTTGAACAGCTAGCTTGTGCCCCTACAGTAAGCTTCTGCAGCTCAGAGCTGGCTTCAGCCTGCACCCTGCTGTTGGCAAACCGAATTTCACTGTTGTAAGGTCAAAGGCATCATCCCATCACCATTGCTGGCACCACGAATGGGACTCAGGCAGAGAAGAGACTCATGGTGATCTTTTCTATCCCAGTGTTTCCTGTTACCCCTGGGCTTTCCCTGTCCAGTAGCATTGCTCACCATCCTGGACTGCTGTCCCTGGGGAAGGACTATGACATTGGCTCTGACATGAGGCAGGCAGGTCAACTTCCTGCTTTACTGCTGCCTGAATCTGCCCTGCCCGATCCATAAAGGTAGTGACTCCTGCCTCAAATGCCTTTTCCTCTCTTGGAGACAAGTGCTAGCAACCAGACCTAGCAAAGATTAGAGAAACCTTTCTTTACCTCTTGGCTTTGTCCTAGGATGGTGTGCAAACTCCCCCAGCCCAGAGTGAGTGGCTGAGCAGCATTCAGTGCAAGGCACTTAAAAGGCCATCGTGGGTGACCAATAATTTTGAGGTTAAAAGGAAACTGACATGGGGATACTTGCAAAATGGTCTCAATGACTTTTCTCACAGGGGGCTCAGCTGTCAGGTTAGACCAGAAACACTCTTCTCGGTTTAGGGTCTGCTGAGGGGGCTGCCATGTTTCACATCTAACTTCAGGGCTGCTCCAGACTGCTTTTTGCAAGTCTGAGTTTAAGAAAACAAACCGCATCAGCAGGGAGACCTTTTTCTGGAGGGGCTTAAACCTTTCTGCAAAGGGACCTGGGACCTGGATAGTTTCCTACTGCCTCCTTTGAGAGCAGCAACAGCAAGGAACAGAAATTTGAATGGTGTCCTGAGACCTAGTGCTCCAGGTTTCTGTTCCAGCACAGGGTCCTAAGCCAAGAAAACTGCCTGTCCTGCCAAGGCCGGGTAGGAAACTCAGCCCTGGAGCAGCCAGTCATCAGTGTGGCATTAACTGCTCTCTACAAATGGCAGTGAGTCTCCTTTGATGAGCATGCTATCTGTGGTATTTACTTTCTTGTTTCTTTTTGAAAGACCCATCATACCTGGCTTAGCTGCAGCCCACTGGCTGGCTGGTGGGCTGTGGAGCTGTTGAAGATGCTAATACAAGCCTGGTGATGATCTTTAATAACTTGTTTATCATGTCCTCTCTCAACAGTGCTCTGCTAGTGTCTGGGGGAAGGGCACTGAGGTGCAGGGAGTCGAGCAGAGGTAGATGGGCTTGAGCCAGCGGAAGGGATGGCCTTGGCAGCAGGGAGCCTCAAAGTAGTTTACAAGCTTTAAACTTGTTCTAACACTTTAGCAGTCAGGCACATCGGGAATCTTATGTTTTCTCTCTTGCTGATTGTTTCCTACAAAACCCTGGGTTCAGCAGATCAGGTAGAAGGGATCCAGCTGTTAGTTCAGGCACACATAACCCACAGGCTCCTGGGGGCAGGATATTGCTTCTGGTAGGCAGGTAGACTGACTGTCAGCAGAAGGTCTAGCAGTCATCTCAGAGAGACAGAGAGCAGCTCTGCTTTGATTGGGGATTGCTTGTCCCAGCTGCTTGCCTGAACATACTACATGTCTGCGCTTTAGCTGTCTCCTGTCAGGTTAGACATGTGTGTGGACAAGCTGCCTCCTCTGTATTTGCTCCTCCTGCTGCGGTGACCAGATGTCCTACACTTTAGCAATGTTGTCCTACTTTCAGTTAGGTTAATCTATTTTTGCCTGGCTCAGAGATGTTGGACTGTCCTTTGTTGTGACTTTGCCTTTCTATGCATCCTGTGCCTGGCTTTCCCATGGCAGAGGTAGAAGTTCTGTGGGCCATGGTCCCAAGCAGTTCAAGCTGTTTTCCTTTGCTCTGTTTCCTGGGGGAAGCACTTGGGACCTTGCATAGCAATCAGCCTTGCAGACAGTGCCTGTGCTCGGGGGCCCAGTGTGTGGTTTTGAGTCTACCTCCTTAAAGATGATTAGATGCTGAAGGTCCTCAGAGGGAAGGGTTAGGCTTCCAACCTGCTTTGGATGTCCTTGCACTGGCTGGCAGTCATGTGAAGGTGGTTGTTCTTGTTTGCATGTCTTGTTTTCAAGTACCAGCACTCCTAAGATCTGGAAGACATACTGAGCAGAGAAGGAAAGCAGGACCTTCAGACCTGAGAGTCAGCTGGGGACGGGACTGGAGCCTTGTCAGCCTGTAACTGAAAACAAAAGACAGGTTGAAGCCTAGGCACTGCAGGGAACTTCCAACTCACAAGCCTTCCTCTGAAAATACCTTCTCTTTGGCTTGCCAGCCCCTCCTAATACTGATCTCTGACTCTGACTCTTCCTAACCACTAGTTTGTTTAACCCTTTGACTTTAGTTTGAAAATGAGCTTCTTGTCCAAGCTACCTGTGACACGCTCAGGTCTGCATGTCTGAAGGGTCTCTGAGCTACCTGAAGTGGGCTTCAAGTGTCCTGACATAGTTGCAAGGCTGCAGTCCTGGAAAAAGGCAAGGGAGCTGGACTCCCTGTCAGGTAGACTGTGCTGGAGCAGGGCTGGGAGGGAGCACACAGGTTGGAAGCTGAAGGCCGATGAGCTTGGGACCAGTGCTGTGGTTTATTTATGGCCTGCTTAGCAATCTCAGGCGGGCAGTGTGAGTTAAGGCATCTCCTGTCCTGGATTGACAGTACAGACCCAATTAGCCATGAAAGCCTCTAATTATTTGTCCTGAATTGCTCCAGTAGTAACCAAGGCTCTGCTATCTCCTCCTTTTGTCTGTGTCCCAGCTGGAAATGCCCCAGTGTCCCTGCATCTAGAGCAGCAAGTGCGATGTGTGAGCAGAGTCAGCACAACCTAATCAAAGGAGACAGGCCAAGTGAGTTCATGAGGGGATGGACCTGCTTAACTTTGGGGAGTTCTCTAAGCCCTGTCCTGAGAAACAAAGGACTGAGATTACGTGTGGCTCAGATAAGTCTCATGTGATGAATTGCTGTAGAGGGACAACTGGATGGAGGGGCTGCAGACCATGGGGAGAGATTGGGGTGGCTGTCAGAAAGGATTTGAAAGCAGAAGGTCCCTTGTATCTGTGTGAGGCAGGCATGTCCCTCGCTGAGTGCAATGTCTATGTCCAGACCAGGTCCCTTGTTCCTATGTTTCTTTCCTCCCTTTGAAGCTGTAAGTCCAGGAGGGAGCTCAGGGGTCAGAGAGTAAACTCAGCCACCCAAGCTGCTGCCAGCATTCCAGAAGGACACCTTACCTGTGTGGATGGCGTGTTCTCCTCCAGCTTCTTCTCTCAGTGCTTCAGCCCCCAACCCTTCTTGCTGCTCGTCTGTGCCCAGTTCATCAATGATCCAGTGCAGAGGGAGCAGTTAGCTGTGCCCCTGGCAGACTGCAGTGTATCAAAGTGACGGAGGTGACCATCCTAGGCAAATGACCCTAGCTCTCTGGGAGAGAACCTAGGTCCCTGAAGCTTGGCCAACCCAACAGTGCTGTTGCAGGTTGGCAACTGAGAGAGAAGCCACAGGCATGAGGTGGGGTTACACAAGCAAGGCTCAAGGACTTCTTTGTTTTCAGCCATGTGTGCTTAAGATACAGCTATGGATTCTCAGCTGCAAAACTATTTTAAGGTGAAAAAAGCTTTGCAGAGCACTTATCACATCCTCCTGCTCAATCTGGGTGCCCATTGTGCAAAAGAGGAGTTTCAGTCTGTCTGCAAGAGAAAATGTGTCATTTACATTCATAGTAACCTTAATTCTGACCTAAAATGACAGCGAATAGCTCTTAGATGAGACAGGGAAGCCAGCCCTGGTTTTCAAGCAAAATTTTAGACAAATAATATTCAGCTCCTGTGTGAGGGGTCAGCTGAGTGCTTGCACCATTGTTTCTGGGTCACAGGGTGCCCCCAAAATGGGATTTACATCATCGTCTTGAGATGCTGCCTGAAGGCAAGCCACAGCTTTGCTCACCACGTGTATATTTTCTCTTTGTGTGGATATGTGGGGCCAAGGGTGCCCACCTTGGGGGAAGCTTGGAGCTGTTCACAGGCACCCCTGGTGGGACCCAGGTTGCTGGAGTGCTGAATGCATCTCTCTGACCTCCAGCTGAGGAACGTTCAAAGGGGACTCATGCCTGCCAGGGCCAATACTGGTACAGCAGGGCTAGGAAGCAGCAGATACATCCTTCAGGCCTCTTGGTGTCCTTCCTCTGCATGTCTGCCAAGTTCAAACCAGAGAGCTTCCTCCATACAAATGGGGACTGGGCTAGGGGGCAGGCTGTTAACGTACAAAAACTATTTCTTTCCTGCCTACTTGGAAAGTGTAGCTATTGAATTTTAAGCAGCAAAGACAAAACTCTGCTGAAGAGGCTTCTTCTGTGCTTGCTTGGTGAAATCACTGATCACAGTGGTGGGGGGCTCCAGGAAGACGCCAGGTTTGGCTTTATTAATGACTCTGTTGTTGTCTGCTCTGGTTTGTTGGTCTTTGCTCTGGGAGACGGTTTGCCGAAGTGACAAAAATTTTCCCCAGAGAAGCCTCCTCGCGAGCTGTCCCCGTGGTGGGGGCTGCTCGTCTCTGTGGCTCAGCTTCACAACACCGACTCTCAGACCAACCCATGGAATGGTGGACTGATCTGCAGTGCTCTGGGGACCTCCTTTATGGCCGCAAAAACCTAAACTTGTGGGTGGAGGAAGCACAGGTGAGAAGAGACATAGGCTCATTGTTCCACCAGGAGCTTTTCCTCCCTGGCTTTTAAGGGAGCCCAGCCTCACAGCTCGGTACCCCAAGGAGGGTCATCTGCTACTCCTTCTGAGGTCTTTGCTCTCTCCAACAGCATTGATTTGGCTGGGCTGGGGACAGAGTAGCAGCTTGACCCATGTTTTTCATCCAGCACTTTGACCATCCAGCAAAGCAGCCATGCAGTTGCTCTGCCCTGCACACCTCCTGTTTCCCATGCCAAGCTCAGAGCATCAGACCCTCTTGCCTGCATTTTTATTTCCTTGAATCACTTTGTTTTAAAATAGAGCAATTATCTTCCTTCAGAAAGGAGCTTATTTGCTCCAATTTGGGGCAGTTTGACAGCACAGGAGCCTGCACAGCTCTCTTTGGGACCATGGTAGTGTTCCTAGCATGGGTGCCCGGCATGGCTGTGCTCAGCAACAAGGCAGATGGCATCTGTGGCTTAGGAGGAGGGTCAGGTCAGTGGCTCAGCATCTAAGAAGGGACATTAGTGGGGCTAAGCAGTGTGAGGACTTGGTCCCAGTCTTTTCTTCATAACTGCACACATGTCAGAGGTGTGCAGGCTTGGCTTCTTAGCAGCAAGGCCAAGCCATGAATGATCCCAAGGATATGTTCTGCCAGTGTTCACAACCCTACTTCCATGGCCAAGCCCTGAGGGATCTCCAGATAGAGAAGATTATGTTGTCCTTGGGTCTATGTGTTAAGAAAAGATGGATGCTCAGACTTTCACCTGCATCTATATCAATAAGTGACAGATCTGTGGGGCTAGCAGGAGCTTTGAGAGGTGTCCCAGTCCATGCTCATGCCTGAAGATTGGGCCAGCTTAGGTTGTTGCCAACAGAAGCTTCTCCAACCTGCTCCTAAAATCACTGCCCATGACCCCTGTCTCTAGAAAACAGAAAGTTGACAGTGATTTAGGGTACATAATTGCTTCTGGGATTAAATGCTTGAAATCTAAGAGGTCCTTTGCAGAATCTTGTTGTAGTGATGAATTCGTCTATAGAGCTGATTCTGCCAGCATCAGCAGCTATACCAGCAGTGGTGGGAAGGGTTTACATTTCTGCATTATGTAGATTGCCTAATCTCCTCTGTCTTGGGATCCTTCTGCTGTCTCATAAGTCTACACCTAGCTGCTGTTTAATTAAAAAGTAAACAGACAGGTATTAACAAGGAAAATGAATCTGTTTTCTTCTTTGTGTGTCCTTGATTTTGTCTTGACATTTTGTCTGGGGAAAACAGCTCTAAGTCTTGAATTTGAATTTTTGTCTTTCAAAGCCGATTGTTTTAATTGGGAACAAAGCCATGGAACAGCAAATGTCCCATTCCAAGTAGACTGGCCATGGAGTTAGGAATGATGCCTTCTTTCCCCTTTGCACTGCCCAATAGGCTGTAAGGTTCAGGTGATCTGGCTGTAGATCACATTCGGTTTCATCTTTTGAGTAACTGCATACAACTTTGTGTACCTGTGCTGAGCCTACTTGACACTAACCATATCCCATGATGTGCTGTGATATATAGTCAGGATGGTCAGGAGAACCAAGAAAGATCTATATGTAATGCATCCAAGGTCACATTGTAAAGCACTGCGATCATCAAGCCCACACCAAGTGGCTGTTGTAAGCCAAGTTTGGGAGGTTTTCTGGATGGGGACCGAGGATACCTGATACAACAAGGACCAAGCTTCCATGGACACCCTCTTAGTGGATCAGCTCGGGCAGGGTTTCAGGCATGACTCAGCTGAGGAAGTTTTCCCTGGGGGACAGACAAACCAGGGCAGGACTTGGTTGCTGTGGACTTCCCCTATAGGAATGCCAAGCTTTCACCCCCAGATCATAGACCCCTCAGATGCTCTCAGGGTTCAACCCACCAGCTTTGTACACTGAATTACTCCATCACTATGGAGGAAGTGCAGTGGTACAGGTCTGATTAGGGCTTTGCTAATGAATGCCTGGAGGCAGATTAGTCTTTTACTTGGCATCTGCCATCTCTAGCATCTTTGACCAAGGCAAAGGAGTGTTCATGGATTAAGCTCCACTAGAAACTCAGTGATACTCTGTGTTTTTCATACTGGAAATTGAGATTTGCAGAAATCAATTGAATTGGTGAAGGAAGCCAGAGCTATGGGGAGGGAGAGGAGAACCCAGGAAAGCTGTAAAGCCACCATTTTAATTTGTTGTATTATACCCTGAGAACATCATCATTGCTGGAGCTACCACCTCAGCTGTTGATCTAGTGGGAGCTGCTGGAGATTTGCAAATAGAAGAACTTTAAACAAAGTACAATGTGGATTGAACCTGAAATTCCCTCATATTCTCCTTTTCTTGGTCCCTGGTCTACCAAGAGGCACCTCTTCCATTTTGCATATGACATGACCTGTTGTATAAATATTTAGTCCCCCTGTTGGGAATGTTAATTATAAATGGATATGAAGCTTTTGAAAACTGCCTGTAGGTCTGGGCACCCAATTTCAATTAATTTTAATGATAACCAGACATCCAAGTCCTATTCGGTAGCTTTGAGCATCTCAGCCAGGAAGCTCCATCTGACACTCCTCCTTCTCCTCACTCTTCAATTTAAGAGTGAGATTTGCAAATACCTTAAAAATCCTGCAGATTCCTGAGTCGCCCTTGTGCCCATGCCATTGTTCTCTGCTGAGGATGGTTGGCTGGTAGATTCAGAAGTATTTATAATAAGTTTGTTTAATCTATCCCGTTCTTTTCCTCTGCAGCCCCTCTGCTCCTCCCTCCTCCAGCACTTTGCAACAGCGATGACTGAATGAACCCCTGGCCTGCATGGTTTTTGACACAGAAGCACTGATGCTTGAAAATGACAGCTGCGCCGAGCGGGTCTGAAATGAATGATTGAATTATCTGACTGATTAAAAATGTGCTGTGGCTTGGAAGATCTGACGGCATGTATCTGACGGTAACGGACATGAAAGAGAGCGTGCATTCTAGCAGGGTATGTGTTTGTTTGTGTTTGTGTGTGCATTGAAAAAAACAGCCGGTGAAATGCAACCAACACCCAGAGCTACTCGGAGTAGCAGCTTCTTAAGCTCAGCATCCCCTCAAAAGCTCCAAATCTTCTCTGTGATACCCAGCAAAAGCTAAAACTCAGTGTGGTTGTGGAGATAATGATTATTTAGACAGATGTCAGCAGTGGTTTAGGAAATGGAAATGGAGTTAAAAGGTAGTGCAGGCTGGGGAACTACTTAACTGTGTCTCAGTCCCATAGCGACCTGTGGCTGAGGAATGATAAACTCTCTTCTTGAAAATACAATTGTCATTCTCTGTGCTACAGACACATGCTCATGGTATAGAGTGGCCCTGAGGATGCCAGCTTTGTGGGAATGTGCCCTGTGATCAAGACTTTTTAAAGACTTGAGCCCCGGTTAGATTATCTGTAAGTGTCTGGAAGGATGGAGAAGGTAAGCTTGATTATGGCTGTGCCTGTGATGCCATCAGTGATGGCAGCAGCAGATGTGTTAATGCATGAGGGACAGTAACAGCCTTTCCAGACCTATCTCAGATTCCTTGCTAATCCCCATCTAGTGAATTGTCCCTTTCCAATTCCTCACAGAAATTCAGCTCTGCTAGAATGTAAGCAAAATATCTGGAAGTGAAATGAATGAAAAAAAAAAAAATTATTTGCAAACAAAACATATTTTGTCAGCTCAAACATTTTGCAGCTTCCTGCAGGAGTCTCACACGGGGAAAAAAAAATAGGTCATAAAGGTTACAGTTGTAGTTCTTCATTGCGAATGGTCTTGTTCTGATAGTTTACCGAAATTTTATTTTTTCCTAAATTGTTGAACTGCTCTTCATCTCCCTACTTGGAGAAGATCACTATCTTCCCCTGACTCCTAGCTCAGAAGAGACGAAACATTGGGCTATAACTAATGGCTTTATCAGAAACGGTTTGATTTGGTCTCTCAGTCCAGCCACTGAATAATTTATTCTTTGCCCCTTCCAGTGCCATTAACTGCAGCAATGTTAGGTGTCTGTAATGGCTTCAGCCATGCAGTTTCGTGCTCCCTATCCCAGTTTCATTGGTCATTTCAGCTAGATTAAATGCTACAGCTACAGCAGTCCTGAGGGCACACTTATCTAAGGGTAATTCAGTGGTATCTGTGTTGTCCCCCCATCAGCATCCCAAAATGTCCCTCTTACTGAATCCACTTTAGCAACCTGGGAACACTCAGAGCAGAGAAGATGTTGAGATCCTCCTCACAAAGGTTAATGAAGCTGCAAGCCTCATCATTGCTAATTATCCCACTGCAACCTAACACCTTCCCAGATGCAGGAGCCCCAGACCTTTTGGGTTTCTGTTCCCCATATCTTTCAGCCAGACCCTATCTCTTGAGCTTAAATGAAACATCAGATCATTTAAATGTGCCTTTTCATCATCTGAAAACTTAAACTTATAGACAATATAATGTAAATCAGGTTTATAATTCCAAAATTTGTTTCTAATCCCTATTTCACTGTCCCAAAACACCACACTGGCTGTGGCTTCTAGGTTTCATCCAGACTGACAATCTCCATGTGCCTTAAAGGTGAGGGCAGATGGCTGGGCCAACATCCACAGTTAGAGAGGCAGCACTCCCCAGGTACATGGACAATGTAGCTTACTTTGGCCAGACTTTTCTGCCAACCCTGGTTACTATACCCGATCCTACAGACTGAGCAATCCCTGACCTGGAAGAGCCAGCACCAGGGCTCTTTTCCTAGCGCTGATACATTTCTTTCCCTGTCTTGGGAATTCTCCCTCCTCTGTTCTCTGCCCCTTCCTATCAGTGAACCTGCCTACAGGTTCAAAATTACCTCTCATACCTTCCACCCAGCTTCAGGCTGTGTCCAAGTCCCGAACAAGTCTAAGCTCCAAGCAAAACCAGTGGGCTGCTCTTCCACTCAGGTTCAAGCTGATCTGCCCCAGCACAGATGTGCCCCTGCAGACTACCAGACTGAACTAGGAGGCTGGACAAATAGCTTCCCTAAACAGCTTCACAACAAAGTGAAAGAAAATCCATGCTCGCAGAACAGCTTTTCACCCACAGGGATAGCTGCTGAAGGACACGTGCTACTGCCAATAACACAGTACCAGAATTTCTAAAAATGACAGATGATAATTTTCTGTTACCAAAATTAATACAGTGAATTTGGTGTCATTCTGTATCAGACCTCAATCCAACAGAAAAGGTGAATTGATTACTGACCTGAGAATTAATGGGTGCTTAAACAACCTAACTGCATTTGTTACAAGCAAAATGTAATCCTAAATTGATAATACATTTGCAAGGCACTTTAAAGTGGTAAATTTTTCTAAGTTGAGAACCATTACAAGTAAGAAATGATTGAAGGAACAACTGAGGTGAAATAATGTGTGTTATAAATGAGAGTTGTTTAAGAAAACTGATAGATACTATCTCCACAGCGTGCACACAATTTTGCAGTCATCAAAGATATTCTTAGCTAAGAATCTATAATTTTTAAGGAAGAGAAAGGCAGAAATAATAACAGTAATAAAAAACCCAAATAGAAAAGAAGAGATCTGGTAACAAAAACTATGAATTAACTGTTATATAATGCAGAGACCTGGAAGGCTAATTTGAAAGAGCAGTCAGTGAAAATTATATTTACTAGCATTAAGGACTATAAGACAGTGTGCATGTATGTGTATTTATATGTAGATATGTCAGGAAGAAAATAAATTCTGCATGTTATTTTTAGATGAAGGTGGTAAAAGAGTCTGCTCTGATACTGCAAAAAAAGAAGTGTCCAGCCAAAGATTCATAGCTCCAGAGACAAACAATCTGATGAGTTCATATCTTACAGAAGGGATGGAAAGCTTCTTGCTTCAGTAGTAACCAGGCAGCATATTGAATAGCAACTGGTAGACTGAAATGTTTTACATATTTAGAACTAGAAAAAATACATTGAACAGTTTCATAATATGTGTCTGAGAAATCCTTTTGGGGTCTTGATGCTTCATGTATATTGGTACCTGGGGTGTTGGGGTGTACTTGCACCTCAAATTAATTGGACAAAATAGAATGAAATTTGTTTAGGTGAGATGATGAATTGCAGAGAGGGGGAGACTCATTGCACTGGAATATAATAAAATATGGACTAGGTGCTGCAGACCCCGTGTAGCTAGAAGTTTGTAACAGTTGCTGAGAATACAGTTTTCATACACTACAAATGGGTGAGATTAGGACTAGTCAGATGCTGAGAGTAGTTGTATCTGCTTGGGGAGCTGATTTTCTGTCAACAGTGGCCTCTCAGAAAGACAAATGCAAATTCATGGACTCAGGAACCCCCACGAGCAGAGGGAAGATGGTCTTTTGGAGGACAGTGATTCATGTGAAAGTTGACATACAAGAAGATAGAGAACAAACAGAGTGATCATCCAGCAGCATCAATTTTGCCTTCTGCCAAAAACTGAAATGTCAGGAATGATGTCTCCCATATTCCAGGATGGGATTTCTCAGGCAGAAATGCCTACACTGGACAGGGGATCAAAAGCCTCCAGAGCACATCAAGAGTTCTTTTGCATGCATGAGAGAGGTGACTAATCCTCAGGAGATCCATGCTATGCACATGTGTCATCTTGGTACTTTCAGAGGTCAATGGAGAAGGTGATGGCTGTGCTGGGCACTGGCCAGACTGGTACACTGGCCTGGCCCAGCACCCAGGAAGTTATTGAGAAGCTCGAAAAATGAACTATGGTGTAGAAAACCATACTCCTATGGAGCCACTAAACAAGTTCCACTTGAACATATATCCAGGGGGAGGTTGTAAGTTGAATTGGTCACAGCCTATGGGAAAAAAAAGCTCCTAGGGGAAAATACTTGCAGTACTGGGCTTTGTCATCTCAGAAGAGCCAATGCAGAGTGACACCAGCCTACAGGCTGGGAGACTTTCTTCTGGGGTGAAGGTGCTTATTTACTGTACACAAGTGTCAGCTTCTTTACTGAAGGACACATTTCATCTGGACTTTCCAGACCTCTCAGGCCAAAGAGTTTTAAGCTGGCTGTTAAAGAAAAGGCTCCTGACAATATCCCTATAATTCACAACCTTGAAAAGGTTAGCATTTCCCCTCAACATCATCTCCAGACCCACCATGGCACTGTGGTGTCCCAGTGGCTCTGTGATCCCCCACCAGGCATGAGTCACCCTGGAACAAGCTGTTGTGGAGCAGGAACCAATGTGACTGGAGAAGAGGAGCCAGCTGTGGTTCTCATGTTCAGTTTCCGAGGCTTCAGCCCCAATCCAGCAAAGCATTGCACTCTGTGGAGTGTCTCCAGGTGTGTGCATTCACAGGCACTGATGCATGTGAACACACACAAAGGTGTACACTTTCCTTGGACTCTCTTCTGAAAGAGTCCTATTCCTTCTCCCCTTTCAATCTTCTTAGACTTACAAACCTGTTAGCAGCCCTTCTGCTTCAAGGCTCTAAAGGAGCCCTCTGCGTGCAGCCTTTTGCTCATGATTATTTTTAAAGCATCATTTCAGCCAGTCATCCAGCCACCCAGGGTGAGACTAACAAATCTCATCTCTCCCAGCCCCACAAAATAGCCACGAGGAGCAGCAATGGTGCCTCTGATGTGAACCATTGCTTCCACATCTCAGCAGTCTGCTGAAACAGCTCCAGGGTAGACTTTTCAGGATAGACATTATCCAGAGCAAGGACCTGATTTTAAGTGTCAAGAGAAATGCAGGCAAAGGCTCACAAGGACTGATCCTTCTTCTTCAGAGGGCTGTTATTCCCCTCCACATCTCCCTACCTACACCACCTGCAAAGAGCATGCAACAAGGTCCTCACAGAGCTTTCTCCTAATTCTAGCTTCCATCAAAGTGACTTATGACTTGTACTGGAAGTTAGTGAGTCCAGCTGGGAAATCCAAGGGATTTCCTGAGAAAAACATCTGTGGGAGGACATTGAAGCAAAATCATTCCTGGGCGCATCTGAGCACTTGCAATGTTTTCATAGAAAAAATTAAGGAGAAGGTAGAGCAGCACCCAGAAGTGTCCTTGTGTGCCACACTAAGTACCATGAGCAGGGCATTGTTAGAAAACTACTTGTAACAGGGATGCAGCATTTCAAACATAGGCACTTAGCTGCTGTTAAGACACTTTTTAAATTGCCAGATGAAGTCAATAGACCCTGAGGGGTTGTAGGGTAAGTGGTCCTGGCTTCTCCACTCAGAGCAGAGTGGGAACAGAGCTGGGGTTGCAGAGCAGCCAGCCTTGAAGCAGCCTTGGGGCTCAGGTTTATCAGTGGATCCCACGGGAAAATGACTGTGAATAATCTCAAGACCATAAACTGCCGTCTTTTTCCAGATATCTGCCTCTCCCATCAGCCTAGCTGGAGTGTCTCCATGGTCTGTAGGGTGTAGCTGGTTAACTTTTGTGCCTGTCATGTGATCTGCACTGTTTAGTCCTGGTGCCTGAATTTCCCTGCTGCCTGGAAGGCTCCTAGATGTGTGATTTCATTTGTTTGACGCTTGAGAGGTGGATCCCTTGGTGTCAGCGGGGAAGGAAGGTGGTCTCTCTCTCCATTGCTCCTGCTTCCCCAGAGAACTCATGTCACAGGTGGCAAATGGCATCTGCATGTTCACGTGCACATCCAGGCAGTTAAACAGCATGTCCAAAATTGCTATAATTTAGGTGTTTTCTTAATTAAAAAAAATGTTATGACATATGCAAGGCATCTAACACAGATCTACTGGCAATCCAGGAAAAATATTAGTACACTTACTGTTAAGAGTGTCTCATAAATGATAAAGACAAGCACATCAACCTGCTCAAGGAATGAGAGGAGGTTTCTCCCTGAATCCAGCTGTTAATCTGTTCATTCCCAGAAGCAGAGTGATTGATAACTCAGTTATTTGGAGCCCCAGTAGTGGATGTATTCTTAGAAACTAGAACCTCATTTTCTTATGCTGCAAAATGTCACTTCCTAGGACTGGCTGCATAGAAACTGGATTTTGTTACTTGCCTTCAGTTCTGAACAGTATGACAGACTGATGAATGTTGATTGTGCTTTTTAATTTTTTTTTTTTGTTAAATCACCCAAACCTGATAATTGGCTGATTACAAATACATTAGAATGGACCAGAGAGAGGAGCAGGACAGACTTTTCCAATGGGGTAAGGCAAATCGTATCTCTCAGATGAAGGAACCCCAAGGGAGGTTGACAGTCCCACACCTGGATTTGCCCACTGCCCTTGTCTGCCCATGAGATCCATTTTGTGTGTCTCTTCAGCACAGTAACCTTCATTGACACTTGCATTTGTTGGATAATTCCTGAGTATAACTGCAGGGTGTTTCATTACATGGTTCATTACCGATACTATCCCTGGCAAACAACCCCTTGTGCTGTGCTGTGGGGTATCCCTGCTGGAAGAATATACAGCCATGTTCTGCTGAGCTGCTCCAGGACATTATTTCATCTAATGGCTGTGCTGTGGTGTTTGGATGTATAGCTATACATTATTATATTTTTAATTTGGGATGCTGGGGATTTGTCTGCTCATTCAGCACTGTGCATCCTCTGGAACAAGTTTTCCAAGAGGCACAGAGGTCTAGAGAGAGGTTTTCTCCAGGGAACCAGGAAGCCATTGGCTGTCTGGGAACATGCATCTGAGGCAGACAGCAAACCCTTCTTCCTCAGCCTAAAGGTCCAGCCTGGGGCTGCTGATTCTGCATGCTGCTGTGAGAGCCCTCAATCCCCTGCAAGCTATTAGAAGGGAGGACGGTGCCTGCACGTGGTGCTGTGGGCACCATGAGGCACAGGGCTGAGGGCAGGCAGGCATCACACATTCCTGTGAAGCAGTCAGGCAGATGGATGAGTGTCCTGGGTCGTGTGGGTCACCAAGACATGGGCAATCCCAGTGCAAAGGTGCATGCCAGCTCCAGGTGAAGCATCCTGGTAGCTGGCCACTGCCCCAGCTGGCTCAGGCTGAGGGACCACAGGCTCATGCTCCAGCTGGGCAACTCGAACCAGAGAGCACCCACCACTTCTCACTTGTACACCCATGGAAACCCCTGTTACATTGCAGACAAAAAATGGACAAGAGGCAGTGTTTTTCCCTACAGCATTGGGTCTGCAAGTGAAGTTAGTGGGTTTCTAAAGCAGGAAATACGTTGTGTCCCTGTACCTCCTCCATCCCACACTGCATCCCCAGCCATCTCGGTGAGGCAGATGACTGTGTTAGCCTGTAGACAAAACCATTGCCTTCACACACAAGGGCTGTCAAGATGGAGATGCATCAGCCTTGCTGAAGAAGGTCCCAGTGATGGTGAGTGGGCATGTAGTCTGGCCCGCCAGGATGGGGGTAAGCAAGCTTGGCAGGTAGGCACATGGGCAACACCACTGCTAAAGGCCATCAGGGCTCTTCGACCATGAGGTGAGGGGGAGTGGAGTGGGATGTGATGGGATGCAATGCAAAGGGATGCAATGGGGTGGGATGTGATGTGATGAGGTGGGGTGGGGTGGGATGTGATGAAATGCAAAGCAAGAGGAAGCTACAGGATGTGATGGGACACTATGCAATGAGATGTGCTGGAGTGGGATGGGATGCGATGAGGTGGGGTGGGATGGGATGCAATGCAACAGGATGAGATGGGATAGGATGTGAAGAGATGTGATGCGATGCAAAGGGATATGATGGGATGCAATGGGTTGGGATGGGATGCGATGGGGTGGGATGGACTCTGACGGGATAGCATAAGGCTGCAGCAGACAGGAGTGACCAGAGGCACAGAGCAAGCCGACCTGCAGTGCTGAGGTCTGCACCACAGTGGGTCCTTGAGGCAATTCCAGTGCCATACGTCTGTGTATGGAAGTGCATCAGTTGTTAAAGACAGTGTGAGTATTTGGCAGGATTTCAACCCAAAACTTCAAGCCAATCTCAACTTGAAGGGCGGTGATTTGCAGAAAGCAGACCTGTCCCCCAGTACTTTGTGGGTGCACGTGAGGGAACAAGCCCAGTCTCCCTGGGGATATTGTTGGAAGCTCCTGCGCAGCCCAAGCAGTGAGCGGAGCTTCCCAGCCAAGCAGCAGGTCTGCTCCTGTCGTGTGCTCCTCCGGGGAATTTGTCAGCAGGGGCTTTATTCCATCCTTTCCCTGGGTCGATTCACCATCCCTCCCTGCCTCCTCCCCCTCTCTCCGTCCCCTCCCACCCTGCATGCTGGATCCTCAGCAGTCTCTTGACACCTTGGGGGAAGGCTGGGAGGCGTAACCATCGGCAGCAGGAGAGAGGAAGAGTGGGAGGGAAGGGAAAAGGAAGCCAATAACGGGGAGGTCTAGGAAGCTGGTGGAGGGGGAGGCACGGGGCCACTCCTCCGGTCAGTAGGACTGCAGATTATTTTTCATGGATTGTTGAAGAGAAAAAGGAGCTAGCTGCAATTGTGAAGGGACTGAAAAATAAACAGCACGTTGCTCAGGTAAGTGCAAATGTGAACTCCCCTGCTCTCATTGTCTGACATGCGGTACATTGATCCCGCATCCTATTTTGCTCGGTTCTACTGTTTTTGATTCTTATTAGAATTATTTGATGCATCAGCTGTACGCTTCTGTTGCTAGAGATTGGATCTCCTAGATACGTGTGTGTGTGTGCATGCGCATGCATGTGGAAAGATGCCCATTCTCTGAATATATACTGACACATTTTTCCAGCTCTCAGTGTGGTGTCTCATGTGAGATTGTATACTACAGCGTGCCATACATACATACACACACACACACACACACACACAAATGGTGTTCATTGTTACCAATTTTTAAATCTGTTCATCCACACAATTATTGAAATAGCAAGACTGGCAGCTGAAAATTAAAGGGGGGCCTCTTAAATCACAGTCCTCATTGGTAGGGGGCTACTTTTCTTTATCCTGAGCCTGACATGTTCCATATTATGTTTTATAACAAAGCTGCATTTAAAGATCAATTCAGCAGTTGTTATTGCATCCAAATTACATGGTTGTCATGGAGATGGTACAGAGAAGCTGAAGTGATATGACTGCATCTGGACTGGAGTGGGGCTTCACTGCCGAGTGAGATCCTGCCTTGCCTCCTGTGTCTTTTTGTCTGTGCTAGGTAACAATTTATTTTAATCTTGAATGAAGTAGTACCGTATTAGAGGATTTAGAGGTTGAGCTGCTGTGAAGGGTGTGTGTTGCCCCCATTCAGTGCTGTGTTATTATCATAATTGTTGTATTAGCATCTGTGTCTCCCTGAATATCTTCTACAAGTCTGAGGAGGAGGAAGGTGTGAGAAGGACAGGTAGTTTTCAGAGCACAGCTAGGGCTGGGAATACTTTCTAAAAAGATGCCTGCCATGCTCACACCTCCCTGTGGCTCCCACATCTTGGGGGATAAAAGGGAAAGGATTCTCTGATTTTAGCCATGTTTATCTTCTATTTTCCTGCCTCAACTTGGAGGATACAAGGAGCCAGTCGCCTACTCATCACTATATCAGGGGAATGGCGCTTTTTTTTGTTATTATATTTGTTTCCTTTTCAACTGGTAATATGAATGTGTTGGCTGTTGGGAAAGAAAATCCATAATTTATGAGAATGAAATTTTCCTGCCTAAGGCTAGCTAGAATACAAAAAGTATATCTGTGGGAAGGGCATGTTATATGTTACAGATGTGTATCTCTCTAGCGGCTGGGAGTAAATCACACTATTGTGGTCATATTCATTATTTTGGGTGTTAGGCTGGCTTTAGTCAATATTTAATCTGAGCACCCTGTGCGCCCACACAATAAATGTGCAATTTAGATCCTAACTTTAAATCTATAAAATGCTTTGGGATTGCACATGGCATTGTCTCCATAAATGCAATTTCTCCCTTTTCTGTAAGACCAAGCCTATTGTGGGGATGTAAATATAGTAAAAGGCACTGGTGGAAACAAGCCCACCCAAACGTCAGTGTTTCTCTAACTGTATCACTAAACATAAGAGAGAATTAATTACTAGGATAAACAGAACTTTGTAGCTGTTGGATCAGGGTAATATATGCATGAAGTTCCAGGCCTTCATTATAGTAGCTAGTATTATGGCTTAAATGTCTCCATGCTAGTAGATAATGTTTTTAGCCAGGAGTGTAGCATCTTATCATTAGATATTTTTGTATTAAAAATTTGCTAAATCCCCATGTCCTTGTCAAATTGTCCATTGCAACCACTCCAAAGTGTGTGATTCAGCTAGGATTTTCTTTAACTTGATTTTTCCTGTACAAGTCCAAGCAAACAATTGATAAAGTCTGAAAGTGGGCATCTGAGCCTAGAGGGGAAATTGGAAAGATGGCTGATTCACAAAATGGATGGTTCTCATTTTGTCTTTTCCTTCCCCCTAAAAGGTAGGCACAAGTGGTGTTGAAGTGGGTGGTTTTCCCTGGAGATCCCCTTGGATCCATGAGGCTGGAAGTCAAGTAGTTCTAAATTAATACTAAGTTTCCTCCTGTCTCAGCACTTCAGTCCACCCTAGGACATGGCTGTATTAGTCTCTGGGGAAACTGAGATTTGGCATGGTCAAGTCAGTTTGACAAGGTGACAGCAGCAGCACTGGGCACAGGATGGAGGAGTTCTGCCAACAAGCCTTTCTCTCTGACTACCAGGCCAGTTCCATATCCAGATGGCGTGGCCCCATTTGTAGGTGCTACAGGAGGGTAGTGGTGATGGGAAGCAGTACTATTTCATGGAGACTGGTGGATGGAGTAAAGGTGCTCTTTGCTGAGGTCACTCCTCTGAGCTGCACAGTGGGTAGCGAGAGGGAGCCAAGCAGTTGTACACCAGCTTCTGTGGTGTCCAAGATGAGGACATGCTTTTCTGACCCCACCTACAGGGTAACTGAAATGAAGCTCCCTCTGGTGTCCTCATGTGACTCATCACATAAATCTTCATATGGAGATGAATACTTAATGCTTGGCAGAAGGTATCTGCCATATTTCTGTCTATGGTTGCATTCAGCTCTCGGTGTGAAGCCTTTACAGGTGCCTTGGCTTCCCGCTCTCCCCACTGGTGCTGCTCACAGCCCATGTCCTATGCCCTGTAATGTTCTTTCTGACTTCATCCTATAGCCCCATCACTTCTCTTCCCTCCATCCCATCTTCCAATACCTTTTTGTCCCCTTCCTCCATGGGTTTTCCCACTGATGAAGATCCCTCCATCTGGTGTTGCCACAACCTTAAACCCATGCCATGATTTTTAAGTGCTAAGCCTGCCACGAGGCACACAGCACTGAGTATGTCAGTCCACCACATTAAAGAGACTAAAGTCAAAAGTATCCTTTGAAGTCTGGAGTGCCTTCTCCAACTGTGGAGTTGCCCAGACCTGGAGTTGGTGCTTGTTGCCAAAAGGAAATGGAACGGCCTGCTTAGCTCAGACATCTGTGTGTGGCCCTGTTAACTTGCACAGGTTGATGGCATTGTCAGAAGGATGCTCTTTGGGCTTGGAGGGAGCTGTTGCAACTGCCACCAAAGTCCTGGATATGGGAAGAGTGATTCCTGCTGAAGGACTGCTTGGAGGTTGCATGCATGCAGTCACTGGAGTGGGTGATCTGCTTCTTTAAATGGTCACACCTCTTGAGATTGCTGATTGCTCTGCTGGTTGACAAAGTCTCTGCCATGGAGACGTCTCCTTGCCAGATTTGCTGAGGGTGAAAACATGCTCTTCACTCTTTGATCAGGGAAACACCTTTCCCAGGGATGTGCTGAGGCAGAGTCCATATGAGGCTCAGTGCATCGAGGCTTTCACTGGTCAGATGGGTCCAAAGGAGTGATACGTTCCACACATGAACCTCATTAAGCTTTTCTGTGGCAGTTTTGTGCAGGAATCAAAGGTGAGAGGGATGGGGTCAATTCTGTCTCCCTCCCTCATTTCCTCTGTGACCCTGGGGAAGTGGCTAGCAGTCTGGGCTCACCAGTGGAGAGGCTTTTGTCCAACTTGGACAGTAACCACCTCACCCTTCATCCTCACTGCTGTCCCTTTGTCTTCCTGCAGGAGCTCCAGGAGATGAATGGCTGAGATGCTCAGTGAGGTCCTTCCCTGCAGACCAGAATCTGGCTTTCCTGACCCTGGGCAGCACCTAGTTCTGCTCAAGTCCCAGGTAGAGATACTAGTGTTTCCTTCTTTAGAGCAAATGCTGCTCCTGTCTCTGGAGCAGCCCCAATGCTACTTCACTTGCACCAAGCAGGGCAACAGAACATAAAGAGCTGAAGGCAGCCTGAGCAGAGATGGTGCAACTGAGCCCGAGTCCCTTCTTGTGCTCTCCATGCTTTTTATGGGCTCTGGGCTTCAGCCTAGCACTGGATGCGCAGTTTGTCACCTGTCTCTTCACCACCATTGCTTATATGTGATCCACTCCTTCCTCTTCCTTCTTCTCATTGCACCACATCCTTCTGTCATGGTTTTTCAGCTCTGCGGTACATAGTCTAGTCTTGGAGGGCCTGGTGGAGGAGGCAGGATGGGTAGGTGGCTCAGGCTATGTGCTGTAGGGTTGTTTGAAGGAATAGCTGTTCCCCGCATCCTGGACAGGAGTTGTGTTTGCACTGGGACCCAGAAAAGGAGATCGAACCTGAAGGCACCTCCCAGTGCCTCTCTGAGGGATCCCAAGCAAACTGGTCAGGGTGTCACCTTTGTGGCACCAGCAGCCCATGAATGCCTTGCATCATCTCCTCCTAGGTCCTCTCCTTCTCGCAGGCATCCTGAATGGCTCTGGCTCCCAGCAAAAGTAATGTTGGTGGGATGCTCTGTCATTGCCAGCTGCCTTGGGACACCTCATCATGGCTCAGGGAAGGGGCAAGGTTTCCTTTTAAGGAGGATGGGCATAGGATTCATCCCAGCATTTTCTGCCTTCCTCTACAGCATGGGACATGGTTTGGTTCCTAGGGTCATCTCCCAAAGACCTCACTATGGCAAAGACCTAGTCTGCTGGTTTTGTATCCCCTGCTTTCCAGCTGAAACACCTGAGCATTGTGAGTTGCCTGGTCTCTCCTGGAGCATTAAGCGTGCTGTGAGTATGGCAGGGAACCTGCTGGGGACAGGGCCACTCTGTAATCTTCTGGATTAAGTGTTTTCTGGACTGAGGGCTCACAGATGTATTTGGCTTGTGCAGCCACTGCCCATCCTGTACCACCCCTCCAGACAATGCCACAGAGCTCATCATCTCTCTGTGGCCTTTTGGTGGCTCTGTTATGGAGAACTGAACCCCCACTCAAAAGACAAAACCTGCAGGTCTGCATTAGGAGAGTAAATTCCAGTGCTGTCCCCTTTTCGAGGGCTGGAGCATGTGCCTCTGAGCTCTCCTGAGCAGCATTGAGCAGGAAAACTTACGTCAGACCCAGGTGACAGATACCCTTACGGTTCACCAGCTGTACTGAAAAACCCAGAGAAAATGATGTGAGCTCGGCCACCTCTCTAATTTCTCCTCCCCTGTGTGACAGTTGTCTCTATTATTTTCTTGATATGAAAAAACAAATTTGACCAAAATCTTTTTTTCTTTTAAATCCTTAAAAAATTGTAAGATTGTAGGGAAATGCTGTAATACCAAAATAAATTGAAGGGTTTCAATTTTTGTTTTCTGTGTTTGCTTACATATGCTTTAAAATCAAAGCATAAAACTCATATCTTGTGACCTTTATTTTTTTACCTTTCATGATTTTTTTTTAAATCCAGCTCTTCAGTGGTTTCAGCACAAATGCATCACAAATCTAGGTAAGATTTAGCTGACCTGTAATTGCAATTTTCAGCCAATGAACAATTTTTCCAAAAAATTTCACACTGTTCTAGGAAAGCGCCTCATAGAGGTGGAGGGGGAGTTCCCTGCAGTACCTTCCTTCCTCCCTCCAGCACCCAATCCAGAACTGGATGGTCTGAGGCCAGCTCAGAGAAACATCCACGTGCTGCTCTATACAAAGCAGGACCTGCTGACTGTGGCATCCTCCACAGAAAGCCCTGGTCCCACTTGCAGAGGTCTCGGTCCACTCTGTGCATGATCACTTGGTGTTGGCTGATGTTGGACACACACAGAAAGAGAGGATGGCACCTTGTCCAGTTAACTCACAGCCTCTCCCTGTTGCATGTCCTGAGGCAGCATCGTTTCCCCACCGTATGTCCTGGCAGATTAATCTTGCAGACTTGGATGAGATCTGCACTCAGCATGGCATAAGGCACTGCTCCCAGTGCAGAGCTTACCTTAGGTGGGGCTCTGCTTCTGCTGGATTCTGCACGTTTGCTCCTCAAAAACGTACTGGACACCCAGGCAGTGGAAGTGGATTGAGGCAGACTGGGACCCTGTTTTTTTGGGCACTTTCTAAGAACCAAAGCAACCAGGCTATGGAGACAGCCTGCCCAAGCAGGACACAGGCATGGGGGGAACAGAGGTGGTTTCTGGCCAGAAGGGGATACACAATGCAGGGGGATTCTGCTAAAATAAAAAAATATATTTGTCTTTGCTGGTACAACATGAGCTAGGGCAGTGGGCAAGAGGAAAGTGAGAAAGCTCTATTTAATTGGATTATGAGGCCCCAAAGGCTTCAGACTCACAAAAAAATGAAATTATTTTTGTAATTGAGGATGGGGTTTCTGCCAAGTGTGGCTTTAATGAGTATTTAGGGTTTATCTCATAAGTTAGCAACACCAGGCAAGGGCAACTATTTGAGCCACCCCTCACCAGAGTCTTGAGCTTGCTGAAGCAGGAGCTGGTTGCCTGCAGCTCGGAGTGTTGACCTGTTTTTCAAGAAAAGGGCATCCTTTGTCCTTTCAAGGCTGTTTATCCAGATCTTTTGCTATTCTTTCATCATTAAAGGTCTCTTTCTTCCCCAAGTCCCAGGAGGCAGCTTTCTTCATTGCATAGGTGGGGAAACTGAGGCAGCAGACAATCATAGGGTTGTTTTTCCTCACAGAAGTAGAGAGAATTCATTTGCTGCAGCAGCTGTGGTGTCCTTTGATGGCTTCTTCCTAGGGTCTGGTGAGATGGATGTGTGGCACTGCTGGGCCATGGCCTCGATGTGGCCTGACAGTGGCCTTTGCCAAGCAGCCATGCAGAGGCACAGACAGCCTGGGCTGCTTCTGCACTGCCCCGAACCAAGAACCTGCAGGCAGCGAGCCAGTCATGGACATGGCAGTAGGAACAGGGCGTCCCTGGCCCACATCTGGCCTGATTCCCTGAACTGGGTTGGGGTGTGAGGGCTGCTGGGCTGAAAGACCGTCAGTCACCCCTGTGCCTGGACTTCAGTGAACTGGGCTGGGCTGGGCTGAGTTGTGCTGAGGTGGGATGGGTTGAGGATCCCAATCCAGTCCTGAAGGCTCAACTCCTTTGGTCTGCGATGTCCTTTGCAGCTGTAAGCCCCTGACAAGGTGTGTTCTGGTGGAGCTGGGGACTCACGTCACCTGCAGAAGAGCCATTGCTATTGAGAGACTGCTTTTGCAGCCCCCCATGTCATGGTGACCTGCCACTCGCCTCCTTCCCACCCTGAGAAATGAAGCCTTCTCTCTCCCAGACCTGCTGCCCCTGCTCATCTCCTCATTAAACCCACAGGCTCGTCAGCCTCCCTGTGACACTCAGCCAAGGAGCCTGCCAGGAGCTGGGGCACTTGCCTGCTCTCATCTGGGACATCTTGAGCCCAACAGTGCAGGAGAGGATTGCTTATAACTGTCTTTCAAAACAGAAAAACATCCCACCTGCCTTCAGTCCAGCCCTTGGTTTTAGGCTCCATCTAATTAAAGTTGTTTTGAAAAGATTAAGGCAGGCAAAGAGCGGTTTTAATTTGTAATTTGTCCCGTATTATAGGCAGTATGTCTGAGGTGATCAGAAGTTCCTGTCTACAAGGCACTGAAAGCCTCTGCTAATAATTTGTTAACCCTTTATAAACTATTTACAAATGTGCTTTATAATAAAGATTGACCTTTTCATTCACACTCCTCCTCCTCCCTTCTGTTGGGTGGTCCTGCTCTTGGCTGCTCCTCACAGGCAACTGCCACGCCCCCAAGCTGCATCCATGCCCACTGCAGCCATGGAGCCCGTCTCATACCACTTCTGTCTGAGACAGTGCCTGCTCCTGCAGGTGCGTCCCAGTGTCCACACCATGCACAGCACCTGAGCACTGTGTTTGATGCATGTACAGCTAGGACCTGCCTCTGGCATGGCACCTCACAGTGTAGGGATGGAATACTAGGATGGGCACTATCCCTTACCCCCACATCATAAGGTTGTCTTAAAAGAGAAAGATATTTTTATCTCAGACTTTTGTAGCTGTCTTCTTTTGCCACTTTGAGCTCTGGTATTCTCCAGGCTTCCTCTGCAGCCTTTTCATTTTTGTGTGCAAGAATGGGTAGTTGGGTGTTCAGATGTGGCTTCAGGAAGCTTGGATTTACCACATGCAGGTGGTGTGAGAACTGTGATAAGGTCAAGAGGAGGTAACTCTGCACTGCTGGATGGGAACATTGGACCAGAGCTGGGGACCAGGCACAGAGTAACAACCCTAAGTGAAACACAGGAGACATGGATGTGTGGCATCACAGCAAAATCACAGCGTGGCAGCAACACCTAAAATGCAGATGTGCTACTATTACCGCCATCAGATCAAGAGAGAAGGAAAGTGGCCTCAAAATTATAGCAACTTTTGGTAGATGTAGGGAATGATCCTGTAGCAGAAACTTGCACTTTAATGACCTAAATGTTTTTTGTAAACACAAGCATAATGATAGGGAATCCACTGCTCTCCAGATAACAGCAAACTGTAAGGAATGTACCTTGGTGACACTATCCCTTCAATTTTGTATGCTCTAAAAGTCAGGGATTCCCAGTATCAGACGTACAATGTGCAGCTTGCACAATTGTGTCAGTCTTCATGCTTCCACAGCAAGCCTAACTGCTACTACTCTCGTGCCATTATGTCATTGCATCATCTGATGGATCAGGCTGAATGGCATTCATCTCCTGAATCTTTATTTCGTCTTTACAACACACTTATTTCTAGAAGGCCCCTCTGGCCTCTCTGTGTATCAGTGAAGACTCAGTCCAGGATGTAATTCATCAGTTCCCCAAATCATTGTCTGATGCCTAAATGTGATGATGTTTAAGGAGCAGGAGAAAAGCCCTGAGAACTACATACTTCAAAAAAGTTGCTAATAGGCAAAATGACTTACTGCAGTTTGGTGTAGAAGCTCTACTGTAGCCTTGTCACAAGATTCAGTGCAGAGTGTCTTGCATGTTGGGAGATTAGGAGAGCCTGTGGATCCAAGAGCAGGTACAGTTAAAATAGTGCACTGTCCTGATGCAATTCTGTCAACCTAATGGTGCTTTTTGCCCTTATAATTCCCTTGTGGAGAAGAAATGGCCCTGTCTCTATAAAGTACCTTTACATCAGTGTAGGAGCATGCCTGTTAGATTCCTTCATCAGGAAAATCATGCTGCTATTGGCATGGTTATCCAGCACATCCATTAAGGGCAGATCAAACCTCTGCACAGGATTTGCAAAATGGCTACATCAGGTTTTCAGTAGTATTTCCTGCGAAACATGCTCATTTTGCAAAGCAACTCAGCTTCAACATTTCATGCAGCTCAAGGCATCCATACTTTGGAAAACCAATTTTAGAATAATAAAATCATAGAATCATTTAGGTTGGAAAAGACCTTTAAGTTCATCATATCCAACCGTTTTGTTCCTATCTGGAAGTGATGTTCCTGGGAGCTGTCAATCCCTCACAACAGCAGCTATTCCAAAAGGAAGAAATTGACTCAGAAAATCTCACCAATTCTTTCTGAAGCACCTGTTTTCTGAAAATGAAAGCAAAGCAATGTGAACTGTATCTGCTTTGAACTGGCTCTGGGAAGAAAAAAGAAGACTTGTAGGTTTCAGGAAAGTGTGTTCCTTATTATCTGTGCTGTAGAAGTAGAAAGCATATCTGCAGAGAGCTGTGTACAGAGGAAGTGTTTGCAGCCTAAACATGGTCCACAGTGCTGGGCAGGAGGCTCGCTTTCTAAAAGTAGGTGTCTGCAACATGAACATCAGCATCTGGGATTGCTGTCCCAGGCTGTGGAGGTCTGGCCAGTGAACACCAGAGTGCAATTTTCTCATTGTAAGACAGACTTCTAATACAGATCAGATGTAGCCTTTCTGTTGACTCTGAAGGGGGCCTAGGGGTTGAGCTTAGTTGGAGATGACTACATTTGGTTGAGATTAATCCCATTCAAAGCGCTTTACCATGTGTTCAACAAGTTCTGGTATCATCAAGTTCTGACTAGCATCTCCTGTTGGCGTGTTAAAGATAATGATAACTTACCACATCCTAACAGAGCAATGAAATCTTGCTCATTTTTGGTGGCTCCATCACAGTCTGTAAGTTCTGAAAATAAATATGCCATTACCTTTTCAGTCATTTCGTTGACTCTTTGCACCCTGCGGGCTGCAGTCTGGGAGACTGAGCTAGACAGGCAGCAATCGTATTAAGGTGTGATAGACCAACAAAAATGTAGGTGGACCCCAGATCTTCTTGAGTGAATGATCCTAGGAGAAAGGCGGAAGGGTGGTCATGCCACCTGCAGAACATACACCTTTGCCAGCTAACAGTATAAGCATGACTCCAACATGGAAGAATGAAGAGCTGTCAGTTCATCACACCTTCTTGGTGCTCTACAGCCAATAGACAGTTTTCAGAAGTTCAGTGATCATCTGTTTTCCTTGGGGAAATGAGGATTTACTTAACCCACACTTTCTTTGTTAGTAATGTTTCCTGCAGGGAATTTTTGGTCTCAACCAAATAGAAAATGGTCAGCTGCAGAACTAGTGAGCTTATAGGTACAGTATTCACTAGGAAAAAGGATGATGTTCACTCCTGATCTGAGAGGAGATTATTTTCCTAGAGCACTGTCCTGTCTGTTCCCCTGTAGTGATTTTCTGTCTCCAGTTTGCCTTCCAAATGTCTTGATTTGGTCCTGATGACATATTAAAGTCCCTTCATATTAGATCTTATTTTCTCAGGCTGTTCCTCAGAGTTCCTCTGGGCAAACAGCTTAATGCCCAAGCAGAGCTGCTAACTTCAGTGGAAATGCCACGTTTCTTGCCCTGACACCCTGTAATGTTAGGCAGTGAAGTTTCAGCCCTGTTGCCTATCAGCAAATCTTGTCTGAGTCTATGTTCTCCAGCCAAATAAGTGCATCACAGTCTGATTGGGGTAGGAGTGAGGGAAGCTGTTCATCCTTTCCTTCACAGGGATGAAAATAGAAAATCCCCACTGGTGTGATAGTTACCTCACTGTTTCCCTCACAGTTGTGCTTAGTTTTCTCACCTGAAGTCCAAAGTGGACACTAGTTGATCCCATTTTAGGCTTTGCTTGCTGAAGTCAGTTGGAGTGCTTAGTCCTATCTGGACAATCTTGTGGCGTTGACTCCAGCATTCCTTTCTAAACTTCATGCCTTCTGGGCCTGAACATCTTCAGCATCCAAAATATGTGCTGCCTAGTTATGGATGCCTTGGTACAAATGCTTTTGGTTTGGAGACCAGCTGGAAATACAAGTCAGACAGGTTGACATGGCTGCATTCAGTAGCATCCAATAATCTTGAACCATTTGTCTGTCTACATAGGAGTCTCAAGGATATGGGGACTGCTGTCTGCCTCTTTTCCCCTGCCTTTGCTCCCACACCAGGGAATCCGTGGTAAGGATCCTTGAACACGTGGGAGTTTTTTGGTGTCCCTGTGACCTGCTTTTACAGCTGCAGACTTTACATCTGCTGCTGCAGGCTCGTGGCCTTGAGATCCTGCAGCAAAAAGCACCTTGTCCAGATGCGCTTAGTGTGGAGCATTGTCTTCGGGAGGCAGGAATGACAGCCCTATGGGAGTTGCCCTTCTCCTTCCCCCAGGGTGCAGTAAAAATTTGCCCTCCTTTGCTGCTTCCTCTCTGGAGGATCCTGCTTCTTGCTGAGCCACAGGAGAATTCATGTGAATCACAGTGGTTTTCTGCACGTGGAGCCCTGCAAGGTCCCCAAGGAGGTCAAGGTTTGCTCCTGCACGAGTGGGGATCTAAGGGTCAGATAAATCCTGCTGTCTTCTCTGTTACTGGTAGGACCCTTGTCCTCCTGTAATCAAACCTGGAAGCCCTGGATGAGGTTTTAAAAGAGGCTGTTCCAGGAAGATTACAGGCCCAACCAGCTATCTAGGCTATAGGGGTGTTCACATCCATGTTCATCACCCTCCTGGACCTTCCCTCTCAAGCTCACGCTTCTCCTGGGAAACAAATAAGCTCACTATCCCTACACTTTGGCCCACTGTTTTGTGGAAGCTTAAGCAACTCCTCCCACCTCACCAAGAGATGGTGCAGTCCAGGCTTTCATTTGCATAAGCCTAAGCCTGTGACTCTGTTTCCCCTGCAAAAAGAACAGTAAGGTTTGTGTGATGCACGCACAGGGCTTTGTGCTCCTGGGTAGCCAAGGTTTCAGTACAAGGAAAGGAATACATGAAAAATACTAAGTATATTGTTTTATTTCACCCCTTTGAGTAACTGCTAAAGAGTGCAAATGGGAAATCTGTTAAGGATTTAAAGACTCAGTTTTATTGTTTTCTATAAGCAAAAAACTGACATTGTTTCCCCAAGATGAAGTTTTGCAGGAGTCATTTGGATCTGAATGTGTACTAATTGCTCTGAGGACTCTAATAAAAATTCAAAATAAAGAGCTGTAGGATTTGGCTTCAAGAAAAAGTATGTTCCATGCATAGTGATTTCTGATTACCCAAAGATTCTTTTTTTAGCATGTAGCTGGTTTATTTTAGTCTGTGGGATATGTTTTATCCACAACCTCTTTTTTTTTTTTTCACATTGGAAGTGAAGAATATAGGTCTTTTAGAAACAAACATCTTGAGAAATCTGCTTTGCAATATCCTGGAAAAGGGTCCTGTGACACAGAGAGCACTGCAGCAGTCTGCATTTCATGGTGGTCAGCAAACGAGGTATGAGGGGAGTGTCTCCTTCCCCAAGGATGAAAATAACTTAGAAAGAGCAGGATTAAAGGCTCCTGACCTGGTTGTCTGAGTGTGTGGGAGTGGGGGCCATTCAGAGGATGGAGGTGCTGAGATGGTCTTCTTTGGGTATGTCTATGTTGCATTCACATTGCACTGAGTGAAACCCACCTGGGTTTTCTCAGGTTGAAGAATCTGTTCCCCAGCCTCTGCCTGCTAAGCACTTGCCCATGCTACGCCACACAGCTGCCACTCATAACTGTCCAGCTTTGGAGCAGATCTCTGGATGGTATTCTTAAATAGTTGTTTAAACCTAAACAAGACCTGCAACACATTCAAGAGAATGTGGAATAAAGACATGCTGGTTTGAACATCCTAAGGATATTAAAAATTCTCAAGACCTATTGTAATTAGGCTTGAGGAGAAGAGGAAAATAAAGGAAGGTGTCTCCCCCTTAGGCAGAATGGAGCCTGGTCTGGAGTAACCCCAGGGATTGCTACGGACTGAGAGCTGCAGTAGCTGCTCTGCTGAAAATCACCATGTCAGCAGTGTGCAGTGCAGGTCAAGTGTGTACAGGGCTGGGTTAGCAAGGACACAGCCAGCAGCTTATGGTGAGAGAGTCTTCCCCTCTGTCCAGGGTTTGTGAAAACACATTTGGACATCATGTCTGGTATTGGACCACCAAGTAAAAGAAATTTACAAACTGAATCTGGTCATAGGAATATGTGTGCCTCCAGGCATCAGTATGAGCCAAGGGGCTGATGGCACCTGCGGGGCAGCACAGATATCTTCAGTCTTTCCCCTCATGACAGCCTTCACCTCCATGCACCAGGAGAAACTGTGGTCCAAGCTGCTGTTGTGTCCCCCACCTCATAGGAACTGACTTGCCCCTGCTAGCACCAGAATCTCCCAACACCCCTTCCTGGCACTGCCACCATAGTAGGTCCTGGTAGAGCATGGTGGTGTTCTGAGTGAGGCCTTCTACAATTTTACTGAAAGACAGAAGGATCAGTCCTGCTTTGCCCTGAATCTTCCAAACTTATCGACCGCACAGGGAGCAGGTACAAGGCCCCAGTGCCCTCCTTCCCTTGGGGTCTGCATCTCAGCATATCTCAGAGGAAGGCAACCTGCCTTGGTATCCCTTCCCCTTCCTGACACTCCCTCTCTCTTTCTGAGGTTGTCAACTGAGTGCATGATGTGCTTGCTTTCTCCTTCACCTCCAGCACCACGGGAGCCACATCAGAATGCGCCCTTTCCATCCATGATGTCCCTGTGCCTCCTGCTCACTCTCTGGACATCCTTGCAGTGCTAGGGTGAGGACAGAGCTCTCATGAAGGAGCTGCTGCCCTGTCTCCACCAAGCCCAAGGGAACAGGATGTGGAGCCGTGAGGCAAAGCAAGGCTGCAGCATGAAGCAGCCCAGCTTGGCGTGAGCTTGAGGAGCTCATGCTCGACTAAGCAGCAGGATTCTTCTCCAAGCCTTCCTGTGTCAGAGCAGCCAAGCAGTTACACAAAACTGAAGTGGGAGCCTTTCCAGTTCCTAACACAGGGAAGAAAATTAAAAGTAAATAATTTCCCACCAGCCATTCAGCTTCAACAAAAGCTGGGAGATTTCCAGAGCCAGTCCCTGAAAGAACTGCTGTGTGGTTTCCAGTTCCTCATACAATCAGGGCAAACTTTGATGCATCTCTGCCCAGCCTCTTCAAGACTGGTGCTTTCCTGCACTGGATGCCAGCCAGGCTTCTCTGGCCCCACTGCAAATCCAGCCATCATCCCAAAGTAGGTGACAGGGCATTTCTGTTCTCCTTTCCCCGCTAAGCAGCCCTGCCCTGACTCCTTATGGTCCAGGGGCCATGCAGGACCCCAGGGGCAGAGCAGCGTTGGAGGAAGCAAGTTGTTGGCTGTCCTGCATGGCCGTCCTGTGGCACTGGGCACTTGACATGTGGTGGGCTGGTGTTGCCAGCATTCTGATAAATCAAGTTAATAGCAGTTGGCTTGCTTGGATCCGGTCTGCAAGAGGGGGCAGCATCAGAGGGCTGCAGGGGATGGGATCCGTTCTGTCTTTCTCCTACCTTGTGGTGGAAGCACCAAGCCCCAGCACTGAGGAGGAGGTGGAAAGGCTATGGTTAGCACTGGATCATGGATGCCTTGGCTTCCCTTAGCCTTTCCTACTACAGTAATAGCTTCTTTCCAGCATGAATCCATGTTCTTCTGCTTATGTGGGCCTTACAGAGCTGGTCTGGTCCAAATCATGGAACTGCAGCTTAACAATTGTCTACAACTCCAAAGGGCCACGCTAACCATTGGTGTGAACAGTCGTGGCTGGGACATATGCCAGGTCATTCCCTTTTCTTGCTGGACGCTTTTTTTGTGTGTGCTACCCCATGTTACGTTTGTTGCAGTCTGGGAGCAGTGGACATATATGGGATGTCCACTCTACCCACAGGACCTAGGGAAGCAGCAGTCACTTGAGAGGATGCCTGAGCCTGCAGAAAGGACAGAACTTAAGGTTGTGTGAAAATCCACTGGTGGGAACCCATATATCACCTTCCAGACCTTACATGTGCCAGAGAGTGCTTTGCAAAGAAGAAACAGAAGGAAACAAGCAGGGACATGGGGACAGAGCATCCAGCTCTGGAGTTCCCAACATAAGAAGGACATGGACTTTTTGGAGCAAGTCCAGAGGAGGCCATGGGTATGATCTGAGGGCTGGAGCACCTCTCCTATGAGGACAGGCTGGGAGAGTTGGGGCTGTTCAGCCTGGAAAAGAGAAGGCTCCGGGGAGACCTTATAGCGGCCTTCCAGTACCCATGGGGCTCCAGGAAGGCTGGGGAGGGACTTTGGACAAGGGCAGGGATGGCCTTAAACTGTAAGAGTGGAGATTGAGATGAGATCTGAGGAAGAAATTCTTTGCTGTGAGGGTGGGAAGACACTGAAACAGGTTGCCCAGAGAAGCTGTGGATGCCCTCTCCCTGGAAGTGTTCAAGGCCAGGCTGGATGAGGCTTTGAGCAACCTGGTCTAGTGGAAGGTGTCCCTGATCATGGCAGCAGGGTTGGAACTGGATGATCTTTAAGGTCCCTTCCAACCCAAACTTTTCTATGATTCTGTGAACATCAGCCTGTGGTCCAGCTCACACTCTTGTCTGTCAGGCTGTGCTGCTTCGGGGCAATGGAAAGGAGGCCCAGAGGTGGACCAACCCCACCTCTTTCCCCACTGCTACAGTGTGTCCTCTCCCAACAGCTTGCTTGAAGCTGTGGCTGCTTTGGTGCTTTCTCAGAGCTAACAAAAGGGCATTAAGAGTCCATCTTTGGACTCTACAGTATTGGTAACCTTCCATCTATTTGCTGGAGGTAGATGTGGACCGTCGCAACCAGCTGCTCCACCCTCAGTGGTCTTCTTTTGCATACAAGTTGTGGCATCACAGCCTGTTTCCTCTTCCCTTTGCCCATGTACCTATCCCACACAGCTGGGGCAGGTAGCAGTTCACAGATGAGCCCTACCACATATGGCTGTCTCATGAGGTTACAGAGTGGGAGAGACTGTCTGCAGCTAATCTGGGACATGCTGGCCAGGCTGCATGCTTGAGTGTGGCAGGAATCAGTTGCATGTCTTCAGTACAAGGCATCACCATGAGCAGCTGGGAACAGAGCCACAGCCCATTAGGACCCAAGCTCCCAGTTCCTATGGAGCTTCTGGAAAGCCTCAGATGCTGATAACCTGTGTGTGCTTCAAGTGACTGTTACTGCAAGCTGTTAGCTAGTTACTTGTTGGGCAATTTGTCATGAGTTGATAGACACTCAGCTTGCTTGCAGACTTCAGGTGCACATGACAACCTCCATCGATATGTGTGCAGTGGAATATGGATCCAACAGGAGACATAAAAAGCTCAGTGGGGTCAGGAGGCTGTGGGAGGCCTGGATCTCTCCTCCTGGTTCTGCTCAGACCAATCCACTGGAAGCTGTGAGCTGACAGTCTTCCTGGCTCAGCAACAGTCTGTGCTTGCATCCTCCCAGAGCTTCCCCAGCACCTCTTCTCCAGCAGGAACCCAGGCCATGGAAGAACATGCCTAGGAGTTTAACTTTATTACTCAGCCCTTCTTCCAGATCATAAACCTCCCAGTTAGACTTCACAGAGGGTAAAATAGAGTGGACATAATGTAGTAGTTTTTACATAATAACAAAAATATTCTTTTTAATATTAATAGTATAAGATGGTTAAAGTTAGGAGGGATAGATGGAACATCACACTTACAAAGGTTTGCCAAGATTTCTTACTCAGGCCCATCTCCTAACTGCATTTAGCTTCCTGTTTTCTGGCTGCATATAGCTGTGCCAAGCTTTAGCTATTTGACTGGTATTTAGCTTGGGTGGTGTCTAGTTCCTACTGGAGTTTTTGGATGTATGACAGGGAGATGGGGAATTTCAGTTCAAACCCTTTGGCTTGTTTTAAAAAACTGGAGTTAAAAAAGCATTATTATTCATCTCACATTAAGACAAAGGCCAGCAAAGCTTTGCTGGAAAGGTTCCTCCAAAGATTTGAGCATTGGTTCTGTTGTTGTTTTCTGTTCTGGTCTATATTATGGTTTCACTATGGGAAAGTCAAAATTTAGCCCACATTAGGTTTTCAGAATTACTCAAGATTACAGTGTGGCCACGCTCAGGAGAGTCTTGGTAGTTTTGCAGGTAAATTCCTTGAAGACGCTGCGTTTGCTCGGCCCTGCTGTTGGTGCATGGGAAAACCAAGTGCCTGGGGCTGATTTTCTCTCCTGCATTTGGTGGGAAAGTGATTTGCAGGTCTTTCACCTTCATTTGAGATGGCAGAAGAACAAGCAAGAGGATACTCGGTCCACATGTGCACACCTGAGGACTGTCCCAGGAGCTTCTTTTGACCTCCCTTGGGAGGGCTCAGCTCCTGTGAGCCACAGGGGGCTGATGTGCTGCTGTCCTGGGAAGTCTAGGCTGGCCTTTCTCTTGTCAGGGAAAGGCAGGCTGGCTGAGAAAGAGGTTGAAGGGCTGCAGGGGCAAATCCAAGAGCAAGTGTGAGCAGATCCCTCCACAAGGACTTGATACAGATATCTGCTGCCAAGCTCCTCCATAGGCTCTTCCCAGCCATTGGAAAGCAGGTGGTAGGTCTAGGGCCTGATCCACCCAGCCTGAAATAGACCCCATTGCCCTGTCTGTCTGTCTGCATCAACTCTACAGCAAGCCTGGCCTGCTAGCTCAGGCAGTTGTCTGTAGATTGTACATCATCTATGGTGACCAGACATGCTCCTCCAGCCTGGAGTCATCTCATGAAGAGGCATCACTGTCCCCTTGCCAGTCTGCATTGTACAATACACTTTGCAAGGAAAATGTCACTACATCAGTGATTTTGATAGTTCAGATTTGCTTACAACTAGCTTAAAGACCTCTAACTTGGGTCTTGGTTTGTTGGTGAGGCTGGGAAGGACTGTTGCAGAGGATCCATCTGCAACACAGGTCTCTGCCTCTCCATAGAGAAAAGGGTGGATGAAAAGGGGCATTCAGTGGGATCATCATCAAATTTCTCCTGAAACCACACAGTCCCTTTGCTCTGCTTTAATTGGTCAGGGGGGACTTCATAAATAAAAAAGTCAGAAGCCCTTTCTAAAGATTACTCCTGCACTCAGCTTTTGCACTGTTATGCTGGAAACCAGAGTGCAGAGGGAAGAAGACCAGGGAGGACCAGAGGGTACAGGGGGAAGACCACTTGTAGTGCTCTGCAAAGAACTGGCCATGGGGTGGATCACCCTGATGTGAAGCAGTGGCAGGGTGGCAGGAGATCAGTGGGGTTGTCCTCTCTGGCCTGGGTCTCACTTTTTCTGGTCTCTTTTACAGGCAGGGTTTGTACATCTCTCGGCAGCACCTGGCTGTGCCTAGTGCAATAGGTGCGGGGATGCACACGGATGCACGTGGAGAAGAGGTAAAACTGCCAGCCTTGCCTCAAGGAGGGACCTGCCCCATCTCACAACTGTGGCACGTGCAATCCTTGAGGAGTATTTCTCCCCAAACCCATCCAGTGTGGGGTTCTGAAGTCCCTGGCCCAACTATGTCTCTCAGCTGTGGGGAGCAGGACATGGAGAGTGGGTCAGATCCTGGGTCCAAGATTGCCTGGGCTATGGGACTGAAGCAAAGTCAGCCTGGAACTGGGGTTCCCCTCAGGATCTGTCCTGCTCAGGCCATACCCATGTGGATCTGTCCATACCCAGGCCATAGAGGTGTTTGGGGTTGAAACCTGCCCCTCCCTTTGCTCCTTGTCCAGGTGCAGAGGAATCAGCAGATGGGGGGACGCTGCTGACATCTCCATGGCCTCCACAAGGTGAGGGGTTGTAAGAGCAGAGGCAGCTGCAGCTTAGCAGCTCTTGTAACCAAGAACTAGTAGATCCCTGCCCTAGGCAAGCAATTAATTATTTTACTGGTAACAAGAGCTGCAGATCGGCAAGTCAGAGCACCCACAGCCCACTGCTGCCATCTAGGCACCGTCACGGCTTTTCAGAGGTGGTGGTTTACAGAGAGGGAAGCTGAGGCAAGGAGTTTAAATGATCTGCTTGAGATATGAGGTAGGAATAGAATTAGGGGGAGAACGCAGGTGTCCCATCTGCCTGCTGTTATTGATTAGCCATGCTTCTTGTGGAGATGAAGACAAGTAGTGTTTTAAAACAGAATAAGCTGTTATTGTACCTCATCCTGAG
This sequence comes from Caprimulgus europaeus, assembly GCA_907165065.1. The sequence continues at coordinate 29,937,315 of OU015531.1, read as the reverse complement.
CCCCACACAGAAAATTCTGCTTCCAGAAGACATAATTTCTGATGCCACCATGGTCACTTTGCAGCTGCAGGAGTTACAATGGAGAAAAGCTTGCACAGCACTGTGGGGCTACAGACCATGGCTCAGGATGCTGCTTGCAAGATCGGCAGGCTTTGCATCCATAGACATGTTCACCAATAAGGTGCCTTTTTATTTGGTGCAACACAGCATCCTTCCCTTGTCCTACAGAGAGAGCATCTCATGGTATATTTAATAAGGACGCTTTTGCCAGAGCCTTAGCTGGCAACTTATAACACCTTTCAGCAATGCTTGTGTGTCAGGAAAAGTGTCACTCTGGCAGGCAGGAAGTTCTGCAGAAATGCAAAGTCAGCAGGAAGAATCACACAGGTTGGCACATCACAACTGCTTGGAAGTGTTTTAAAAAAATTAACACCCATCTCCTATTTCCCCTATTTCTCCTATTTCTGGCAGGCAGGAAATAATTGGGAATAGCATCCCAGTAGCCAGCCTGGGAAAAGCAACAGTGCCACATTCCTGTCCCCAGCCCCGGGCAGCTGCTTGCTGCAGCTGGGGCACCAACAGCCCACATGGCACGAGTTCCCTGTGCTTCAGGCTGAGGCTGTCTGGGGTTATGAGAAGAGCAGGAGAAGGTGAGTGCCCAGGCCCCTAATGGCTTAGGACAACAGCAGATTTTCCCCTCCAGATCTCAGTGTGCTTGGGTAACAAGCACTAGTCTTTGCAAAAGCAGCAAACCCCAAGTGTGGTCCTTCCTTGCTTTTATATTGAGGGGTCAAGAGGGGTGGGGGGCATTTTTTTGTGCTCTGCTTCAAACTGCTGCCCTTCTGAGCTGCTATTGACAAGTCTGTGCTTTTCTGACAGCCCTCACAGGCGCTCGTGACATGGTTTCTTTTCTGTTGCAGGTAGTACTGAGCCTGAGCTGAGTGTGGGGAGGGAGCCCATAAGTGCTGGAAGAACAACCAGAATATGAGTGAGAAGAGCCACTTTCCATGGTCTGCCACAGACTGCCAAGAGCTGCCCTTCTTGGGCTCACAGCCGGCCATGCTGACCTGCAGCGATAGGGCTGAGCAGCTCAGACAGCCTCTGGAGCCTGCCAGTGGGAGAGCCAGCCCCCAGGATGATGATCAACCCTCCCAAAGAGTGGAGGGGAAGCACGGGGGCCAAGAGGATGAACATCTGGAAGCAGCAGAGGAGCTGGGAGAGAGGCAGGGTGAGCAGGGGCTGGGGACAGATGCCAGCAGTGAGAGCGACCGTGAGGATGGGCCGGTGCTGGTGAACGGTGTGGACACAGAGCTGGCCATGGGGCAGGAGGAGGCACTGCTGCTGCAGCGGGACGGCTGCATTCCCAGACAAAACAGCATGGATTCGGGGGAGACAGCCTCTCCCACCCAGGAGATACCTAGCGAGGCCCTCAGCAAGGAGCGGTGTTACAGCATCCTGGGCTCCTCAGAAGCTCTAAGTGCCAACAAGCCAGAGGAGCAGCTTGGGTGAGTGTGAAGCCATTGTAACTTCAGCTCAGTGCTGGTTTGTGTGTGTTGTTTCTCAAGCCTCCTTGGTTCAAGTTGCTCTGCTCTGTGTGTAACTCATCAGTTTAAAAAGCTGCAGTTGCTCTCATGGCTGACTGTGGCTTTTCCATCTTTTTATTTCTGTGCTTCTTACACTGCTTTTCCCTGTTAACAAATGCAAAAAAGCTGTGATTAGAGCCAGTGTCTGCCACAGAGTCACTAAAATGAAGAACAAGCTTTAGGGATCTCAAGAGTCCTGGGTGCTCATTGTGCTCACTTTAGGGGTATCCCAGTTGCAAGTTGGAGATTCAGCTGTAGCACTTATGGCAACCCAAGTTATCTTGAGTTACCCAAGATAACTTAGGACAAGCATGACAGATGGGAGACAGTAAGGAGCAGGGCTTGTCCAGGACCCTGCTATGCCCTGGAAGTCCCTGGGCTAGCAGGTTACAGCTTTGCATCCAAAGGACCATGCCATTAGTCTTTACTAGGGGGCAAGGCACTGAGCTTTTCTCCCTGCTGCACCTATGGCAGGTGTTACCAGTGCCTGAGTGGCACAGGCATAGCAGTGACAGACGAGAGGCATGACTGTCACCATATTCTCAAATGTCTGAGACAAACCAGCACGTGCGCAATGCCCCCTGGTCTTCGTGCCCTCTGTACTGGCAGCCTGTTTCCACAGTAGAACTCTCCAGGCTGGGGGACACTGACATCAGTGCAGTGTCCACAGATTATTTTATGCCTCTGCAAATGCTTGGACTACCTGGGGCTCTGCAAGTTGGGGACTGGAGGGAAAGGACAGGTCACTGGGACAAGGTGGGATGCTTCCCGTGCCATCCCTGTGAGAGCAGAATGGATGCTTCCCTTTACCACTAGAAATAATCTAGGGGTCTGTATCATAGCCAGCTGGGGTTCATGGCTGCTGTGAATCTCATGGCTCTACCTACATAGCTACTGCAGCACAGGAGAGATGGTGCAAGCAGGAGGGAACTGGAGAGTTCTCTAGTCTTGAACAGGCTCCCCTATAAAAAGCTGGTGGCTTGATTTACCCAAAACCCCCAGCAAGAGGGAGCAGCACCTTCTCAACAAGCACAATTGAAGGTATTGAAGAGGAAGAGTGTCAAATGTGGGCTATCGGTGTCCAGAGAACTAGGGGAGTCCACCCCCAGGCAGGTCCCATGAGCCCTGTAAGCTATGCAGTCAGGTCTTAGATGTCTGCAATTCTCTCAGGTTGCAAGGGAATCATATTTGCTTGCTATGTGGCTCCCTAGCAGAGACTGTGAGTTAGATTAAGCTAAGGGTGGTCAGTGAATGCTACTACAGTCACTGCAAGTGCAATTATTTTAAGGTACTAGGGCATGAATGGGGAGAAGTGGCAGGCTAAGGATTTGGAGATGAAACCTGACTGGGCTCTTCATGTGCATTTCATGATCTAAACATATTCACTTGGATAGCAAATAAATCTTTTGGGAAGCTGAATGCACAAGGGCAAGTCGCACACTTCAAAGGAAGAAGGACAGCTGGAAAACTTCAGGGACACATCTTAAACCTGGGAAACCACTTACTGCATAGAGATAAGGTTAGCTCACTGTGTTTTTGCTCCTTAGTACTTTGACCACCTATCTTTAAGCTAAACAGCAGAAACATGTGGCTGAAACAAACAGCATGGAGCTGGTCTTTCCTGACTGTAGCTGACTGTTTGGCTCTCCTAGATCAATGTAGGTCAGGAGTAACAAAGCTGACAGATGGACCGAGGCACTGAGAAGTCACTGCCATCCTACATCATCTCAGAGTTTCCTCAGTTCTTTCTTTACTCCCCTTTCATATGTTGCTGTTTCTGTCATGACTCATTCTGGATTTAGGAGAACCTGAGGTTTCTCTGCCTAATGTTTTACCGATGAGCAATCAACTATTCATTGCTGGGGAACAAATCACTTCTCATCCACATGTTGGTGCTTGTATGATGCATTTTGTCCCTGGATCTTAAAGTGCTTTACAAGAAGGGGTTGAATCTTTCTTTTCCTGCTGAACTAATGGAGAATTAAAGGGGGAAAATCCACCCAAGGTCATTGACTCCATGGTGGATGTGGAGAAAGAAACCATGAATGAAACTACCCCACTGAAGGTAGATTAGTGTGTCTATGCAGGAAATGGTTGTTAAAAAAAATCAAGGAAAGAAAGCCAAAGCTTTAGTGCTTGTGCTGAAGTTTACGTTAACTAAATCGCTTTTACCCCCTTTCTAGTTTATGCCATGGCATCCATTGGCATGCCAGCACGCCATTTGTCAAAGCCTCATTTTCCGATCATTGTGGCTGTGTCACCTAGAGGTCTTTCACCTACCCAGAAGCCTCCAACATTGGCCCTGCTTATCTCAGGGAGGTTGCAGCTGTTGCAGTCAAACTGAGAGCTTCATTGGAGAATGATATTCTCTGATTTCAGCCCCATGAAATCATGCAAAAAAGGTCAAACCTGTTAATAACGGAATCCTCACATTCGGCTTGTAGACGCACTTCGTACCTGCAGGTTTGTGACTGCTGCCTTTGACCACATGTTTGCTCCCATGGCAACATATAGCTGTTGAGCAATTCAAATTCCATTAAATGAAGTTTCTGAGAAACTTCAGAAAGCCTGCAAAGCATAGGCAAGAAAGTCCTGATTTCCATCATGTCTTTCCCCGACAGGCCTCCCCGCTCCACCAACACAGCAAACTAGGCTCTAATTTATTACAACTAATTAACCAGTGAGAAGTCAAATGTAAACAACTCTGCAAAAAATCCAGTATGGTGCAGCTGCAATAATAACCAAGTGCATTGCTCTGCATGCCTTGCTGTAAGCAATAAAACAGCATTTCAGAGATGACTGGGGAAAAGCAACGCAGGCAATTAGATAATTATTTCAGTAGGCTTACAAAACCTTATGAATACGATTCAAATAAATATATGGCTCCTTATTTAAGTAAAGAAATTGCTTTCCCTGCTGTGTAATAAGTATGCAGCCTCTCATGCTATGACTGTCTTTGGTTGTTGTGGATACTTGGGGTGAGGAGATCCCTGTTTACAGAGAACCTCCATTCCTACAGGCTTGGGTCTTTAAACACACTGGCTGTAGCAAATAAGGGTGATAACCTTGATGACTTCTCTATGTGAAGGGATGTCAGGTCCCATTTTACTGCCTGGAATTACTGCTCATATAAATGCTGAGTTCTTGCTGCCCATGCTGATGACATGAGGTGCTGGAGGACAACCAGTTCATGTTGAGTATCACTGCTCAGGCATGGTGTATCCTGTACTGCCCATAAGAATTGACTGCTCCACAAAAACGATGATGGTTCCCAGATAGGTGTGTTATCACTGGTGGCAAGGTTGTGCATTCCCTAGCCCTTAGGGTCACTGTGTCCTGAAATGGCTAGCCATCTTCCACCCTGCCTGAGGCATTTTGAAGGGCTAGGGTTTCCAGGAATGGATGACACTACATCAGTATATGTAAGCTAGTAAATTCAGGGCCTTACTAACCTGCTCCCTGCTCAAAAGGCAGCCTTCTCTCCTTGCTACTTGCTTAGCTGTGCAGTGGAAATACAGGTAAATCCCTCCTGCCTTGAGAGAAGGGAGTATGCACGTCAGACCCTGTTAATGGCATGAGCAAACCTGGCTTCAGGGCTCCACTGAGCCTCTTCCCGGGCACTGCAGTGATATTCAGGGGTCCATCTCCACCATGAAACCAAGGAGTCAGTGTCTGTTGGACAAAATGAACTGAATGTCCCTGGACCAGGGCATCGGTAAGCTGCACATAGCTGGGAGCTGGAAACACGTGGCTGGCTATGAGAGCTGTCAGGCAGTGGTCTCTTTGCTTTCCCTATTCTCTGCTGTCTGCTGGTGGAGATGGAATACAAGGCTGTGTCTCTCTACCTCTCTTTACTTTTGCTATGAGCTATTCAATGGAGTGCAGTGTGTGCCTCAGTTTCTCCACCTAAAAAGACTGAGCTGTTTTGAAAAGTGCATTGAGAAATGTCCAGACTCTTAGGAGACACTTTCATGTCTCTGCCATCTCCAGCCCACAAGTGCTTTCCTGCCTCTGTGCTAGAGCCACTACATCCTAAAGTCCCTTTCCAATCTCTTCTGTGACAGGTGATGTTCTGCAAGGCTGTGAGTGGGCTGTCACTGGCAGCCAGTAGGAAACATGACTAACAGTAGCTGGATTTGGGCATGCACAGGTACAGCATCTCCTTAGCTAGAACAAGAAACTTGCTCATCCCTGATCCACCCCCAGAATTCATCTCAAGGAAATCTAGTCTGCTGCAAAGTGAGGCCATGCTCATTAGGAAAGGCACTAGGCACAGCTATGAAGCTGACACAGGGTTTCCGAACTGAAACAACCATAGTGAGAAGTGGGTTGATCCCAACCAGCAACTAAGCACCTATCCTTGCACTTGCTCACCATCTTTCCCTGTGGGACAGGGAGAGAACCAGAAGAGTGAAAATGAGAAGTCTTGTGGGTCAAGATGAAAGCAGTTTAATATGTGAAGAAAAGAAAAACAAAAACAAAAACAAAAACCACTAAGGGATCCAAAAGCACTCACCACCTCCCAGCAGCAGACCAATACCCAACCAGTCTCTGAGCAATGGCTACTTTGAAAAGACTAAACCCACAATTTTTTTTATATGTATATATATATATATATATATATTTTTTTTTTTTTCCTGAGAATGACATTATATTGCATGGAATATCCCTTTGGTCAACTCACGTCAGCTGTTCCAACTGTGTCCCTTCCCAGTCTCTTACCTGCCCCTAGACTACTTGCTGGGGAATGAAAAACAGAGAAAGCCTTGACTCTGTGCAGGCACATTCAGCAACAGATAAAACATCAGTGCATTATCAACACTGTTTTAGCACAAATCCAAACCACGGTACTGTATGTGCTGCTGTGAAGAGTGTTAACTCCATCACAGGTGGAGGAAAAGCAACTTACCATTCCCCTGACTTTCACCTGTATCACAGCCTGAAATGCCTGGTTCTGACAAAGCAAACAAGAGCAATATCTGCTGGAAATGGGGAGGCAGGCTTCACCTAAGAAACATGGGGTATTTTAGGCAGGTCCTTGCAGCCTGGTCTATTCCAGGAGGGACTGAACCCTCCCAGCTCTCCAGGGTTCTCATCACAGTGGGTGCTAATGGATTTGACTTGGATGAATTCTCCCAGTATGAGTTCGCATTGAGATGTACACTGGAATTACTGCCCCTGTATTCAAAGCCAAACAGGGCTGGGATTGCTGAGAGCCATACATACATTCCTAGAAGCTAGGCTTGTAGGTTCATGCATTTTGCAGCCTCCTGTCATTCCTGTAATGCTGTGTCTGAATCCCCCAGTCCAGCCGCAAAGTGAAATGGAGCCTCCTCTGCCTGGATGTGTGTCCATTACATTTTACATCACTCTCAGTGGAGAAAAAACTATTTGTAGGGTGCCTTGCACTTGTAGGCTGCTGCATCTAAGAAAAAAGGCTTAAGTTGCAGCATATGAATTGCTCCCTAAAAGCTCCTGCTTTTTCTCTGCTATAAAAGGGATCAAGGACATTTTCTGCTAACATCCAAAGTTAGATAGAATGGCCTCGATCTTAAGGATTTTCATGCTTTTGAAGTAGCCATAATTGGAGCATTTCAGCAGAGAGTTAAGGTGCAGATTAAATGCATTCTGGCAGTGGATCCAGTAGCAGGCATTAGATGCAAGTGTCTCCAGTTCAGAGTTATGGCTTTTTACTGGGACATGACCAAGTTAAGGGTTGGCTGGGCCCCTGGGATTGCTAATCATAAAACTCTGCCTTTTTCAGCTCTAGAAGCTTATAATAGAACTGGAAATCAGGCAAGTTATACCACAGAAGGGTCCTGATGGCCTATAATAATAACTTCAATTTATGCCTCTTCTCTTGCCTCCTAGCTTCAGGTGGAACAGTGCAAGCAATTACCTTGACAGTATTTTCTACATTTCCCCTTTTGGTCCAGGTTTGCTTCTGGAGATGCCAAGCTGAGCTGCAGTGAGGATGACAAGGAACATTTTCAATTCAAAGACATCAGGGATGGGTTCAGCTCAACCTTTGAGAAGATCATTGAGTCTGACCTTATGAAGGGTACATACTACAGCAGCTTGGACTCTTTGGATGTCCTCTCTCTCACAGACGAGACAGACAGCTGTGTCAGTTTTGAGGCTCCACTCACCCCATTGATTCAGCAGAGAGTGAAGGAAAGCACGGAGCTCTTGGAGCAGAAACTGGTAACTCAGCAGAGAGAAGCCCTTCACCACATGGCTGCTGATAAGCAAGAGCAGACAGCAGCCAAGCCAGCGAGGGATTTTGGGAGCCCTCTCAGGCACTCAATTACCAGCAGCAGGTCAGAGAACGTGCTGAGCCAATTGTCCTTGAAGAGTATCCCAAATGGCTTCCATGTGGAAGGGGCAGAAGATGCCACCAAGATCCTTAACTCCATCAGGTAAGGCAGGCTGAGAATTCCTTGGGCAAAGGGCTCCTTGTCTTACAGGGTCCCAGTTCAGGAGCAAGGCTCAGAGGACATGATAGAGATGGAGCTGCTTTTTTCCCCTTATGTTTCCTCTCATGTGCTGCCATGGCAGAGGGGCCAAACACCAACAGGAAAACCTTTCCTGCCCACAGGTTAGGACTGAGACCTGGGGACCAAAGTCTTGCAGCATTAAGCCAACCAGTCCCCGGCAGGCCTCTGACTGAGTCCTCCCTGTTCTCAAACCCAGGACCCAAAACTGCAGGTGAGCTGCAGGGTCCTGTAGAAGTCCTGTGAGCCCAAGAAAAGCCAAGGCTCAGCACTTGCCTCATGTTGTTTACGTCTGTTCACTTGTTCACGTTTGCTCTGGAGGACGCCACCTTTCATCTGTCTGCTCACATATCCCATCTGTTCTTATAGCAGGCAAAGCTGGGAGTCCTCTAAGCAGACCACTGCCTTGTCTTCCTGACATCTGCAAAAGCCCTTGGCAGGTTGGAGGCAGATGGGCACACTCCCAAGTATGCTCCGAAGTGCAGGGAAGCCTCAAGGTTTCACTTAGGACTGGGTGACCCTGTAGAGGCCACCCCAAAGGTTCTTCTGCAGGCAGCGAGATCAGCAGAGACTTCATTCTCTGGGACATCTCAGACCCAAACCATCATCCCTGGGAGGCATCAGCTCATCTGCAGGGCAGTTCCTTGCATGAGGAATCCAGGTGATGATCAGCCAGGTCATGGGAGAGCTGGAGTAATGCCATATGTCCAGCTAGCTATCAGGCCTTCAATGAGTCACACTACCCAAAAATGTGCAGATAGGTGCCATAGTGCCATAACTGGCCTCAGGCGAGAAAATAGAGAGATGCAGCCCCATCTGCTTGGTGCCAGTGGGGCTGCTCAATGTGCTGTGTGTGGAAACAATTGGCCACCATGCCAGTCGGCAGCTGGGAGAGAAGCAGCCCACCTGCGACAGCAGATCTGCCATCATTCCCGTTGACATGGTTTATAGAAGTGCAATTTCTCATCCTTGGCAAATAATCTGAATTGAAAAGCATACCATCTATCCCTAAGATTTCCTGAATGTCCAGAGCTCTGAAAGGGCTTGGTATCCCTTTCCATACCAGCAGAGAGAGAGGAAGCTTAAAAAGGTGTTGGGGTTTCTTGCTTTGCATGGATACATCATCATTTCTCAGGAAAGAGTCACCTTCCTTAAATCTTTTTCTACAAATTTGAAACTGAACTGTACTATTTCATTTGACCTGAAATGAAAGAGGATTTGTCCAATGTCCAGTTCACAATTGTGGTGTTGGTTTCTCTGTATTTTTCGGTTAGGACAAGAAGAAATAAAAATGTGGCATTTTCTGTGGGTTTCATTGAGTCACACTGCTGCTGCTCGAAATGTTTCTTGTTTCTATGTAGTGAAGCCAGCTTGAAGGATGCACTGTCAGACTCCGACTCTGACATGGGCAGCACAGAGCAGCTTGACCAGGGCAGCACAGACACCTTGGCGAATGGCTGCAGGGCAGATAACGAGGCTGCCAAGAGACTGGCCAAGCGCCTCTACAACCTCGAGGGGTTCAAACGTTGCGATGTGGCACGCCAGCTTGGGAAAAAGTAAGTGGTGCTTTGGGTTGCAGCCAACACTATGAGGGGGTTAACTGAGATGGCAGCATTGAGCATGGCCAGCAGAAACACGGCTGTGGTGGGGAGGGTGTGGGGGAGCACTGGTTGTGCTGGGAGGACAGGACAAAGGCAGGAAGGGGCAAACGTGCTGTTACAAGGACCTACTGGATGGAGCCAGGACTGCTGGAGATCCTTGCAGTTGAAACTGGTCCAAATTTAATGCCCTTGCAATCCAAATCCTACAAGTTGCTTGCATGTATTTGGCATTAACTGCCACAAGCTGCTGTCCACTAGAACCAAGAGCTTCCTGTGTTTGGTAAGGGCCCAGCAAGACTCCCCTAAAGCAATCCCCAGGGTTTGGGATCCAGACTTGGACCTGCACTGGGCTTCCTGCCAGTGCCCAGATTTTTTATGTCTGCACCCCAATATCTTCTTGCTGCAGTGCCCCGTGACCCATTCTGTATAGATGGCATTAATGGTTTGATGGAGAGCCAGGTATACACCAGAGTTTGAGGCACCTCAGCTGGTAGATTTGCCTGGGTAAAGTAGAAGGGAGATAAAAAGTGTTTATTCAAAAGTGGGAGAGTTACAGAGATTTCTAAGAGACAGAGTAACAGTAACGAGTGTAGCAGTAACAGGTTATTTTAGGATGCCAGTGGGTGTGAGGACATTAATCCTTCTGGATCAGATGTACCCTGTGTTGGTGGGGTGTTTTTTTATGCCCTTGAAACATCTCACTCCAGTCAACAGGATGCACCTGTCCCTCAGCAAATACCCAAGCTTTCAGTACCAAGGATTGTCTGTGACTCCTATCTTAGTCCTGGGACAGAAGAGCCAGTGAATGATCTCCTAGATAGGCTCTTTGTATCACCCCGCAGCATCCTTGTTTTTCTCTTCTGCTGTGGTTATTGTAGCAGGTGCATTGCTGGTTGCTGCTGCCTGAGGTTTAGCATCCTTCTCCTTTCTTGCAAATTTGCCATTCCAGCTTAGAGTGGTGGAACTTTCAAGCAGTTGGTCTCTGGGGGTGCATCTGAGTGTGCCCCTTTGGTAGTTCCTGCAATCCTCACTCACACCTGCAATCCTCACACCTTGGAAAGCTGTTTGGTGATCCACAATGGAAATGGGCACAGCTTTTAAAAGAAAACTTTTGTTTTGATCAGCTAGGGTTTTGACATCTGAATAATTTCCCAGCACAAGAACCGGATAGAGCTGCAGGCTCTTGGACCAAGCAGGTGGATTTGCAGAGCAGGAAAGGAAGAAGAATGAGGATAGGTGTGTTTTAAGTTGTTCTTGCTCACTTAAGACAATGTAAGACCAACCTACAGTGATGGGAGCAGGGCAAGTTTAAGTGATGCTTTCAGGCCAGCTCCATGTAGGAGGTGGACTGGCTAGGAGAGTTGTTCAAAAAGTAAAATTTCATTTTAAGGGTTTTTAACTAATTTTAACCTTTTTTTCCTCTGTGAACATTGACAATTTTCTCAAAAAAACCCCCAAAACCCAAACCAATACCAATATCATTCATTATTGTCAAACAAGTAGAAAAGGTTTGATGAACAGGGAAATGGAGGTTGGATATCTCCAAATAGTTTATTTCCAAATGACACAATTCTGTAAAATTAACTTCAAATCCAGAAATTACCTTCATCTCTCTGAAGAACACATGTTTTAGCAACTGAACTCTCCACAGAAGATTCTTGTTCCTGGATTTGTCTGTGGCATCATCTCAGCTCCTTCACTACCCACAGTCACAGCTCACACATCTCTTGCTGGATGGAGGTTGAACTGTCTCAGCTGCCAGACCATGAGGTGGTAGTGCCAGGCACTTCCTTGCAATGTTTCCCAAGAGAGCATGGTGCTCACAAAACTAGGCAGGCAGTGACAGAACAGGCAGCAGAACACAGTTTCAGCATCACAGTGCACTGAAAACTGGGGATCTGTCAGAGTCCCATGGGCATTAGGGGATGGTCACCCAGTGTATTTTCCTCCCCTGGAGATTAGGTGAATTTTACTTAGCCAAACTTCTTAAGGACAACCCTTTTTTGACCAAGGTGACTGTGGCACAAAAAGAATCCTGGACAATATAGACTTAGCTCTGTAGGACAGTGAGATTCAGGCTGCAAAACACCACACATCTGTCCATGTCTAGCCATGCAAGAATGAAACTGAGAGAAAAGACGTGGGCTCCTGTGTTATTCCTGGAGTGGATTGTGACCCAGACGGGTCAGTAAGCACTCTTGGTGCCTGGGCCTTCCCAAACCAGACAGAGGGAGGAAGTGTCAAACTGGGGTGTAAGAGGTGCGAAGAGGTCAGTAGAGGCTGGCTGTGTGGCAGGGCCACCAACCAGAGGATGCTGGACATGTCCCCGTGGTAAACACCTTGCTGTTCTTGTGGGAATGTCTCTGTTGTGTCTGAGCTGCATGGTAGGAGTGTCACTTGTTCCTGCAGGAGGGGCTGGGAGTGGCACAGAGAAGGCCAGTTCTTGAATGAGGAAACCAGAGTGAGCACCTAAGCCCGCCTTAGTGTAGGTCATGGTCTTGCCCTGGCCAGTGTTGGAGCTCTGTGTCCCAGTCATGCTTGGGACACGTTAACTGGCTTTGGAGCTCAAGGAGAAAAGTCCCATCAATGTTGCTGAGCCCCTGGCTAGACACAGGAGTTTCTTGCTTCTTGGGGGCTGGCCTTCAGGTGCTCTGCAGCACTGTCTGGTTTCCTCCACAGAGCTGTCAGTCCTTGCCTGGAGCTTTTCCAAGCAAATAGGAACCAAATGAGGCACACAGAAAGGTGTGATGGGCACCCAGCCTTGGGACTGTTGGCACCACAGGAGCTGGCACAGACCACTTGTCCTGGAGGTCACAAATTCCCTATGGACTCCTGGCCTTCAACAAGACTAGTGAGCTGAAGGACAAGCAGCAAGGCCTGCCTACCTTCCTCAGCTGCCCTGATGGGAGAGTGGGGTGAGGCGGAGCTCCCACCCACCTTCATCATACCTGACTATAGGTCTAGTTAGGAATGTAAATTAGGATGTAGCTCCCAGTGTAGGCCATAGAGACATCTCAGGAGCAATTCAGCCCACTCAAGATCTGTATTGGGCTATAGACCTGCCAAGTCTTTTGGCTTTAAGGAGCCTTGGGCAAGGTTCATCCTTCAAGCCCAGCTTGAGTTAAGTGGGGTCAGACACTGTTCTGCCCTGTTGATCACTGCAGTGCTGCAGTTGTTGTTGTGTGCCCAGTGCCTAGAGCATGCAAACACATTCCTAGGAGACCTAGTAAAGAGGTGCCCAAACAGAAGGAATCAGACCTTCTCTTCTTGAAGACTACCACGGCATGTGTGAGGTGAGTCCTGACCTGTGGAAGGGAAAGCACCGGTTAGTTCCGGTGAACTAACACAGCCAGTGAATGAGGTCTTCTGTAGACTTAGAGCTGAGAAGATCCCAGAGGAGGCCTGGGGCTTGTTTGGAGCTGCTCGTTCTTTGCCACAGGGTGAAGATGTGGTGACATTTCCTTTCACAAATATGTGATGATCTTCTGCATCTCACATAATTTTGTTGTGAAGTTCCAGGACAAGTGGAGAAGTATCCCTGGGAAGCTGGCAGGAATCTGCACACCAGCCATTGTGGCACTGTGTGGTGGGTTGACCCTGGCTGGATGCCAAGTGCCCACCAAAGCCACTCTATCACTCCCCTTCCTCAACTGGACAGAGGAGAGAAAATATAAAAGGTTTGTGGGTCAAGATAAGGACAGGGAGAGATCATTCACCAATTACTGTCGTGGGCAAAACAGACTCAGGGAAATTAGTTTAATTTGTCATCAATCAAATCAGAATAGGATAATAAAACACCTTCCCACTACCCCTCCCTTCTTTCCAGGCTTAACTTTTCTCAGAATTTTTCTACCTCCTCCCCACCAGCGGCACAGGGGAAGGGGAATGGAGATTACAGTCAGTTCATCAGACATTGTTTCTGCTGCTCCTTCCTCCTCAGGGAGAGGACTCCTCACACACTTCTGCTCCAGCGTGGGGTCCCTCTCACAGGAGACAGTCCTTCATGAACTTTTCCAACATGAGTCCTTCCCACAGGCTGCAGTTCTTCACAAACTGCTCCAGCGTGGGTCCTTTTCACGGTGTGCATTCCTTCAGGACTGGATTGCTTCGGCATGAGTCCTCCACTGGGTCACAGCAAACCTGCTCCAGTGTGGGCTCCTCTCTCCATGGGGACACAGGTCCTGCTGGTAGCCTGCTCCATTGTAGGCTTTCCGTGGGGTCACAGCCTCCTTTAGGCATCTACCTGCTCCAGCTTGGTGTCCTCCATGGGCTGCAGGGGGACATCTACTCCACCATGGACTTCCAAGGGCTGCAGGGGAACAGCGTGCCTCACCATTGTCTTCACCACAGGCTGCAGGAGAATCTCTGTTCCAGTGCCTGCAGCACCTCCTCCCTCATCCTTTTTCACTGACTTTGGTGTCTGCAGAGCTGTTTCTCTCATATTCTCACTCCTCTCTCTGGCTGCAATCGTGCAGTTATTTTTTGTTCCTTCGCCTTCTTAAATACTTTATCACAGAGGTACTTCCACCATCACAGATTGGCTCAGCTTTGGCCAGCAGTGGGTCCATCTTGGAGCCAGCTGGTGTTGGCCCTGTTGGACACAGGGAAAGCTTCTGGTGACTTGTCACAGAAGCCACCCCTGTAGCCCCTCTGCTACCAAAACCTTGCCATGTGAATCCCATACACACTGCTTCAGACAGATTAACCTGGAGGGCCATGAGGACATGTTCTTTCCCAGAGGTAGCAATCCCAAATGATAATATTGTTTATGAGTGGGAGGTCTTGTGGCTTCATATGGCTTTGAAACAGTCTCCTGCACAAATTCCAGCACCAACACTTATGTCTTACCTCTCAAAACTTAGCCTGGTCCTCTCTCCTGGAGCTGTCACGCTGTTCTGCCTGATCCTGCTGCATGTCGTGCTTCTGAACACCATCCATGCCAGAGACAGCATCCACCTCACCACAGAAGATGAAACAATGCTCTAGGAAAAGCAAGAAGTTCTGTCTCTAACATGTCCCAGGGTGAAATTGAATGCACAATACTTAGCAATATGCTTTCCATTTTGTGGGGAGAAGGAAAAGGAATTGTACATGGCAAAGGCTGAGCATATGAAAAGTACCTCCCATTTCTTGCCAGCATTCATTGACTATTCTTGCACTTTTACTACCCAAGTTGTGTAGATAGAGGAACTTCACATTACTCATTCTGGCTTTAAAGGCAACGCATCTCCAGGCATCCTTCAAAAACATAGGGGAATGGTTTACGGAGGGATGAGCAGGGCCAGAAGCTCAGCTGAGCTCTCCTGCTCCAGTTCTGAGGTCATCCATCTCACACACGAGCAAGGTGCTGTGGTGAGAGGATGAGTTTGGGACTCAACGTGGAGTGCAGAGCAAGAATATTGCAGGAGAAGGAGAGGACACTTCCAGCAATGGGAGACTAGGTAAGAGAGAAGGTGACCAGTGAGCACAGGACATCCTTATGGGCTCCTCCTCCTGGCTGGTTTGGGAGGAGGCTCTACCTGGTCAGCAGCACAGCAGAGGGGTGCACTGGGGATCTACATCTCTCACTCCCAGGTGTCCAGGGCTGTCAGCCACAGTTCTAGTCAGTGGGCACATGAGGTCCCTTTGGACGTCTTCCAGCAGTATTTCAATCTAGGATAAAGTCCCCCTGGGTTGGGATCACATCTGCAGTGTGTCACTGGGAGTTTGGGCTGGCCAGGAGGCAGCAGTCTGCTATTCCTTTTGTAGACAGTGTCTTCTTCTCTGATGAAAGGGCTGACTACTCCCTCTTTAATTACAGTAACGAATTTAGCAAGTTGGTAGCAGAGGAGTATCTCAGCTTCTTTGACTTCACTGGCCTGACCCTTGACAAAGCACTCAGGTGAGCTGGTCTCTGGCACTCCCGCGTAGGGCCTGGGCTGAACAGAGCGGAGCAGCGCGGTGGGTTTCTCCTCTGGGCTTCCTGACACCATGGAGGCTGTCCATGTGATAGGAGCAGGAACTGGGGGGAGCTCCAGGCCAACGTTTAATCTTTGCTTTGGTGTCACATTTGGCATAAAGTACTGCCACCAAAAGTGGGCTTTGACAGGAGGGCCTACAACCTGCTTCCCCATAGTGGAGAGCAGCTTTCCCAGGAGTCCCATGCCATACAAAATCAGAGAAAATGGGAGCATCTTCTTCCCTTGGGACAGACAACCCATACTGGTGCCATCAAGCCAGAGATGGGTCAGATCTCGGCTGACAGCATGCTTCCCTACACAGCTCAGAGCTGCTCCATGACACCTTTTGCATTGCATCTGCAGGGGGCCAAGGAGTCACAGGCTGGGGGGAGGACAAAGGCTGTCCTAGCTACTCTGAGGAACACTTCTCCATCTGCCTCCTTAGCATGGACACTGCCCAGCAGATCAATCCACAACATTTTTAAATATCATTTTGTCTTTGCAGGACGTTCTTGAAAGCATTCCCGCTGATGGGAGAGACGCAGGAGCGGGAGCGGGTGCTGATTCATTTCTCCCGGCGGTACTGCCAGTGCAACCCAGAGGAGAGCACGTCCGAAGGTATCACTGTCTTTCCCTGACTCTGGTGGTCCGTTGCACACCCACAGTGCACCTGTGTAAAACCGATCACCCACAGCTGGGCCTGAATAGCCCCCACAGGGCAGGCAAGGCTGCAGCTTCTCCCTTCCTCTTCCTCCCTTCCCCTGCTGAATATTCCCACCCTATGACTGGGCATGCCAGGTGCTATACAGATCCCGCCCCCCCGAAGGGAGATAGATGAGTCCTCTCCGGATTTGGGTGTCTGAGTGTGGGCTCACAGGGAGCTTCATCCTCTCAAATGCATATAAGCTGTTCTGAAGACTGGATCAGTGGCCATGGTTTGCCCAGCACCAGGGGATGTAGTGAGCGGTTCTCAGGGTTTGCAAATTACTGCAGTTGTGGTTTGCAAAGTAGCAGCTGGAAGTGGGAAAATGAGCGGCTGGTGCTAGCTCAGCCCAAGACCTTGTCCACTGAGTGGAAGAAGATATTTTGATGCACGTTGAGGAATGCTGCTGGCTTGCCCCATACAGGAGTTGTGTTCCTTGCATCTACAACTGCAGCAGTAGAAAGCACAGATGGGTAAAATTCTGGGCCCACTGGAGTTGCAGATTTTGTTAGCTACTTTCAGCCCCGCCGCCCATAATTTTTTTTAATTAGTTACAGTTTCTTCTGACATTTTTAAATGGGAAAGGTTCCTGGTACACACTTGCACACATCCAGATTCGAGCATGTCCACATTCACACTTACATGAATGCCTCTACACAACTGCTTACAGGCATCTAGAATTGCCCCATGGGTGGAAATCAGGCTGCTGACCTGATAGCAGTGCCAGTTGTTCCTCCTCCACCCCTTCAGCATCCAATATGTCACTTCTGTCTGAGAGCTCCAGTTTGTCTCTGTCTTGCAGGTTTCCCAAAAAGCAGCAGTGCCTAATGTCACTTGAACACCCCAATCCCTCTGCTAAGCAAAAGGGAATTTCTTTGCTTTTACCAGTGCTATCCTAATAATGTACAGATTTATATTTCATTTCCCTATGTTTATGTGATATTCTCTCTCACTGATGCAAACAGGACCTTCTCCTGCAAAAGGTCCTCTACCTGTAGACATGAAGCTGCATGCTGAATTTTCAGCATCATTCCCCAACTGAAAAATTCCAAATACCAAGTCCTAACCCCTCTTCAACACCTCCCTCTGGAATTGATCCTCAATCATATTGCATCTACCACCACTTCTACAGACAAGGGTCTTGGGTCCCTTTCTCCCCTTCTGGTCCTCAGGTGTCTAACACCCACTGTGAGGCCATGCACACTCCAACTTGAGCAGAGGCTGAGCTGGAGCCATAAGGGTGTTTGTAGGGCAGTGACTAGTCAAACAAAACACAAGCTTTGCCATGGCAATGTGGGTTACAAAGCTGCTGATGGAGCCATGTGACAGCAACTATTCAGAAGAGAAATTAGATCCCAGTTCTGAACACTCTGCAAGAAGGTGTCTGCTAAAGCAAACACAAATAGGGCCAGAAAGTTAAAGTCTTCCATAATTGCACAGCCCTTAGTGGAGATGTCACTGCTGCTGGCAGGACCCATTCTTGAAATGTTACACTCCTGAACAGTACAAAACAATTAAGAGTAAGAAAAACTGGATCTGAAACACAATATTCCTGCTGCTGTCATGACCTATTCATTAACATTCAGGGACACAACATTGCCTGTGATGGTGGCAGCACATTTCACAAGGATGGGCAGGACCACTTGCTGCAGACCAAAAGTAAACTGAGTCCCAGGTAGGACAGAGCTGCATTCAGTACTGGAATTGAATGGGGCTTGAAAAATACAATTGTATTCCAAGTACTACTTGAAGCTGATGTGATGGAGGGAAGCAAAATGGCTCTTGCAGGTCACATCTTTTGCACATACTGCAAATTTGAGAAAGCTATTGCAAGCTCTTTCTTCAGGAAGAAGCAGGTTTTTTCTTGTTGCATCCAGCCTAAATTTGCAAAGGATGTTCCATCAAAATGAAATTTGACCCAGTGTGTATTATCTAGATTTCTAAAGAAACACCTCTGGTTGTGGTGGTCTATTGGCATAGAGGCATGATAGAGTCAAGATAGTCTTGTCTGGAGACAATCAGGTAGCTAAGAAGGTCTTAAAGCCTTCTAAGACACTTTAGGTCATTGCTATGTGCTGATTCAATAACCCCTCCACTGATGGTGACATGACTGTTGCAACACCAAGGGTCACTTCAGCCTGTATGATGGGATGCTGCAGATGAAGGTGGCAGAAGCTCTGACCTGCTCACCACTGAGTGAGTTGTCAGAGCTTCTTCCAGAGAGTGATGTCTTGGATGCACTATTAGTGCTTTCGTGTACTGATGAAGCCCAGTCTTGGAAGAACTATACAGTTGTGTTGTAACACTGTGTGAGCCAAGAGATAAACTGAAAGCAACTGAGCTAAGCAACAGCGAGAGAATAGCAAGTTTTGGGACACCAGCTCCAGCTTGGGACCATGTGGGACCTGACTAAAATCATAGAGTAAAGCCAGGTGAAAATGTCAGCCCAGAACCTCCCACAGAGAGTCCAAAATATGCACTGGGGAGGCACATTGTCCTAAGCCCAAAGTTGCTTCTTGTGAAAGTGAAGGAAGCACCTTTCTTAGGAATTGATTCTCTCTTGACGGGGGATGTCCATCACATCGTGTCCCCAGGACTATCAGCCCTTAGAGATATATGTGATGTTCTCATGAGAAACCCTTCTTTCCTCAGAGACCATGGTTCTTCTAGGAAAGGGAAAAGCTCCTATGCTTAGTTGCCTTCATCCTGGGCTCATGTGTTTGGTTGTCTTTATCTGACAGTGTTTAGAGCCTGGCCTTGAGCATGGAGTGCTCTGGGCTAGCCGCTATTCCACAAAAATGGTGCCTTTATTTAGTGGCTGACCAGGATGGGGATGAGCCACAGCTGGCTCTCTGTGGCTGTGCATCTACCCCCACAAGAGACCAGTGTCACCTCCCCAGCCAGGACTGGGGGTGAGTAACAACCTGACTCTAGGGCACCAATTCATAGAGCATCATGCACAGGGGAAATAATCCAGGAGCATCTTGTCATGTCTGGCTTGGTCTGTGGAGCAGCCTATCTGTGTAAGCACTCCAAGTCATGCCAAGAGCAGGACCAAGGCTGTAGTATTTGTGCCTCTGCCTCCTCCCTGGTGCTCTCTAGCCCTTTTGTGAGGTCCTTGCAAGGACCAGTTCATGTGTCAGCGTGCATTTGCATCTCTGTTGTAGCATGGTGCATGGAGGCTAGTCTCTTGACCTTGGACAGCTTCAGGACACAGCATGGTTTTGAAATAACAGCAAGCCACCAGGCTACCTGGTACAGAAGAGAGTGCTGTGCTGTCTCAAATGGAAGGAAAACTTCATGTGAGTTTTATTAAGTCAGAGAGACAAAAATGCTGCACTCACTTTTAGTAATAATATCTGTTGAACAACTCAAGAGCTTACAGGCTGCCTGGGAATGATGACTAAAGACCTCAGGATAAACCCCTGAGGTGACTGTGATCAACTAGGGGAAAACTAGCTTTATTTGCCAGGGTCTCTGCTCCATTCTGCAACAGCATTAGCACAAAATGGATATGGAGGAAGACTCAACAGAAAGCCTGCTCTTTAGAAAACCATTGACAAAGCTGATTTAAAGCCAATTACTTGGTGATCATTTCAGGAAAAGGTAAAATTTGAAAGAAAGAGGATTTTTTTTTAACTATCTTGTGCAGTTGAAGAAACAAGTATTCTTTAAGATCCCCAGACATAACAACTATCCTTGGTTTTGCAATGAGTGGGCTGCTAAGACAGCAGACATCGAAACCACATGGGAAGGGGTGTAACCATAGCCATCTGACTGTTGTGTGTTTCAGATGGGATTCATACGCTCACCTGTGCCCTGATGCTGCTAAACACAGACCTTCATGGCCATGTAAGTAGTACTCAGAGATGCATCCTCCCTTTTTTCCTTCTCATTATAGAAGTGTGTCCCTTTATGTAGGATATGTTGCTGGAAAAATGAGATAGGTTGGCAGAGAGTACTCTGACCAGATCCAAGGAACATGCTGGGTGCCAGGCCCCGACCTGGGGATAGTCCTCTTAGTGTCACTCCACACTCAAGTGTCAAAGGCATATCTTCTGCTGACATTAGTTATCTTATACAGCAATGCAGCTTCCTTCCCAAGAGCTGTTGCATGCATCAGCCCTGTCCCAGGAGCTCTCGTGGAGAGATCTTTTCTGTGGAGCTGTCAAATAGCAGTACCAATTGTGCTGCTACTTATTGTTGTGGAGACATGTGAGGCTCCCCTCATCCTAGACACTGGTGCAAAGGAGTCAGTGGTTTCATACAGGTTTAGATTTGATCTTTCCTTCACAAAACACAAAGTAAGTCCCAGCTGTTCCTTTTTCCCAAGATGTAACAGACAGACACTGGAGAGTGGCCTCTGGACCAAGAGCAGGGTGAGAAGAGCTCAGTGCCCAAAGGTGTGGTTTGAAAACAGCAGAGGCTGTTAAGAAGATATCTCACCATCTTTTAAAGGCTCTTTTGGGCAGCATAGGTTTGATTTGTTCCTAAAAAGGTCAACCAGAGTGCAGAGAGGAGAGGAGAGTGGGAGGAAAAATAACTACAAAGGGGAGATAGGACTGGGCCTAGGTGACAGCACTCGGACATTGTAAATCCTTGGAGACCCCTGCCATAGCATTCATCTGGGAGTACACATGGATGCTGCCCTGCTCAGTGCTGTGGAAGGCTGTAAGCACCATTGACCCAGATCTCCTCCCTGTACTCCAGCCTTATGGTGCAGGCATTGAGAATGGCTGTGAGCCTCAGGGGGCTGTGCCCCCTTTACAGAGGTAGAGGGGTCCTCAAGTCATGGGTCACTGAAGTACCTTCTTTCATAGCCCTTCTGAGAGCTCAGACCTGGAGCCACAGACTCACTAGAACTTGTGTGAAGATGGAAAGGGCATGGGAGGACAGCTTGTTATAGCAGCCTCTGCGCGTGAAACCTGCACACCCTTTTTCTGCCCCACAGTCCCATGACTTCCAGGCTGTATCATGAGATTCCTCTTCTACCTCCAGCTGGTAACAATTTGTTGTGCATCTGCAGAGATGTGCTCTAATTTTCTCTTCATTTGCCTGTTAATGAGGGGACAGTAGGCCATAACCTAGCTCTTTTTTTGCATACTGGTTTATAATCACCTTTGAGAGAATCCTTTTTCTGTGGGGGTGAGAAGAGGACACTCTGTTGCCATCCTGACAGTCCACCTGGAAGACTCTGCCCATCATTACAGCACAGATATTGCCTTCATGACGGTGGCAAGTTTTGAACACAGCAGCCAGTGAAGGGAATTACTGGTCCCAGCAAAATGTGCACTGTGCACTTTCCAGATGTGCACTGTGTCCTGTACCAAGCTGTTACAGCTGATGCAGCCTCATCCTTTGGGGAACAGGCACCCTATGAACAACTTTAGACTGGTTCCATGACCACCCACACGGCTACCAGTAACATGTCTATGCAAAGTGTCTCTGCACACAGTGGGATGGCTTCAGGGAGGGTCTCACACAGCATTCATCCTTCAGCCGAAATGGTTGGAGCCAAGGAATTATTTTCATCAAAGCATTTCCTCCAACAGCAAAAGCAGCACTGTGGCAGAAGGCAAGTTATGCAACTTCACTCCAAAATAATCTTATTTTATCTAGGTTTTTTTAATTAAAAAAAAATCCAAACTATGTCTCTGGGAAGGTAGAAATTGTTGAAAATGCAAAAAAATTGCCAAACCTCTGAAACCTTACCATTTGTATTTTTCATTGACAAGCTGGCTAAGAGGCCTAGTAAGAAGAAATGATCTCATGCTACCTAGGTAAAGGAAAAATAACTTTCTTTTGACCAGGTGTAGTAATGCCTGAGGTTTTCTTTGAAAAAACTTTTATTTATTTTTTCACACACGTAACATTAATTTCTTCTTCTCCTTCTCCTCCTTTTTTTTTTTTTCTTCCTTTTGCTCCTGGAACCTCTCTTTCTGCTCTTTAACCCTTTACCAGGTGGTAAGTGCAGTCCTTCTAGTGTTTTGCTTTAAAGCACTGGATTTGACTTGTTTTTTTCTGTGTAAAAAAAAAAAAGAAAAAAGGGATTTTTTTTTTGTCTGGATTCCTAAGTGATCTGCAGTGTTGTTCACTACTTAGCAACCCATTAGCATTTGATATACATCACATTAAATTCTCCTGAAGAAACCTCCATAAACTGCAGTGTACCTGGGATTGTGTGACTTGATCTCTCATCCCTTTTTGTTAAAGATGCTGTCATGATACTGCATATCACTTTTTATTTTATTTCCTTTTTTAATACTCTGTGTGTGTGTGTGTTTCAGCGTTTTAGTGTGCATTGCCATGGAGTGGGAAATTCCTTTGGTTAGGAAAGGGTGATTGATGTGTCTCTGTAAAGGGGCAGATACCTACAGCAGCCTCTCTCGAATGGGCTAGTTCACCATTCCCGCAGTGACCATCACATATATTGAATTCAGGCTTTCAAGTCATGAGACTGGCTCTAAACCACAAGATTTGCACCTGGCCACACTGGAGTTTTGCCTTAGTACTTTTGATTTTCTACCACAGGTGCACTCAGACCCTGTTTTCAAACTGTCCAGAAAACTTAGTGTCTTTAAAATGAGACACTCTACTTTCATAGAATCACCTGGAGTTGGTGTTTAAAAGCCAGCAGTCACCAACAAATATTACAAGCCTTGTAGTATAATCCAGGTTGTTGCAACTCTCCACCTTGCTCTGCTGGTGCTGTTTGATCTCCAGGAGATCTTATGACAAAGTAAGTATTCCTCTGCTCCATCTCTGCCCCTTGGAGACAAAGCTTTGGGATATCTCCTTTTCAACCGTCAATTGTTCAGAACTGGACATAGAAGGACAGTGGCAAATCAACACTTATGCATCACCAGCATTCAGTTGCATTTTGGTTCTTTGGTAAAGCCCAGCTTCTGGAATCACATGTGACAAGCTTTAGTGTTTGTTCAAAAAACAGGCCAGCAATTCTCATGGCCACTGAAAAAAGCTTGAAATGGGATCCCTGGCAGCTCCTAACTCCACATGTCCACCACTATTAATCTCACAAACCCTCTGATATTGTCCTTAAATCAGGCTTATGGTTTGGTGTTAGCAATACTGCTGTGTTAGTAGCACTGGTAGAGCTGAAGAGCTCTGAGATATAAGCAGCTGCTGGTGTCACCTGGGGAGTGACATCAGTCTACCCATAGCAGCTTTGCGTGGACCAGGGATCATTGGCACCCAAAGTTTGTGGGTTTGTTCCCTGCAGCGGGGTGATTTTGTTTCTGCAGTTTAGAACACATCCACTACAAGATCCTGGGTTCCAGTCAGACAAATGATCCTCACTTCATCCTGAAACATCAATGTCATTGTTTGGGTTTTTTCCTCTGAAGATGAGTATTTGGGACAGGTCAAAAGAGCTTGAATAAAAGCAAGGCCTGCTAGGGACATGATGCTCGTGCTGGGGAGCTCTCAGGAGATACACCCAACTCACAACTTGCTGAGATGTTTGATGCCTGGGGCCTCCAGTCCAGAAGCTCAAGTGGTTTAACACCTCATAGAGGGTGTGCTAGGCAGAGCACCCCAGTTAGCCAATCTTCATGGCCTGTGGCCCCAAGAACCTGCTTCTCCTCCTGGGGCTTTCCCATGACATTTGCTTTTCCCACTGACCACCCAGTTCCATACTCACCTGACCAGTCTCCTAATGCTGGGACTTGGTAACAGCCAAGGAATGCCCAGGGTCTTCTGGAGGTGGATAGAGCCACCCTGAACACTTCAGGAGATGGTCTGCAATCATCTTGGATGAGTCAGCTCAGCAGCAAATGTCTGAGACCCAGAGGAGAGAAGAACCCAATTGTAAACAGGGGAATTACACTGGGTTGAAACAATGGGATGGGAGGATCAGCCCTGTCTACCCACCATCAGGTCAATCTCATCCTTCCTAATTTATTCTTATGCACTCTAACCACCATCATGCACTTTGTGTCTGCATCTCTCCATTCTCATATACTGTCTGCACCCATCCACATCTGTCCATCCGTTCCGATACTGTCTCCGCCCATTCATCTAACTAGTCATCCCTTTTCATCTATTTAATCCACTGTTGACTCACCCTCCATCCAAGCACACCGTGGTGCTAACTGATTGCCTGACTGATGCTCTACTGCATGACCTGTAAGCAAGCAAAGATGGCATGAAGTTCTTTTCTGCCAGGGGGACATATCAGGAATAGTAGCTACGTGTGGCTGTGAAGCAGCCAGATGGCTTGTTCTATTGCTGGTAAGTGACTGATGTACCTCAAAAAAGCTAAATTCTGGCTGGCCAGAAATGAAAATGCATCTCCCTACCCAGAATTTCCAGTTCAGTAAGGGACATAGAACATCTGAACACTGAGCTTTGAGGTGTGCAGATACATTCTCCTGGAGATTATATGCCCATGTCATGATCTTGTTGAATCAGCAAGATGGCCTACTGCATAAGAAGGCACCCCACTGCACCCTCATAGTCGCACTTTCTGGAATTGCTCCTGGCATTCCCCATACTTGCTAAATACTATTGCAGTGTGTGAAAGCTCAGGCAGTTCCTAGGGCTGGTGCTGTTGATAATGAGGCACTTGTGATCACAGAACTCTTTATTTGCAAGTGAAGTTGCAAAGTCCATGTCCTGGGGTGCTTTTTTTGTTTTCTATATTCAGCTGGTGTTGATTTGGAGGTACTTGCAGGGCTTTGCATTTGAGTGGCTTTGAGCCCGTTTCTCAAAGCATCAAGCTGAAGTGTTAAGATGTTGTTGACTTGAGGTTGTATTGCATCTGAGCCATTCCAGCATCCTGTGCTTAATCTTGTGCAAGAGAAAGAAATAGATCACAGAAAAAAGAAGACACAATAATACATGTCCTGGACACAATACATGAGAAACCCAAAGAGCCTGTGAGGCTGGTAACTTCTGCCACTTTATCTCACTGTATTCACTCGCCTAAAATGTGTTTGTCTCTGTGTTCATTGCTGAATCACTGCAAAAACGTCTCTGCATGCAGAAAGACCAGTGCTGTGCACTCCTGCTCTCCTCCCTCTCAGTGCAAAGTAATTTGGTGCCTCAAGGTCTCAGGCAATATACCTACCTCACCTTCAAACTCCTTCCCTCATGGAGGTTCATTGCTGCACTTTTTAATATGCTCTCTCACCCTCCTTCCTTTCTCCATCTACACGCTATTGTGCTGCTGGCTTTTTTTTCTTTTTCTTGTAATTCACTCGCCAGCAAGTACACAAATCTCTCTTGCCTCTGGTGAAAAAACCTAGCATGTCATGATGCTGCCCTGCAGCTCTTCTGCACCTAATGCCCCACTGAGCACTAGCTGGTAGTAGCATCTAGCTACTGGGTTCAGCTATGGGCATCAGCCGTGGGGCTCACCTGCATGAAAGTAAAGATGGCTGAGCCTCATATTGTGCTGCACTGTGTCCCCAGGCACTGCAGATTTGTAACACCGCTTTATTCCTCTTTTTCTTGATCTCTCAAGGGTGCCAGCTCATCTGGAGCTGGCAATAACTTGAGGCGTAACTAAGAGTATCAGACAGAGCTACTCAAAGGCAGCGCCAGCTCCCTGTGTAGCCAAAGAGTATGTCTGCACACAGAGATGGAAGCGTGGGGGGACCATTGTGGGCTAATCCCAAGGCCTCATTTTTTGCTTATGCTTTCACTTAGGGAGAAGCCTCCAGGTAATGTTTTGCATGTTTGTGAGCAGGGGTTTCTGGTCTCAGTCTCCCTTGGGAGGTTATTTTCTGGCACAGAGGACACATCTTGCCCTGCAGGGCACCTCCTATATCATCTGCTGCAGCTTCATCCCCTCCCAGTCACCCAGTGAGACCCTTCTTCCTCATTTTGCCCCTAAGCAGGGTGCTGGCTTTGCTGTTCTTGGCCATCCTCCTGTGGCCACTCTGTTGATACCTTGATGCAAAGCCCATCCAGTGTCAGGATGCTGTTTGGATCCTTAGGACTGCTGGTGGCAGCTCATGCTCTTCCCTCACTAACTCCATTGTCCACTCCATGTGATGTTCCCACAGGGACTGTCCCTGGGCACATCACTCCAGAGTGTGAAGGCTGCAATATGACATGGCACTGGAGACACCTATCTTTCCTCCATCAGACTCCTTTTTATGAACACTACAATTCCCACTGACTCCCCCACACCTCTGCTTCAGTCCTTTGGAAAGGTAGGACTGAAGGAGGAGGCTTCGAAAAAGGCTTCCTGCCTCTAGACCCTTGACCCTTGCAGGCTGAGAAAGCAGGTCACTTGGCTACGGTGAGGGGTAAAGGTTTTGGTAAGATAGATGCCAGAAACTGATATAAGGGATTCCAGGTAAACTGGCAGCATCCTGACACTGGATGGGCTTTGCATCAAGATATCAACAGAGTGACCACAGGAGGATGGCCTGGCATTAGTTGATGATGAATGTGTTCCACGTTGCAAGATTCTCCCAGTGTACATGTATTGCCACTGCATTCAGGTTCATGCAGTACCAGTAGCTGGATCATCTCTCTTTGTAATGGCAATCAAAAATAGCAGTTTCCATGAAGGATGAGTCATTGCCCGATGCTGGCAGTCTTCAGATGCTGACACGGCATGCTCACACAATTTCACCCACAGCAGTCTTGGAGACCCATTCAAGTGTTGCAATTTCAGGGTAGTCTGAGTGCTTGTCTTGAGTTTGAGACACATACCCTGTACCAGGGCTAACCTGGAGACCACAGGTGAGATCTCTTAGAAAGTTTGGAGCAAGAGCTGGAGAGCTCATTTTCAGGTGATTTATCTCCACCGTTAAAAAAGAGGTAATTTTAAATGTTTGGGTGCTGGAATAAGCAAATCAAGCAAAGAGCCCAATAGAAAATCAGAGCAGAAGACTTTTCATCTTTGAGCTCCTGGGACAAACCCAGACTTCAACACTACATATAAAATAGTTCTTTAAAAGATACCATCTGGGTTTTGCTAGGGTAGAGTTAATTTTCTTCTTAATAGCCAGAATAGCTGTGTTTTAGGTTCAGTGTGGGACTTGTTATGAGAAGAATGTTGATAAAAGCACTAATGTTATTAGTTGCTGCTGGAGCTCAAGGCCATTGTCTTTGGCTGGTTCACAGCTGCATTAGGACTGGGAGGGAGAAGCACAGTGAATAGCAAAACCTGAAATTGGCATTTGGCTATGCCAATGACATATCATATCACGTCATGGTCAGTGCATTAATGAGGGTTGACCAGAAAATGGGAGTATTCTCTCAGGGATACCTCAGGATCTCACTCTTCTGGGATTGCGGTTTGGGGACTGTCTCTGCTCAAGGATCGCTGGCTGGGACAGGCTGGGCATTGGTCGGTCGGTGGTGAGCAACTGCACTGTGCATCAGTCATTTGTGTGTTCTGTTATTATCATTATTATTTTATTACAATTAGTAAATTGTTTTTATCTCAACCCATGAGTTTTCTCACTTTTACCTTTCCATTTATCTCCTCTACTCCCTGGGTGGGGGGAGAGTGAGAGAGCAGCTGTGTTTGGCTGCAGCCAAAGAAATGAAAACACCACAGTCTTTTTTGGTGTCAGAAGTGGGACTCGAACGCACATCTCTTGTTAAAGTCAAAACTCTTCAGAAGTTTAATAAGCTGCTTCTTTGCCTTACAGAATATTGGCAAAAAGATGTCATGTCAACAGTTCATAACAAACCTGGATGGACTGAATGATGGGAAGGACTTTGCAAAGGATTTGCTGAAGGTAAGGTGATATAAATAGACAGGGAGATACTGTCATCATTATTATTGTAGTGCCACTTAGTCTTGCTGGGACAGTCTGAGCCCTTGAATCAGCATTTTCCAGTGCACAATTGTTTTATTAGAAGAATTGTAACCCACAAGGATAGCTTCTGCTAGCTTGCAGTGAGCCACCAGAGGTCTGTTCCCTGGTGGTGTTTTATCCAGATTTGTGGCATATCTGCCCTCAGAGCGTACCAGGCATGCCCCTCCCCCAGCAGTAGCTGTATGATGCACCAGACAATGCACAGAACAAGGTACCCCAAAACAAGGCCATCTGGCACTGATACTTTTCTCTGCCTTCACTTCCATGTAATTAGATGTAGTGCTGCAACACAACTAGTTCATTACCATAGGTTACTTATTAAACACACTGAAGTGGGTATTTTCTCCTTCCATGTGGTTTAACACCATCACTGTTGTCTGCACCTGCTGCGTGTCCAGCAACCTGACCCGGATTTTGCTGTATGGAAGGAAGTTGAAAGGACCAGTGCCACATCAGGGGTGTCACATCATGCTTCAGACAACACTCTTGCCTCCTAGCAGACCTCAATCTATCCTACCCCTCAGTATAGTCATGGCCTCCTCCATGTTGTGCTTTCCTAGCCCATTCCTGCTTCTTTCCCAGTGCCCCAGGGAAGCTACTGGAATTTTGCACTGAAGGAACTGGAAAAGCTAATCCCCAAGGTCAGTCATCCTTCTCCTTCTTCACAGGGCAGTGTTCAAGCCTCCACTGTTCCTTTCCCCTAGTTGAGACACTGGAGGTGTCTTGACATACCCCAGAGTCTTCTACAATCTTTGTGTAGGCTAGGATTCACTCAGGACTAAGTGCAGCACCCAGAATTAGTAAAAAATGTCATATACAGGTTCCTGAGCAAGGCTGGCTGCCAGACCCCTTTGCTGCTGATGTGCCCAGTCCAATATGTAGCGTGACACACGGACAAAAAAGGGTCTAGCAGGACAGAAGTTGTGCTGCTCACATCTGAATACTTCTCTGGGACAGTTCAGCAAGGAAGGTATCTCTCCAAGAACACAGAGAGATGTGAAAGAGGTGGTCTCCACAACCCAGACAAGTCTTCCATGAGAGACACAGTTAATATCATGTTCTTGTTTCAGGCACTATATAACTCCATCAAGAATGAGAAGCTGGAGTGGGCCATGTAAGTATATGTTAATCATTTGAGAGATAGTGTGTCTTTCAAAGTGGCTGACATGTCCCGAGTCATTTTTTGTAGCCCCAGAAGCTCCCAGAACATTTCCTGCCATGCAATTAGCACTGAAGTCCCTCCTGTAGACAAGCTGGTTTTATTTATGGCTTAGACACAAAAGCAGATGGGAAGGTTGGTGGCAGTCTAGGCACAATCTAAAGGAAGGGAATGCCCCCTTTGTTTACTTTAACATCTATAAAATGCTGGTGCTTTTTCGGGTGCTTCAGAGATCTTTGCACAAGGAGCTCAAGGTCTGGGGTTATTTTGGTCACTGGGACTTTACATCTCTTCCACATACTTTCTTCTGAAAATAGTATTAGAGAATCACTCAGGCAGGAACGGACTTTGTGAGATATCCAATCCAGCTTCCTCCTCTAAGCACAGTCAACACTGAATTCAGACCAGGATGTTCAGGACTTTGTTCAGCTTGATCCTGAAAACCTCCAAGGACAGAGATCCCACAGCCTCTCTCGATACAAGAACCAATGCTTAATTATTCTAAAAGTGACTTTTTTTTTTTCTTAACCATTTGAAACTGCTGTTGTTTTGACTTATGCCCACAGTGTCTTGTCCTCCTGCCATGCCCCATAGTGAAGATCCTAGCTTTGTCCCCTCAATAACCTCCTCACACATACTGGAAGGCTGCCATGAGGCCCCTCAAAGCCATCTCTTTTCTAGGTTTAACAAGTCCAGTTCCCTTAGTCACTTCCTACATTGCAAGTGCTCCAGCCCCCAAGCATCTAGGTGGCCTCTGCTGAACTCTCTCCACCTTTTTTATGCTGTTTCCTGTGTCGGGGGCCCAATACCATTTGCTGTATCAAGATATGAGTGAAGAGTAGAGGAGTCTCCTCATTATGCTGCTGTTACACAGCCCAGAATGCTCTTTGTCTCTGTTTCTGTCAGGACACACTGGCTGGCTCCTGTTCATCCTGCTGTTCACCAAGAGCCCCAGAGCTCTGCAGAGCTGCTCCCCATCCAGTCAGCCCCAGCCAACATTTCTGCAGGACCACTCCACCCCAGTACAGTACTGGGCTGCTGCATTTATTGAGGCTGCTGTCCCTCAGAGCAGTGGCCCTGTACCTCTTGTTTTTATGTCTTCCACAAACACAATGAGATGCATTCTGTCTCCTCCTCCAGATCATAATTTGTTACCCTAAAACAAGTCTTGGAATGGTGGCTTCCATGACAGGTTCACACAGCACTTTCCTCAGCTCTTCTTCCTCTCCTCTGCTACCTACCCCCTGCCCAGAGCAAAGACCAGGACCCTCAGCAGGGGGTGCACTGTGCTCCCCAGCCCAAACACCTCCTCACTGCTGCCATGGGGAAGCCCATGACACACCTGGGGCCTTAAGCTAACAGAGTGGACATTTCTCTTTTCCCTTCCCTTCCCTTCCCTTCCCTTCCCTTCCCTTCCCTTCCCTTCCCTTCCCTTCCCTTCCCTTCCCTTCCCTTCCCTTCCCTTCCCTTCCCTTCCCTTCCCTTCCCTTCCCTTCCCTTCCCTTCCCTTCCCTTCCCTTCCCTTCCCTTCCCTTCCCTTCCCTTCCCTTCCCTTCCCTTCCCTTCCCTTCCCTTCCCTTCCCTTCCCTTCCCTTCCCTTCCCTTCCCTTCCCTCTCCTCCTTCACATCAGCCCTCTCTTGTCTCCAGACAGTCATGGGACTGAGCAGGACCTTCTGGGTCCTGAGCATCATCACTTGCTCTTCTCATATTGTCCTAGCCAGAAAAGTTTCTGTAGACAGTTTGATCTTACCTCCCTCCCCAACTACCTGGGTCAAGCTTTGCAGAGCAGGAGCCTCCATTGCTAGCCATGCCTTGAGGGCAGCAGTGCTCACTGTGGGCTGATGTCTCCTTTGGGAGGCACACAGCCAGCTGGTGGCCCTGGAAGGCCAGTGGTTTCTTAGCAGGTCACATAGCATTTATTTCACTTTAAAAATAATCTTGCGTGGCATCTGTGTGAGTGGAAAGCAGCAATGCTAGCTCTGCAGCAGAGGCCGGGTCAGTGGGTGGACGTAGGCACGAGAGGGAGCTCTATAGCTTTGTAGAAGGTGCTGGCGGGACAGTTTATGTAAGAGTTGTTCAGCAGAAGTGCATCTGCTCCCTGGATGCGGACAGTGGTTACACAATGCCTGCCAACACACTCCCTGGCTCGGGCACATCTGAGGGATGTCACCCCTCGGAGTCCCGCTGCAGCCATGCAGTTCCAGTCAGCAGCATCTAGCCCCCCTCCTGCCCTCTTCCACCCACCCTGCTTGTATCCTTGCACCCCCTCATCCACTCCATGCTGCCCTGGCATCTGCCTTGCTGCAGGGTGTCCTACGTGGTTGCAGATGGACAGGCTGGACTGATGTCATTGGAGAGATCTCTCTGCTCCTCTGCTGTGGCAGATGCTCCTGGACATGGGGTACCTGGTTTTCTTTCAGAGACGTGGCACTGAGTCATAGCCTTGCACAGGCAAGACCCTCTTCTCCCAGCTTGCCTCTGCCTCCTGTCCTTGTCCATTCCAGAGAATGAAATGTCTTTGCTCACAAAGCCCAACCAGACAGGTGGGTGTATGACCATCATCCCAGCAGCAAGCAGGAGCTCAGGGGAGTCACTCTGGTGCATCTCAGAGAAGTTGAGCCCCACTAACTCCCCACCCAGGTATAGTGTCT
Source organism: Caprimulgus europaeus (assembly GCA_907165065.1). The sequence continues at coordinate 29,905,380 of OU015531.1, read as the reverse complement.
GGGCTCTGCCTAAGCCCCAGTACTCCTGTCAGTGAGGAGAGCTGGGAAATCATCCTTCTCTTCCAAGAGGTGTTTGATGCTTTGGCCATCTACTTGCTGCAGGTGAGGAAGTGTGATATTTTACTGCTCACATCCCAGCTAGTCGTTTCATCCCTGGGTCACTCCTCAGCTGAGGTTTGGTCCCAATCTAATCTGCAACCTAAGGTGACCATTCATACGATTTAGACATTGACATGTATCACATAGGACAGAAATTCCTTGTTTGCTCTCCCTCCTTAATATCCCAGGATAACTTGGAAATATCACTTCCCATGAAAGTTCTAGTTTCTATGCGTCAGAGTAGGTTTTACTCCAAATAGGAAGAGGCAGGCTTGGTGGAGTCAGTGGACACTTCCCTAAGCTGCTCAATCCTTGCAGTCCAGGGCCCATGACCTGGAGATCTGTGAGGAAAAGCAGTCTTTATGAAAATGACCAGCATTTCTGGCTCTCTGCTGCTGCAACCTGAGGACATAAATGGGGAACTGACATATAACCTATTCCACGGTTTGTGTTTTTTTGATCAAGTGGCCCACCTCCCTAATGCCTGCAGAGCTTTTGTTCCTCAGACATGTAGAGAACAATTCTCAAGCTCTTTCAGTATCTAGAAGAACCCCAGGGGCTGTGTCTCAGAGGCTGAGAAACCTAAGTGACACCTGGTCTTTAGCAAAAGACCTCCTTAAGCTCTGATTTTAGGGTACAGAATTGGAGACTCTCCCTGTGAAATGCTTGTAGTCCTCAGTAATGGTGTGTCTGCAGTTTCCTGGTATTCAGACAAGCACCCATTCCCTTACCTGTTTTGAGTAACCTCACAGTGGGACCACTGGGACAGTTACCTGCCACCCATGCTCCTCCCAGCTGTGTCCAGATCACCACCATTATCACACTCTGTGTGTTACAGTCCCTGCATCTCCTTTCATTTTCTTTGTCTGACTAGTATAATAATAACTCTCTTTAAAGCCAAAGCAGATAGGGCACACAGTGACCCAACTCACATGTCCTCCGCTCAATGTCTTCTCTGCATTTTGTTTCCAAGTGATGAGGACGAGTTGAGGAAATCACTCTCGGAGCTGGTAGATGACAAATTTGGAGCCAGTGCGAAGAAAGTGACAAGGATTGTTGACAGCAGCAACCCCTTCCTGGACATCCCCCAAGCACTGAACGCAGTCACCTACAAGCATGGTGTCCTCACACGTAAAACCCATGCAGACATGGATGGGAAGAGAAGTACGTGTTAACAGGACAGGAGAAGACATGCCCCAGGCAGTACCAGAGCCTTGCCCTGGACTTCTACATGGCTCTCCTGCTGAAGGCATTTCCTCACCGTGTCCCAGGGAACACAAGGGAGATGCCCAGATACATAAGTGCCAGGGCACAGGGGAAGGAGGGTGTTTTGAGGCATTTGTAGATATGAATATTTTCAGGAGGCCTCAGTCTTCCCTTCTCACTACCAAGGAACCCAGCAGTGCCTGTCCCACACAGATAGACCTGGTTTTCCATCCTGTTCATGGGCATAATCCTGAATCTCACACTCAGAGCAATGGGATGAGGCTGGTTCCACAGCAGTTGTCCACCTCAGCCCTCACCATGGGGATAGTCTTGTCTTCAAAACTTTGTTCCTGTCCATATCTCCCATGTGCTGGAAACAGCTGTCATATGCTGGCTGGGCAACAGGATGCCTCATAACTCTGCTGTCCGCATATGGGATTACAGGAAAGGTAAATAAAAACCTATTTGGGAACTGTTAATGAGCAGAGATTAATGAAACCTTGGGTAACCCCTTTTGCTAATTGATATGATCAACCCAGTCACTGCAGCCCATTAAAAGTCTTGAGTAGAGATTACCACCAAAGGCCTCCCTTGCTTCCAGCACTTTCTTAATAGCCCATGCCTGGAGAATTAGCTGTCTTGTGGTGATGTAGATGGCTCCCCTCACCTCCTACCATTCTCCAGCTTCCATCAAACTCTCTGTCTCCAAGTCCCTTAAGATGGCTGGTGGTAATGCTCCCTCCTCAGTGGAACAGAAGCTGCCTTATCCAGGGTATGTCTGCCTAACTCATCTGAAGCAGAGGAGCTCAGGGAACGTCTCTGCTCCTCAAGCATTTTAGTCCGAGGAACATAAACCTGGGTTTTGAGGAGCAGAGACTTCTTGCATGTGTCCACTGATACTCCTATACCAGCTCATCTCTGGTTTTGACCTGCTTGTGTTTCTACTGGGAGGCTGTATCTCCCAGCCCACATCTCTCAAATATGTGCCCCCACAAACAAGCAACTCATAAGCAATGGCTTGGAGGTGTACGAGGTCTGGTTACCAGTACATGCCTGTGGTGGGTCAGTAGAAGGGTTGATTTTGCCAGAAGTGTGAAGGTCTAGCAGCACCAGCAGAAGTAGGCAGGTATAATTAAATGTTCTTCCTTTTTTAGCTCCCAGAGGAAGAAGAGGTTGGAAGAAATTTTATGCTGTGCTTAAAGGGACCGTCCTTTATTTACAAAAGGTAACTGTGGTGGACTACCCCATTTGCTGTTTCATGCTGTCTTCAAAGCAGTTGTGTTGTTCTAAGCAGGAGGCCCATAGATGAAAGTAGAAGTTAATCTATATCCTAATGCATGCATGGACATCTACAGCGCTCCTCCAGAGACCACTATACAGAACTGGAGGATGCCATCATCTTTGGTGGTGGTGCTAAGGGTGCTATTCCCAGCCTCAAAAGAAGGCTATACAGGAAGAACTTTGAAAAGAGGAACATTGAGGCAAGATTTCTGCAGAAGTGTCCTAGCAAGTAGGAGCTATTGGGGAGGATGAATGAACAGATGATACGGAATAAGTGAAATAGGATATTGGTGAGACATGCAATAGGAAGCTGAAGAGGTGAAGCATCAGACCAGTCTTATCCTGTCTATTGTTTTATTTGCTGGCATAGTTCTGATTATGAGCAACTTCACTAAGTCTGGTATGGACCATGCTTTAAGTTTCTCTTCTCCTTCAGGACCTTGCTGAGTTGGGTCCTTCCACGTGTTGCCAAGTGACTACCTCTTTTAATCTCTGTTCATTCTGTAGCCACCTCTAGTCAATAGAAGTATAAGTCCCAGGTCCTCATGGGAGGCAAACTCACCATGGAAGAGCTTCCCTGCATGCTATAACATTCTACTCTCTGCCTTTCAAGATATTTGGATGCTAAGAGGATTTCTATGGATAGTCTTTTCTGTGGGAAAACCCAAGGAACCTGGATAGGGGCTCACATGGATGTCAGTGTGAGCCAGCCAGGGATGCCAAATGCCTGTTCATCATGTAACAGCATAACCCACTGAACTAAGTCTGAACTACCTTAGTAGCACATGGTGTGCAGTAACCCGTTGAACTCACCTTGCTGGAACAGCACTCCCTGTGGGTAGATGTTCCTCTGTATTGCAGTATTATCTCCAAAGCAATGAGAGTAAACAAACATTGGATTATATAAGCAAGGCAGAAAGATCCTCAGGGCAGCATGGAATTGTGACTCAGAGCTCATAGCACACCTCAATGATTCTCATGTTTTGCCAGATCCTATGGCACATGTCACAAAGCCAAGAGAAATCTGGCAGCAGCTGATCATGGTTTACAGTATGGATTGTTCTTAGCCAAGTGGTATTTTTACAGTCTTGCCACTCTCTTCTGCAGCTGAGGGAAGATGCAGCACCTATGAGGTCCTTATGGTGACCATGGGTGATGCATGAGGATTCAACTTGTACAGAGCTACCATCAACACTTAATTTTATGATAGTTTTTCTATGGAAAAAAAAAAAAAGCAATTTCATAAAAATTGGATCTAAGTTAATATTTTACCAAGGACTTCTAGAGCATGTCTCTTGGAATGAATCTGTTGAGGGGGTATATATTGTGAATGAAATACACTTTCAGGACAGAATGTTCTTCCCATGCTGGACCAAAATCCAGCTTACTGAACATTTTCATGGCTGCTTGGACAGCACAAGAAGGGGCCATGAAGCCAACACTGAGTGTCATTGATGCTGACGGGGCAGAGGGGTTGAGTTTTCTTTACTGTACAGGGCTAGCAGGAGTAACCATCCAGACCATCAACATAGTTCATTATGTTAGTACTAGGTGTCTGGAATTCAAAAAGATAAGAGATTGACATGGCAGTTAGAAGACCAGTGTTCTTATCTAGATGACCTTCAGGAGCAAATGGTTAAGAGACTGAGGGCTTTCTTTACAGACAAGGACTGAAGAAGCAAAACACCTAAGATCTGGCTAGGTTATGAAAGTGTCTGATAAATAACAGCCAAGACTAATGTGTAATTAGCAGGAGGGACAAGAATTGCCAAGGGTGCCCAAGGAAGTAGCATTTGGAACAACAACAACAACAAAAATTAACTGATGAATGTTTGGATAAAGGATTTGGGCAAAGAGGGATTTCTTAGTCGTGAGCTGCTGCCAGACTGTATGTGGTCCTTTTCAGAGGATTCCTTGGGCTGGGCTTGGCTGTAGACAATGTCTATCAGGCTTGCAGAGACAGGACAGAAGGATGAGACCAGTCCTTGACCTGACACTTCCAAACATTCCCAGCACCTGAACAGAGAGTGGATAATCGTCCACCTGCCTTGTTGATTCTTAGTGCAATTCTGGCTAATGGGGTGATCTGCAGAACAAGAGAGTTGTACAATACAGGAAGGAAATGGTGTGCCAGCCTCCCAAGCTCTCAGACAAAGATGCCTGCAGATAAACATAAGGTAGAACCTGGCTTGAGAACAAACCACTCAGAAAAGATTTTCTGATGTGTGTCCTGGTTTTGCTAGGATAGAGTTAATTTTCTTCTTAGAAGAAGATAGAAAGAGTGCCTGCTTCCAGACCCACCTGGTGCCAAGGAGCACAGGTTCAGCCTGTTCCAGTTTTTTGCTCAGACCAAACCAAAGATCTAAGCTTTAATAGGAAATTCTCATAATTTTAATAGGAAACTCTAATCAGTTTGGTTTTGGGGGAGCAATTTGAGTAGAAATAAGAATGAAAGAGAGGAAAGGAGGGGGAAAAGGAAACCCTACGGAGACAGGTGTATAGAAAGGAGAAATGGCCAGATACAGAGAGGTGGATATAAAATAGGCAGAAGAGTGAGTGAGTGGACAGGTAGAAGTCAGTCTGTTAGAAGGACTAACAGACTGTTATGTCAGGCAGCAGCCATAAACCTGCTGATGTTGAGATGTCACATGTCATTGACTCCCCAGTGTTAATTGCTGGATTAGCGTGTTCTAGCATAGTCTGCTGAAGCAATTGGTTGATCCCCTAAAGGGATGCAGCACAGTCTTGAGAAAGAAATGAAGGTTTGGAAGCAGGGCACACCTCTCCTGGGCTCTAATCTGCACTGGGCACTGACTCATTCCATGGCCTTTGGCAACTTACTTCACCTCTTTGAAATGGGGATAATAACCCTTAATCACCACACATGGAGCAGTATTGAGAGGAATGATGGAGAGCTATAAAGCATGAGGTGCCTTATATGGAAGTACTGGAAAGGCTGCAGGTGTTCCCACATACACTGCTCTTGCAGCTCCCAACCATGGATTTCCCAGTTCAGCCCTGAGCCACAGATGCTGTCCCTTGCAGGTAGGCCCTTGCCATGGTAGTGCTACTTGGAGTGCCAAGTTCATGAGCAGACTGAAAAGGGTGCAGTGGTTAGTTTTCCTCATTAAATGATTTGTTTAGGTTGGTAGATGTGAGCTGAAGAAAATGAGAAAGAGGAAATCCCACTCATGAGCCAGAGTGTGAGAAACCTTTGTAGCTCCATGCCCATATTCGCATGACTGCTCAAGGCTGTTGTTGAGTCCAGAGGAGAGGGCAGCAGGACCAATACACTGGGCTCTCTCACCCTATCCAGGTGCCCTACAAAGGCAGGCACAAAGAGGTAGATGCTTTTTCTTGACAAAACAAGCTTTGAGCTGGGAGCTCATATTAGTTGTGGATCTCCCACCACCCACTCACAGTGGTGAGAAGGAGGGGAGAGCTGGTGTCAGAGTGAACCAAAGACACCATGGAGTACTGACATGTCAGAAATTAAGCCCAGGCAAGGGGGTGATTGTGCATGTTTAAACAGAACCTTTGTGCAGGCAGGATAGGCTCATGAACAGGGAGTCTGTCTACAGCATCAACATTAAACACTGCAAATGGATAAATTAATTTAGAGGGATTCTGAAATAAAGTGTCTACACCTAAGCTCAATTCCTGCAGAAGATATCCCCAAAACAGACCATGAAGGTTGCTGATACCCACCATCCTACACCTGGAGAAGCAAGGGGAAAATAAACATGTCACCATTCAAGGGCAGGGGGCTAAGGGTAACTGGGATGGTGTGGCGCAGCATACCTCACCCATTTCCCAGCGACAAATACCTCTGTGAACAGTGCAATGCACGTAAGACAAAAATTCAACAGCCTGTAATACCAAATTAACCCCTCTTCCAGGAAATGCGTGGCAGGATAACACCATGAAAAAGGTGAGAGTGACATTAGCAGTACTCTAGCGTGGACAAAACATTGCCTGAAGTTCCTCCAAATATGATACTGCTTATGTTTTGGCATAAATCAGCTGCTGGAAACTTCGGAGCAGAGCTGACGTGCTTTGCTGAAGGGCAATGGGATTATTCTCCTGGGGAAAGCTACATGGTGTAGCCTACACTACAGTGTAAGTACTGGGCACTGTGATGGCTACAGTCATCAACAAAGTAGAGAGAACCTACTTGATTCAACCTTACATAGATTTACTGGGCCCAATGTTAGAAAAAGAAGATTTGGCTTTTCCTTATACCTACATCGATGCCTGTGAGCCTGAAATCAGTAGAGGCAATACATGATGATATCATTTGAGGTGAAAATCTACATTAGTCAAACCCATTTGCAGCCATGGCAGTTTCCCTTTGTCACATGCCATTAAGCCTAGCTATTTGCACTGTATTTTCAGAAAGCTTATCTTGAAATAAGAGATCATGGGCATCACAGATTTATTCAGATTCAAAGATCTTCAGCCTTGGAAAAACATTCAGGATTGGAAGTCTCTGCACAGTATATGAGGCCTGAGCAGCAATGTCTTCCTCAAGCAACTATTTGTCTCCAAGTAACCGCAAGTTACCCCAAGTATGGGGTAACTTATTAGGTCCAGATAAAACAAAGCATTTGTTTTTCATTATTAAAAGGCTAATAGCCCATTCCTCTGGCTACTGAAATCCCCACTCTGGAGAGGTCATCTATACTGCCCCACAGCACAATCCATCTGAATGTCACCCTGAACACAGGGTGCCTGCAGCACCCACCCCTTTCTCTGCTGGAAAGCCAGGGCTTTTCTTTGGGGTTCATTCTTAAGAAGGCAGTTGTGTGAGCCAGAAGACAATGCTAGAGATTTCTAGGGCTCCATGGTATTTCTTCACACAAGGCCAAGTATCACATGCTGGTGAACACAGTATGACAACCACTCTCCTGGATGGGATGTTTACTTCAAAAAAAGGAGGGCAGAAAAGGCTTCAGAACCTTATTTCCCACCATGAGCAAGGGGCTGGGTGAGCCACATCCATGGACTGGGGAGTGCTGGTCCCTGGTGGTCTGTAGAACAACAGAAGAGAGACCTTTCTGACCCTACATCAGAGAATAGCCTTACTGATAAGGTTAGCAACCAGGAGACTTTAACATGGCTTTTTGCTGAATGGCTGGATTTGTACCACCAGGGCACAGGAAAAAAACATCTTTTTGCAAATCTGCAGAATAGACTAAGCTCCCACTTGAAAACTAATGGAGGGCTGGGACACATAGAACACCACCATCAGGCAGAGCTGCCCCTGTGCTGACAGCCAAGGACAGTCAAGGAAAGCAAAACATAAGAGCAAATTAGTCCTGTAGGTTTGCACTGTAATCAGCAAGGGCAAGGCAGGCCCTTCCAGGGACACCCTGTCCTGACATGGCCCCTAACATAGTCAGGGGTGATGGGGTGGTGATTTGTTTTAGCCAGGGCCAGGTTTTCTTACATCAATCTGTCCATGTGTGCATGCCTCCATCCATCCTTCCATCCCATCACCCAGCTGTATGAGCTGTTGAGCTGGCAAGGGTGCAGAGTGGAAGGGAGGACATCCCTTTAAGTGGCCGGGAGCTCAGTCATCGGGAAAGCAAAGGGTAAACACAGGACTGATTGAACTCCTCCTTTTCCTAAAAAGTACTCTGCCAAGATCATCCTTTCAGAATCCCATGTTTGTTATTTTATTTCTGTTTATAAAGCATACACATATATAGTTATTGCTACATTCCCTACTTGTGTTAAATTGTCCTTCAGTGGATAAAGTAAAGCAGGAATATAGGGAATGCTGCTGCAATTTGCAAGTGCCAGTCTAATGAATTACATCAGAGAACGTGTCAAAGGGGCACAGGTAATAAAGAGATATCAAGCATGGTTCAGGTGGGCCATGCTCAGTCTGGCAACTGCCTGGCAAGCCCCACACCTGCATGGAGTTGCACTGGCTGCAGGAATGCTGATGTTCCAGGGCTGCCCAAGATGGTGCAAAACCCAAGTCCAGATCCTCTGCCACACAAAGATGCAGCATTAGGGCAGATGCTCAGTGATACCTGCCAGCAACCGGGAGTTGCATCCCAGCTTCAGCTCTGCACTGTGGGTGAAGCTCTGCAGAAACCTGGCCCTGGCTTGTTGTCTTCCCCCAAAGCCTCAGGTGTGTGCCGTGTTAGAGATAACTATTGATAATCATGTTTAAAACTTTCATCTCCTTTTTCACATCTTCCCAGTGAACTTAATGATGGAAGAAGTTGCCAGATGTTAATTACTATCATTATCAGCTCCTAGCATTTACTGTACAAAGCAGTGCTTTTCCTGGTCTCAGCAGTCTGTGATTATAGCACAGAGAGAAAGGCAGGTTCATTAAAGTAGCCCACAAATGTTAGTGTTGTCATTATCCAATTAACATTCCTTTTCTCAGGATGAATATAAACCTGACAAAGACCTCTCTGAAGTGGATCTGAAAAATGCCATCCGTGTGCACCATGCCTTAGCCACGAAAGCCTCTGACTACAGCAAGAAGTCCAACGTGCTCAAGCTGAAGACAGCTGACTGGAGAGTTTTCCTCTTCCAGGCCCCGTAAGTACCAGCTCTTCCCACAGAGCCTGGACGGGCAGCCTGACCTCCAGCCACTTCCAGACTCCCTCCAACCTGGCCAGATCAACACACGCATTAGGGAACAAAGCTGGGAGAAGGAAGGTGCTCAGCAGGAGGGCTGAGGGTGAGGTCTGTAGGGCTGTGCAAAGGACTTGGTCATGGGGTCACAGTTTCTATCTTGTCATTCTTGGTAGCTGTGTGTCGGTCCTGGAAGTCCTTTCTCATCTGTCACCAAGGTGGGCTGCGCAGGATGAGCTGGTATCTAAAGTGCTGACTAAAGTTTCCCTTACTAACTTCTATTGTCAGTCTGTGGAAGAGAGAAAATCTGTATGGTGCATTGAACTAAGGAGCTGACTGTTCCCCTCATCAGCTTTTGATGGGAAAGCTGTCTAAAGCTTATTAAAGAAGTGTTCCCAGTCAGGCGATATCTTCTTTCTTTCTCAGTCCATTGCAGAGGAAAGCTGCTCTGCTAATAAGTGTCAAATGTGACTGAGTTATCTTCTGTTTGATGTTTTTCTTGTCTTCTGCTGAGACAGGTGGCATTGTCTATAATTTGGCCTGGGGTACTAATGTCAAGCCAAAGCCTGAGATCTGAATTTGTGCAGTGAAAACCCACTTGAATGCTGGGGAAAGCAGTGCCTGAACAGATCTGATGAGGGATCCGGGGCAGTGTCCCACAACTGACACAAATGAGGGGTCCACCCTGCTCCACGGGACCTCTGTTGTGTGGCTCCCACTCTCCAAAGAGCAGGTTATCCTTGGCCTTTGCCACCACACTACATTGCTCCGGCTCCTCAGGGAATGCAATCAGAGCTGATGAAGAAGGCAGGACTGCCAGGGCTTCAAGAGGCAGACAACAGCCCTGAAATCATTAGGGCACTGTAGAGGAGCCAATTAGTCAGTGTTTTCCTCTGTTCACAACCCAGGATGGCACAGAAATGGCTTCAAAGCAAGGCCACTGATGGCCCTTCTAAGTGTGTGTGGTTCCAGTTCAATGTGCTCTGAGCTGGCTGGTCCTGGGTCAGGAGCATTTACAGACAGGCCCTCTCTTCTCCTCTTCTCCAGAAGTAAGGAAGAAATGCTCTCCTGGATCCTGCGAATAAACCTTGTTGCTGCCATTTTCTCTGCCCCAGCCTTTCCAGCTGCAATCTGCTCTATGAAGAAGTTCTGCCGCCCACTCCTGCCTTCGTCCATGACCAAGCTGTGCCAGGTAAGGTGAGAGAGAAGGAGCAATGGAGGGGTGGGCAGCCCTGTGGCACGCAGCTCAGACTGAGCCTCTCTGCAGCTCCCCCAGCTCCTGCCCAACAGATGCATTCAGGGCAGGAGCAGGGGAGTGGAGTGGGTGATTTGGACAGACCATGGTAAACCCCTGTGTCTGACCACTGCTTCCTTTGCAATGGCTGTCAAGCAACCCTACGCACACACCACTGCCTCTATGGCTGTTGTTTCTGGCTTGTTTATTGCTCTCTGCCCATCACGTCGCAGCACCTTTCTGTTGTCAGAGTTGAAACTGTTGGTGCTACTGAGGCCAACAGCCAGCTACAGCCCTGGCTTATTTGATAAGATGGCACTCAGAGGTGGCACCCTGTTGTTTCTGAAGGCAAAAAGTGTCAGATGCAGGGTGAGTCTGAGTCCCATTTAGTGGGGAAGGTTTTTTGGAAACAAGGGGGCACAGTGCATCAGACCATGGCTGCTTAAGGCTCAGTTAACTTAGAGCAATGGGCAGCTGCCATCCAAAGAGTAGCTTTTGCTTGCACTGTCCAGGGAAAACCCAACATGCCTTAGCACCTCCAAAAAGTAGGGACACACTGTCACTGGCCTCCAACAAAGGGGAGGACAACTTGAAATGTCAGGGCAGAGATACAGCTCCTATCTGCTGAACCAGATGTGGCCAAATGTCGCCTTTCTCAGAGTCCAGATGGGGAGGGTACTTTTATCTCAAAAAAGAGCAGGATGAGCAGGTCTTGGGACACTGCTGGTTCTACCTAGCTGTTAAAGGATGCAGAGCATTTCATGTTTATGATGCTAAAGAGGCTCAGGTGCCAAAGATATCCACTCTTGGCACTTGCGATACATGAGTTTTGATCTGACTCAAATACCTGTGTTTCACCTGCTCCTTATCAGATTAATTTGCAAATGAACTACACACCTTTGGCTGCAGCACAGTAGCTATGCTTAGGTCCTTGCAGAGACAGATCCCACATCAACAGGCAGGCGGTGCACTTGGGCATTGCACTCCTACATTTTAATACCTGACATGCTTCTCTCGGCAGGAGGAACAGCTGAGGTCTCATGAAAATAAAATGAAGCAGATTGCAGATGAATTAGCAGAGCATAAATTACATCCTGTAGAGAAGAGCCTCAAGTCAAAAGAGGCTGAGGAATACAGACTCAAAGAACATTACCTAATATTTGAGGTAAAGGAACTTTCATCTTTTCTGAAATAAATGATGCCTTGGCTGATTGAGGAGAACTATGAACTCTGGAGTGGATGCTGTGAGCCTGGGAGAGCATGAAGGGAGAGTGACGGTTGAGGGCTCACAAGCTGGATGGGCATCTTGGGGCAGCAGCAAGCTTCACTGTTTTGCACTGAAGCTAAAAAAGAACTAACAGACATTTCTTTCTCTCTGTGATTTCTAACCAGAAGAGAGGAAAACTGGTGAAAGAAATAAAAACTTCCTTTACTGTGCCAAAACTTGACATTTCCATAGGTCCCAACTAAGAAAGTGGTTCAGTTCTTAGTGTGCATCAGTCTTTTTCAACAAAATTAATAAAAAGCTAAGGGAATCCCTGGGAGAATTAATCTTGTTTTGCTGCAACTCTTTCTGTAACTAAGCCAAAACCAGCATTACAACTGTTTTCAGACTTTTTGGGGATGCATGTAGCTAAGTTTAAACTCTCCGCAGAGTCTAAGAAGCATTTATTTCTGGGAGAAATTGGATATTTTGTTTCAGTGAGAGTTGAGCAAAAGATGTGATTCCTGCCACATAGGTGTCAGTGGGAAGCAGTAGGCTGCTGGAGGCCCAGGCTGAGTGCATCATATTGTGTTTGAGTCACAGAAGTCTCCGAGGATGGAAATGTCCCACCTCCTACATACCAGGGCTGCAACATCCTTTTGTGTAACACTCAGCCTGACTCTCTGAAGCCACAGTTTCTGGCTGCTGGTTCCCTTGTCTTTATACCAGCCCTTCAAATAGTTCCTTCTTGCTGCCTCCTGTTTTCCAGACATCTTATTTAGGATGCCTGTAGAGAAGTCTCCATCTCAGTGTTTTCTCTAGTCTGCCTTTTCAGTCTGCAAGGAGAAGTTGGCACTTCCAGAGCATAATTCATCTCATCTGTCTTATGAGATGTGCTCTAGAAATGCTTGTTTCACTGTATTGACAAAGTATAGGCTGTCACTGAGATGTTAGGGGAAAGGACAAGTATTACACAAGTTGATAAAAAGAGGTCCAATCTAGCCTTGGAATAAAGGTGCCAGACAGAGAGGACATGCCTCCCTTTTATGCTGTACTCTGTGAGGAGCAATGGAGGCACAACTCAGCAGTATCAAGTGAATCACGGGATGGAAACAATGGCAAGCATAAATATTTGAATCAATCAAGGGGAATTCCTGAATCAGGAAGGATCAGATCTCTTGGTCTGGTTTTGCCTCTGCTATCCTGGAGCCTTATACAGAGTGGCAGTCAACACACGTAAGAGCAACTGGAGAGTCTTGCACAGCCCTTCCCTTTCTCCTCAACCCTTTCAATGATGGGTTGATCAGTCTTTGCAGGCTTTGCATAGACCAGGCATTGTGCTGTGTTAAACAACACTTGTTGGGTGTGATTAGTGGGATCCTGATGATATAGGATGGATTTTCCATGCATGCTGTGGCCTGTCCCCATTCCCAGGCTCTCTGTTCCCTTTTTCCCTGCAGAAGAGCCGCTATGAGACATACATTAACCTGCTGTGCATGAAGATAAAAGTTGGGACAGATGACCTGGAGAGAATTGAAACCAGTTTCTTCAAGGTGGAAGCTGACGACATTGCTTTGCGCAAGACACATTCAAGTCCTTCCTTGAGCCAAGGGCACATGTCCATCAGCTGTAAGGCAGAAAAAGACAATTTAGAGCAGAACACTTAACAAGGAATGAGTGCACAGCGGGGATGAACCAGCAATGCTTTGCGCTCTTGGACTAGATCAATGAGCACAATTTTACTTAGGAAATTACACTGGCAAATCCGTAGACATGTATGACACGGTGGTTGCTCTAGTGAAAGATATCAAAGAAGCTTTAGTTGACACTCTCTGGCAATGCTCTGACATTTCAGCATCATAGACATGCCATCTCTTCTTCATCCTCAACAGCACCAGTGGCTTTTCTTTCCCTTTTACCACAGCCTGCATAACAAAGGGATATGCTGGTTCTCCAAGAACAAGGTTGCTCTTCTCTCCACCAGCTCTCTCTCCCCCTTCTTCTCTCCCTGGAGTCCCTATCAGTTCATGTCCACAGTTCCCAGCAGTGCAGGAAACTCAGCCCAGATGATGGTCTGTGGCACCATCAATGCCCCCAGAGAAGGGCACAGAGTGGCTTCCCTGAGAGAAGCACCATTCAGCACGTTGTGATAGGATGGGTGTCATGAGCTACTCACTGACCGAGAGAGCGGTGTCTTCAGCATGGCATGTGGGAATGTCATCTGCCCATGGCAGGAGAGTCCTGAAGTGCCCTCTGTCACCTTATCCTTTATATATATATATATAAACACACATATGAATATATATAAATATATATATATATATATATATATATATATATATATATAAAAGGAAACTTTAATGTGGGTGTGGTTTAATGTGAGCTGATGAACTTTAACCTCAGTGTGCAAGTGAAGGCAAGCTGCCTGGGATGACACTAGGGACCATGGAGGGTCTGATCAGCCCACCAATATTTTTTAAAAAATGCAGTAGCCTATATATCTTCTTTTTTTTTTTTTTTCTTTTTTTACTCAAATGGAAATTCTACCCGGCTTTGCTGTTAAACATTGCTTTCCTCTTCCTGTTTGTTCAGACAAACTGGCTAAGTGGCTGCTTATTTAGTATCCCACGTTGGGTTTGAGGCACAGTTGGAGCCGTGCTTCAGATCCAGCTGAACCTTTGTGTGCAGGAACAATCCAACCTGCCCATCAGTGTTGTACTTCCTCCATTTTGTGATGCACATGCAATGCTCTTTTAAGTGGGGAGGTTTTTTTCTGTTCCTTTCTGCTGTCTGTGGTCCAATGATTTATTGTTTATCTAGAAGTGATTCCTCTGCATTTCAATGCCAAAACTGTCCTCTATTTATTTATTTATTTTACTGTTTGGTTTGGTTCTTTGTATCAGGTTGCTTTTCTTTTCCCTAGGTGCATTCACAGTAATGAAGCTCCAGTTTTGAAGGATCTTGTAGCTGCTAGTTACAGTCATTTACTGTTTATATTTTGCAGCATTTTTTTAAACAAATGAAATAAGATTTATTTGGACCTTCAACATTTGAGACCCTACGGACTACTGTTTCCATGATGGTTCATGACACTAAAAACCTCTGCCCAACTTTGTCACCTCTTCTTTTATCTCTGTTTCTTTGTACAGTTTGATAGTTTATTTGAAATGATGCACTAAGAATCATGTAAAAAAGAATAACAATAAAGCTGAATCTGTTGGTAAAGAGAATTGGCCTGAAGTACAGGTCCACCATGTGCTGGATTGGTCCCAGACTTCATGGTACTAGATGTCCAGGCTGTCACAGATTTCCACCAGCACCTGCTGCAGGAAAGTCAGGTTCCTATGAACCAAGAGCCCCAGAAAATTGCAATGTCTGGGTGGGGTACCAGAACACCCATCTTCCTGGGTGCTGAAAGCACTGGCCTGTCCATGCTTTGGAGGGATGGCTTGTCCAAGGAAAGCCATCCATCTGTGGACAGATGGGATGCTTTAAGAACACATTCAGGTAATTTTCCCTCCTTCTGGTGCATCCCAGGTCTGTCTGTTCACATGGAGTCTAGAGGTGTGTGGGAGGAATAAGATACCAACATCTGCATTGGTTGTTGGAGATGTTCCGTGAACTGTTCCTAGCAGAGCTCATGGCTACATTGAGTGTCATGGATGTTTCTCCAAGGCAGGATATGCTTTGCTGTGTCAGTTACAGACATCCCTTGCACTGAAGGCGTCCAAGATGCTGCTACTCACATGAAGCATCTGGTGTTCAGACTCACACAGTAGAAGCCTGGGGGAAAGCCAGGCCTGACTCTTGCTCGCCAAAATCCCAGGCAATATTTTGTACCTCAGCCTGATCTTTCTGACCATCCCTTCCAGCAAGCAGTGACATCTCCAGTGCGTTTGAGGAAGCCACCAAGAGCACCTCAGTCCCTCATGCTGAAGGTGCCAATCTGCCATCCTCAGTCAGGACTAAGTTGCAGGGAAAAGCAGGATCTTGCAAAGTCTCCTCTGAGTACCACAAAAAGGCCTCAGAACCATGACACTCATCATCCAATGGATGTGGAAAGTGGTGGCAGTTGGCATTAAGCAGCCCTTGGCAAGACAGCTAAGAGGTTAAACTTGCTCACTGCAGGGTGTTTGGACTAGGTAACCTTTAAAGGTCCTTGCCAACCCAAACCATTCTATGATTCTATGATTGCTGGCAATCAGCAGCTTGCTCTGATGTGCCAGTACTGATCCAGGAGCATATACGTGTGCAGATGTGGTGAGCATCTTACCTAAAAGAGGGCACTGAGTACACCCAAAAATGCCTTGCTTGACTAACCCACAGTCTCAGCTTGTGACCAGGAAGAAAAACCTTCTTTTCTTCCCTGGAGGTGAAGGACTCAGCCACCCATCACTAAGAGAAAAGACCAGCACCTCAGAGGAATTAAGGAGCCACATCTTTTTCCCCTTGTGAAGGTACTCAAATGTACTTTCTGGCACATCCACAGCCTATGCCACACCCTCCAGCAGGCAGCACAGCTGCTCTGGATCTCAGACAGCATTCCCTGATAGTGCTGGTTCAGCCTGACCTTCCTGCCAGGCCCCTTCTGGACACAACCCGACACCAAATTCATTTTAGAGGGACTTTTTTGGAGCAGAGGCTTTGCAATCCCAAAGTCAGGACCCAAGACTCCTTTCCTGCTTGCATCACCCCATCTGTGTCAGTGGAGCAATTCCCTCCCCTCTCGGAAGAGCAGCAAAGGCATCATACATGCAGAGCAGAGGTGGCAGGAGGATTAGGTGGCTCCCCCCACCTGTGAAAATTGCTGTAAAATACTTACAGCCAAACCCTAGAAATACATATGGCTGGAAATGAGGGGTCTAAAAATAAACCAGCCAGGGAGAAGGAGAGAGATAGAAACTTCCTTCAGGGGCAATTGGAGAGCAAATTTAAGTAGTGGAACTGCCTCCAAATATAGAACACAATTATGGGAATCGAGGGGCATGTTGAACAAGAAATCACCACAAGAAATCATGAGGTTGTCATGGCTCAGAGCTATCAGTGTCTCAGCAGAGGCAGAGCACCACAGATCCCTGCAAACCATGGAGCAGTAAAACTTCCCCCTGCACAGGACAGCACTGGGCAAACCTCCAGCTCCTTTCCAAGGGAAACAGAGAGGAGACCACGACAGTGATGCCTGGCGTGGATCAGCTGCACCGAGCAAAACCCGAGGTTCAGCCACACCATCGCTCTGCACCTCAGCCCAGAGCACGGCAGCAGGACACCCAAGAGCTACAGCCTTCTTGTAATACAGATGATGCTGTGCCAGCCCTGGCTGGACTTCTCCACGAACAGACCTCACCAGCTGATGAACACTGAGGAGAGCCGGGCAGGGAGATGAGGCTACTTTGGGAACCCAAAGGCCCCCCCAACTCCCTCTTCTATATGTCTGGTTCCCCTAGGGATCCTCATCCTCAGTGATCTCCCACACATCTCCCTTACAGAAGGTCTCTGCCCATTCCTATCCATCTCACCACGCTCCAGGAAATGCTGGAGGAGATAAGTTGGGGTATCAAAGGCAACGAGGAGTTACAGCCTGTCCCAAGAGTAATAAGAAGGTAGAGAGCTACACAGTACTGGTGCTTTTATCCAGCAAGGCTTGGGACTGTGCAGAAGTGGGACATGATGTGTCCAAAAGTTAACTGCTTGAGAGAGCCCAGCACAGAGCCACCAAGATGATGAAGGGAGTGGAGCATCTCCCTTATGAGGAAAGGCTGAGGGAGCTGGGGCTCTTTAGCTTGGAGAAGAGGAGGCTGAGGGGTGACCTCATTAATGTTTATAAATATATGAAGGGTGAGTGTCAGGAGGATGGAGCCAGGCTCTTCACAGTGGTGTCCAATGATAGGACAAGGGGTAATGGGTGCAAGCTGGAACACAGGAGGTTCCACTTGAACTTCAGAAGAAACTTCTTTACTGTGAGGGTGACAGAGCACTGGAACAAGCTGCCCAGGGAGGTTGTGGAGTCTCCTTCTTTGGAGACATTCAAGACCTGCCTGGATGCCTTCCTGTGTGATCTCATCTAGGTGTTCCTGCTCCAGCAGGGGGATTGGAGTAGATGATCTTTCGAGGTCCCTTCCAATCCCTAGCATTCTGCGATTCTGTGATTCTGTGATTCTGTGAAAAATGTCACCTAAACCAGGACTTGACCCTACTGCCTTTATCCCCAGTCCAAGACATGTAAGACCTACTTTGCACATTGCTGTTGGGTCACATGGACCCCAAGGGAGGCAGGATCCTTTAGCCCTTAAACTTTTGGGAAATCAGTGTTGAGATGCCTTTATTCAGGTTGAAGTGCTGAGCCCTCTGGTGTGGCTGGAGTCCTCACAGCACATGCAATGAATCTTAGGGGTGGCCTGTGACCCAGTCAGGTTAGCTTCAAGGCAATGGGGACCCTGGGGATTCTGGAGCAGAAGAACTGTGAGTGAACTTAGCTTGGCCTTCAGCACAAGCATCATTGTGAGGACTGGGAACTTCTCTCATGGCTCTGTGCATTCCTATGGGGTAAACTCAGAACAGTGTGTAGCAGATTCCTCTCCTACTAGGTGAGTTCAGCTGGGACTTTTGGGCACCTGTTCACCTCACTGAGCAGGAACAAGGCAGTGAGGTCTGAACTAGACTGAGCCGTGAATGCAACCCTGAGAACCGTGCTTCATGTAAATACACCACATTCTCAGTGATTCCCCTCCATGGGGCCTAGCCAGAGACACAGACTTACCATAGAAGAGCTGAAGAAGGGACCTGTTTTGTGGATGGGCAGACCTTGCATGGTACTTGCAGAACTGGACCAAAGAGATCTCCACTCTACTTCAAATGTCACTGAAATCAGTGTCAGCACATGAAGTACATGCCATGCATCTTGGCCTAACAGCTTCCACAGGTAGGGTGAAGAGGGATTTCCCAGTCTGCAGGTGGAGAAGGAATGGCATCCCTCCAGGAGACATGTGGGTAGCATCCACTCACCTCAGTGAGCCTCCATTCCTGAGCCCTGCAGTATATGGGTATGGGTATAAATGTGTTTGTGGAACCAGAGCAGCTTTCATATGAGAGGCTGAGAGAGTTGGGACAGTTCACAGAATCCCAGAATTGCCTAGATTGGAAGACACCTTTAAGATCATCAAGTCCAATCATTAACCGAACACTGTCAAGTCCCTGACTAAACCATGTCCTTCAGCACTGTCTACATGACTCTTAAATACCTCCAGGGATAAGGACACACTGAAGAGAAGGCTCAGGGGACCTTATCCATGCATACCTGGTGAAGAATAACCCCAGGCACCAGGACAGGTTGGGGGTTGACCTGCTGGAAAGCAGAGAAGGACCTGGGAGTGCTGGTGGATGATCAGCTGACCATGAGCCAACAATGTGCCCCTGTGGCCAAGAAGGCCAGTGGTCTCCTGAGGTGCATTGAGACGAGTGCGACCAGCAGGTTGAGGGAGGTTCTCCTCCCCCTCTACTCTGCCCTGGTGAGGCCACATCTGGAGTGTTGTGTCCAATTCTGGGCTCCCCAGTTCGAGAGGGACAGGGAACTTCTGGAGAGAGTCCAGCAGAGGCTACAAAGATGATTAAGGGGCTGGAGCATCTTTCTTAAAAGGAAAGACTGAGAGAGCTGGATCTGTTTAGCCTGGAGAAGACTGAGAGGGGACCCTATCAATGTTTATAAATATCTAAAGGCAGGTGTCAAGTGGATGGGGCCAGACTCTTTTCACTGTTGGCCAGTGATAGGACAGGGGGCAATGGGCACAAGCTGGAAGGAAAAACTTCTCTACTGTGAGGGCGCCAGAGCACTGGGACAGGCTGCCAGAGAGGTTGTGGAGTCTCCTTCTCTGGAGAGATTCCAAACCCACCTGGATGCAGTCCTGTGCAACTTACTTGAGGTGAACCTGCTTTGGCAGGGAGGTTGGACTGGGTGATCTCCAGAGGTCACTTACAACCCCCACCATTCTGTGACTCTGTGATATAAATACTTGATGGGAGGCCACAAAGAAGAGGGAGCTGGACTCCTCTTAGTAGTGTCCAGTGACAGGGCAAGAGACAATGAGAAAAAATTAAAAATTAAGAAATTCAATCTGAACACAAGAAGAGTGACCAAGCACTGGCAGAGGTTGCCCAAAGAAGTTGTGCTGTTGTCATCCCTGGAGATACTCAAAACTTGACTGGGCACAGTCCTGGGCAACTGGCTTTGGGTGAGCAGGGGAACTGGACCAGATGCCCTCTAGAAGTCCCTTCCAACCTCAACCAGTCTGTGATTCTGTGTATGGCACCTCTCAAAGATCCCCATTTGCCCCCCAAATGCCTCAGATGAATGCATTCCACAGCTTGTTATTTCTTATTTTATTTATAATATAAAAAATGTTCAAGTGTTAAACAGTCAAGAGTTCTGACATTCAGACAATCCAGAGCAAACTTTTGACAATCACCTTATGACAAATTAGCAGAGTTTTCTATCTGACCCCATCACAGGTGAGGAATAGAGGGTTTAGTTACTTTATTGCTAAAAGTTAAATGAAATACACTGTCAATTGTTGTATTATCTTCTCAGTCACAGCTTCACCATGCATCCAATCTACAGTATCTGAAATGCAAAGGACATGCAGAAGTAAAAATATAAAAAGAAAAAAGTCAGGCTACAATGTAAACAGGTTTGCTGCAGAGAACTGAGGAGAGAGGGGCACTTCCACAGGGGACGCTCTGCTGCCCGGACATGCAGGACTTGTGCTACAGAGCCGATGGCCAGAGCTGCTCCAAGTTCAGAAACATGATGTCCATCATCGATGGCAAGACATGATGATAACAACTGCCTTTACAATATATGGCACAGCAGTACAGAAGAATACACTCACTGAGCTGCCCCACACAGGGCCCTTCCCAGCCAACGCAGTGACAAGTGGGGCCAAAATCACCCAGGCTCCTGACAAACCCCAGGGCAGCACATCCAGCAGCTGCCTGGCACAGCAGCCAGGGTGAGCCATGGCCATACTGTGCTGTGGGGGTCACCCTCCAGGTGTCCTCCCCGCACTGCCTGAACCAAGCACAGCATGCAGGATGCCACAGCCCCAGCAGCCCTACAGCACCATCACAGGTGGTGCCACAGCCAACACCACACCACAGATACACTGCTCCATGAAGGAGACACCACGGCCAGCACAGCACCCTTATGGCAATGCAGCCATGGGGCACCACAGCTGAATGGAGACCACCCAGTTGGGACCACCATGCAGTGCTGTCTGCCTGCCAGGGCTGACTTCAGGGAACTGGGTTCAACCATACGTAATGGAGTACGTACTACTTCACCCAATTCACACGGGTGTCTGCCTTGTTTGACTACAGACCTGTGTCAACCCAACTTCAGACCCAGAGGTGAAACGGCCAAGGGTTCAGAGCTGTATTGTAAGGATGGCTGCTGCTGCTGTACGATTTCATTTTCTCTTCCTACCTGTGTGGCAAAAGAAACATTATTTCTTCATTTCAGTACAGTGCTGTTGAGTTTCTTTTTCTCCTGATTTAAGCTAAAATACAAGTATTTTACAGGGCAAGACAGATCCCCCTTAGACATGATAATGGAAATGCTCCCACTCACATCCTTGACATGTGTTTAAATAATATGTTAAAGAATAAGATCATTAATAGCAGGGTATGGGGAAAAGTGGCAAGACTCTCTTCTTCTGATGGAAGAGGGCCCTTGTGACAGGTTGACTCCCAAACAAAAATCTATGATCTTAAAAATGCAACTGAAACAGAATACTCAGCATGAATCCCAGCACTAGCATACAGCAAAAGGCACCACGATAGTTTTGTTTTCTATTTTTAAGTAGTCAGAAATTGGCCCACTTTTTTTTTTTAACTTTATTGTTTTCTTTTCATCTTCTTTTTTTTTTTTAACCTTTTTTTTTCTTGGAAGCTGTAAATCAAGACATTACATATAAATAGAGATTCCCTATAAAAAAAGTCATTGCCATTAGCTATTATAAGACACCTTTGCTAAAATGAAAATAAAACATTTTATTTGTTATATTTTTCCCCTCTTTTATATAAAATAAAAATATTTTATTTTTGTTTTGTTTTGTCTTGTCTCCTTCCTCGGTCTCCTCCATGCGAGTTATGTCTGTGAGTGCGCAAGTCCGGGAGGCGCCTAGAGAGGATCTGGGTCTGTTTTGGGCGTTGTGTGCACCAGGCTGCTGCGCCTGCTCTCCCCGTGAGTGCTGTGTCTGCTGCAGGAGTAGTGAGTCCGGCTGTCACCCGGCCGGTGGAGCGGAGGCGACTCTGTGTGCGTGGCCTCATTGTTCTGAGTGCTTAGGAAAGGGGTGCTCTCGGCCACCAGCTCCTCGTCAGACTCGCTGTAAGAGGCGCTGCTCATGGAGAAGGAGTCCCGGACGGCTCTGGGTCTGTGAGAGACGTGTCCGTTCAGTTTGGATTTTTTCCACCGCCTGTTGCTGCTGACTGTTTTCTTTGGCTGCTCTAGCGCTGTGACGTACTCCTGCGTAGTCTCGTACTCGTCGTCCTCAGTGATGCGGAAGGGGCTGGAGGGCAGGCTCCCCATGCTGTCGTTTAGGTAGGTCTTCCTTTGGTAGTAGCTGTCATACCTCTGCGTGTCCTGGAAGGGGAGCTGGTACCGCCGCAGGAGGGGCTGCTGTTCCTCCACACGGAAGCTGATGGGGGCCGCCGGCGGCAGGGAGACAGCGTGCGCTGAGTTGGGGGAGGTGATCTCAAAGGTGGGTACCTGTGCAGCCATGGAGTAGTGGAAGTCGACAGGTGACAGGCGTGCTGGTGTGGTCAGGGCCGACACGTACCTGAAAGAAGCAACATCTCCATTTGGACACTGAACAAGCCCAAATATCTCAAGCTGCGCTCGTGCCAAACACCCATGAGGCCTCCAGTGCACCTGGTCCTGGAGCTCAGCATCTCCTGGGGAACCAGGAGGAGGGACCTCGCACTGGAGGGAAAATGTGGAGGGAAAATAAGCTGCTGGCTTTGTTGGGTGCTTGGGCACCATGCACCATGCATCCCAGGACCACATCTCCAGAAGAACTCAGTGTGCAATTCCCACCCTGCATCAGTGCACACCTTGCAGCATCTCCCAGCAGGCTGAGTCAAGACTTCCCTGCCTCTCATCTGCCTGCCAGCTGCTTTCTGCTGCTTTCTGTTCAGGAGCTGCCAGGCTTGTCTCTGAGGAAGGCCCCCAAAATGCCCTCACCCTGCTCAGGCCACAGATGGGGAAAGCCTAGGCATTGCTTCCTCTGACTTAGCAGAAGTCTTGTGTCTCAAAAAGCCATCTACTGCTTTTATTTACTCTAGTGAAATCAGTGTGGGAACTCAGGTCTGGTCTAGCCCCTCAGCAAACAGCCCTTCCTTCAGCATCACCTCTTTTTAAGGAGCAGATTTCTTCTCAATAGTGCCAGTTGGTGTCTCTGCTCATTTCAGGCTGCCCAGGCTCCCTGACTCATCCAGTGCCTTTTAACCTCTGTGCCTTGTGAAGTACGAGATGTCCATATGAGCTGAGTCAGCCTGCTTGAATGGACCAAGGACAGGAATGAATGAGCGGGAGATGCTGCCTTTCTCCCCTGCCCCGTGGACAAGTCACGTGGCCTTGAAGGGTAACTGCCCAAAAGTGGCCACATGACCACCCAGGGTCGCCCATGGCTATCCACAAAGGGCTGGAGCAAGGGTGATGTGCACCATGAGGTGCACATCCAGGAAGAGGATGACTCTTGCTGCCTCTGATTGGCTGATGGTGTCTCAGCTCTGCAGTTGTGTTCCCTGGAAGGCTGGGTCATACAGAGCCCTGTCCCAAAGCTGTGCCCACAGACAGCACCCCTGCTTACCAGGCCACCCAGGACTGTACTGAGGATGCACATCTTTCCCCCGTATGCCTAAAGGCCAGGCCCTGCTTGAGCTGCCCTCCCACCAAGGTGCCTGGTGTGTGCTCTCAGCCAGATTTTCTTCATCAGTGGCTGACTGCAGCCAAGTATTTTCCATTCCTCTCATCCCTGTGCTCCAAACCTATGTTGCCACCAGGTAAGCATAGTGCAGTGCTTGCTGCTGCCCCTACCAGAGGGGCCTTCTGGGGTAGTGGCTTCCTCTGGTAGGACCAGAGCTGGAGTTTCTCCAGTGCTACCACAGGACTGCTGCTCTAGGGCTAGACAGAGGCAAACATTTTTTTGTCTGGCACAGAGGGCACAGCTCTGTGCTGGGGCAGCACTAAGCAGTGGGGTCTGACCTCTCACTATGCGGTGAGTCCCGCAGAGAATCCACTGAGTCACGATACTGCGTCATGGGCCTCCGTGAGTCCTCGATACAGAAGGCAGCCCCGCGGCGAGCCCGTGCCTCCACGCACGCAGGGCTGTTGCATTTACTGGTTCCCACTGAGGACAGCATTATCCCAGACTGGGAATCTGAAGTCAGGCTCTCCGTCCGCTCCAAGCTCCAGGTGTGACTTTCATGTCTGTGGACCAAACCCCATGTGGACAGTGAGCAAGGAATCCCCACCAAGATCTTCTCCAAAGAGATGCATGCAGGCATAACAGACACTCTGCTCTGCACTGGCATCCCCTTTCTCTCTCTAGGGTACATCTGGCCAGGGATGCCCAACTTCCCAACCTGCCTTTGATTTTGCCTTTCTTTGCTACTTCTTGGAGGTATGACTAGAGGGTAAAGAAAGGCAAACCAGTGCATACTGGGTATTTATCACACTGCCCCGTGATAGCTGGGGATAGGACAGACAGCCTCTGGAGAGAGGCCAGGGAAATACTGCTTTGGGCTTGTAAAGTGTTCTGAGTGTGGAGCAACACACAGGCCATGCCAAGGGAAGTCCACAAAGGATCTTCAAATGTGCCATCTGCATTCCCAAGTGACAGCCCCTTCAGAAATGCTACCAGAAAGGAGCCAGAAAAAAAACCACTCAGAATTACTTTGTCATCAGCAGAGAAAAGCATACCAAGGGTAGATCTAGATATTCAGTTTCCCCTGGTTTACAAAAGATTCTGCCAGCAAAACACTTTCAAGGTGCTAGACGAAAACTATATGTTGGCTAGACCTTGCTGAGTACTTGGAGCTCCATCTGCCCTAGTCTTGGTGCCAAGAAGACATCCCGCAAGGACTCACCGGGGACGCATGGGGCCACATGCACACCGGGGTCTACCCATGCCAGGGCCATCAGTCTGAGCCCACTCCATAGCAGAAAAGTGTGCTCCATTAGAGCAACAGCTCTGAACTCCTAAAGTGCACCAGATGGAGCTGTGCCAGCAGAGGAGTTTGGGTGGGGGTTTGCAGAGAGCATGCCTCATTAAGACTTCCCAAGAACTTGTTAATTATAGATGGCTCCAGGCACATGCTTGTCTGAAACCACCACATTCATTTTTAACTTCAAACGGTGTCCTCATTAAAGGTGCTGATCAAGTAAAATGGAGCCTGATTATGCCAGTAGTTTGCCTCTGGCATGACTTCAAGAAACACCTGCTCACTGGCCTTGACTCAAGAAGATTAGGTGGCAGGTAGCCAGGACCAGATGCTACCCAAGGTAGGTACCTCCCCACAGCCTTCATGTGTTAATGCTGCTCTCCAGACACACCTTTTTGTCTTCAGGAGTTATCCAGAGATGGCCCCAGGACTTTGAAGGCCAGCAAGGCACAGCTCTGCAGGCACAGGAGCCTCTGTGTGCCTGGCTTAAGCTTGCACACACCTAGCCAGGGTTGGGCTGCAGCATATGAATTCAAAAAACCTAGAAAACACACCAACTGGTTTCACCAGGGGTAGGATTTCCCCAGACAAAGGCAGTCATTTACAGCCCAGCAAGTCACTCTTGGCTCCCTCTCTACTTGGAGGTCTCGCCAGAGGTGTCTGAGGAGGAATTAATCTGAAAACCTAAATTCAATATCTGAAGTTGATCTGATGCATTGTACACCTCGAGTACTTGCTCCTCCGGGATAAATGCCTGAATCCTGAAGAAACCTGCTAGGAGCCACCTTTGAGCTTTAGCTGAAAGGATTAATTGCTTCCTGGACAACTGAAGACAAACACATCGGGATAGTGAAGTAAATAAACCAGGACTTTTGCTTTATAAAGTCAATGAAATGTGACCTATATGTCATTGACAGGCTGAAGATACAGCTACACTACACCTCGCAGTCACTTTTTAAAGCCAGGTGCTCTCCTAGGGAAACACTGTCACTTACTGGAAGAAGCACGTAAGCTATGTAAGAGGAAGAACCTGAAAATTCAAAATCAAAACAGCACAGGACTTTCTATAGAGCATTTGAAGGACTTTCCTGGACATCACAAAAATAGGGAAGCTCCATCTGCAATTTAAATGTTTTCAAAAACTCTGAGAACTTCATCTTCCGACTCCTGCTGCTCTTCTCCAATGTCTATTTTGAAATGAAAAAAAAAAAAAAGCCTTATCCTATGTAGCAAGAATTATGGGTACTTTCTTGCTAGCCCCAGTTTTCCTGAGAGCTTCAGAAAGACTTCCAGTGAAAGAGGTGCCACCACCTCAGAGGCTGATATTTTAATGCAACTTTCTGCACTGTGATAAATTGCACAGGAGTGTTTTTTCTAGTGAAAAACTGTGACTCCCAAGTTAGACCCTAACTTTGAGGAACTGGCCAAAACATTTTGTGATATTTTGTGTACTTTGCCTTCTACAAGGTAAACACATTCTAAATATATCAAGCATGAAAAAAATAACCTGTGTGTGCTTAGTGAATTATTGCAAGTGTCCAGTGTGGTTGCAAACACAACTTGTAAAACCTTCCCTGGATGCATCCTCCCATTTGTGTCTGTGCAAAGCATGAAAGCACAACTTCATTCCCTCCTAGTTTCCAGCTAGGTCACCACTGCAGGTTCCTGCTGGCACCTTGCTGCAGGTCAAGAATCACACCTTTCCACACCTCTCATTAACTAGCTGTGCCATCAAAGACCTGCAGTGGCCTATATGCCAGTGTAGTGCCAAACATAAAGTAAAAACAGAAAGGAAGGTGAAAGAAAAGCCTTTTACCAGCTTTGAATCTCACAGCAACCTAAGTCAAGCAGCAGGAAAAAGCTGAGGGGAAAATGGCATACATCACCTCTGGCTGGACGTTGGAGTGGCTGTGGAGCAGTGATGAGATGGGGAGCAGGAGTGACTTCCCGAAAAGGTTGTCTCTGTTTCCCTTCGGATCACATGCTCGGTGGCAGAAGCATTCTTAGAAATATACTGTAAAATATGAAGAATCACACAGATCACCCACCAGCTTGCCAACACTGCCACAGCCAAATTTGGCTGGCTTGATTATTTCTCGTGAAATCAGATGGAGCCTGAGTGAATCCAGCAGCTCCGTACCCCATGAAAAGAGACAAGGAGGCTCTTCTCTGCCCCTGCACTTTGAACACTAGAAAAGTGCCATGGCATGGGGACTGCAGAAGAGTATGAAAAGCCAAGGGGTTTCCCAGAGGACAGTGGTACCATGTGTAGCTACTGAGCAGAAAAATATCTCTGCTCACAGCAGGTTATACACCTGACAGAGTACCAGCAAGAAGACAACCCATGAGATCTGCCAGAAATACGAGTCCTACAGAAACATCAGGTGTAATTCTAATATTTATGCTGAGATATTCCTTCATCTAACAAGAAGCACTGCTTTTCACAGGGACACTAAGCTCTCTAGGGGAGTTAGTACTTCGAGGCCATAGGGTAGTGATTCTTAAAAATTCCTTTTCCCTCTTCCTTCATGGGTGGGGTTCAGCCTAGCTAAATTTTAACATCCAAAGGGTGACCCAGCAGAGCCTGTAACTGATTTATTGTACTCATTTCCATCAGTACTTCTTTTTGCTTGGCTCTGCCTCCCCACTATCTTTTTCTGACTTCTTTCAATGCCTTGGTCCAGCAAGGACCAAGGAATCTCATGTGACGAAGTCATGAGCATGACTGAACCACTTTCTGGATCCAATCCTGAATTCTTAGATCGTTCTCATTGGTGTGACACTGGTACCCAACCAGGACATCCCTCCTTGCCCAAGACATAACGCTTGGTACAGGCAGGTGGGCTAACATGGTGCTGACCAGATCACCATGACAGACATGGTCACTGCAGTGGCTCTGGCCACCCCCACACTGAACACATTTGTCATGTTGCAAAGTGGGGCTTGACGGGATAGCTTATTAAACAGAAAACATCGGGAACATCTGTCTTAGAGGAAAACAAGATCACACTTGATTCATCAAAACCAGCCTGTCCCAAGTGCCCTAATCTCACCCTGTGCTTCAAAGAAAAATTACATTTTCCTTCAGATGTTGTTTTGGAAATGTTTCTATGCATAGTCTCATCTTTTTCTTAAACTTTGTTAGTGTTTTGCTCCGGACGCACGTGCGCACAGGTGTGTAAGCATACACATCCATGTCAAATCCCTGGCACTCAGTAATGTGCAGGGAAATGGAGACAAAAGGTCTTACATCGGCCATTTGGACTTCCTCAGGATCCAAACGTGGATGGCTTGGCCCATTCGCAAGGCTCCTGTTCTGATGGGCAGGGCACATGTTCTGCCGTAAATGATTATGCATTTGTTTTCTTTGTTTCCTTTAAAACAGAAAGGAAAAAATCTATTAGAAGACTTATCTCATGGGGTCTCTTCTCCCAGAGACACCAGGGAGATGCAGATGATAGAGAAGGGAAGTCTTGGACACACTTTAATGTTTCAATGGTGTTTGTGGAAAGCTGCAAACAGGAAGAAACAAGGCATTGAGCATTTGTCACCTTCTGCTGCTTTAAGCTGAACATTTCTTATCACAGGCACTTTGGGAATCTGGGTTGAGGGTCGCATTTTGCACAACAAGGCCCAGCACTGTGTAGTGGAGCCAGAGGAACCATGGCGCTGGGAGCAGGGGAGAAAAGGGAGGAGAAGGAAAAGGGGAAGTAAAGTTCTGGCTTGGCTTTGGTGGTAATGCACTTGACCTGTCCTGCATTAAGCACAAAATGGCAAAACCTACCCATGCCTCCGGCAGGACAGCCACTCTGCAAAACCCCCAGTGGTGCCAGAGGCATCGTGAACTGAGGTGAGGTGCAGGCTAAGTAGGGAAAAAGGTGCTGCCCAGGCACGGAAGGTTGGCCATAAAAGAGGTCTTCAAGCCTCCTGTTCCATCAACATTGCTCTGAAAGTCCCTGAAATGTACATAGCTGACCCTACAGCTCCTGCACAACAGCCCAGTGTGCTTCTGCTGTCATAAGATGAGCTGCTGCCTTGGAGGATAGCTTTTCCCAGTAACACTTTTCCCCATATCACCTGGCTGGGTGAAATGATGCTGATTCAGGGATTAAGTAAATGGTTCCAGGAAAAATCCCGCTCAGGCACAGCCTGGTACATGGCTTCACTGGCCTCCTTCATGACACTTTCCTGGGAATACCACAGCACAGCATCTCCTTAAAATAGCATTTGGGTGAAAAGCATGAAAGCGTGAAGTGTGAACACTAACACTAGTAGCCTCTGGCCAGTTATTGTTTGTTAGCCACCCATACTCACTTGGTTTTACAGTACGCTACCACACAGACGATGCCCACCACAAGCAAGGCAACACAGATTCCCGTAATGGTTAACACTCTCTTCTGGTAGAGCTCTTCTGCTTCTGCAAATGGAGAGAAAGAAACCAGTTACAAATGGGCTCCAGCACCAGGGATGCATCTGGCTGCACAGGAACCAGCACTGCATGTGGGGTAAGATGGAGAACAGGGCTCGGTCAGACCTCCTACCAATCCACTGCCCATTCCTAATAGCTGCCCCAAACCTGAGACCAGCTGGCCCAACCTTACTCACCCCTCAAGAGACCTTCACTCCTTTTGTCTCTCTGCATCTTTGCCCTCTGTCACTCAGTACCTCACCCCTTCTGTGTTCAAACATGCTTCTAGCCTTCTTTTCCCACAGCATAACTCAGTGACTAATGTCAAAACCCCCCTGACTCTCCTCTCCCTTCCAGCAGATCCACCCTTCTTGGTAACTTAGCCTACCAAGGAAGTCTCCAAGCATCCCCCACTCACCACATACATGCATGCCCTGTGATGCTCTCATCATCTCTCTGCTCTGACGGACTCAGAATGCCTTCTCCTTGCAGCGGCTGCATGCTCTGGAGCTCAGCGGTGTGCTAGAAACCACCAAGTAACAGGCCCCAAAGCATGTAGGTGCTGAAAGGGACATCCTAAAACAGTCAAAAAGCAGAATGAGGATGGAAAAGTGACAGCATATTAGACAAAGAAAATGGAGTGGAGTAATTAAAATACAGGAAACAATTACAGTTATTGATTTTTAAAGAAACCCTAAGAAGTTAATTCCATTGCACCACGTAACTCAGATGCACACACAAAATTCAAGCAGCAGGCTGCTGCTTCTCTCAAATACCACCACTTGTCATGGACCACCTTTCAAACCAGAAAAGTAAGTCACTTGCATCAAAACCCAGTCCACGATGGAGGTGAGATAACTCATTCACATTAATCAAAGCTCCAAGGAAATGCTAGGATGTCACTTGCAGTGCAACTAAACTACACTTAGGCAGCAATCACACAGCAAGGACACCTCTTCCTCTGTGCCTACATCAGAGCAGATGGTTCCTCTCAGCGATATCCAGCAATCTCCACTGAGATCAGCAGAGGCAATTTGGTTCTCCAGCTGGATGACTGAGAGAAGGATTCAGTGCACAACTGCCATAAGCATTTTAGTTCAGGATCTATGAACAAAGTCCTCGTTCCCCCATGTTAAAGTTATTTGGGTTTGTGCCTTCTTTAATATTCATTGAAATATTTTTTTTTTCCTATAGATTAGGCAATAAAATTCATGCCATGGTTGCTGTGCTTGGCATGGTTCACCATGCCACACTAAATACCTTGAATGGACTATATGATATCCCCAGTGCTACCAAACAATGAAATACAAAAACAGAAGAGAAACAGGTCACACCCCAAAATCCCTGGCACTAGACTTCAGCAAAAAAGCAAGTCAGGAAAATAAAAGGAAAACAATGAAACATTCCAGATTGCTGAATATTTAGACCAATTTCAATGTGCCATTTTTGGAAGGAAAAAAAAAAAGTGCTAGGAAAAACGTTTACCTCTTTCTAACTCTCAAAATGGAAATGAAGAAATATTTGCTAAACAAGGTGCTGAGAATGACAGCCCTGGCATGAAAATGCAAAACATATTCAGCAGAGCTTTGCTTCGTGCCTGTGCTGCAAAGCCACAGTATAAAGAACTACATTTACATCTGTTTTGTTTGTGCACTGGCCTTTGTCTCATGAAGCCAGGGTGCCAGTGGAGTTGCCAGGAAGTCAATGTCCCACCATTCACTAGCGAGGCAGGCAGCTGAGACTTTCCCAGGCTCCATCTCCATGGTGCTGTGGACCAGGAAGGACAGGTTATGGGTCTCACCTGGGCTGAAAGTTACTGCGCTGCAGCAGCTTCACCAGCCAGCTGCACCTCCTGAGACTCAGAGCCTGTAAGGCTAGGGACCAGCTCAAAGAGCAAGGTTTGAATGCTGGCTCATCTTGTGTTTTACTACCAGGAACCAAGTGGAGCTGACCTAGGGAAAGAACTCACTCTGGGGTGAAAGACCTTCTTCAGCCATGTGTTTCCCTCACATGGATGCTCTATTCCAAGCATCAGCAACCACAGCAGACAAGTTTTCTTGCTCTTGCACACCTCTGGGACCTGGATTCCAGCTGTACATCTCTTTCCTTCAGACAGGAGTTTCAGAGATTTTACCAGAATCAGGAAAACCAGCTAGGATCATCTTTCAGGTACAGATGGCACCAGGCAAGAATTTTGCTACTACCCAGCAAAAATTACTTTTACAAAAAATGAAAAAAACCAAACAAACAAACAAAAAGGCTGGGCAGGAGGTCAGTTTTCACCATGGGCTCACCCATCAAGCCAATTTTTTCAAAGGTTCTCCACCAGCTATGTTTTTTACTACAAAGACTTTTTCCAAGCATAAATAGTTCTCTTTGAATCATGGAGGAGGGAGAAAGAGCAAAGCCATCAAAACTATGGCTTTTTTTTTTTTCCACCTACTAACTACATGACAAAATTTTTCACCCAAGGCTCAAATCACAGACTCTGTTCTGGTGATCATGTCAGTATGGAACGCTGATTCTAGCATGTTTGACTGTCCTGAACCTTCACTTGAATTGCATGGGGAGTGTTTCAGTTCATCAGAAATGCAGATTTAACCTCTCTGTCTTGAGCTGACAGCTCTGCTATGTGAAGCAGTGAAGTTTGAGGCTGTGCAACACTGCTACAAAACTAAATTAAATGACCTGTTGATAGTATTTTAGCTTGGCTCTTAACTTCTCATTGAAGTTGATGTTCAATAACACAGTATCTTCATGTTGCCCAAAACCATCTCAACAGTGAAAGAAAGAAAATAAGAGAATGCACACTACAATTTTGTATTTGAAAAGGTAAGATCCTGGAGCAGGACTTGTCCATTTCTGTCTCTATGCTCTACAAACACCATGTCTTCATCCGCAGCATTGTCACTTTACAGCAGCAAATGCTATGAACAAACCATGTGGTGCCACATAATGCCGAGAGGATCACAGTCCAGCCATGGGTATGACAGCAACGCATGAAAGTGAAAGACGAATGACAGAGAAGAGACGACTGCAGACTGGGAACAGGATGTGTGAGGTTCTGTGATGACATTGAGAATGGATGAGGAAAAGGACAAAAGGTCAACAAAAAAGGGATGTCAAAAATCCTCAATTTTAAAGTTTATTTAAGTGTATTAGCATTAGCAGCACCACTTTCTCTGAAACACCTGACCACAAAATGCACACATTTTCTACTGCTGGGGTATACACATCAATCCCAATGGATCAGGTATACAAAAACCAGAGGAGACAAGTTTCTCCAGCTTCAGCTAGTGTATGTCCCTCCACCTCAGGGACTTAAGAAGACAATTTAGGATCCATAAGTGAAAGAATGGTGTCCCCATACCGCTAGTAAATGGATCTGAAGTATCTTCATGTGAAGATCTACTCTGTCTGGCATTGCCAGGTCAATGTTTTTAAGTGATAAAGACAAATGTCTCTGCTCTCCTCTGACCAAGTTCTCCCTGCTGTTTTCCTGTACACTCAGAAGAAACTTAGCTTCAAGGATTTGATTTCTCAGGCACTTACTCAAGAGATACTTGATACGGTTTTTTTAGAAAAAAACACACTAAAGAGAATGGAAGAAATACAATTATGAACAACTGGGCAGGAGAAGGTAATAGCCCAAAGGGGATATTTTTAAAAGCATTTAAGTTACTGCAGTGTTTTTCCAAACTTCAGCTTGCCACCATGATGCTCAGCATTACACCCTCCACTCTCATGGGAGACTACCGAGTCCTCTGGGCTCACTGTCTTCTAGACTAACTTGTCTCATGCCACCTTTCTTGGAACAATTTCCTCCTGGTTGAGAATGGAAGTCGCTAATGTTTGGGAGGAGGAATGGCAAAGCTTGTCCTGATCCTTCATAGGATTCAGTAGAGGCAATTTCTCTAAGAGCCCTGATCTCCCTAAAACTTGCCTTCCTGTTTCTAGAATGCCTGCCTGTTCCCAAGTGGTGCCTGTTGGCAACCTTTTGTATGGACACAAACTCCAGCTTTTTTTACACAGACAAAAGGATGTTAAATGAGGAGACGTATGGCAATTGTAACATCCCAGTCACACCACACACACCAGGCTGCTGCTTGAAACAAAGAAAAAAGTGCTGCTAAAAATACACATGCATTTTCATAGGTTTACATTTCAATTTTGTGTTTTCCTTTGGATTTTTTGGTTTTTGTTTTTTTTCAATCCAAATATCTATCTTGATGGCAGAGAAGAGAACAGAACAGCTGATTTTTTAATCATCCCATTAAAGCCATAAATATAATGTGGGCAGCTCTTAATGGCTTCTGATTAATAAATGAATGGTTGTTCCATACCCTTTAATTCAAATCCAAGATGCTCTGCCAATGCAGAAAGAAGACAAGGAAGAGAAAGAGAAAAAGAAAAACAAGTCTGTCAGAGATCTCTAATATACAAACACATACTACAGCAGGTTAGCTTTTCTGTAGGCTCAGCAGCAGTTACACAGAAAACAGTGTATGCTTCAGAGCATTTCAAATTCCCATCAGAGATTATTTCTTATGTAAAGAAAGACCCAAACAAACTGCAGTGGAAGTTAATTATGAATTCTTTTAGTTAATTATGAATTCTTTTGAGATGAGCCATGTTTGTTAGTACCTGATATGGAATTCACAGTTTAGGTATGGAGGGAGGTGGGGGGAAAAAGTACACTTGTTCTGAAACAGCTCCTGACAGGTCAAAACACAGCGACTGCATGAACCTGGTAAAAACCATTCACTCACTTTCTACAGGCCAAATATGCCCTGCGTGGTTTCACACGCTGCTCTCCACCCAGGGGCCTGTGCGCCAAAGAAGAGTGCAGGGCAGGCAGATGTGTGGGCACTTGCGTGGGGCCCTAAGGCTGGCCAGCACCATTCTGCTGCCCGCCACCCCAAGTCTCCTCTTGGATGCACAGCATCATCTGGCAGCATTGCCGGTAAATCACTGGACACTGAGTCAGCTGTGCCAGAATTGCTCGCGGCGATACAGACCTGCAGTTGAACCACTGATGCTGCAAGTGATTAGTTGCCCAGTCAAGGCAATTAATCCCTTGCAGATCTAAAAGTGCAAAATGCACTGAAAGTTTCCCTCAAGTCCGTAATGTTCCAAATTTCACTTCTGCTGTGGTTCTGCACTGTTTCAGAAACAAGAAGCATGCTGAAAAAAGCACAAATTAGAGCATCTGCTTTCAGATTGATATTCATTACAAGTAAGATTGCAGTTCATCTTGCAGATAGTGCTAAGCAAAGTAGCGTACCTAATGAATCAACAATGCAGTTATCCAAAACAGATATCCTGAATTTTAGTAATTTTCCTGGTACTGGCCCCACCTAAATATAGTTTTTCTTACATAAACATTAAAGTTCTCCATACTTATCATTGTACACAAAAGTGAGCTCTGGTGTTCCCAATCACTGTACATGCAAAATTATTTGCAGCTTGGAGGTGTCCAGTTGCTTTTTGTTCTACAGAAATATTTGCTTTATTTTGCAATGCTATTCAAAATTTAAGCAGGGGAGGAATTAGCAGTTATCATTATGGAACATGTAAATACGTTTTCTAAAGCAGGTTCTTCTCTTCAAATCAATGCTGATGTTTGGGGCATTTTCTGGGGGGCAGGAGTTGGGTGGGGTTGGGCTTCTTTAAATTTGAATAATTTAAAGGCCACAAAACCTGGCTGCTCTCTCCTTCATGTCTCACATTTGTGCAAAAGGAACGGCAAACTGTACCATGCATTTCACGGTCATTTTGTACAAGTTGCAGTGACACAGACACAATGTGGTGGGCAGCAGAGAACTGGACAGAACACATTTATCCTAAACCTCTTGGTTATCACATCTAGCCTTGACCTTTTCCTAAGGCATGCTACCATTACACACACAATTTCACCTGACACTATGACAAATGTGTGTAGAGATACACTAAATTTCATCTATACATCTATGCTATTGATCCCATTGATAGCTGCATACTGCCTACGTTGCCACATTTCCTTCCTGTTCCAGGATTTGCTGCAACATCTACAGCTACAAATGGATGCAATTCAAAATGTTTTCATGTTTTTTTGCAGACTCGGAAAAGCCTGTGCAAACAGAGGTGGTGGGCAGGACCTGAGGGACTTTAGCCTTGCCAGTACCCCTCTCACATCAGAACTGCAGTTTCTTTTGTCTCTCCAACTCCATGGAGCAGGTACAGCCAGCTGGCTCACTGGATCCTAGCTACAGGTTCCCTAAGCAGGAGAAAAACCATGCAACCATGCAGCAACTGCAGTGTATGTGCCTGCCTATGCCTACAAACTCACCAGCAGCTTTGCAAATAGGAGAAGCTTTACCCCACCCTATGCTCCTGCATCTGATGCCCACGGCTACTCAACACTTCTCTATCAGTATTTCAGGCTACAGACATTGTTTCTGTATCACCCATAACTGAACACATCAAATAGGCACCCACTCTCCCCTTCCCCTTCTCAGGAATTTCTCCCAGCCTGGGTAGGTATTGCCTTCTGTGCTTGGATGGTGAAGGAGGAGACACTTCAAATGTAGGCTGGGATTTGGAGAGTTTGTCTCTAAGGACTGTTCAAAATTATTGTTACAATCCAGAGGCTAATGAGACAACCTCAGCTCCAAGAAAAACCTTGCTTCAGAAGGTAATAATTTTGCATTCAGCAGAGCGGTATAATCTTCACAAACATAACTTACAACATACTGCATGCCTATTTTATATCAACAATATATTGTTGTTAACAAACACATTTGAGAAATCAAAATTTCTCCTAGAGACAACAATTTATTTTGGTCTGGTTCAAAAGATATTCTTAATTGTGTACCCTGTTTGAAAGACATCTCCTTTGTTTTTTTTTTAAGAGGTAGATCAGGAAAAGTAATACATCTTTAAAAGCTCTGGGTTATATTTGCTGCTAGGTGGAGAAGATGCTCAGCATGATGTGTAGTACCTGCACTGTGTGCTGCCAACAGTTCAGTCAACCCGCATTTTACTCATTCTCCCAGTTCGACTGGTAGTCTGGCTGACTCGGCTGCTGGGGATGCCTAGAAACTTTACAGAGGCCATTAACCATGCAGAGGGAAGCATGAGGTCCAGGTAAGCCCTCCAGCTCCTCCAGTGATTCACACCATGCTGACAGAGGTGGTTACAATGAGGAGGTGTACTGTATCCCAGGCTGGTAGCAAAGGCAGCCTTTGAGATAACTAAAATTAAGTGGATGAATTCCATCTGTGGAGACAAACTAATACATGCCAGCAGTGCCGAGAGAGTGCAGCAGTAGTCTCCAACTTCCATGGGAAAAGCTCCACTGGAAGCAATATATCCAGAGGCTAACAGACAAATAAATTGCAGTGAGACAGCACTGAGATGGTAGCTCTAGGCTGAGGAAATGGGCGTATTATTTTTCTCACATCATCAACCTTCTGTCTAAACTCCACGTGCTCCCTGGTCACGGCAAGCAGCTAGGGCTGAGGACTCTGAACTGATCTGAGACTCCCTATACTATCTGAATTGGTGACATGTTTTTTGGAAAATTTCATTCCAAATGCACCTGATGAACCTTTCTGAAAATGCTGGACTTAAGATAGCACCCATTCTGACTAATGTAGCCCTCAGTGTTAAGGAAACAGTATCTACTAGTGTCTAATGCATTACTTTGCAGTATTTATGTTAGATCTTGTACCTAAAAGCTAAGCTATGCTCTTCTGTGTTGATCCCAAATGAGACTGGACTAGTAGTTTGAAACAAAGTGGAGAATTAACATCTGAGGACCAGTGAGACAGACTATTGATAATAAATTGTGCTGACATGAGTAATACTTGCAGCACCATGGTCCAGGCTTCCCCCAGGACATACAGGGAACAATGCAAGAGAGTCCTGTGATGCTGGGGACAAGAGGACTGTGCTCGTGTGAAGTACTGGGCAATATGTGGGATCTCCCAAGTACAGAA
Organism: Caprimulgus europaeus; assembly: GCA_907165065.1. The sequence goes on along the minus strand of OU015531.1, from coordinate 29,868,154 downwards.
AGTCTGCAAACTTTCCATAAACTGCACAGCCATTTAGTTTGTCCAATACTGTATCAATAAAAATAATTTAGAAGACCTCAAGAGTCCAGATACATAACAAAAGAGTATTAGCAAGCTGCTGTGGATTAGCATTCAATTAACTTTAGGAGATTGAAAAGGGTAACCTGTAGTGCCACCCAGGGGAGAGGAATAACCCTATTATGATAAACCACAAACGCCCTGTAATTACCCAGCCACACCACAGCATAGTCATTACTCTGTAATTAAGTGGTCAATGGTTATCATGCCATTGAAAGGAAGCTGCAGAACGTTTGTGGAATTTAAAATGCTTCTAAATATTGTTCGGTGGTTCAGTTGAGTAAGAGGTGGAGGAGGAAACAAAAGTAGGTGCAAAAAAAAAAAGTATTCTGCTTATCATTTTTTCATTGTAATTAACAGGTAGGAAACTACTGCTAAATAAGTTAATTGAACAGAGAAGCTGTAATTTGAATCTAGACCTTCCCAGAAGAGCTTGAAGTGGTACATTTATCCCTCTGCTCACTGGGACACTTCACCTCAATGTGAGGAGCAATTGTCCAAAACCCACCTGTCAGAAAGGTCACTTTTACATGTGCTGGGTGATGACCAACACTCCTCCAGCTGCAGCCTGGTAACTTCAGAGTGAATGGGACCATCCCTCAGAAAAATAAGAGGCCTCTCACCCGATAAACCTACACTGCTCTGCTTCCATGACAGTTTAGTTGGCAGCATTGGAGCCAATTTGTGTGTCACTGCATGTACATGTGTGATTCTGTTTGCAGCCCAGAAAGCCTGATACAGACACTGCAAATAGAAAGTTTAAACTTTTCTGGCTGGAAAGGCTCTATGAAAGCAATTTCCTTGGAAAGAATGACTGATGGGAAGACTCCCAGACACCCTATCTACAGGAAATGTGTTATGATAGGGCAGGAATCCTGCTGCTGAGATCATGACACAGATCACACCCAGTGATAGTGAGGTAGATACTCAATAACAGATGGTAGCTCTCACCTCAGAAATACCTGTGCTCATCATCTGTTGTTGGAAGGAATCTGTAATGCCTATGCAAGGGAAATGTCCTCCCACACAGCAAATCCGTCAGGAGCCAGACGCATCACACAAAACTTTTGATGGCTACTGTTAGGAAGTCCCGGGAGATATATCAAGCTGGGAACTCAAGATATGCTTTCATGTCAGCATCTACTGCAAGCAGAATTGACCAGATAGTCTGCGACAGCAAGACTGATCTCTCAGCTCAAGCTCTTCTCTTCCATGTTTCCAGATGACTACACTGAGTACCATGCAACAAGAGTAGTTGTCTTTCTTGCCTTTGAAAAAGGGATTTGATGCCTGGATAACAGGCCCTTAGGGAAGCCCAAGGCTGAAGAGAAAGCCTGCTATCCCAATGGATAGCAGAAAACGCTGCTCTCTGCTAGAAAGCAGACCAGTAGGAAGACTCCAATTATGAATTAAAATTCAATTTGTAAAGAAATCAAGAACGAAATACGGGGCAAAAATGGAGAATATGCTAGATTGCATTATATGTGAACGCCAGATCTATTCCAGGATGTTAACAGACAGGCTACAGGCTTCAAGTTTAATTAGGTCACAAAGTAAAAAATGAAAATGTTTCACTAAACAAGTAGATGAGTGGTATGACACTTGTCCTACAAATCAGTGACAATATTTTGCAAGATGAATAAAAAGAAAAGTTAAGATGAAATTTCACATTCCACAGACAAGAGACAAGTGTAAACATAAAACTTCATCCCAAATTTCTAAATTGTTCCATAAATCGCAAATGGAAAGAATCAAAATGTGCAGACTTAGGCAAGGTGTAAATGTTCCCACTCTTGATATTTAACTTTCAGCATCTCAGCCCCACCAGGAGCGAAATAGTGGCCAATGTGTTTTACAAAATCTTTATAACCAGCCAGCCCAAAGCCTGTCAATTTATTAGTAAACTTCCAGCAGGGTTTTATAAAGACCTGAAAAGTTTCCTGTAGAGGAGAGAAGATAGAGCTAGATCATGATCTGATGTAGAACAGGCAGCTATGAAATACGGGTGCCAACACAGCTTTAAAAAAAAAAAAAAAGTTCTTAAAGGAAGCATGATTTTGGACATGTTTCTGTCTTCTGGAAAGAGCTGCAAGACATAGTTGTGCCTATGAAACTAGACCCAGGACACAGCTGTCAATTGAGTCTCCAGTACTCACTAGAAGTTCTCAGAAAGACTTCCTGACTCTTTTGTGATATTGCTGAACTTTTTACCCACATGTGTCAGCAGAGATTAAGATCTGACTGCAAAGGTAAAATGATCCCAGGGTACTAATGCTATGGATTCATTCAGATTGTGTGGATCAACAGCTTGATGTGTTAAAACTTCTGTTCTCACTAGTGCATGGACAGCCAGACAGAAACAGCTGGGATCTATGACTCTGCAGATACCTGTACCAGGGCTCTAGAAGAGACATCTGACAGCTAAACCTATGAGTTTGTACTCATCACCCTCAGCACCTCTAGAAGGTGAGACATCTAATCCTGATGGCACCACTGGAGTTCGATAAGCCAAATGTTCATCCTTGGGCACTGAACTTTCTGCAGTGACTATGAAGGGAGGCTGGGGTATGAATTTGGACTCAAACGTCCAACACAGAAGTCTAAAAGCCCACTGCAAAAATAATGAGGCTCTGGTTGTACTATTGCTGCAAAGACTGGGGCAGGAAGAATACGAGTCAGAAGACGAGTTCATGACGTGAACTTAGACTGCCAGTGCAGTTACTCCTTGCCTGCACATTGCATTCCTCATGGCCAAGGTCAGGAAGGATTCCAGCTTTAGGTCACATTTTGAAATCAGGATATCTCAGCCCTCTGGTTTAATCAGAGTTACATCATAACTGCAAGATCTAACTCCTGAAACTAGCAGACAATATGACTAGGCCTGAAAACCTAAAATACCCTAAATCTATTTAAAACAACACCAGTGCAGGTGTCATTATTTACTACTGAAGTATCCGTCAGGTCATGGCAATGTTCACAAAACGTGAATCAGGACAGAGTTATTTTATTTCCAGTGAAATTGCCTGAATCTCATTTAATCTGTTTCAGCTCTTGACCTCTCAGGACCCATATGGGATGAAGCACTGAGTGAATTATAAAGCAACAGAAACGTCTACTGTGCCCTAACTGTTGATGAAAGTAGGAAGTAAGCATTTGTACAATCCAGACTCAAGTGAAATGCCTTTCCTATTCAGAAGAACAGCAAGTTCTCTGCATGTTTTTCTTCAGTGTTGGAGCTACGTATATTACCCAGCTGTGACCTGAAAGTAAAAAACAGCCATAAACACATATGAAACATATTCTTTGATTATTTTTATCCAAGTTCTGACAGGTAACCTGGATCGTTAAGCTGTTTTTACCTTACTGTCCTGCAGTTAAAGAAGAATTGAGGTTAAGTACATGTGTCAATTTTAAATTTGGCATTGTTCCTCTAACATATGAATAAAATTTAAACAAATCTCATTCCTATAACAAGCTGGATTCTGCAGTCTGGGGAAAAAACACACACTGTTTACTCTTGTCTTTAATGTTCTGAAAAGGCATTTTCCTGACATAACATTCATTTTCATCCCTGTTTTGGTTTTGCAGCATGGTAGCAATAATGCTTAAGTCCATTGAACACCACCTCATGAAACATGAGCTTCAAATGAGCTTCACTGGGTAAGCATCCCATTGCTATCTGCGGGAGGGTTTCTGGAAATCCTTTTGCATCAGGTTAAAGATCAAAACAGAGTATGTTGTTTTGACATTTAAAAAAGAGCTTACTTGGATGTTTTAGTCAATAAATCAATGGAGGTTTTAACTTTGGAAGCCAATTTGGAACAAAAGGCCATGTAAAAACATCAAGCCCTCCCAAGGGCGTCACAAAAGCCTATTTGCATCTTGTCTGTACAATCCTAGAAGGGAGTCTAATATGAACACTTGCTAGCTATTAGCACCTGCTAATGAGACTCCTGCTATTGCCAGTTCAGGATGAAGACTGCAGGATTTCTTACAGAGTAGTGAGAGAGTGGGTACTAAATATGGACCCAGGAAAATTATCTGCCTTGAACAAAACAAGCTAATGATGTCTGTAAGTGAGGCATCCCAGGAGACCTTGAATCTGTAGGAACTGGGAACTAGAAACTGGGAAGCACTAAGTGCAAGGGCTTTAGGGTATTTACACCCACTGAATATGAGGTTAAAGGATCAGTAACTGTAGTTAGACACAACCCCATATGCAAGGCTATCCAACCCCCTACGAGAGACAGGAACATCTCTGTGTTTTGGAGGGATGTAGTCTGAGATGCCCAGTCAGCAGATTTAGTCCATATCCTGCATGGCACTGAGGCATGGGAAGCCCTGAGACAGTGGCAGCCACCAGCAAGGCCTCTAGGGCTCCAGGCATGCACGGGTGCCTTGTCCATCCCTCTGGGCATGCTTCAGGATCTGACTGTGAGCCAGTCTCCAACCATCTCACCTGAACAGCAACTGATGCTTGGTTTAGCTTCTGGAAACAGAACACAACCTCACTTCCCGGGAAATTTCCTTACAGCCCTCAGTTGGTACAGAGGCACACACAACCCCTTGCAAGAGTCATAGGACAATGGACATCTCTTGCACTGCACAACATAGTCCATCTTGAGACAGTAATGCTAGTAGGCACAGCTTACCACACAGACTGTTCTCACACAGCACACCACATAACCTTGTGCCTTATTTGCATTTTGCATGAAAAGAGCAAGCAACATTAAGTTCAATCAGAAATGAAAGCAGAACCCATTCTAACAAATGGGGAGATAACAAGAGCCCAGATTCTCCTCTTGGACACAATCACAGCTTCTCTTACAGCCAAGCAGAGCTGGAAGTGCACAAGAAGGAAGAGGGCTCTTGGAGAACAGAAGAACCTGCTTTAAGGACATGACATAGAGCTACAATAATGAGGGAGAGAAAGAAGTAGAAAGAGACATACTGGAGAAGCTGACCATTGCGAAATGCTGACACCGGTCTCCTGTGAATTCGATCGGACACCTACCGGAAGAAAGAAAACCAGAAAGAGAGAAACAAGATAGCAAAATGACACCCAAACAGCCTGAACTGAGGCCCCTTCTGATCCCTTCCACAACTCCTATCCGTCTGCTTTCAGTCTTTACCCTTACCTGCATCCCTAAGCCCTAGACCAAAGCTGACAGCAAGAGCCATCCCTGACTAGACCACTCTACATCCACCGCTGTGCCCAGGAGGTTTTAAGTAGTGTGGTGCATTTTTTGTCTTCAAACATACTTTGCTTAGGATCTGGCATGTACAATCGCAAAGGCAGTTTCTCCAAACATCTCTGTCCGAAGAATCCATTTGGACATCTGGAGGGGAAAAGGGGAGAAATCACAGAACATGTCTGGCACCATTCTTGAGGCTAAGGTCAGAAATAAAAAGTGCATTGTGATGAATGGAAAAAATAAAGGCTTTATTTACATATTTACTCTTTGCTTTGCTTTAACCAGGCACGTGCAACATCAGCGTTCCAACTCTGGTTTTGGCCTGGGTCTTGAAGCAGCCAGCCAAACCCCTCCCTTCCTCCTCTGCCTGCCTCCTTCTTTCTCACCTGCTAGAAGCACCAGCTGGCAGGAAGATTGAGATGGGCTGGATGCTACTTTCAGAGACTCTTTATCTAGACAAGAGACTGCTATCTAGACAAGACTGGCAAGAGGCACCACAGAGCGGTGAGCAGCTGCTCAGGTGACAGTGAGCATTGTATCCAGCAAGCATCTTCCTGTTATTACCCCAAAAGTACCCACAAGATGTTCCAGGGAAAAGGGTTATGTTGCAGTTAGAGAGAAAGCATATGCAGAGTCTCTGTGTTAACAGAGAGAAAGGGACAGAGAAGAAAGTTGAACTTGACAGGTCTCACATACTGCCCAACAGCAAGGCTCTCTCAGGCTATCCCGACCAATGTCACATGATGGACTGGGATGTGCCAGTTCTTGGGGCACCAGTTACATGTTAGCCTGATGCTGCAGTGGCAGAGATGGCACCTTGCAGACGAGGGCTACCAGGCACAAGAACCAGCTCATGAGTAAGCTACCCAGAGCAGCTCCCAGGCTGAGCCAGGTTTGGGGAGCACAGGGATGTGGGCAGGGGTACAGCGGGAGCTGCAGCACCCGCATACTCCGTGTTGTGACCCGCTGCAGCTGCGGGTGAAGCTGGGAAGCTATGAGAGCTCAGCTGTGGGTGGTCAAACACCTCCCCCCAGGTACTTATCTCTCTCCTTCACTTCACATGTTTTCTTCTGGCCTCCTTGGATAGTCCCTCAAAGTTATCCTTAGCTTTCTAGAAGTTCCAGCCCTTACCTGCCTGTCCCACAACTCCCTCCCTCCCCAACTGACCTTTCCCTCCTCTGAGCTGAAGAGGGTTTTATCATTATAGCTAGCATCTTAACATCTGTTTTACAACTTCCAGGGTAAGCAGGGCTGCAGGCTCTGCGCCTCATACATGTCAGACCTTCCTCACTCTCAGCTGCGCCCCACAAGATCACACTGTACCTCAGTGTTTGTCAGGCCCCAGATGGTCAACAAAGAAGGTACTGAAAGACACCTCAGCATAAATGATGTGGACTAGAGTCCTGAGCCTGAGGTCAATGGATTAGCTCCCTGTTGGTCCTCTGCAAAGGACAGCAAGCAGCCAGAGCAGCCTCGGTACAGTGTCAGACAACTGGTCCCAACCTGTGCATATGGCGGGGTGGAGCAGGCCAGGTCCAGATCCAGGTCCCACATGCCCACTGACAGCCCTATGTGGGCAGAGCAGATCTGACCCTTTCATTGCCTCCCAAAGTTACACTAATGCCTGCTCCCAGTCTGTGGAGACAGCAAAGGGGATGAGGAAGAGATGGCTTTGATGACCAAAGCTTTGTGGTTCCAAAGCTTGTTGGCAGATTAGTTCTGTACTGTTGCTCAAGGGCTGTGGCAGAATTTGTTGTTCTTGATAGGTTTATGTTTAAATGGCACGTTACAGATACGCAACTCCAGTGGCAATAAAAAAAAGTCAAGAAGAGAGATTAATTCCTGCTTCTTTCTACTTGCTTAAGGGAACACAGGTAGGTTTTTTTCAGCAACTATTTAGTTCTCTTGGGGGGGAAGAGGTAGAAATAAGAGAAGTTGTCTCTATTCATTATGACAAGAAAACCCTGATTTTTAATAGCTCTCCCTCATCATGGACATACACTCATCTGAGCCAGCAGATGGTAATTACAACATTTGAGGGAGTGCTAGGGGCTCTCAGCAGCCGCAGCAGCTGTACAGACCAAGGGTACACCAGCACATCTCAGGCCTGCAAAGATACAGACTTCTCCAAGCTGGAGGGTTCCTCTCCAAATGGGAGAGGTGAGATTCAGCTGAGGTCTGGGGAAGGACTTAAGGAGGCACCAGGTGGCCAGGCACAAGGCAGGACAAGGTGTGAAGATCTCTCAGCTGTGCTGATGGACATGGCTGGTGTTATTTCCCTAGTGCATAGATGTCTAATCCCTGACTGGAGACCTGCATTAACACTCCTGGGAGGCAGGCTGAGGCATTTGCTGACACCCTGATACGCCACTGCCACAGGTTTCTAAGGGAAGCCATCCATCTATGGGACAACCTGCTGGTACTCCAGAGGTAGCCTGAGCCTCAGTCCTGGATGATGGATGCCTACAGTGGACCTGCAGATATACCTCTGAATCCAGCAAGATCCAAGGGGATCACATAGCAAATAAAAGGCTACGTAACCTCTCCATCCCATCTACTGTCCTTCTCCACCTCAGCACTTCCACAGCTCCAAACCTGTCCATCTTTCCCCTAAAGAATACATTTCCCAGCTCTCCAAGGCAGGGTGCCCCATTTCACTTGCTGTCTCTCTCACAGAAGAAAGCTTTAGAAGGCCCTGTATGACTGACATGGCTTTAGCATTTTATTTACTGCTGGTTTTCACTGCAGTTTTGATAGGTCTGCACTGAGCAAAAAAGCTGGTGCACCCTCACTGCCCATGACCAAACCTATTTTCTGTGCTACACAGCATCTGTTTTTTGGGACCTATGCTAATGCCTCCGTGTGGGAGTGTGCTGGGCTATTTGTGGACCCTGAACTGCTTTGGGAAAACTTAAGGGTATGGCTTTGCATGAGGTATCACTGAACTCTCTAGTCATACACTTAAGTTTCTCAGTCTCCAAGTCACTTTTGAAACTGGAAATTTGACTCCCTGATCAAGCAAATATCTTTGAAAAATTCACCCTCTTTTCTCATTCTTGGATGTTCATCTTGGAGTACAGGAAAGGGAGACATACCAGTAAGGTTGTTTCAGTATCGGGGATCCCAGCCAACTCCCAAGGAAAGCCCAGCCCAAGGGGTAACCATCAGATATGAGACCTCTTGACCTTCCCCTTGATGAAGCAGAGGAAGCTAGTTGTGGGAAGTGGAATGAAGAAGATGCTCTGTTGGCAATCAAAGAGCACAAACCTGAGGCGGCTGGGTGATGCAAACTCACAAGGACAGCCCTAGGGATGTATTACTTTGGAGAAATCTTTAAGAGATTGCACTGGGGTTTGAACAAGGCATCTAAAATAGAAGGTGTCTTCCCAATCCTTTTTGAAGTTTTTTCATCACCACTGATAGAGTCATTAACTTACTCACAGTCTTCAAGAGTATCCAGTTTAACTTGCAATGTGTTGCTCACTTGTCTGGGATCTGAGATTTCATGTATGTTGTGAGCACGCTGAAGGGCCTCAAGGGTGCTGCTGAATGAAGCAAATGTCCAGCCCACCTCAAAAAAGGGACGCTTTGTCTGGAAAGAGCTAGAATTGTCTCAGGCTCACATCTGCAAGAGGTCAGCCAAGGCTGGAACTTCAGTGTGACTGAAGCTCCATGCCATTAAGGAAAGACTGAAAATCACATGAAAACTGGTGGAAGGAAATAAAAACCCAGAGAAAGAAATAGGTGAGAAGTGAAAAAGCAAAACAGAAAAGTGTCAAAGAAGCTTCGATGCCATGACAGCTACCACATACCCATCTTCACATCTCTGCAGTCAGCCTAGTGTGGGTGGGGAGAAGAGCCTTGTAGACAGAAGGCAATAGATAAGTGTCTTCTCTATGCCTAGGACAGCTCAGGCTTTTTATCTCTAGTTACTAGTGAATCAACACTGGGGAAAATGGCAGAAAAGAAGCCCTCATGAACATGAGCACCTGCTGACACCTCCCAAGCTAGCACACAAGCTTTCAAGACACATGTGCCGCTCTGGCATCCCTGGGTCCTGATTCCTCATAAGCAAGGTTGCTGGCAGCAAGAGTGACCAGGAGACCTCTGAAAGCATGTAGTGCTCATGGTTCCTTTTTTTAAGCCGTGTCATACTTCTAGGCCAGTGAAGATGATTTGTTATTTATTACTATGGCTCCAGATGTGATTTCTAGGAAAGACATTTCCAGCATGCATGACACATGAGTGTCCCAGTCTGGACAGGAAGAGCAACAGAAAGTACCCCTTCTGCACGCAGAATCTGCTGCCTGAGGTAAGGGCTTCTGGGCAGCTCTTCTTCAGTGGCCAAACATATGGCCTGAGGGACATATCTGAAAGTTAAGGCTCACTAAGGTCAAGAGATGGTCTTTGATCATGGCAGCCTTCTTCCTGCACATTTGACCCTAGTCAAGAGGTTTTGGCTGGCTATCCCAGAAAAACAGAGTCCCTCCTCCTTTTGAAAGCTCTTGCGGGGACTACGCACATAGCGAACTATTCCCACAAATACTACCTTTGGACTCCCTGGTCCACTCACTGGTGTCATAGGGGCCCAACATGTCTCTCCTCAAAGGCCAAGAGAAGTGGACAAAGCTGTGACTATAGGAATAGTCTTGGGGAACTACAAGGCTGCACCAACCTCTTACAGACCACACCTTGTCCCCTCTATAGCCTGTGTGGAGAACTCCCAAGACTGCCCTTTCTTAACTCCATCCCTCTGTGCCTAGCCAGGTGCATGAAAATTTAAAAAAATTGCCACATCTGAAAATTTGCTACTTGTAAATTCAACAATAAAACTGGTCAGAGATTTTTCTGTCCAGATTCTGTTGTTGCTGGAAAATGTTAGATTCTTTCAGTTTTGACCAATATCTCTTTTTTTACCCCATTTCAAAAACATCCATAAAGTCCTGCTCTTGGGTTCAGGATGAATTGCAGTTAAATATTTACAGGGTAAAAAAAATACAGTAAGATGATCAGCCAAATAAAGCTTCTCAAAAAGTACAAACCAAAATGGTTTGAATGACCCATTTCTATGTTGTTTTCAGGGCACTTATTTAGGAAAGTTGAGAAACTTTGACCTTTTGCCCTGTATCAGGGCAAAGTAACAATTATTATTTGCTACTATTAATAACATCATTATCATAATGTACCTGCTGGAAGCAAAACTTTTTCTGTTCAGCTCTTGAGCTAAATCTTGCAAGGGTTGGCACATTTCCTTTGCTCCCCAAGATCTTAATTACAGTATGCCGAATTCAGTAGCTCTTATAATGCAATCCATGTTACAGAAGAATGTGAATGAGCAGGTGCTTCAAAATAACAAGATAAGGAGAAGCTGTAGCAGAAGGACACAATGCACTGATATAAGCAAATGGAGAAATGTTTCAAGCATGTTGCTTATTTGTGTGAAGGGCTGAAAAAGAAGACAGTTCTGTCATTGTCCCCTGACCAGTCCCAGATGATTAGGCTCTGGAGAGCCACAAAAGGCTGGACTTCACAAAACTGCTGATGAGAAGAAACCAGAATAAATGAAGAGGCCTCATCCAGAGCAATTAATCAAGGCATGTTTGCTGTATAGTAGAGTCCAAACCACAGGGACATCCACTTCTGGGTTCAGTGAAGACAACAGTGCAGCTCTGACTGAGCTGTGGGAGCTCAGCAGGATCTGCACTGTTGTCTTCACCTAGCCTTAGTGTTGCAAGATCAGTTTCCACATTCATGGTTCTCAAGGGTTGGCTATAGTTATGTGTGCATTAAAAAGGATATATTGAACAGGATGCATAGATGGGTTACTTCAACCCAAAAAGGTACCTCATCTCATCACCCAAGACAAACCATGCACAAAACCTAATCAATGAGTCCAAGCTGGTTCAGGAGATTTGAAACAGGATGTGGAGTTTTTCACCTCTAGCTCAACAGTGTGGGCTCTTCATTTCCAAGGACATTGTAACACCTCCCACAGAACCGCTCATATATCCATGGCAAAGTAACATACTTGTGCTTGTGCAGCATGCAACTTGTGCTAACCAAATCAATAGAGTCATTGAGATGGAGGGCATAGCTCCTAACACCACAGGGGAGCTGAGCAAGCTGTGCTGCAAGGAGGACCATGGCTGTACTAGATCAGCCTGATGTTCACCCCTTTGAACAGTGCTTTGGAAAGGCACAGGGGAGCTGGCAATGTGCCTAACCCCTCAGAATTATCTTTTTCTGCTTTCCTGGGAAAATCTGCAGGAAACAGTATACATGGAGATGGTAAACAAATGGGCTTCTAGGAATTGAACATGTAATTTTATAAACTGGTGATCTGCATATATCAACAGGTTTTAAAATGAATCAACCTTTTTTCTTTTGCTTTGTTTTGTTTTTCGTTCTTTACTTTCACTTTTTGTGTGAGGTCTTCCAGGTCTCTGACTTCACTCTCTCACGTAACACAATCCTGTCAGCTCTAACCCAGAGTGTCTGTTTATCTGTCAGCATCTGTAAATCCTTCAGCCTGTTTCTTGCAAGCAAAACCAGTCCACCATGATGGGGGTGTGTTGCTCTGTAAAGTTCTTTAAGTCTTCTGATCCTATGCAATTTAGGAAGATCCTGGCCCAGGGTACCAGACCACACAAAAGAGTCACAAAGTGCATTTAAGTGAGCAGAGAAGGACCATGCACCAATGAGCGTTAGACCCCAACTGTAGATAACATGTGCCAAGACCTAACTGGAAAAAAGAGTATTTCTGCTGTGGTACACATGTTAGCACAACCCTGTGGGGCATGGCACTCAGCAGTAAAAGATTAGAGCAGCCTCAAACTGCTCTAAGTGGTGCCAAGAATCCAACAGGCTCCACGACTGAGGCAGATCCAAGATCTGCTACCCATCCCAAACACTATGTTCAGCTGGACACAACAAACCAGTCACTGCTCTTCTGTGTCCCAGCCCAGCTCAAGGCCTTGAGACTTGCTTGTGTGCATCCCTTCTGCAGGTACTGGAATTCGCTCTACTCAAACTCACCACTAAGAAGTCACTCTGACTCGTAAGGCTTCTCTGAGCAAAAAGGTCTGTAGAAGGGTCGAGAAATTCTTCTTGTCAACAAGATGCTGGGGCTTTTTAATTTGCTAGGGCTGTTGAGTCAATTCTGTGTGTGTGTCTCAGTCATTTCCTGGGTTTATTCTGAAAATTTGTAGAATATCTGAGGCAGATCACACTTCTCCCATCTAACTTCCCGGTAGTCTGTTTGTAGAGTCAGGATAACAGCACAGATGGTATCATGTGCAGGTTTCCTTTGACACTAGCATGTGCAGAATTTATTTCAAATTAAGGACAGTATTATGCAAGCACACAATTCAAAAAAGACAATTTCTGGAACAGCTCCAAGTCCGTTCTGGGCTCTTCCTGGTGAAGAAAACACATTGTCCAAGGTCTAGCTGAAGTTTATTGAAAAGGGATGGAGGAGGTGGGTTTACAGGCAAATGGTTTGTTCCCAAGAATTTAAAAGACTAGGAGGAACACATTTCTGGGAAGCCTGTTAAAAATAATAACAAAAGGCCAGTTGCCAATATAAGTGATATCTGCAACAAATCAAGCACAAGCCCATTCAAGAGAAGAAATAATTTGAGAACCCAGCTGCTCTTTTTGCTCCAGTGTGCCAGGGGTAACATCCAAAGGAAGGATCTCCTATGCTGTGCACAGCTGCCAACAATGAAATCCACTCCAGGAAGCTGATTACGGGATGATGGCAGGTAGTGAAAAAGAACATGAAAATTCACTTTTCTAATAACTGGTATGGGAAAGGCTGGTAACATCACACGGGTGCCAGGATGTCCTACAGACACAGCCTGGTCCACTTCTCCTTAGCACTCAGTGAAGGAGGACTGCAAGCTGGCTCACAGTGCCAGAAGACCCCTGAAGGCCCTGCTAGCTCTAATCAGAATAGCAAAGTGGAAACAGTGCATGGAGATGTGTGTTTTTCCAGACTTAAGGTGCTCACGTGGATCTTGTTTGTTCTTCAAGGCATTTGAAGAAGTTGTGTGCAGAAGGACTACTGATGTCCTCCATGCTCAAGATTTCTTATCTTCAGTCTAGGATTTAATGATAAAAACACCCAAGGAGAATGAACATCCAGATATCTCCTCAAGCAGTAAGATCAGAAATTACTGTATTGTGTGGAAGGCATTTGGATCCCCTGGGTTCCTGTTAACACAGAACTGCCTTTTCTGGCAGATGAATAGTGACAATGCAGACCTTCAAAGCACCTCCTTTTGGTTAACACTTTGCTGCCTTTCCATACACACCCATTCAATTCCCATCTGGTTTTAGCAACTGGTATCTTGAGACTCATCAGAAAAGGAAATAATTTTATCATCTGCAAGTAAAGAATTAAGGCTTTCAAATTACATGAAATAATTAGGTCTGTTTCATATGGCACATAAAATCCTAATGGAATCCATCACTGAGCTTCCCCTCTGTTCAACAGCTATCACAGCAGCCTGGTTTGAAGGTAGACTGTTTCTTTGCAAGGCAAGAGCTACTTTGGTTAAAACAGTCTGTCTGCTGAAGATACTTTGATAACTACCACATGTATCCTTCTTTAGGAAAAATGGAGCCTTACCATTATAGCTGCATATGGCAGGAGTTCTGGTAACTCGCTGTAATTAGAAGTTGATCCAATTTGAAAAGTCTTTATCTAGGTTCAAGTTGTTCCCAAAATAAATAGCCTTGAGAACTATGCTTTTGGCACCACCACGTTGCTTACACATAAAGATATTGACTCATACAGTCCTCGAAGCTTCAAGGGTTGAGCCCCCCCCCCCAGCATGGAAAGACTGGAACTCCTGGGGCTTCCTGGCGGTACAGTTACACCAGAATAGCTGTTGTGACTTTGATTCATTATGTGGGGCTTCCTCCATGTTTCCTGTGGGGAACACTGGCAAGATGAATTTATAGTGCTACCAAGCAGCCAATGGCAAAGACAACTACCCTAAAGCACAGGTCTGTGGTGTACAAGGACTGCTCTCACTTCACACACATAGGAAACGTGGAGGAAAACACAGCATCTCATTTCTGTCCTACCCATCTCTTTTTATGTCTGAAGGGAGCCTGGGAGAACTGGAAGATTCTGTTCATCCTGTGTCCTTCCCATCACAACCGATCCTGCATTGGAAAGTGAGAGCACAGGAGCTCAGCAGAATGCATTTCCACATGGTCTTTCCTACTGCTCCCTGCCAAAACAAAGGAGCACTGGGAGAATGGATGAGTTGTGCTAAGCATAATCCAGCTCACTATCCTTCCAGGAGGGGTAATGGTTCTGTTTAGATGCGTCCTTCTAACACAGGAGCTCTGTGAGGAGCTGTGGTGTCTAGTGCGCATCACACCATGCAGCAGCAGTGATACTAGGTTGACATCCACAGACGTAAATATCTTTGTCTGTGCACCTTGACGGAGAGGTCTCTGGGTCACACAGGGAGAAGATAGTCAGCTCTGGGCTTCTCCAAGCTGGGCACAGTGATGCCTGGATCTGCAGATGAGCTCACAAGCTGACTGCATCTGCTCAGAAAACGCACACTCAGGGTACCACCTCATGCTTACTCCACAGGAGCCCAGGAGCAGGTACAGGTGTGATTCGGGTACCTACATCTCCAGCACTGGCAATCAGACTGAATCCCCATTAGGTTTGGAGGGTGAGCTGTGAGATGCTATTGGGCTTGCTGACCTGTGATAGGTTTGAACCAGAGGTGAAAAGGTCTCACATCCAATTCCACATCCCTCAGACTATGAAGACCCACTTCAACCTCTGCAAGAAATTTCATTTTAAGGATAACTTAGTATCTCTCTCTGGGTTTCTGGTTTTGTTTTTTTTTTTTTCCAGATTTTATCATTTGAACAAGAAATAAGCAATCCACAGCCTGCCACAAAGTGGCACAGAGTGGTGAACAGCTGTGTGCTAAACTCGCTTCTAGGTCCATGAAGTTCAGACAGGAGAGGTAAGGCAGGTCTCAGCAAGGGATCCCCTCCAGTGACAGAGGAAGGAGGTGGCTGCGTGCAGGGGAAAGCTTCTCTTCTCAGAGGAGAGGATGGGTCAGCGGGGGACGTGGAGCTTTGACCTAATCAGGGACAGCAAAAGGGACCCAACGTTCCCTGAAGCTGCAGAGGAGAAAGGGAAGAAAAGGAAAGGAAACATCCAGGACAAACATATTCTTAGAGGAAGAATCAGGAAAAGTGAACAGTGGCACTCACACAAAAAAGAAAACATGAACCCTCCTTCCCCACACCCACCCCTATAGTCTGCCTTTCTGAACCTGCACAGATCAAACTGCAACTGTCAGGAGAATTTCAGAGCTACCCATCCTCCAGCAGTTGCACAGAGGTCTCCTCTCTCTCAGCCACATAATTTCCATATTGACACAAGAACTACACTCACTTACTTGCAAGACAGCTGATTAATCCCCTCGATGTAGTAGCATACCCCACCATTGACACAATAGGACTTGGCTGTTTCGTTGCATTTTCTAGCATGTCCGGACCAGGAGGAGAGAGTTGTGGTTACTGCAGGGGAAAAACCAACCAAACAAACAAACAAAAACACACACACAAAAAAGATATATTGTTATTTCCTTTGTTGGGCAATTCTGTTTTCTTAGATTATTTTCAACTAGTTCATTTGCCAAAGCAAAAACCCCAGAGTTACAAACCTGTGCCTTTGCCTTTAGACCCACCTTCACCTCTCCAGTTCCTGGGGCTGCAACTTGACCTTTCCTTCCCCAGCAACAGTGGCCAAGTGAGTGAAGAGTTGAGGATATGTCTTCCTCTAAGCAGCCAGCATGTCAGGACAAGATCATCTTTTTGGCAAGCAGTAGGAAAAAGTACCCCTTTCCCACCCCCGTGCCCTCTCCTTATCCGTGCAATGCAACTCTGCACCAGCAGGCAGGCAGAAGGTTAGAAGAACATGTGCTGCAGAGTCATAGAGTCCCAGTGGCATGCTGCTGAGGCCTGATTTGCATCATGATACTGGACCAAGATCCAGAGATACTGCAGGGGACATTTCATTGCTTCACACCTCTGGGAGGAAATAAGTTTTCAGAGCCAGAAGCAAGTGCCCTCGTTGTCCTCAGAACAGGTCCAGCACAAGCAAGAACAGCTCCATCTCTCCCTCCCCAACTTCTGAGCATTTCTCTGTCGTGCCCAAATGGAGCTGCCTCAAGAGACGAAGCAGATGTTCAGCAGTAGGAGTCAGTCAGCCCATCTGTGCTAAGAGGGAGGCAGCCAGCATGACATGGGATACAGATGCTTTTCCAAATCCAAATTTCTTTTGGGAGAAAAGCTTTCCAGCCATGTAAGGTACAAACAAAACTGATGGTACTCTGCAGTATCTCACTGCAATTCCTGGCTCTGAATGACTCAGACAAACCTACAGCCCAAACCAGAGAGTCTATATAGGCAAGACAAAGGCTCCTAGAAAGCAAAAAAACTTTTGTTAGAGCAACTGATACAGGTTACAAAAGTAGACCAGCTTTGGGGAATGCAGAGCCAACTTCACACAAATGAAAAAAGGGCTGGGCACTCAGAAGCATCTGCTTTTTCAACTACATACTTAAACTCATTAAAGATAGTCCCCTTTCCTGGACTACCCACCTTGCCTATACTCTAACACAATGACATCTCCAGCAGTGTGGCTGCTACCTGCACTCCAGTGCTTTTTATGCTGTACTTGCGGTTTCTGAGGCAATACCCTCCTCCAACCTGTTTTCCAAAACATGGAAAGATTAGTGACTTCAGACCTGTCACTTAAGACTGAACACCTCGTTGACACAGTATTTGAGAAGGAAGGCTGAAGCCAGAGCCCCAGGCAGGAGCTAGTCAGAACCACGGGAGAAGCAGTGAGGCATGCCAGATCCTGCCCCAGAGGGAGCCGGGGCTGCTCCCTACACCTTGGGCAGCGCCCGTACCCATCCTGCCTCTGCAGCAGGTTCGGAGGCTGCTGCAGGTGCCTGTCCTGCTGCCTCCAGCTCCAGAGACAAGGTCTCCATTCTCATGCTCCATCTCCAGCCAGCACCTGCTGGGTACATCCAGGCTTCCACATGTAAAGAAGGGCTCCCACCATCCTGTTAAGCCTCTCACATTTGGGAGATGTTTGGCAAACAAACAAGCAAGTTTGTTCTGTCTCTCTTGCTTTTAGGGCTATCTCTGACTGCTTGGAGTCCATGCCTCTTTGAATGAGGAGTTTGCTCATCAGGCTGCATACCACAGGAGTAGCCCACATGGTTACCTGCACACAGCTCAAGGCAGAGCCAAGCTTACTGCCCATTTTGCTTGAACCAATGCATTGTCCAACCCCACTGTCTTTTGTTCCCATAGGGAAGTCAACAACTTCCCCTGCCTGACAGAGCCAGGATTGTGCACCAAGCAGAGCTATTTCTATGCTTTGCCTTGAATAACCATTGCCTCTGGGCTTGTCTTTTCACATCTATCCAGGACAGAGCAAGTTGTCCCAAAGTACTCTGCAAACCAGACATGGCAAATACTTCAGCAAAGACTGAAACTGCACATGGCCCTGGGACAACAAATAGCTGGTCCCCCCCTAGGGCATGTAACGCCAGGCAGATGGGAGCCAAATGTGCAGAGCAGTGTACACATACTAGAGAGTATGCCGGGTTTTAGAACAGATGATGATTTGACCAAGACACCAAATAAGTCCTTGCAAAAAAACCCCTCAAATATGAAAAATCCCAAACTCCTCTAGGGAAATTCAGCACTCCCTTCCAGTTAAGATTAATGGGAACTAGAAGCCAAAGCCAACATAATGGCTTTGTAACAAGTCTGTGTAATTTATACCTTTATGAGACAGTAGCACATTTCTTCTAAGGCCAGTGGAGATCTGCGGGTTCAGGACAGAGGAATTCTAACTGGGTGTGATAGCAACTGGACTTCTTTTCAAGGCCTCTCCTTTAGCTATTGCTTGATCCAGCCACTTAAACCAAGCTTGAGCACCAAATGCCATTTTAAAAATGAGCATGAAAACAAAGCCTAGCCTAGCAGCGTGAAGCTGTGGCCCAAAATGCAGTCAGAGCCAGGCTGTGCAGGCTGCTGGGCTAGGAGGAGCTGCCTGCTCTGCTCTGCAGCTCTCTTGGGGCTAGATGGGCCAGTCTTGCGGAGGCAGAAGCAGAGCAGAGCAAGTAAGGGCCTGCCAGGGAAGTGTGAAAATTGCACAGGAGCAGGTACACAGAAGACAACCATTGCCCCTTCAAATAGTCCCTGAGTGCTGCTTGGCCAGCACACAGCATGGGAGCTGCTGAACGTCATTCGCAGGGCAGCCTTTGGTTTGGAATACTTGCACGCTTTTACTGAAGTACCTTAAAACTGCACAGAAAAACAGGTCTCCATTAAAGCTGCAAGCGTGTTGTCACATCAGGGAGCACTGAAACTTCATGAACCAAAGCACTAGTGCAAATTGAAAGACATGTGGATGAAGACCAAGCACAGTCTGCAGGAAGAAACCATCAAATGTACCAGTTGCTAGCAAGCAAAACAATCCATCAGTCTCACATTATAAATCCTACAGAAAAGGATTCATCCCATCTCACCGGGTGGGGGGAATGAATGCAGGACTACATGTTCCCACTGTGGGTCAAACCACCACACCTACCTGAAAATCAATGATTTCTTTAATAGCTTCTTATACAGAGGTTGAGCCAGCTGCAGTCCTTTTTTGTGCCATCTCTGGTTCTTTTTGCTCTTGGAGATGGTGAGACCATCTTGCACACACAAAATTTATGTTTGTTCTCTATTTCATTCATAGTATTTCTTAATGTTCATTTTGGGTTTTGATGTACTGAATACAGATCTTTACCTATTATAACCATAAAATCTCACTCCTGCATGGTAACACAGAGTCCAGAGCCTCCCAAGATGCCTGATTGCTCTTGGTTGTTGCTGCAGCCAGACTTCATGTTCATAAGGGCAGGAGCTTCAACTTGTTTGGGAGCAAGGATAGAGATACATGCCAATTCAGAGAAAAGCTCTGGTAGGGGAACAGAGGGAAGCAAAATGCCTAACTTAGAAAATGTTAATTGCGTCTACATTGAAAGGTGGCCCCCTTTGACACCATGTGGCTGCAGATCACAGGCAAGCACCTTGAAGCATGAGGCCAAGGGAGATTTCAATGGGTTTCCACCACAACAGCAGGATAATTCCCAGATTCACAAGTGATTCTATTCAGTTACTTCATGTTTAGCTGTATTCCCCCACCAGCCTGGGCCACTGGAAGTACTTAACAAATACCTACCTGGTTCTGAGTAATCTGCAGTTTGATTACTGATGTTGGTAAACTGAGCCTCACATACAGAGTTTATTTGCAGCCATGCTTGTTCATTCACCTCTGCTCTAAACACCACTCAGGTGTGCCTGGTGATCCAGAAATTACTTCCCACAGCTATTTTACCTTAACTGTAACATGATACCAGGCTGATTTTACTCCCTGTTGGCTGGTGTGGTAGAGTAAGTTCTTCATTCAGCCTCCGACACAACTCCATCGATCCCAAATGACTTGGAAAGTTTTAAAACTACTGAGATAAATTGAGATCTGAATAAGCGAGGGAGCAGTTTTGGGTGCTAGCTGCAATCCGGGTGGAAAGGGACTCATGTGAAGGCAGTGGAAGACAATGAGGGGGTTTGTGCAGTAACATCAGTCATGTACCAACTGCCTCCTCAAGTACTTCAATGAATTAAGAGCAGGAAACAGGGAGTGTGCATGTGGAAGAAGCCCTGGAGAAGCTCACCTGTCAGCAAGTCAGATCTCCAGTTGGTCTTAGTCCCAGGGCTGAGAAAAAAGTAGGAAGGAATAAAGAGGTGAGGATGGGGAAAAGAGGGCTGCCTCTTGATGGATGTGATTGCAAACAATCTGAAGCCACATTTTATTGTTGCTGTCCCTGTCAGTGAGGACAGTGCAGCATAAACACATGAGAGATTCAGAGCACTGTAGTCATTCAGAGCGCCTATTCGCCACCATGCACCTACGTTATTTGGAACTAACATCAACAGCAGGGCAGCAGACAGGAGAGCCATGGGCACTGACATTGCCATGTGGACTTCCCTTCACACAGTTCATCTACGCAGAAAGGCCATTAATGATTGTGAAGGGATTCTTACAAAATTCCCACCATATACATCATTTAACCTTTGCAGAAAGCTCACGAGCATGTTCTCAGGAATCTGGTGAAATACTCCCCCTGCAAAGAGTTAATTAATGCAGCTTGGGCTACAAATTACAGTTAATTTTTCACAAACTACAGTTACTGTTGACGAGAGCAGTAAGACAGCGCTAGTTTCGCTGCTCCTTTTTTTATAAATAACTTTGACTGGTGGGTTCATAGAGTACAGACACTTTATTCTCTCAATATTTAGACATTCAGTTAGACAGATGAACTCAACTGGTTGCAGAGTGTATACAAATTGTTTGCTCTGTATATGCCTCATGTACTTACTGATAAAACACAGAATTGCTGAGGTTCCTCTCAACCGAGTTCATCCAACTGCTTGTCAGAAGAACATGGATGAGAAGGTGTCTGGCCAAGCTATTCCTTAGTTATAGTACTGTAATCCTGGTGCAAACCACACTAAATGTGTGATTTACAGCTATTAATACACCAAGAGGCTGTTGAACTTAACCATTCTCTCTGTGGCAGATTTCTGTATGACTGGTATGACACTCTCTTCTCTTAATAAACCTGAACAGAGGCTGGACGCTCACTACTGCTATCTGTACATAAAATCAGAAAGGCCTGTGCAGACTGGGGCTTGCCTGGCAACAGACTGGTGATTCTGGAGCTCATAAAAATTCTGTTACTGTGTGTTTATTCATTTGGAGATGACCCAATATTTACCCCCACATTTTATTGAAATAGATCCTGCAGGAATTATGTTCCCAGTTCCTGAGGGGGTCATGTGGATCAATAGCTGCAGACTAGAAGTTCATCCCAAAATACAAATGCCAGACTGCAGGTCACTCATCTCAGGGCATCAGATATTGCTGATCAAAACAACACAGGCAGCACTCCCCATGTCTCCCATATGCACTGTTCAGGTGTTTCACCAAGGAGCAAGTTTGAAGGTTTTTGAGTGCCAAGGGACTGCCTGTTTCCATAGGACAGGTAGTTATTGCAGGGGCAAAGACCTGTGTTATTATAAAGTTTCTAGCTTCTCCAGGCTGATCTCTCCAGCTTTATGAAGAAGCCCTTCCTATGCTTTTCTCTACCATAACGTATGTGTTAGCACTGCAGTATTTTACTTTCCCAAATCCCTATCATCAATTGTAATAGCAGCAACATGATGATACTTCAATAAGGGGATTTGTTCAACAATCTAAACAGCCTTTTGCAGGGCCAGTGCCAGAATGAATGCTTTGCAAGCGGAACAGCTGAAGCCCAAGAAATGAAGCAGCATGTCAGGATCAAATGATAGTCAGACAGGGCAAATCTGGTGCACAGCCTCCTGCTCTGAACATTAGGTTTATAGCCTCAGTTCCTCCAGGGGACATCAGCTTCCATCCTACGCTTCACTCCATAGTTCCCATCTTACCTCTAGAGTCACAATGGCCTGTCTTTACATCACATAGAGTAGTAGATGTGATGGCTACTTAAAAAATACACAGTGTGCAAAATAAGCAATGACCGGAATCTGACAGCAAACAACAGGCACAACAGGCACAACACAGCTCTCTTTCCAGACTGATGGCAAGATCTCCAACATGTACACCTCAAGGTACCATGCCTGCATGCATGCAGGCTCCGCTCAACTATCAACCACACCTTTCAGCTGTGGGTTTTAAATTATCTGAATAAAGGCCATGCCAGGACTTATTTTTAGTCTAACACTGAAAACTGGTCTGTCCACATAGCCCTTGGTGGACTGACTTCTGTCTGTTCTACTCACTCTCTGGGCTGTCTGGACACCCTTCAACTCCAAACTAACAGCACCACACTCACATTTGTAGCATGGCTAGCTCCAGGAGAGCACAGTGCCTTCAGACTAGAGTACCTAGAGACTGACCAGCCAATTAAGATTCAAGTCTGCCATGGTCACTCAGTAAAGGCCATGCCAGACTGAACTTGAGACAAGGTTTGGGGGAATTGGCTGAGCCTTAATTACATGGCACACCTTACTGTGGTATATGCTGAAGCTTCAATTTAACTGAATGTGACTAGATGTAACTTACAAACTACATCACAGCAAATACATCACGAAGCCATTGTAACCATACAACTCCACTAGTCCTTTCTCACCTGCAAGAGAGAAAGAAAGGAAAACATTTCCAACACTCAGCCATACTAAGCTTTGTGGAAGGTATTAAATGGGAGAGGAAGAGCCTGAATAAGTCTAAACCAATGAGTCTACAAACTTAGTCCAATGTCATCAACAAGGTGACAGCTACGAAATCTGTGGACCCAAACTGATGTGTGGAAAGTTAGACTTCATTGGAGAAAGAAGGGCTCTGTCACCTAACCTCTCATGGGGGTCTCTAAAGGGACTTCCATGAGGGCTTGTGATCCCCAGCAGTTGAAATAAAGGCCTCAAAAATCAATCCAGAGAGTCCAGCTTTCATTCAGGTGCCTCACATCCCCCAATCCTCATGCTCCCAGTACAACTCAGCACTGCCTCTCTTGCTCCTTCTCCCTCTTTCATCTTCTCATCTGATTTCAAACTTGTCTCTGCTGCAGAGTAACCAGAGAGTGAGATTAGACAGCCCAGCCACCACTGCCAGCCTACATGTGCTGGTAAAGTAAAGGTACTCAATCAGATTAGCTAGATGGTGACCCAAAGGGCATGAGCAGAGTCCAGGTGAGCAGCTGCAATGATCCACATGTTGGTTTAGAGAATCTGCCCATCACTGGCAGATTCTCTGGTATCCTGACAGTACCCAAACCATGCTTCCTCCACCCAGCCCATATTCTTTCTTTACCCTCAAGACTCAGTTTGTTGAAGTCAAGGAAATAAACTAGAGGAGAACTCAGCAGCAGAAAGCAAGCAAAGGGGATCACTTGATCTTTTCAGTGATTTCAAACATTATCTTACCTTTTAAAAATGAAACTTTGATAAGACTTTAGTATTTGTCCTACATAAATCTTCCATCTCAGAATGCTCTACAGATTACTTTGAACCTTCTTCCATTTTTGTCTCCACCAAAATGTTTCTAAACTTTGACACTGATTCCTATTCTGTTTATGAAGCAGGTCTGTAGTCATAGACTCCTGACCCTTGTTCAGCTGCTTCAAGCTGCACACTGACAGGATCACATTACCATTTTGAGTCCTCTGGATGTTGAAACGAGCATGAAGGACCTTTCTCTCTGTATCAGGACACATGATCAAGTCAACCCATCCCTGCCAGTTCCTGCCTGTGAGCTGAGCCACTGTGACCACCCGACTGCACAATCTTAGCCTGCGACAAACACAAGACAACATGTCTTATTTAGCACATTTTCACTATGGATAAGGCTACTGCAACTATCTCATGCTTACTGGGCTCAATAGGAAGACTTCTTGGTAAGAGGAGTAGGCAGGTCTTCTCTTTTGAGCCCCAGTGCTTTCTGAAGAAAGCATGTCTAGGGCTGCTCTAGTCTGACAATGCTCCAACAGAAGCATATACTCAGAGGAAGGTGTAAGACTGTGGTACCATGTCAAAATATGCAGCATCATGGAAAGACTTTCCCAGACACCAAATTTCCTTTCTGAATCTGGCCCTCAGAGCCTAGCTTGACCATGTAGACCAAAGCTGGGGTTAAGTTTGACACTACAGCCCTATGACCAGGCTTGCACTCATGAGACTCCATGGTCCAGCTTGTTACATCTGCTAAATGGCTCTAGCTATCTGAAGGTGTTCACATCAGCTGATTGGTACCCCATGCCATGCACATACCATGTAGTGGGGGCATCAGGAAACCCAACCCTCTGTCTGGCAGGTCCCAGTACTCACCTTGAGTATTGGGTTGCATCCACACGGGCTGGGCAAGAATGCCAGGGAGATTTGAATCCAGACAGCTCTTAAAATGCAGCATCATCAGATCTCAGATATCCCAAGTGTATTTTCTTTGGTCCCAGATCCAAACTGGTATCAGGGTTGTCTCTACATCAGAAAAACCATGAGAACCCTGGGTTTCTCCATACTGTCATGAGATCTGTGAGGCCTATATCAATCAGTGCCCCTGTCAAAGGGAACCAGAGCTCCTGCTCCAGCCATCGTGTAGGCAAGGAGAAGAGCAGCTGGGGAAAAGACCCCATGCACATCATCATAACAATGCAGATGCTTCCAAGAACCTGTGGTGCCAATCTGCCTTCTTGCACTCTGTATGTAGCTTTGTGTCAGGAGCCAGCTAGACATGGGAAGCTGCTGACATGGACAACCGTGGGACAAAAAAATAAGCTAAA
Organism: Caprimulgus europaeus; assembly: GCA_907165065.1. The sequence goes on along the minus strand of OU015531.1, from coordinate 29,843,442 downwards.
AAAGTTACCAAAGAACAGAGACCTTGGAGACCTGGGCTGCATTTTCAGTGCTGTCTGGTGCATAAACCTGCCTTGTGTAGAAGTGCTCAGAGGTCTGTGGTCACTGGAGAAGAGGAGGAGTAAGGCAGGAGTGACTTAGAATGTGGCAGGATTTGCTAGTAGCTACACTTAGAGGTAGTAAGAAAGGCTTTAACAGTGCTCCAAGGAGGAAATATGTGATATCACACTCCTTTTCCCAAGGCAGGGGTAGAAAGAAAGGACAGATCATCCAGGAAGGAACCGAGATTTTCAGGAAAACACTAGTTAAAAACGTATACACCAAGAGCAACAGAGTTCAGGGGGTGAGGCAGGTGGGGTTATACAGAATGATGAGACTGTTTGGGCCATGGGGAGAACATGGTGAGCTTCTTGACATGTAGGGTCTAACTCCCTTGCCCAGCCTACCTGGTAAGATGCCTGCCTCACACCATGGGCCAAACAGAAGTGACCAAGCACCATGACCAAGCTGCCTGTGAGAGGAAGTCTCTCATTTTCCAAAAGAACTGCAGCTACCACCAAGGTTGCACGGTGCTTTCTCAACATGGTGTTTAAAATCCAGTGGATCATTTACAACCTTCAGTGAAACAGTGAGAAGTGGGACAACCTATAGGTACCAGACAAGCTTTTGAATACAGATATTTAAAAGGAATGCAAGAATTTTACAAGTATGAGACAGTTGTCAGCTTTCCAGATCATCACACCTCACAACATCTTCATTATCTCCCCATATGTTATACACCTGTGTAATTCTATGATAGATCATCAGTAACCATAAAAATCAGGGGGGCTATGTGTTATTTAGGTAACAATTGAGAGCAATCATAAAAAAGGAATGTGAAGGAAAATGTCAATTACAACTTCAACTCTGGAGACTTCACCATCTCATCACATCACTAAGAAAAAAATAGACAGTCAAGGATGATGTTCCCATAGAGGCAAGAAGTTTTTCAAAAGGAGAAACTTCTGTAGAAGCCATATGGCATTTTGCCAGATTCCTTTCTATTTTTAAAATTTGGCTTTTAGTGAAAATAGTATATATCTAATGCGATGCAAATATGTAGCATGGATTTATGCTGGTGAACACAAAGGGAAAAAACCTGAGGAAGGATGGTATGGTCATTGCATTAATGGTGTTGCATCAGCATGATGTCCTCAGTGCACTGGAAGGCTCAGCACAACAGAAGAGCAAATTTTAAGTGCAGTTTTCTAATAGGAAAAGCTTTTAAAGGATACCTGGTCAGTCACTGCTGTGGCTGCAATCGGATTTCCTTTAAAGTCATAAAAGATTAAGCTTTCCAAGGACGAAACTTCCTCATAAAATCTGCAAAGTGGATTTGTCAACAGAAAGGCTCAGACAGCTGTGCTGTCAGTTCTGGGCGTGAGCAGCTGGAATGGAAATATTGCACGGATCTCAAAACAACTGCCTAGTCCTCGGCTCTGCGGGCACCTGCTCATTTGGATGGGATCTTGGTGGGCTGTCCAGCATGCTGACACTGCCTGAGTGGCACAGTGTACCCCAGTAGGGAGAGCCTCATGGACACAGAAATAATGCCCTCCACCAGAAAGAGCTGAATCAATGGCTAGGCACCTGGCTTCTGGATCTACACTTGTACACATGCTTTGTTTTTTATTTTTGTGTGCCCATTTTCTACTGCATTTGTGACAACTGAATAGGAGAGAATGCTAAAAAGCACTTCCACCACACTAAATTAGATTAAGCATTTTGTGAAATCTGTTCTTGCTTTATGGACACTCAAGGGATAATGTGATGGCAGGGAGCAGATGTATTTTCTGCAATTTTCTTATTACTTATGCTTAAAAGACTCATACCTTTTTTCTTGTATTTCCTATAGCCTCTTTTGGTTTTCTCACCTATTCTCAAAGAAAAAATCCAACCCCAAAAACAAATCAATAAAAACACCTGCTAAATCAAAGGCCATAACAGGCACATATTACAAGTATCAATAAACCCATGTATTGAAAGCAGTGGGAATGCTTAAAATCCAGCTACAATTTTAAGCAGCATGTTCTTCAAGTTACCATTGCAATAGTTATCAACCTCTCCCTCTCTTAAGATAGGCACTAGCAATATAAATCATATTTTTTGAAAGATCTAGGGAAAGATCAGTGGCTTTGGAAGATATCAAAGAGAAGTAGTGATTAAAGAAGATTCCAGGAGGCAAAAAGCATTTATGTAAAATGTCTAATTAAAACAAAACAAAAAAAAAGGAAAGAAGCTGCATGTGGGGAGCAGGGGGAGAGGTACTTACACTCTTCTTCCATAACAACTATTTTAGTTTCTGAGGCTGGTAAGACTTGTGGTGCTTTCGTTGTTCCTGGGGAAATTAAGGTAAGAAAGTAGTGAACAAAATATCTATTTTGAGCAGGGAAGAGTGGACTTAGCTACTGCAGAGAGGGGGACAAGAGCAGGTGCTGCTGGGTGGCACATGCTGAGGTGGCTGTCAATGTATTGGTTAAACTATGCTCAGATGGGTAACTGGGTAACAGAGGCAGATAAAAAAATGTCCCTGCACAGGGTATGCCGGTCCCCTTGCTGTAGAGGGCCTCATGCCATTAGGATCTTTGTCATGACAAAAAGGCAGAAATGGCTCAGGATTCACCTGTCAGGTGATGAGTGAGACTGCGGGAGGTTTTCTTAGCCCTGATGGCCACAAGAGTGCAAAGACGGGATCACAGAACACGACAGTGAGAAAATCGTGGACTTTAAGAAAAGGTGAGATCATCTGAAGAGCCTGCATCCACAAGTATGTGCAGTTCTGCAGCACAAAGTAAAGCTCACACAAGAGATGGAGGAGCATGAAAAAGATGAAGGTTGTGGCCCAAGGCAATATGGGAGCCAAGCATGTGTAGCAATTTCCTCTTATAAACCAGGATAATGGGAAAGTCCAGTGTCCACTGTCACCAGCTTTATTCAAGCCTACTAGCATCATCAGCACTTTCTGGATCAAAGCCTAGATGCACAAAGGAGAAAGCACCAGGAGCATATGCTGTATGTGCACCCTGTCAGAGATGGGATTAGACCACCATGAAAAGATAAAAGCAGAAAGAATTTTTTATAAAAGTTTGATTTTTCCTGTAGTGTTTAGCAAAGAGGGGGGAGGGTGTCAGTTAAGGAGGTATATAGAAATTTTTATAGGAAAAAAATCTCAGTCACATTTCAGCTGTGCCCTCATGCCCATGTGATACCAATACTAGTCTACTCAATAAAGAGAAATGGGAAATGGGACATTTTTCTAAGAAAGCATCTAATTTACCTCAAAGTAATAAAATCTGAAAATAGAACCAAAGCACAATATGTTTTGGCTAAGCCCAGAAACATTTCCTCAGAAACTGACACCCTCCCAAAGCTTTTCAATGCAAAAGCATTTATTTCTGAAGCGGGCATTTTGTGAAAATACCAGAATTGCAGAGGAGAGACGAGGTGATGGGCTTGGCTGATGGGCATTTTCTAGGTGATAAGGGGTTGCTGCATTGCAGCCACTCTCTTTCTAAAGAAAATCTCCCTTCATTGTGGTGGTTTTGGTGATTTGCAACAGATCTGAATGGCTGAAAAGGTGCTCTTTCAAAACTGGTATAAACTGGAAAGTGGTAGTGGAATAGAGCAAAGAGTAATTTGCAACAGCAACACTGCCTCATCATGCTGAAAAATTTTTACCAGCAGAGACTGAATCTCAGACCTTCACATCCACAGGCCTGAGGGTCTCATGTGTGAGCTCCTTCTCTGCCAGACAGGACTCAAGTGGACTAAGGAGCCTCCATCTCTGGCCTCTGCACCTCTGGAGGGGAACGGTGTGTTGAGCTGAGGACACCTCACTCCTCTACATCACTCATCTCAAGCCTCTACAGCTCAGACAACCTCTTGCAATGTCACCTCTCTACGGGGGTACCCAGAGATGTCCCGAAACCTCATGTCTTTGTATCACAAGATGCAGTGTTAGCTCAGGACTTTTTTCCAGTGCTGGATTCACCTGCCTGTATCACAGCAACATTACAGGACCTCCAACAACACCATTAAGTGTCAGTTCAGAAAGTGTGCTTCCAGGAGATGGTCCCAGAGCATCTGTCCCAGCCAGCCTACTTGGGACAGGCAGATGCACCAGGTTCCCAAGGACAGGGCAGCAGTAAAGCAGAATATAAAGCAGCAGAACATACAGAAACAGCAATAGCTGGGGTGAGCTTCTGGGAAAGGGTGGAAGGCTCCAAGCAGAGGCCAGCTCAGGCATCTGCTCTGGTTAACTGTTATAAACTTCTAGAACTTCACAGAGCACTGTGTTGAGACTCAGCCACAGCAGGATCCGTGCTAAGGAACCTGGAGAAGAATGCAGGCAGGGACAGAAGACGGCACACACATGGATTCAGAGACAAGCAGATGCCCTGAGGAGTTTTCTACTGAAAGATATCACAAAAGAAGGGAGCTTGCAGAAGTGATGAAAGCTGTCAAGGTCTGAAGAAGGCCCATCAGTAAGGAAAGAGGGAGATACCAGGATAGCAAGTGCCTGGGCATAGGCTGCTTGGCTCTGGGTAGCTCCAGGGGGAAGTGAAAAAGAGCGCAAAGGGGGTGACAGAGCTGCAAAAGCCTACAGTGATCACTGTCATCTTGTTTACCTCTGCAAGGGACTACAGCTAGCATTCAACTGCTGCCCTGCCAGATGACCTGCAAATAGCAGCAGCAAGGTGTGCATGCAGCTGAGAGTGTCAAGCCAAAGGCAGATTTGCAAGGCAGTTTAGAACACAGATTAATAGAGGCACTGCCACAGCAGTGCACAGCAGACAGTCCACTGGACCTGCAGCACTTTGCAGCCTGTGGCTCCCACTAGGAAAAGGTACAGGCCAGATCTTTGGGTCTCTTTGATTGCTCTTCAGGTCTCAACACATTTCTGGGCAACTCAAGTGTGTCCTCATACCCCCTTGTCACCGGAGTGAGAGCAACTACCTGTCCTTGTCAGGCAGCATGCCTTCCTGCAGAGGAAGAGTTAAACCTTGACAAATGCTGTCATTACCTGGGGGAAGGGGCAGTTTGAAGCCATAGTGTTCTGATATGCATTTTCCTGGTGCAGTGTAAAAGATCAGAGCCTTGTAGTGGGCACAGCTCAATCACAATCTTCCTCTTTTCAAAGGGGATTGCTAGTGGCCGGCAGACAGGGCTCTGATGGTGCCCACACCATTTCATATGGGGAAGGGGGGTGGCATATGCAGCTCCCAGTCAAAACAGGAACAGTTTACATTGTGATGGGACAGCCAGAGCAGCAGTTAGAAAAAACAAGGAGTGGTACTGCCTCAGTTAGATTATTCTGGACACCTTTCCTGTCGTGATCAGGAAGAAACACAAGCAGAGCAGTGGGGTAACTTCATAGACATGAAGCATGAAGGTCTGAGCATGGATGATTTTTCTCCAGACTTTGCAACGACTGGGTTTTTACAAGCAGAGTAACTGAGAGGGAGGATATGCAATATTTCAGCTTCACAGAATAGAAGATTCAGGACTGCAGATGCTTCTCAGGCAGAAGTTAATAGAGAAAATAATCCCAGAAAGTGGCAGGAGAAAGCTACCTTCCTTCACATTTGCCTAATGCTAACAACAGAGAAACTGGATCACACCAAAGAGCTGCAGAGCACAGATCCCAGGCTCCTGCATTGGCCCGTCATGAATGGCAGGAGGAAGAGCTTCAGAAACAGCTTCTGGCAACCACTGTAGGGACTTTCTGAGATGGAGGGTGCATCCAAACCATCATGTTAAGCAATACAATTATTATGACCAAGATAATAATAAAACCACCTAACCTCAGACTCCATCCGCTGAGCTCCATCTAAGAGATGGAGCAAACATTCTAGGATGAAAACCAGAAGCAACTTCACTCATCACAAAGCTATGGTTTAATTACCTGTCTTCTGGTGAGTTTTGCTTCTCAGAAATTCTTTAAAAAAAAGAACACATCAAGCCCACCAGCTTTCCTTCCTCCTTACCCCTTTTAAAAAAATACATAGACTATAAGTTTATTTAAAATGTAAATTAACCACATTGCCAGTGACAGATAACAAAGATAAACATTTATGCTAAGCTGCACTTTTTGTATCTCCCAAGATTGTTTTACTCGATATTCTGAAAGCATGAAATAAAATACAAGACAGATGATGTGCAGAACCTCCCACTTTCTGCTTGAATGGCAGACAGCTCAAGACATTTGCTGACTTCTTCACTTACCACTTTTCACATTCAGGCTGCCTTTTGCGGTGTCTTTCCCTAAAACATTCTCTGCTTCACAGCTGTACTCTCCAGCATCTTCAAGCTTCACCTTGTTGAACTGCAGTCTGGAAATCTTTCTGTTGAAAAGCACAGCAGACATTTCTTACTCAATTGCTAACCCTCCTCATGAATTGATAACCATTCCTGGCCCTGGAACACTTCCTGGTATGTCACCCCTTTTTGAGAGGATGGGCTACATGACCTTACAAGCTGAAATGGCACTCAAGCCTAGACAGGATTCAGATGAGACCCTTCCCAGGAATCACAACTACCACGGCTTCCTAAATGAACACCTACCTCTGAACCCACTACTCTTAGCAAGTTGCCATGGTTTTTTGGTCTGACACCTGCTCTCATTCACACAGAAAGTCTTGCAAGGGGTTGAGCCCAAGAGCCCCAGCATCCCAGCACACAGTCTTTCTGCACTTGAGAAAAAACACTTTACGGATGGACAGAGGGATCTCCCTGTGAGATGGAGATGTGGAGATAAGATGCATGTTCTGCACCTTCCTCAGCAAGGAGGCTGAGCGGTCCAGCGCTTCACCGGCTGTGTTCAGCAGTGCTGCACACCCAAACTCAAACACCCACAGGGTAAGGAGGGACTCATCAAAACACTGGGGTTTGATCGAGTGTCCTGAAACTATCACACCTAGACAGCTATTTTGTAGCTTTATCCGAGCCAACAAATAGGGCAAGCACTTTACCTCTCACAAATACACACATTCCAATGTACTACGAACATGTGGCTGAAATGCACACAATCATCAGCCTGAAGTGCCTAGAAAGAGCAGGAGAAAAGGTACGGGATGATTGCCCATGTCACCTGACAACCTCTTCTGCATGCTTCATGGGAGAGAGAGCAGCTCTGTGGCAGAGCTCTGAGGCCCTATAGGGAAGACAAGCACAGCCTTTCCCACTGGCTATGACTGGTGTCTCATTGTCTGGGATATCTGTCTGACTAACAGATAAAATCATTTGTTGCCTAGTTTAATAGAGATCTATAGCAGCCTTCAACACACACTGAATACCACTCAGGATACCACAGCGGAACACCCACATTTGGCCCTCTGTTTTACTACATTTCCTTCCATTTTATCTATCTAATCCAAAAACACCTTGTGAACTCTTTTAGTGAGAACATCTCTCTGCTTTCTACCCTGAGCTTTTATCTCAGGTCTGTGTACAGTCACTTCATTTAGAGACTTGGAAACACTGCCAGCTTTAGAAAGAGGTTCCAGTGGCCTATGTCTCTAAAGGTAAATAAAATTAATTTTATGTGGAAAATAAACATTAGCTTTGGACATATTTGCAATGTTACATATGCCATCTGAGAAGGACTTTTCTTTGGGCTGTGCAAATCATTGTACATAGGAAGTCCTGCACAGAAGCACACTGGGATCTTTTTAACACCCTGATATGCTGTTCTGCTGGGAGGCACGGTGCAAGGACACAGCATGAACAGCTCACTAGTTGTATGACTAAATTAAAAGTACTTGAAGAAAACTTGGTACAGCTCCCAGGATACAGGCACTGTCCTGTTTTACAGGATGTGGTCAAGTGTTCAATTGCACGAGTTTAGACACCATGTGGAGCAATTTTTAGATGAATGTTGACAGTACGCAAAGATCTCTCAAATTCATCTATATCCTAGGTCTCTCCTAATTCATTGTTGCAAAGCCAGTTATTTGGGACAACATGTTCCAACATGGGTGCCTAAAGAAGCAGGCTGTTCCAAGTGGTGCAAAGCTGCCTTGACTCCCAGTGCTGCACTGTTCTCTGAATTTTGTCAAGTGCAACCTGTGACAGTCCTGGGCATCATGGTCTTCACTGCTGTGATCTCTTAGGAGTCAAGTAGCACTGAAGAGACAGCAAAGTATTTAAGGACCTCCAGGGCCAGCTGCTGCCTGGTGGCAGTTTGGTTCTGTGTCTTGCTGGGGAGGTACGATGGGCACCTGATGAAGCACTTTGGCTCTGTTGGACCCAGTCCAGGAATATGCTCCCTGCTCCCTCTACAGAGGCAGAGGTAGGAACACTTGGCAAAGGGGGGAGGTGGGCACATAGTGCTACTGCATGCAACTCCAAGAAGACTGCCCCAGCAAAGCCCACAGCCCAGCCATTACCTTCTCTCAGCTGTCGTAACCCTCAATGACAGAATATACCATTTTTTTTTATAAACCACCCCTATGACAGGCTTATAGCTAGTGCTGCAATGCAGAGTGAAAAGGCAGGCAGTACATGTTGAAAGCAGCATGGAAGAGTTGAGGCTCTAACTCAAAGAAGTCCTGTAGGAAACACCACCCTCACACACCAGCATGCTGAGGCTATCTGCCAGTGCAGAGCCGAAAGCATTCATGAACACGCTGCCTTCAGCTGCCAGAGGGCAGATATTGGCTGCATTGCAATCGTATATGCACAGCATGTTCCACCATGTGTAGTAACTGGAAAAATCCACTACAGCATTAGTATATTACCTATGTACGTGATCTTTTACAGATAAAGGATTTTAAGTCCCAAAGATACAAATTAGCAAGTTATTAGTGACACAAAAGGCTAATGAAAGGGAGCACACTTGACAGATTCATCTCCAAGAACAGGATGAGAGACATTTGGTCTTTTACCTGGAACTGGAGATGAAAGTGAGCAGAATAAAAAGCAACACTGGCATTTATAGCATATCACCATCAAGGTGAAACCAAAAAGTATTATTTTGTTTTAATGCCCAAGACTGTTGTACTGTCAAAAGAGCCTGTTTTTATTTTCCATCACAGTTTGTTGAAATTCTCCTGGACTGGTAGATCCCCTTGAAAAATCAAGAGCTTTTTCTAGCTTTTCATATGCTAGACCAATGGTTTAGCTACTCTTGATCTCCATGTTGTGCTGTATAATGTCAGGCAATAGACTTGGGGAAAAGAGAGATGAAGGGTATATATGAGGATTGGTTTTAATCTGGAGCATAGCCACATTAAAGAGAATTTCCCTATTCCAGGAAGCACTGAAACAGCCAGAGGGATACCTTTTTCACAGCATTAGTCATGCGCCTTTTAATGTATAGAATCATAGAATGTATTGGCTTGGAAGGTCAAACCTCCCTGCAGTGAGAAGAGATATCTTTACTAGAGCAGGTTGTTCAGAGCTCCATCAAGCCTGACCTTGAATATCTCCAGGGATGGGGCCTCCACCACCTCTCTGGGCAACCTGTTCCACCACCCTCATATTTCACATGGATAATTTACATGAATAAATTCACATGGATAGTGCCTGTGCACTAGAAGAACTGAACTGAAGGATGTAAAAGAGACTAGACCTTGCTTGATCTGTGTGCAGCAAAGACAAAGATGATCAGTCTGTCTCTGTTCTATTTTACTATCTCCAACTGCTATTGAAATATCTCAAAATTGCCTAGGAAATTGTTATTTCAAGTTTGCGTTCTTCTTCCTGCTGCCCCTAAGGGTAGGTACTTTGTCCACTTGAGGTGTGTTCTTACAGAAATACTGGGCAGTAGTATACAAGGAATTATGTTGTGCACAGGAGTTTTGTATCAAGTCCCCTGCTGCCCTTCTGGGCAGCATGTCTCCGGGACACACCAGCCCCTGGGAAAGCCCTACTGTGTGCATTCACAAGGGTGCCTGGCTGCCAGACGATGCCATTCTTCTGGAGGAAGGCACTGCCCTGGGCTGTTTGTTCAGTGAAAGGGCCAGGGTCAGTGACAGATCCCATCATTTCACTGCAGTGCAACTCTGTTGACATTTCTTCACTCCAGGGGAAAAATCTGCCTTATTGTCTTTTCTGACTCTCAGCACATATGACTTAGCCACACACTAATTATCTCCTGTAGTGTCAGTGGAGGAATAAGCCATGGGGAATAAGTTGTCTACAGGCTCTGAGGGATAGGATTCACAAGAAGACCTTCAGCCTGGCCAGAAGAAGATCCCCCAAAATACCTTTCTGGCCAAGAGAAAAGAGTTCCCCAGAGGGCAGTTTGGAGCAATGAGTAAATCACCCTGTGCAGTGCCAATCTCCAGACTACAATGGGAAACAGGGAGATCAGCCCTTGGCCGGGACCTACACAAAGATCCTGGCAAATTCTGGCCAGGAAGGGTGGCCTCATCTGCTGTAATTTAGACATCTCAAAGTTAGACATCTAAATGTGAGCTTCAGCCCTGAGGCCTCCTGTATAGTCAGAGGAAAAGACACAAGCACTGCGTCTCAGCCAAGGAGGAATTTTACATGACAGGAGTCATGTTCCCACCAGCACTTTGGTCGAGCTTGAATAATTTTTCTCCTCTTCCCTACTTCCAAGTGGAAGTGGGACCATCTTCCCAGGTTATCTCCTCACAAAGCCATTCATCTCAGAGTGTGTGAGCAGGACAGCAGCTGTCACAAGCTGCCTCCGAGACACCTACATTTCACTGAGGACTCAGTGTTCCCTATGTGAGTTCAGCTGCTTCTGCATTGCTCGGGACAAAAATAGGTCTAGGATTACTACTGCTGTAGTATTTTATTAGTCTTCTAAAAATAGGGTGGCTAATACGTAAGTAATAAAGAAGTCAGGGAATTAGCTGATGAAGAGAATTTGAAGACTGCACTATATGTGGCCCATAAATTGTCAGTGAAGAACAGTGCACATAGTAAACATAACTGAGATTGTAGGAAAAGGAAATTCCCAAACACAACTCTTGCAAAGGACACACTGAATACACTGCTGTGGTTACCTATTAACTCCATTCCTCCCTGTTTGCACAGAGACCTGGTGACAGGAAGCACACTGACATTGCAGAGAGCAGAAAGGCCAGCCATTGCTGTAAAGTGTACTGCTTACACTCCTGGCAAAGTTTTAATTGGTGCCCATGTGCTGTCCTGGCACTGCACAGTGGTACATTTGCTCTGAGAGAGCAGGTTAATGATTGGCAAGAAGATTCAGAATATCCACTTCTTCAGCTTACAGTCAAGAAGTGATGTCCAACAACCATCACACATCAGGCAGCCCCACTGGCTGAAGCAGGGGCTCCCAGTGCCCTGGCCTTGAGGAAGATACTCATCTTCTCCAGCACATAGTGGGATAAAATGAGGTTTAAGAGATCACTGCAATGCAAAGCAGAGTGGAGATGGCCATGGCAAAGCATCTCTGCCCAGCAGGGCAGAAGTGGCAGACAGGAGCATCCTCTCCTCTGCACAAGCAGATGGAAATCACCCCAACCTCTTCCCTGCTCTTCAATTACAGAGCAGCACAACAGAGCTGGGCAAGCTGGCTGTGTCTTGCAGTGCTTGAGAAGAAAAAGTGGCCCTATGCTGTCTGCTATGCATTCTAGGGCATGATCTGGCTAGCTCAGGATTAGCCACAGAAACAGTAAAAGGGAAAGGGGAAAAAATGCCCTTAAGCAAAGTAAGAGGGGTAAGGAGAGGAAGGTTCGGACTTTTCAGCCATCATCCCTTCTGCAGTGGACAAAGTCCTCCTTCCTCCTCCCCTCACACTATCATCTGTCCCACTCAGTGTTTGACCTGCTGGGACTGTGGGAGAAGCAGAGGCGAGAGACAGCTAACGTCCACAGTTCAAGAAGGACAGGGAACTGCTTGAGAGAGTCCAGCACAGAGCCACCAAGATGATGAAGGGAGTGGAGCATCTCCCTTATGAGGAAAGGCTGAGGGAGCTTGGCCTCTTGGCTTGGAGAAGAGGAGACTGAGGGCTGACCTCATTAATGTTTATAAATATATGAAGGGTGAGTGTCAGGAGGATGGAGCCAGGCTCTTCTCAGTGATGTCCAATGATAGGACAAGGGGCAATGGGTGTAAGCTGGAACACAGGAGGTTCCACTTAAATTTGAGAAGGAACTTCTTTACGGTGAGGGTGACAGAGCACTGGAACAGGCTGCCCAGGGAGGTTGTGGAGTCTCCTTCTCTGGAGACATTCAAGACGCGCCTGTGTGATCTCATCTAGGTGTTCCTGCTCCGGCAGGGGAATTGGACTAGATGATCTTTTGAGGTCCCTTCCAATCCCTGACATTCTGTGATTCTGTGATTCTGTGAGTGCCCAGGACAGGACCAACCATCCCCTGACACCCTCTGCCTGCTCTCTCCTACCCCTGTCCCCTAACATTAAAGTGCTGTTCTAACCTGAAAAGCAGATTTACCCCTTCTCTGCTCAGCAGTGCTGTTGCGTCTCTCTACTCAGGCTTAAGACAAGCTGATTTTAAAAGGAAGACTCAACCAGTCCTCAATCTGCAAAACTGACAGTGATACTGGTCTCAGAGTGAGAGCTGGAGTCCCTTCTGGAACACACAGTGTCAACAAAAGGGGAAAAGATCAATAAGTACACTTCAAAGAGCAGGGTCACTTTTGCAACCCCACTCCATCCTCAAATTCAGCCTGGGGCAGCATCGCTGAATTGCTGCGGAAGTTCCTGCAATGGGAAGAGGTGTAGGACAACAGAGGCAGCGTAATGCAACCACATACCAGTCCCTGGAGTGGGCTTTGTGGCCACTCTGTTGAGAGGCAAACCCCTGTGTGCTGCTGCTCTTTGTGCCAGGCAAGTCTGCAGCAGCTGCCAGGGTGTGAAATCAATAAGTATGTAAAAGCAGAGTTTTGGGTTAAGGCTGATTCAATGTCAGTGCAGAGTCCCATGTCCTGGAATTCAAGGCAACTGATCTGTCCCACAAATGTTTCCTCCAACCCCAATGCCAGGATTTTAATTTCTTTGAGCAAATGTAGATCCTGGAGCAGTACTCTGAGGCCAGCTCAGAGTAGGTTCTTTCCCTGCTTACTGTGTTATCTCACAGGAGCATGATAGCAGCCTTTCAGGAGCCAGGAACCTCCCAGCACCAAATGTGGAACTGATACTTTCCTGTCCCAAAGAGCATCTGGTCTCAATATAGAGACCAGACACCCTGGCAAGTGTGCAGCAAGGACAATGTGCAGAGGTCTCACTATCTCAGCAACCAAACCACAAGCTTGTTCTGTACCAGGGAGGGGAAGAGAGGGCCAGTGCTGCTGAGGAGAAGGCACAGAGGTCCTAGTTTGGAAGTGTATCATATATTAGATGGAGGTTGATGTGCCAGGTAAAACATAGGCAAGACCAAAACTTCAGGGATTGCCAGAATGGGGGGAGGAAGGCCTGAGAGGGCCTCTAAAGCAAGGCCAATTAGCTTTAAAGAGTGAGGGGAGGAGAAGAAGGTGCCATACCAACAGCGGTTGTCCTGGAGGGAGCCCTGTATAAAGCACAGAAATGGAGACAGAAGATCCAGGCTGAAAATACTCAGATCAGCAAAAAGCAATTGTGGGAACAGAGGTCATGGGAAAGGGATGGCACCTTCAGACAGACAGAGAACTACCCCTCCAGAATCTCTGCAAAACATATCACCATGGTGGTACACAAGATTGGGCAAGAGATTCCATTATAGTTTTGGGGCTCCTTTCTGAGTTTGGAGCTTTTGGGATGTATGTAATTATTTTCTTCCCAAGTCATTTTTCTGTAACTGCTGTGTGTCGCAGATGCTCACCAGTGCACGATCCATTAAGTATAAGGGGGACCTAGCAAAATTCATGCCTGTAGGTCTCTGGGGAGACCTTATAGCAAACTTCCAGTACCTGGAGTGGACCTACAGGAAGGCTGGGGAGGGACTTTTGACAAGGGCAGGGAGTGATAGGGGGCAAGGGTTTTAAACTGGACGAGAGTAGATTTAGATGAGCTATGAGGAAGAAATTCTTCACTGTGAGGGTGGTGAGACACCAGCCCAGGTTGCCCAGAGAAGTTGTGGATGTCCCCTCCCTAGAAATGTTCAAGGCCAGGTTGGATGAGGCTTTGAGCAAGCTGGTCTAGTGGAAGGTGTCCCTGCTCATGGCAGGGGGGTTGAAACTGGATGAGCTTTAAGGTCCCTCTCAACCTATACCATTCTATGATTCTATGATATAATGTGCTGTCCTAGATGAACTTCCTGCAGCCTTAGCCCTCACCCCAGCCCTCCTTCCCCAAGGCAAAGCATTTTAACTTAAACTGGATGAATGGGATTTCAGCTCATGTTTCAATGAGTGCTTCAACCTAATCTTTGACGTTTTGCAGCCACAGTGCTTAAAGTCTGTAGGGGGAGGGGGTTTTTTTAAGCAGTTAACATCACTGGAAAAAACACACAAAATTTCAGGCACATAAAGCTCCTTCCAGCTCTACGTCTGCACATACCATCAGTTGAAACAGCCCAGCATCTGACCATAAGTTGTCAGCCACTATAACTCAGTCAGATTTAATTAAATGCCCATTCCCTGAATCTCTTAGGAGCCCCAACTTGCAAAGTCTGAGGCTTATTCTAGCTCAAGATCCAACTGCTTCTCCTTTCAGTTCTCAAATTCCCTGGTTCAGTCCCAGGTGTATTGGCCAAGATGATGTCCATCATCTTCTTTAAAACAACAAACAGACAAAAAAAGGAGATGCTGTCCTTCACACCCCCCTCCAATAAAGTGCCTTCAGCAGCTAAAACCAGACCCCAAATATCAGAGACTTACAATGACATCGTGAGCAAGGCAGAAGCTCCCCTGGTGATTATAACAACACCGGTGCTCGAGAAGAGTCTTAGCTTCAAGGCATCTGGAATTGCTCTTGCAAGATCCATTGTCAAATGAGCTTATTCCTTTGTTTAAAAATGTCAGCCTGAAGACCCCTGCCAGAGTGGTGGTATAGCCTGCTTGGGTTCACTCTGGCTCCCACAAGGCTTCAACAGTTCTCTTTGCCCCTCCTTGTCTCCAGGCTTAATTAAGAAATCATTTATCTTTATTGGCACTCTCTTTCCCCTGCTGCTTTGGCATTATTATTATTTTTTGCCTTCATTCCTGAGCAGTGAGCTGTACAGGGAAGACCACAGCCCCATTCATTGTGGGTGGGAAATAATCTACAGCAGGGAGCTCTGCAAGGAAGACCCCAGCAATGAATCTGCCCTAACTAGCATTGCCTGAGGAACTACTGTACAGAAACAGGAGAGGAGGGCATCCCTTGGCTCCACTTACAGGCTAACAATAGGGATTCCTGGTGATACTGAAAGTAGGACACTACTCCCAAGGGATGTCATATGGTCAGCCTGTCCCAAACTGAACTGCCAACCCTCTCCAATCTAATGATACGCCTACTTCATCACCCCAGTAATCCCCCTTGGTAAAAGAGCACACAAAGAGAAGAGGCTGTGAAGACAGCCACAGCTAGGAGACTACCAGGCTCCTGGACCCTCTCTGACTCCAGCTGAAGATCTACATGTCTCAGGGCTGAGCCCTGAGCACAGTCTGAAGTGGGGTAGGTTCTCTACACCTCCACAAAGAGAAATTCTCTTGGCTTTCTCCACAGTTAGCACTTGACTATTTGCCAGGACAGTGAGAGAGTCAAAACCCAACTTTGGGAGCCCACGGCCTCAATCAGATCTCAGACACACTTAGCAGAAAACGGTATTGCTTTGGCAGCTCAGAGAGAGAGCCACTCACTATGATGTACTTCCACTACTGCATGCAACTCTTCCTGGGTAATTTCTCTAGGTTCCTCATCAATGCTGTTTTATTTAAATTGAACTGGTGATAAAATTCCAATAATGTCTTCCACCTTTAAGAGAAGTTTCCTCTTCATGCAAGCCAGGCTTGCCCCAGCCTGTTACTAATTACAGATGGAACATGCAGTTCAGAAAGGAGGAATCAGAATTGTTCTCCTCCCTCCAGCAAATACCCACTGAAAAACCCGACTCCTTTGTCTGATGGCACCAGAAGTTTTGCCAGTAAGTTTAAAAAACATGAGGAAAGATGATCGATGGAAAAGCTGAAGAGAAGACACACAGTTAACTGCTCCTCTCCTCCTTACAACATATGCTTCCCTTATTTTCAAAGAGATCATCTACTCAAGGAAGGCCAGTGGGATTGGATGAAAACTTGATGTTAAAAAAAAGGGCTGCAGTCATGCTTTCTAGAGATCTCAAGGGTCTTCAATCACACAGGGAAGAAAGCCAGGCAACAGAGTGCTAGAAGAATGTGTTACAGAAGGCAATCACATTCTTCGTGACTCACATCCTAATCCTCTGCTTGTTGTCTAAGGATGGCAAAGCTACAGACAAAAAGTTTAACGCAGAGTGGTGTCCAGCTCTACTGGGGACTCACAGGGCCAAGGGAAACACTATGGACAACACCTTCACATCCCAGCAGGGCTCATTTTGCCTGGCTCCAGCAGACAACTCTATTAGGTCTTTGGAACAAACTTTTAAAGACATGACCCCGTGCACCTGGACAGGTACTGCATAGTCCATTAAGCTTTTTGCCTTGCGTACTTTATGGAAGTTGCTCCCCCGTGGTCTATTGATAGCCCTCTGGAAACCTCACTCTACTCTGAAATGAAAGGAAAAGCAGAGCATTATCTGGACATCAGTGTTATCTCCAAGTGGAGTCAGATGTATAAACCCCATTATTCTTCAATTAATCATCATAAAATAAGACTTCCTTTCTGAACTTTACAGTTTATGATGCTTATCTTGCCTAGAGTCTCCTCCTAACATACTGGATGTAATGATGCACATCTATATCCTGTATCCAGTTTTGGGTTCCTCTACTAAACTCAGCCCGCTGAGGGGGCTGCAAGTCAGGAGGAGACATGCAAAGTCAGGAGGGCTCCCTCAATCCTCAGCTTGCATGCACAGAGCAATTTTTAATGTTTATTGCATGCAGTCAAGACCGGAATGAGGCAGATCCAATGCCAGTGAGTACTCTGCCCTTGAGGTCTCAACTACTGAGACCTAGCAAAGCCAGTGGAGAGGAGAGCCTGAAAGCTGAGGATGACAAACCAGGTGTGCACAGACCCATCCAGATCTGCTTGGAGAAGTATTCTTGCACTGCTGACTGCTTAACACAGGGCAAATGATCAACAAGGGATTATCATCTCAGAGCTGTCCTAGCTCAAAAGCTGCTTGAGTCTGGTCTCCATTGCCAGGCCTCAGGCAACCTCTCCACTTAATGGCACGTTTTTAATGGCAGCAGGGAGCAGAAGCAGGGATGGGAAGCAATTTTGGGAGCAGATCAGTGAGGGACACTTTGGGCTCATGCTTTTGCTGCTGAGGGAGCCTCAGACACTGGAGAAGGCAGGTGCTTCAGCTCTCTTTAAAATGTTTATCCTTGGGCTTATTTTGCCAGCAATAAGCACTTCTAGCACACCCAGGTCTTTGGTCTGTCACTGTCGGGCTGTGAGCATGTGCTGCCATGGAAACTGGTAAATACAAAATTACGACTTGACAGCAGTGTCCTGAGGAAAGAGGATCAACCTTCTTCCATATGTTTATGTCCCTTACCCAGGGAATGCAGGCCTCCCTGCTCTGCTGTGGGTGGGATGCGATCCTGTCACAGCTTTGTGCTGCACACAGGGTGCCAGGAGGCAAGGAAGGACTATGACCTCTGGGAGCAGAGCAGGGAAATGCTGCAAGAGGCGCTTCTCACCATCGACAGTTTTGCTGGCTGTTTGGTCTGGAGCTGATTGGTCTCTAGCTCTGAGAGAAATAGCTCCCCAACATCCCTGTGAGAGCCCAGCACCAGCGAGCTCAGGGTCACACAAGCTGCCTGCCCACAGGGATGCAGCATGCACACCAGGTAGAGTGACAGGCTTCCTAGGTGGGTGGTGCAGACATCCCTCAAGGGCATCCCAGCTCCAGTACCAGTGGTAAACAACTAAGGCCATAAGGTTGACAAGGGCCACAGAAATAATGAGAGCAACAGAGCAAAGAGGAAGGCACAGTTCTGCCCTACCTCTGCTTCCTGCAAGCCCAGACAGCCCTTCCTGAGAGATGGCATCCACTGGATGCGAGCCAGTATCCTGCATCTGCTGGTGTTTCTAGCCTAAGCCTTCCACTGACCACCTCTCTGCCTCATCCCAAAACACCCATGAATCCTACAGTTATTACGAAGGAGGTCAACCATTTAAGTGTGACTTTGAAATCAAAAGCAAAAGGACTGAAATTAAATTAGAGCAACTGACAATGACCTGTTAGAGCACTAACTGATTTTTCTAACTGATTTTTAGTGGCTTCTAATTTTTAAAAGTAATACTCTATCAATGCTATAATGAGAAGATGTGAGCTATTTTTCACACACTCAGA
This sequence comes from Caprimulgus europaeus, assembly GCA_907165065.1. The sequence continues at coordinate 29,825,046 of OU015531.1, read as the reverse complement.
CATAGCATATGTCAGCAAAGAATTAATTTCAAGCTTTCCAAGGGGTTGTGCAGTTGCAAGCTGACTTTGTTGCTGGTCAGAATATATGAATGCAAGCACAGTCACCATTATGGAATAATTTAGAAATACATCATATGTAAATATTTGGCCTTGAAAAATATCAACATGGATTAATTTAAATCAATTTCCAGTGAGAATCCTTTAGCTTAGTCACTGCAGCTTATTTTTCCCATTGTTTTTGCACTGCCTGAATGAGGCAGTCTTGAGGATGACTCTCACTGAGAGCACCTCCCCAAGAGCTTCTCTGCACAGGGAGTTAGGGGCAGCTATGGCAGACCTTGCCCTGGGTGCAGCGATGCAAGGTCTTGCATGAGATAAGGCCTCAGCAGGTTACTACAGGCCCTATTCAGACAGTATCATGATGTGCTCTTGCATCCTTGCAGTTGCCTTAGATGCTTTTGAGTCCACCTGAATGCAGGAGAGAACAGAGTGATTCCTCCCGCATTTATGCAGGCACGCTGTTGGCTGGTGGGGCAACTGCTGAGTTTGAATAGCTTCTGCATTCAAACCCCTCATCATAAAGCAGGATCTACCCCAGGTAACCTGAGCTGCCTACAACCAGTCTACAGCTAGCAGGGAAAGGGTTATCTCTCCAGGTCACTGGACACCCGTCTCAGCTACCCAATGACACAGTTACCCAAGGAGAACCCCATCTACAAACCCAGCATCTATCTCGTCCACGCCAGGCTCCTCTCTCTCTCCACTGCTCCTTGAGGAAACTGGGAATCTTGCTTACTCTCCCAGGCATGGTAAATAGGCTGTGTATGGCCCTATGACTCCAAGGAAGCATCTCAGTATCGCTCAGCAGTGACTTGGAGAGCACAGCACCACTTCTAGCCAGATGGTCCCCGGACCCAGACACTCAGTGTTAGTGAGCAGAGGCAGAGCAGCCCCATAGCATACTTACTTCCCATTCCCATACTTGATCCGGATGTCTTTGCTCTTCTTCAGCTCTTTGCCATCTTTAAACCATTTGTAGGATGGCTGAGGGTTTCCAGCAGTCGCCTCACATTTCAGTGAAATCTTTTCACCGACATGAACATTTGGGTTTTTCAGTTTCTTCAGTTTGGGAGGGACAGCTACAAAAAGAGAAACCAGACAATGTGAAACCTGCCTCTTTCAGAGGCTGTGCACAAGGGGCATGAGCCCACTGAGCCCCCTCCCCTGGGAAAAGTACTTGCTGCCCCTGCTGCCACATGATGGCTGGAAAGGGGCTGCACGCCAGCTCACTCCCCAGGTTTTACCAGCACACAGGCAGGGAAAGAGCACAGAGTCAGAAACATCCACGTGGGGAACAGAAGGAGCGCCCAAGTCTGGATCACTCTTTTCTCTGTTCCACAAGGCCAGGCTCGACCGTTCCACAGCTGCCCTTACTCATGCAGGCAAGACCCGCATGTCTCCTGCAAGCATGGGGGTTTCCTCTGCTCTCCAGGCTCTCATACCAGGTCAGAGCCAGGGATGTAGGAGCTCAAGCTCTTTGGAGACTATTTTTCCCCACATCCTGCCATTGCTGCCTATGACTACCAACACCTACATGACCTCTGCCAATGGGCATGCTGCCAACCCCACATCTCTACCAACCATAGCCCGAGCATTTTGCTGCAGAAGGAACAGAGGTAGGTCACAGGGAGCAGTCTCTCGTCCCCCAGAAGCGTGTGCCATGGATTCTCCATGCCTGCTGCTAAGATAGACAGTCATTCAGTACAACAGCGTCAGCAGCACAGCAATAGCCACTGAGAGGGGCTGCAATAAAAACCTGCACAAATAAAGGATGAGAAGGGGAGGAACAGATCTTTAGGCTGCAGTTAGAAAAGTGAAAGAACAAAGCTATTTAAAATGGTCTTAGGACCTGTAATGTCAAGGCTGGCCAGCAGTCTTTCCAGTGTCAAGCCTGGCTCTTAATGTGAGCTTTCCTGGATGTTTCAGAGAGGTAATTTTACCATGCACCTGGAACATCAGGCAGAGGGAAACACTGCTTATCAATCTCTGCCAGGCTTTATATTAAACCTGACAAGACAGGATTAGCTTGCAATTCTTCTTTCAACTGACAGCTGTGCACTCTTCTAGTTCCGTCAGTGTTAAACTTAAAAAAGAAAAGAGCAAGTTGCTGGTTTTGCCATAAGGATATTGCTAACAATGGTTTCCACTTGTCTAAGATGTGTTACAGATAAAGTATTTTGTCTGTCTAATATGCACAAGCCATCTTTTAAATGCCTAGTGAATTCTGATCTTGCAATATGGAAGAACAATCAAAGGAGGAAGAACTGGATGGGTTTAATTAGAGCAACCACCACTTCATAGACCTTCGTATGTCTCCACTCATTCTTCATGCCAAGCTAAGTTATTGTAGGTTGCTTTTATTTAAAGATTGTTTTCACTGGCAGTGATCTTACACAAATTAAAAAGCACAGTAATCATCAGGCATAGGCTCCCGTGGTGGGAAGCTCTGAGGATTCTCATATTCCTTTGTTTTATGTGTGAGAGCATGAGAAGCTAAATTGTCCTTAACTGAAAAGATACAAACATGGACAGAAATGGAACAGTTCAGGGTAACACAAACTGACTAGGCAAAGCTCACAGTGACTGACAGGCAAATGCAGAGATGCCTCTGACCATGAGAGGAGAGGTGCTTGGAAGTGCTTGGGTGGGTGATGCAGCAGATCTGGTCCCAAGCACACCAGATACTTCACTGACTGAGCTGCACAGCTACACTGGTGCCAAGGCACAGAAGCAAACTTAAGATCCAGCAGTGCAAAGGAAGCATGTTGAGCATACCAAGGAAAAAAGAATAAGCCCCATCGAATATTCTTCCTGACTGCTATTTTTGCACACCTAAGCCTGCTGCAGTTTCCCTAAAAACCCGTGCCATGGGCAACAGGATGCGGAGGGCTGCACATGTGCTAATGGAGCAGGGACAGCACAAAAAATGGCTTGGACAGCTGCAGGCAATTGCTTCAGGCTGCACACTGACATCTTGCACTGCATGCCAGGTCACTGCTTTGGCACAGACAGAGAGACTTCTGAATCATACTCATCTCAGCCTTCCCCAAATTTCAGGAGTTCTGTGAAAATCCAAGGTGTCCTGGGTTTTGTGAAGCCAATAGCCCTGATCCTTGCCTGGAAATTTGTCACCCAGAAGAGCAGGAAAGCAGTGAATGGGGAAGAGTGCTTGTCTCTTCTCAGAACACTGCATGGAGAACCGGGAAGGTAAACAGGACCTTGCTTTTATAGAGGTCATTTTGGGAAACAGAGAAATAGACTCTGTCAAATATTTATTCTATCTGAATATGTGTATCGGCTGGTTCCTATTGTACACTGAGGTCACCCTGTACCATGCCAGCAGTATACATATGCCTTAAACACTGGGAAGGTCCTGACCTTGACATTGGTGCATCTGCTTCATATTATTTCCAGGCTTTCAGTCTGCAGAATTATGAAGCAGACAATACGGCCTGGGAGAAAGATATGTCAGCCCTGCCCCTCTTCCCAGAAAATGCTGGCAAGTGCAGAGCAAAGCCCAGAAACCTGGACATCATTGAAAGAGAGGGCCAAGGACAAACAGGAAACCCTTTGAGATCTCTATTTCCCTGTTCCTACTCACCGATGTGAATCACATCTCACCCAAACCTATGCACCTCTTGCACCTTGTGCTCTTGGCCACCAGTGATAAATTACGTGACATTGTTAAAGAGGCAAGTTCAAAGATATAGGCCAAGCAAGGCAGAAAGGGAGCTGACATACAGGGCAAGGGCTCTGCCTGCACCACATCCCTCCAGCAGAGAGTCCCGTTTAGAAAAGGGAGGAGAACATGTTTCCTCCCCAGATGGCATGTCTTCAGCTGTCTTACTACAGGAGGGAAAGGGACTGTGCATTCAGCTCGCAAGCCATGCTCAGTGGACTATCCTGAATCAGACAGGCCAGTGAAAGGCAATCCACTCCAGAAACATTTTGGACTGTGTCTGGGAAAAGTGCTATGCACAAAGACACAGAGCTGTGCTCCCTGATGCCCAAGCGCATCTGTGTGCCTTACTCTACATTACAAGTGTGGCTTGTGCTTGGACAGCAGCATGGGAAGAGCAGGCAGAGCCTCACGCCTGGGGACTCAGCATCCAGAGCTGGGCACAGGCTGCTTCAGTTGAAAGGGAAGCCCAGTCTTGATCTCCTGGAAAGACTGCTCCTTAATCTTTTAGAAAAACACAGAAATCCTCATTTAAAGCCATTAACTGCTGATTAGTCTGCTTAATGTCAGTCAAAGACCTTCCACTGGTTTTTATTCATATTGTTTAAATTGCAGCCCTTATTCCTACCCTGAATTTCTCTAAGTTTGGCTTCCAGCCAAGAGATCTCTTTGCCTTTCACTGGTAAATTTGAATCCCATCTAGCAACCAGAAAGCTCTTCCTTTTTTAGGTACTTGTAAAACTATGAATGAATCACCTTTCAACCATCTCCAACAGTGAATTAAAGTAGCTTGAGAGACCAAAGCAGCACACAGAGTGCTAATGGAGTATGGCAAAGACAAAGTTTTACATTTTGCTTCATTTTCAGCTTCAGCATCAACCAATTTCCTATCTCTGCCCTGTCCAAATCACAGAGTGGAAGCTCAGAAAGTTGTGAGCTTGGTTGAAACAGATGTGAGGATTTTAATAGTGTCCCCTTTCTTTAGAGCTCTGAAGTGATTTTAATCTCTTCCCTGTTTGGTATTTTTTCAAACACATTGGGAAAACAAAGTCCCTAACTTCATACATACCAAGATAACATACTACCCCTAACAAACTGTCTCAGTTACCCCATGTTTCCACCAGGTACCAGCTTCCCAATCTCCTCTGTATGGGTAACTGCTGCTCAGATGTCGCCAGTATAGCTTTTGGCAGAGCCACAACACCAAACCTGGGACGCCCAAGTCACTCCACTGTTCTGGTGTAGGCTGAGCTGAAGCTGCGATTTCAGCTCGTCATCATCTGAATCTCATGGTTCTGGTCTGCCAGCTTGTGGTCTCCTTCACAGTTAGTTTAGCAACACATTCCACTTAGCCACTGGGTTCATGAAAATGGGAAGGTTTTTTGGCTGTGCTTGTCAGACTGAGGCAACAAGCAGCTTCAGGAAATCATTCAGGATCCATATCTCTGGTCACCTTGCAATCCTGTCAACCCCTCCTCTATCCAAACTTGAATCTCCTCTCTGTGGGGGTAAGGAACCACCAACCTTACAAAGCCTGAGGTGTTGGACAGAAGAGAATTGCCTGCACTCCAGGCAATTTTTCAAACAGACAACCACGTCAAGGGTATGCCATGCTGCAGAAAGAAAGGTTTAATCCTGGTAGAGCTGAGACCAACAGTAAATACAGATTTTCTACATGTTTTTGAACACTTTAAGGTCAGATGAAACCCAAGGAACCATTAGATCCCAGCCTACACTAGTTGTGTAAGCCATAAGAATTAACCCTAAAACATGCCAGGGCTGAGATCAACAAATGCACACCATTTCCTGATCTGTTTCAAGAGTCATGTTTCACGAAGAAGCCTTTGCAGGAGAGGTTTGCCCTCTGACAGCAGTCCTGGTGTCTACTGTCAAGTTACCATTTTCTTATGGAGAGGAGAGGGTTACCAAAGTCAAAAAAAATGAGCTCTAAATTACACCATATGAGTTGCTTAAACATTCACCATAAAAGGACTTATATGTACACACTGCTTTAATTAATTCACTTCTGATCACATTTGATATTGCATTGAACTACCTTGATGATAACAATACCTCTTTTACTTCTGGTACCTGGAGTATGCTTGAAAGCACCTTAGAGCCTCAACTCAGGACATCATTAATCACAAACGGGCAGAATGCCCAATCAGAGTCCAAAAATGGAGCAGTAACAAAATCACATCCCACCCACAAAGCATCACACATAAACAACCTCTCAGCAGCATAAAACAGAAGGAAGTCATCTTGGGAAAGGTGCTCAGTGAACTTCTTAACAGCCAGCAACACTAGCCACAAACTGCTTCAAGAGCTGTGTCTTGCTCACTGTGGGAGATCCTCCAGAGCAATCTACAGACACACCTGGGATTTCTACGTAACAGATGTCATGAGTAGACATGACTTATCTTCCTGGCCTTCTTCAGAGGATGCAGTGCCAGCCACTGGAGACTCCCCTACACTGCCTGGCACACAGAGGTGGCACAATGGCAGGTGGATTTGGAGAACTGGGAGGACAAGATCCTTCTGTGTCTCGCTGAGCAGCTGAGGAAGAAGGCAACTTAGCTTGAATTCCCATGGCCATGGAAAAGGGAGGTTGAAAAAAAAATGCTTTGTCACATGAATGGGAGGAAATGCAAGGAGAGTTAGGACCTACAAACACAGAGGTGAAGCCTTGACTGGCCGACATCAAAGCAGTGACTTTCAGCACACACCCCCCATCACCCAACTCCAGTCCTCAGGTCAGGAGACTCCTCCTCTGTCAGGAGAGGGAAGCTGCACAGGTGATGCCTTGGAAAGGGGCTGTGTTTCTCAGATTGCCCAAGCCATTGGCCCCATGACAGTCCTTCCACACAGATGCCAGGGCTTCCAGCCTCTAGGCTACTGTGCTGGGGTGGAGAAGCAGCATGTCCAGCAGTGTCTCCAAGGGTCTGAGCTCCCAGATCTCAACAGGGAAATCTGGACATCCAATGGATGCTACACACACGGCCCTTGAGGCTTCCAGGATCCTTGCCATTGAAGTACAAGATCTGGTGTCATGACACCTGCCCAAGCCACGTCTCAGAGGTTGCTATTCCCTAAGCTCCTTCTGGAGAATCTCCACCTTCCCTTTTACATAGGGCACCTCAGATGGGAGAGTTTCAATGTTCTCTGTGATGGAAAATTACAGAATTTGTCTTTCCATGGGAAATATTTTGCAGCTTTGATGTGCTCCAAATTCAAACACAAACTTTTGCAAAGATGGTGGCTCCTTACCAAATAGAATGTTTCTCATTTCTGTCATCTCTACTACAAGGTGAGGACACATGTCAATGGCACATGGCATCACCATGCAGGTCTGGAGACCAGATATGTCTTTGGTGGGTCAGCATGCTCCACAGTGGGCTAATGCATCTTACTTCTCAGCTAATGCAACCCTACTGCATCTGGTATGTATGCTGCCTCTACTGTTTTTAACAGAGGCTTGTGTTTGCTTTGGCCTTTATTTGACAAGGAGACAAAACTGAATCTTGGCAACAGCAGCAGCTCCTGCCCACCTTGATTCTTTGACCATTTCAACACTGTCTGGAAGTGGCAACTTGTCAAAGAGGGATCTACTCTGAAGAAAGCTCCCTCCAGCCAGAAGGAATGGAAACATGAGGTCCACTTGAAAAAGACCTTTGCTTAACACTTTACACGCTCTAATTATGTGTTCTTTTTTATGGGTTTTTTATAGAGAGGGTCAAAACACAGTCACTGCTGTGCATCTAGGCAGGCTGTGGCATCTGCATCTGGGGCTCTGAATGGAATTCAGCACTTTGGTGGCAGGGTCACAAGAACTCCTCTGAGGCTGTGACACTCCAATGCCTCTGAAGGTAACAGGGCTGTATTTAACTAAAGCTGTGTATGAAACATGGGAGGGAGGAAAAGACCATGGCTTTATTCAACAGATGGACACAACCTCCACAGACCACACACAGTCTAGAGCCTGTGGGAGAGAATCTTGATGTCAAACTGACATAACACCCAATCCCAACCTCTGCAGCAACCCACCAATGGGTAACTACAGGCTCCAAATCAAAAATATAAAATATAATATAATATCTGTAATATGCTTTAGGCAACTTGTATTTCCAGTTTATGCAAAAAGGATGATCAGACTTTCTCACTGCTGTTAACGTGACTGTCTGCACACTTCAGCAGCTCACTCGGATCTCTGCGTCCTGGGCAGGGGTACCTGGCAGGTAAACCACAATGTCAAATTTAAATTTCCAAGGGGCAGCATTCTGCTGTATTCACTATTAGGCTTTTAAATTAACACATAGTCATATTTCTCTTACTAGATCTGTGGTGGTAGGGACTCCATTGTGGGAGCCAGCACTAGATGACATGGTTCACTTTGGGCATTTACATCTCACCTCCACTGTCCACGGGTCTATCTGTGCAGTAACTGCAAAGACATAGGCTTCAGCAAGGCTTAATAACCCAAGCTCTCCAAGGACACAGTAGATGTACTCTGTGCCTAGCATGCACCACGCTGCTGTGCCCTCCCCGCAAAGGTATGCTAACAGGAGTTAGATGCATACCTTTTTGTTCCTGGGAAAGGTCCCACTTTGACAAATAGAGACACTAGGTATGACAGGGCAGGAGCCCTGCCTCCAGGTTCTAGAGGGTCTGCTGAGGACATCCACCCAGCTGACTCACAGAGAATAGAGAGTGATGTGGAGAGGACTCAGATGACTGGAAATGTGGAGATGCTGAAAAGACTGAGATCAGCAGACCTGGGGTTGGAATGAAGCTTGGAAACCTTGCTGGAGCCAGAACAACTGCATTATTCCTCTCTATGTGTCCCATAGCATCCCTACCATACAAGTTATTTTCCAGTAACTAGATATCTGTAGCCCTCTAAGGGAGAAATTGCTACAATGCAAATCTACAGCACTACATATATTTAAAACTGTGAGTTAAAATACTCACTGTTTCCATGACCATTCCCAACAGCCAAAGAAAGTTGACTGGAAAGTCACAAGCAGGTTTGCTGATTTAGGTTTGAACTCTATAGGCAGCTCAAACCACAGGAAACGGTGTCACAAAGCCAGCAAGTTCATTCTCCTCTTACAAATACTGGCTCCACTTATATAAAACAGCAACTCATAAATTCCTTCCCTTCTGTCTTTCTCTTCCCCACATTTAATATTTAGTTAATCCTCTTTCAAGTGAAAGTTTTGAAATTGGTGTATGATTTGGTCCAGAGCCCTAGGCTGAAATCTCAGCTTCACTGAAAGCAATGAGCATTTGGCCAGTGGGCAAGGATGACTTCCCATTAGCCAGTCTTTTCACCCAAAATGTTAAGAGAGCTAGGGTATGCTTTTATTACAGATTGGGTAGAAATTCTGGAGATGCCCATGCACATGGCCACTCAAATGCTTACCTGGATAGCACAACAGCTACAAGTAATTCACATATAGATATCCAATATTAAAATACAAGGTTGAAGTGCTTGGATTGGCCAAACCTAGTACTCTATGAACACTAGCTGGGTTTGCAAACAATGTAATTGGAGTAGAATTGCTATTGTGTTTGTTTGTTTTGAATATTTTTGGCCAGGAAGTTGTCCTGGAGGTATAGTTGAGCATAAGTGGTCTGGTGGAAAAATGTCATTCATTCTGTTCCTATTAAAACCAAAAACAATAGCCACACAAAGACAGCAGTGACAATTTCTGCTCTTCATGCCTCTAACAATGTGTTTTCAATCCTAAAGGCAACATCTTGTTTGTACCAAATTGATTCTGGGATCATATTTTATATAATCAAATATATCTTTGAACAAAGATACATTTTATGAACTGTTCAATTTCCAGATGACCTTGGAAACAGCAATTCATAAACTATAGCTTTATCTCTATCTTCACAATCAGCTAGAAAAAGGGCCCACCCATACTCTGTGGACTGCCAGTAAAGACCCAGCCACCAAATGAATTATCCAGAGCACCCAAAACTTTAAGATGCATTAATTCTTTGTTTCAGCCACTGAACACTGAGCAAAAGTTACTTGCCCTAGTACCCTGGTGAAGACCTGGGTGGCAGCCATCATCTTTCAATCACCAAAGGAAAGTGTAACCCTCACCCCAGGAGAAAAAACAATCTAAGTTAGCAAAAAAAATTGTTTCATCAAATGTTTATCATGAAATCTGTAGAGGAAACCATATATAGACTCCTTACGGTCATGGTAAAGCTAAAGGCTATTTTTCAGGTCACAGGGAAGGATCTGCTGATGTAAATGGCCATTAGTGGAGTATCATCAATTCTAAAAAGGGGTGACAAAAAAACTATTTGGTGTTTTGCAGCTCTATCAACCACAGGAGTGTTTCTGCAAAACACGGGAAAAAAGCTCAGTTAAAGCAGAGCTGAAATTCTTTTAATAGAGACTGCCTGAACTGCCTGGGCTTTCCCAATGACCAGAGAACAGAAGACACAACACCATGGACCAGTGGGAGCACTGCAGGTTAACCTGCAAAAACAAGAGCTGCTGTAATGCCATGGGTACAGAACAACTCCAAACACCACCCACCAAGTCCTTCAGATAAATCAGCAAGAAAGGCCACTACAAACACATAAATGCGACCAAGGTTCTGAGTAAGATACAAGGTTTACTAAGTAAACCTTTCTCTCTCTGCCTACCCCTGTCTTGTGCCCATTAAAGTTAGGTGTAAAAGCAAAGGACCGGGGATGTGCTCTTGGCTTTAGACAGCACAGCACTTCTGGACATATCTTTCCTCCTCCCTCAGTGTATTGTTTTTAAACAGAAACACAGAATCATAGAACCACAGAGTGGTTTGAGTTGGAAGGGATCTGTCAAGGTCATCCAGTCCAACCCCACTGCAGTAAGCAAGGTATCTGCAAGCGTTATCAGGGTGCTCAGAGTCCCATTCAACCTTGACCTTGAATGTTTCCAGGGATAGGGCTTCTATCACCTCTCTGGGCAGCCTGTGCCAGTGTTTCACCACCCTCATTGTAAAAAATTTCTTCCTTAAATCTAGTCTACATCTACCCTCATTTACTTTAATACCATCTTTCTTATGGGTCCCCCTTTAAATATTGAAAGGCTGCAATAAGATCTCCCTGGAGCCTTCTCTTCTCCAGACTGAACAACCCCAACTCTCTCAGCCTTTCTTCATAGCAGAGGTGTTCCATCCCTCTGATCATTAGGACCCCAGAAGTGTTAAATTACTGAGGTGTGAGGTCTGAGGTCAGGAAGACCATGAACACAGAGCACTGTCTGCAGCACCTCACTGCAGAGGGACTGTTCAAGCCCAGCCCACATCAGCAAAATCCCAGTGCAGAATATGTCTCCTTCCCTGCCCCAGCAGACTTACAGGTAACAGTTTTAACAACTGTTTTTAAACATACTTAACAATGTCAAGTAGGGAAAAATCATCAAAACTTGGGATCAGTTCTAAAGATGTTAATTAAGGGCAGGCAGAGGTCAAGTGAAGGTCAGATGCAGAAGCCCAGCTTGCAAAATTTTTTTGATATTTCAACCTCCAGGGAAGTCTTAGGGCAGAGGATGTCCAACTGTTTCATACACAACCAGGTGGAAAGCCTGCACAAAGCAGGCACTAAAAGAAGAAAGCGCTTTAATGTTTGGACAAATAAATTCGATTAGCAGTCTCTAACATTGAGGTGGGGAGATTTTTAACTTTTAACCTATAAAACCATATTTGCTAGCATTCCGTGACAAAAGGCAACCACTTGCAGTCTTAATTACATTTTTTTTTTTTTCCATGTCTCTGCTTACTTTGAAAGTTCACCATTGTCTCTGGTATGGTTTTGACAAATCCACCAGAGGGTATTTCCAAAACAGAAAGCCGTGTTTTTATCAGGATCCCCCCACAAGGGACCCTGGGGCTTGCATTAAAGACTTGTTTGTTCTCTGTAATGTTGTATTAGAAAGATTAAAAGTTTTTCTGTTAGTTCAAGAAATGCTTTAAAGCACTGGTACCAAAAGAACCTCAGACAGTGACCACAGGTCTGTTTTTCATCCAAACACAGGAAAAGAAAATAAAGATCATCCCTGAGACAGCTTTTTCAAGGCAGTCAGATACATACAGGCCCAAACCCCCCAAGTGTGGATGGAATTACTGTCCTATACTATAATATTCTCGTAACACCCAGGATGCCCTGTGTCTCTGCTGTGGCTGGAGTAACGGCTTGTGTCGGGCCAAGTCCTGCTCTCTTCCCAAGTGTTGACCTCTCCACTGAAATCAGCAGGACTTTTTGCACAAGAGACCATGATCCTCAGGGAAGGCCTGTCTGCGCTCTGTGCCAGCAGTGCCTGCACATTGGCCCAGCCGAGGGAGCGCCCAAGCCCTGAGGAGCAGGAGCCACCCTCCCCCATGGGCTGCAGGGAAGCGAGCTGTAAATTCTGTTTGGGACTCTGGGCACTGCCCAGTGGAGACACTAACACAGCATGTCTCCTGCCTTGTCCAGAGTGCGGCTTCCCAGCATTGTTCTGAATAGCTCCAGACCCCCACTGAAGCACAGTGATGGGTGGCTTACACTGAAATGTCCCCCAACCAGGCTGATTTACGGGTGCCAGGAGTCTCAAGGATGTCAGCTCTTCCTGATTAATTTTTTTATCCTTATTTTCCCTCGTTTTATATTTGAATATTGCTTATTGCAATATTCTTCAGAACTATTCTCTGGAAAGCCATACTGGCTAATTTTTGGCTTGTAAGTTGCTCATGAACAGTCTGTGGCTTGTGTTTAAAAAAAAAAAAATCAAGCAACTCTAGCTCATCTTGGTTGAATAAAGAGATTTTGTGGCCTCCATCAATTCTAGTCCCTGACAGCAGTGACAGAGCTCTTATTATCACAAACATACAGTTGCAATTTTAAAATTTGCTTCCTGTGACTCTTTGTTAAAATTTAATCATCAGTTTCTGTTTCCACAAACATTTCTGACAGAAAGTTCACTTTATAGAATATTCACAGGCAACAAGTTAAGAAGGAAGGTCAAATCCCAAATTTGAGTTTTTGATGTGAGCAAATCCTTGCTGGTTGTCCAGCTACTCCACTGAAGGATTTAGAGAAGAGCAGCAAAGGGAGGTGTGACACAAGTAATTTTCTAGGAGATATTGCAGAATGCAAGCAATGAAAAACAAAGACCAATGATGCAGCGTGTAGTGTGGGTGAAGAAAAGACAATAGGCAACATAGTGGTGGCCCAAGCAGAAAGACTGAGTTCAAAATGGATAGGGGTTTATTGGACCTGCTTTATGTCTAGCTGTAGATCACAAGGTGGGAACTTTCAACAAACTGGCCAGCAGATCCTGCACAACACAAACAACTTAAGGTGAAAACCAGAATTCTGAACAAAAGATGGTTGTTGAGCAAAAAGCTATTAATAGTGCTGGGTTTCATCCCAGAAATGTTGCGTAAAGTGGGACAATTCACATCCCTTCTCTGTGCTTCCATTTCCTCTCTAAAGATCCCACTTAATATATTTGGGGCAGGGACTGTCTCTTGTTATGACTGTGCTGTGAATAGCACAAGGGGAACAATACTGCAGTCAGGACCTCTGGATGCCACCACAAATACCAATTTTAAGCAGCAGTGACAACAAGCGGAAGGAGTTTGGGATCCAAGGACAACCTAACCTAAGAAAAGACAGGGTACAATGAGGGATTCATCTTGTATTGTAAACATGGATGGTTCTCATCTCCATACAAGAGTGACAGGGAAAAGCAAGAAAGCAGTTGAGCTAGACAAGAAAGAAGACGTCTCTCCGCCCAGACACTCCATCTTAAACAAAATTACCCAGAGCTGCTCCATCACTCCTGTACTCTCTACTGCCCTTTCCCTTCACCATCTCCCCAAGCCATCCTTGAACAGCTCCATGCAGAGGAATGCAGTGACCTAGAAACCCAAAAAAAGTGTTCAGGTGTCTGAGACACAGTGTGAAAAATGTGATGGAAAGAGTGGGGTCTCCTCTCCTGAGGAATATTTTTGTAGAAAACCATCTATCTACCCTTTGCATTGGATTTTCTTTCTGATACACAGGTAGAAGGTGCAGTGGTGCTGAGGAGCTGTTCTGGAAAGGCCTGAATAGACCTTTATCATTCTCAGTGTCTACAGAACCAACCTGGAAAGGTCCAAAGATGGGGTTCAGGGAGACAACAAATCACAAGATTACAAGAATATGCTTGGAAGAACCCTTCAGAAGTTGAGCAGACCACATCCCTGCCCTGAGGTGGGATCAGCCCTGCAACTTCCATCCAACTGACCAGGATCCAGACACACGAACGACATACTGCTACCAATCTTCACTGCATTCCAAAGTGTGCCCAAGGACCTGTCTGACTTTAAGAATATACCTGATCCCAACCTCACAGCCTCTCCAACAGGCAACACTATATCCCCTCTGCAAAAACTCCCAGGGTCCCTGCAAGAAAGGCTGTCAGTACAAGGGCACACTAGTTAGCAGATGATGGGGAACCTAGCCACATTATCAACTGTGGAGACCTGTGGGGTTCTTTTGGTCCCCAGGTACAAGATATGTTCTACCTATTCCCAAAGAGGCAGCCCATCTCTCCTTTTGTCTTGCAGTCCTTTACACTGCCCCTTCTTTCTGTTTTCTTCTCCTTGCCCATGTCAGCTGCCACCAATCACAAGTAACCAAAATCACCCATCTTTGTCTTTCCTGTTTCAATTCACCTTGTCTGTGAGATGCATGTTTTTTTCTTTCCTTTGCAAGATCAGTGATCTTGAAAACATCACTCTTAAACCCCAGCCTCAACCTCCTTTCATTTCTGGAGATGCTGACTACCTCCCACATTTCACTGAAGAGCTCCAGGCAGACTTGTCTTCATGAAATTGTGAGGGTCTGAATCATCCTTTCAGACAAGCAGCTGAATAATGGTGCTGCTTCTCTGTCAGTTTGGGATGGTGCCTCAGGAGCTTCACTATCACACACAGCTCAGAAATATTTTGGTGCGGCTTTGAGGCTGTGTCACTTTCTGGTCACACTGTCCCCTTGGCTACAGGATATAGAAGCTGAGTTTCCACTTGTACTAACACTCTGTGAGTGGTGACTACTCCTCACCCTCATGCCCTGTCTGTCTGCAATGGCAGTTGTTCTACATAATGATCAAGCCTGAAAGACCAAGAAAACCTTCCCACTCACATAGATGCTGCTGATTGTAGTTACAGGACCCCCATACACATGCACAGGAAGGATCCATCCAAGATCCACTCTTATAATGTTGCATCTGAGCAAGGACCTATGCCAGTAGTTACCTGGGTCTCACCCAAAACCAGGGGATTATGAAGACTGAACATCACAGTGAAGTGCAGCCTACCTTATCATGTTTTTCATCAAACCATTTTTCAATTTGCAGCCCTCCCTTTGTAATTCAGTGGTAAATAAATGTCTGGTCAAAATAACAGATAATTAACTGGGAGCGTCTGTGTGAACATGAACAAATGCTAAGTGGACACTTCAGAGAGGATCACAGATCAGCTCTGCTATATGAAGGATATTCTGAAAAACCTTCCCAGGTAACTAAAGACAAACAGATCCAACTTCCCAAGTACACTCACAGATTCCTCTTAATTGCTGTAGGAGCCCAAGGAAACGCAGCAGAGGTTAACCATGTGCAGCTCACCATGAAGGGCAGCAATTGGCAAGACTGTCTCCCAACACTGCGCTCTCCTTCACTCCCCTGACAATTCGACACACTGCTGTTTATCCTAATCCATTGTTCATGGTCTTCCCCACCCAGTTTTCAGTCCATGTGATGCTCTCCTGTCCCTACCAACTGGAATTAATTTGGGGTGCTAGGGCTCTATCAGGAGACTCTACTATAATCTAAATGCTGGAAAAGTATTACCTGCCTTCAGACAGCTATTTTGGCCTTTTATCAGACACTCAGAGTTAACAAGCAAGAGATCCCATTTTTCTGGGGCAGTTATCTTGTAATTCCTGGCTCGCTCAGTGATCCTCTGAATAACTAAGTAACTTTGAGAGGGAGATCCTGATCAGTAAGGTCTGTTTATCACCATAAAACTTATTCTCCTAGAATTCCCCTCTACCTCTATCTATCTTATTACGTAATGCTGATGCTGCTAAAACATTTAGCTGAACTTAGGTCAAAAGAAGATGGCTTTTGAAAGATTTCCAATGGTTTATTTGCAATAAATGGCTAAGGAATAAATCATTTCAGCCCTGATGAGTCCTCCAGCAGCCAACTCTATTAGCAAGGCAGCTTCAGCAGTGAAGAACAGGGGAAGGCTTTGGTGATGCATGGGGACTTGTGACAGGCACAGAAAGCAGCCAGAAAAGACCACCATGCTGCAGAGAGGCTGCCATGCTGGGTTAGACCATGCTCCTTGCTAGACAGGAACCTTAACGCCTTTTGAGTAACTTCCCAGTAGGGAAGTCTTCTGCATTCTCTCAAGGACAGAGCTGCTTTTCTGCCCTGATGCCCAGAGGCTTTTAACCCCCACATGCATTTTTACCCTAGTTAATCTGTCTGACAGCATGCCTATGCTTCATATAAATGTCTCGGCCTTTCTGCAAGTCCTGCTATGCTCTTGCATAGCATATGCTCACTGCAGTGGCAACAACTTCCAGGGGACACTGATGTACTGAGTGAAAACTAGCTGGGAGCAGTCAGGGATGTCTGGGCTTCCACCTTTGGCCTCAGCAGAGACATAAAGAAGGAGTGCTTCATTTACATTACTTTCCGTACTGTTGTAGTGTCCCTTCTCCTTTCAGAGACCTCAGGCTTCCGTCCTGTGGGATGCAAGGTGTTTCTTGGGTCCCTTCCCCCACTCTCAAATGAAAAGGTCCTTCCCTACTTGCACAATGTACTTGCAAGAGCCACAGTAATGCTTCACACAGAAAGCACTAGCAGTCTTGTATCAGTGTGACTGAGGGCACAGGACCTCTATCCACCACCAGGAGCAGGGCTGGGGACCACCACCACACCTCCAACTCTGGCTTAGCTGGCACAGTCCACCCACGGACCACAGTCAGCTCCCCATAAGACCATTTCCACAGCATCCTAGCTCTGGCATAGTGGGGCTGAGACAGCGCTGGAGGGGTAGCTTTGAGGAAAAGGCTTCAGTAAGCTTCATGTTCTGGCATGTGAGGGCCACAGATGACAGCTAGGGTGGCCAGACTGATAGCTTCTGGTGAGGACCATATTTGCGGTCTATGAAGCAAAATACCATACTTACACGCAACTCCTGTAGCATACAGCCCCAGCAACTCAGCCAGCTCACGTGGACTGTGAGTGCGGCGTGGAAGGGCTGCTGACTCAGGGTAATTCATTAAGTTCAGTTCCAGGCTGCTCTGACAGGTTTGGACTTGAGCAAGTAATCCAAGCCCAAACCTGAAGAAGGGGGACTGTCAACTTGGGTTGTTCAGGGTGTCTTTTCCAGAGGGTACCACGAACCCCTAAGGAAGGCTCTGCTCTGAAGTTGTCCCCTTTCTCTGGGTACACAGGGAGCCTAAGGCCACCAGCCTCCTCCCTGCCCACCTCTTGCCTCTTCTGCCATGCTCACCAGAGCCAGCATCGAGAACCCAACAGAGCTACCACAAGACACTTTGTCTGCTCAAGTCAAGTGCAGCTGTTTAACCAAGTCCAGCTGGCAGCATGGTAAAAACACCAGTCTTTTTCTGCAGAATAAAGAGGGTTTAAGGCAGGAATCTGGTGCAGAACAGTTCTTTCCCCTTAAATTCACACCCTAGGCCAAGCATGTTTTGCAAGAGCCTCCCTGTGCAGACAAGCCCCAAGGCTTCAATTCAGAAAAACACCCCTGTTAGGGGAAGCACCCAAGAAATTTCAAGGCCAGGGCCACAAGTATTACAATGAGGCGGCTGCTAAGTCTGACATGGGGCAGGCTCAGAGATGTGTGGTTCTCCATTACTGTGAGAAGACAGCAAATAAGAGGCGTTTGGTGTCTCCTCAGATCTGCAAAAAAAACATTAAGAGAAGAACGGGAAGGGAGGAGAGGACAGACAGATGCCATACACTCAGCTCAGCTCACTTGGAAATCATTAATTTGGCCTCTCCTTCTCAAAAATGGTGATATTGGAATAAATATAACGAGCTATCCATCTAGAGAAGTGTTTAAGTCTTGATAGTATCTTTGATACTGTGAATATTTAGGACCCAGAAAGGACACACTGGCTTTGCCCTGCAATGACAAAAGGTAAGAGAAACTGGAGATTGCCAGAAAATAAAGCAAGTACAACACCTGGGGCTTTACGGGAAATACCAGATTATCACAGTTCTGGTAATAAAACCAAAACTGCTGGCAGTGCTTCAGATTACTACTGTTTCTTTTTTCCTTTCTTACCCCCCAAAATTAACAAGACACCTACCTAACCCTGTTAAGAAAACCAGAGCTGTGATTCATGCCATCAGTCTCAAACACACAAAACATTCCCAACACAAAATGTTACAACACATGAAATGAGCAATGGCTTGCTAACATAAGACTTATTCTTAAAATCGCATGACCTGTCTACATTTTCTAAATATAGGATAGATAAGGAAACCTCTCCAAAAGCACTAATAATTGAAACAACCAACCAAATACATGTTATGCGGACAGAGGTAGTTTTGAAAGCTGTCACCAACATATTTCCATTGTAGAACATTTCTTCACCACTTCTGCATTCTCTTCTGCTCATCAGCTTCACGTAGAATGGATAAGCTTGACCACAGAAAGGAGAACTCCCTGAAATGTAGCTTTGGAAAGACCTAACCAAGAACAGCAGCATTGCAGCTACTTGTCAGAAGATTAGAAGGGCAGTCCTACACTTGGAAGTTTGCCAGTAGAAGAGCTAGAAGTATTATTGAAAAAAATTAAAGCTTGGGAGGTCTGTGGAAGCAAAGGTCACTTGCCCTGGGAAGCGTCTGCAGCACTTACACCGTCATCAGCAGGACAGATTAGCATCCATGAGCCTGGCTTGACAAATTAGCTGACAGAGGAGCACTGAAGAGGCAGAAACATTCACTGTAACGAGTGCTGGGGCTACACAGCTCAAAAATGTAGTGTGCCTTTAATGCTGCTTTACCTATACTGCTATCCACGCAAGCGACAGAAAAGCTTGCTCAGGATGTCTTCATGTAGTAATGTTCTTTCCTGACTCTAGTACAGACATCATGCTGGCTGGGTGAGGACTGTTTGCCCATGGCAATCTTTTTCACTTGACAGCTTTTCTTTGATTATCAAAAAATCTCTTCATACTCATGCCTGAAAGTGCACAACTGTGAATCAGGAAAGCTGAGACAGATCCTCAACCTTGTTGTTAAGGAATGGGCTGCTGCAGTGCAGCATGGGTGCCTACGAGCCACCATCGCAGCACAGGAAGGGCACTGTCCTTCACCTCCCACCTCCCGCAGGAAACTCAAATGATCATTTAACCATTATCCTCAAACTTCATACAAGATTTTTAGCATTTTCTCTCCCAGCTACCGATATTATTTACTACTATTTTAACATCTTCATCAGTGACCTGGATGTAGGGGTAGCATCCACCCTCAGCAAGTTTGCTGATGATACAAAGTTGGGAGGAGTGGCTGACACACCACAAGGCTGTGCTGCCATTCAGCAAGACCTGGACACACTGGAGAGTTGGGCAGAAAGGAACCTGATGAGGTTCAACAAGAGCAAGTGCAGAGTCCTTCACCTGGGGAGGATTAACCACATGCATCAGTAGAGGTTAGGGGCTGAGCTGCTGGAGAGGAGCTCTGAGGAAAAAGACTTGGGTGTGCTGGTGGACAGCAGGCTGGCTGTGAGCCAGCAGTGTGCCCTTGTGGCCAGGAAGTCCAACAGTCTCCTGGCGTGCATTAAAAACACTGTGGCCAGTAGGTCGAGGGAGGTTCTCCTCCCCCTCTACTCTGCCCTAGTGAGGCCACATCTGGAATACTGTGTCCAGTTCTGGGCTCCTCAGTTCAAGAAAGACAGGGATCTTCTAGAGAGAGTCCAGCGGAGGGCCACAAAGATGATGAGAGGCCTGGAGCATCTCCTGTGTGAGGAGAGGCTGAGAGAGCTGCGATTCTCCAGTCTGGAGAACAGAAGATTGAGAGGGGACCTTATCAATGTCTATAAATATCTGAAATGTGGGGGCCAAATGGATGGGGCCAGGCTCTTTTCAGTAGTACCCTGTGACAGTACAAGGGGCAATGGGCAAAAACTGGAACACTGAAAGTTCAAGGCAAACCTAAGGAAAAACTTCTTTACTGTGAGGGTGCCAGAGCACTGGGACAGGCTGCCCAGACAGGTTGTGGAGTCTCCATCTCTGGAGATGTTCAAAACCTGCCTGGACGCTTTCCTGTGCAACCTGGTGTAGGGAACCTGCTTTGGCAGGGGAGTTGGATTAGATGATCTCCTGAGGTCCCTTCCAACCACTACGATTCTGTGATAATTTGCCAAGATGCCCCACCTGAAATTCACCCAATGACATCTCTCCAGGTGGTCTCAAACCAAGATACTCAGGAGTTTACCAGGTCTCTCCCTTGATCTAAATGTGCCCATTTCAGAGAGCAGAAAGGTTTCCTTATTTCTAAATGGTCTCACTAGCCCTGCTGGACAGAAAGGGGGTGCTCAGGGCTCATCAGGGTGAGCAGTGGGAAGGACACCAAGAAATAGGTAATTTTTGCTGCCCCCCATCTTCCTAAGATGGCCTTTTTAGGGGAAAAGATTCAGATTCTGGATAAAGACTATTCACATCTGGAAGGACTGGGAGAAGTAACCCAGGACTGAGTGGAAAATGTTCTTTCAAGTAGAGAAGAAGCATGGACATTATTACACACACACTGGTTTTAGTACTGAGTCATCATTTCATATAAGACCCACTATAATTTCTAGTTTGGGCAGAATCTCTTTTTCTTGATCATATAACTGGCATCTCTGCAATGTTAAGACCTCTTCTGCAATGCAAGTTTTAGCTATGTTTGTTACCCAACAGCTAGCCAGAGAGTTTATTTTAACATTCATTAAACATGCCTCTCATGCAGGCTCTCAGCACAAATACAGAAACCTAATCTCATTTATTGACAAATGTGAAGCAAAATACATTTCCATGCCAAAGAGAAGTTCATCACATACCTTGTCCTTGCCCTTCAGGCAAAAGCCTGAATGAGGAGATGAAATACATAGGATCTCTGCAAGGGAAACAAACTGCTTCTTGGGTAGCAGCAATCAGACTCCTGGCCTTTGAAAGAAAGCCTGCCCAGCTCCAGCACCTCAACCTATGGATCCAAGACCTGTTAGCAAGATTTTCCGGATCTGAATGACTTTTAACATCTCATTCACTTTCAGGCTAACAAGATTCATAGCACAAGATCTGCAGTTTGCGCTGCTCATGGCAGAAGTCACACAGCCTAGCAGCGGGACATTGGGTGATGTAGAACCAATGCTGCTGCACAAGCTGCTGCGTCCATCAGTGATTGCATCATGGAGCAGGCATATGAGCAGTACTGGCTGACTCTGAAAACCTGCTGGCTGACAAAGCCCTGCCGGGTGTTGCCAGCTGTCTACCCAAAAGGGAGCAATGCACCAGCACCAGTAGCCACTGGAGTGTCTCCCAAGCCTCTTCCCACATCAGTATTCCTCTTGCTTGCAAACCTACAATGGAAGTCACGTGGGGGGGGGGGGGGGAGTTTGTTTGTTTTGTTGGGGATTTTTTTTGCTTTGTAGTGCAGCTGAGGCTTCTTTCCTGCAGAGAGCAGCAAGTTAGCATGGGCACAGTTGAAGCTGCTTACCTTGCCCTGCAGAACAACGGTGCTAGTAGCTGTAAGATCCTCCCTCCCTCTGCCTGGCCCAAACTCAGCATTTCTCTCTGCCAGCCTTGCCCCACTCACCAGAGCTTGGAAATGGGCACAGGAGATAGGCATCTGAACATTCACGCAGTACAAGCAAGCAGAACATGGCCAGGTTCAAGGGAGCAGGAAGTGCCTTCACCTCAGCTCCCTTGGCCAGATTTCTTCCACGACCATCAGTAGCCAGTTCCATGTTGGGACCTGAGCTCATTTGCTGATCTGATTTCTCACATCACAAATGTGGAAGCACTATCAATAATCTGGCCAACACCAGGTGCTCTGAGTAGACTCCACAAACCAATGATTATGCACCTGCCACTCCTGCAGTAAGACCAGTTTGCCCCCAGGGCAAGGAGGCTTCTCTCCAGGAGCACTTAGGTCAAACCAGAGGTGGGAAACAGCTTGAACACAAAGAGCTCTTTTGGTATTCTTTGAACCAGAGACATAGCTGTTGAGCATGGGAGTTTTGTCAATCGGTTGACTGGAGGAAGAGATGTACAAGAGGCATACAAGGAGCAACAGGATCAGTACAGGCTTTACAAGAGTAGTGTGCTAGCCAAAACTGCATACCCACACCCCTCAGAAGGCTGGAGTGCATCAGGATCCAGGGGATTCTTGCAAAGTGCTATGGACTTCAAAGTGGAATAAAAAATGCTTGTGAGCACAAGCGTATGTACACACATATACATACACAGTTTCAGAGCTGGAATAAAGTCCCAGCCTTCAAATCAAAAAGCTGTTGAAAGTGAGAAGGTCAGATACTCGGCTGATACATATCACACACACACACCAACAAAGCCAGAGGAGATAGGTCAGGGAAACATCTGCTGAGAACCTGCCTGATGGATTTAAACCAGATTTAACCCTCAAATTAAGCAAATGTGCAAATTCTGATAGAAAAAAGAAGTTTCTCTGAAGGGCTTCCAAACATCAGCCACTGATGCAGGAAATCTGCTTCAAATTTTTGGGGTGTTTTTAAAGAAACAAAACACTGAAGCACCTGACTTTTGTGAAGTTTTAAGGTAAATTAAAGTTTCACTGCTTCCCTAAAGAACACTTTTTCTATCCATCTCACACATTTGTAGCTGTCTTTCTTTTTCTGAGCTGCCAGCCACTGAGCCTCAGACTTGGAGAGGAAATGTGGTTCCCTTCCCCTCCTCATCCTTACCAGGCATAAAATTCAGCAAGAAAAACTGGGCTCTGACTTCCACATGTAGTAAAAAATTTAAGAGGATAGTAAGGATGAGACAAGCTGTAGAAGAGCTCTAGGACCATTGGACTCCTCAGAAGTAGGATCATCACCATCACCGTGTGGAGACAGCTTTGTGTGGCTTATTGCTCTTCTCTCCAAAGAAGCTCTCCCTCATATTGAGGAGCTCTTATCTTCCAGGCATGCCTGAACAGCAATCCTTTATAAGGACTAATGACTGAGTCTACCAGGCCTAAATACCAGAGTTATTAATTACCTAAATGTTTAATTTTTACCATTATGACTTGTATTTGTTGTTACAATTTGGAATAGCTCAAAAATGCAGCAACATAACACTGTCTTTGTCAGACAGGAGACAATCTCAGGCCACATCAGTTGAAAACACAGCTTTCTGTCTGGAGCACAGCATAGGAGCCAGGACTGTGTCCTGGCCAGGAGGGCACGCACTGCTTGGACTTGCAGTCTTGGCCTGCTCTGGATGTTCTCACAGGATGCTGAGGGTACCTGCAGTTTTGCTCCGATCAGGCCTTTGCAGTCCAGGGAAGAGCTTCCCTCCTTGGCAGATTTCCCAGTTGTGAATTTAATTATCCTGCCCCAGACAGAGGAGCTTAGTGCAACAGGTGATGCATGTCCGAGTTCCAGCCTGGGTGTAGAGGCCTTCACCCTCCCAAACCACCTCTGATGTCAGCACGTCCCTCCACCTCACTGGTGCTGGCAGATTAGTGGAGGGTGACCAGTTGGCCGGACAGCATGCGGTGACAGAAACCAGGGTGAGTAGCTTGACACAGCATCAAGCAAACTTCTGGGTGGACCAGGAGTGGTGGGTGGCTCCTACCCAACTTTCCATTCTCCTGCAGCCTCATCCACAGTGACACAAGATGCAGTTTTCCCAAAGGAAAGCTCCAGGTTATCTCACTGCCTGATGGCCTCTGCCTTAAACATGGTCTCCAGCACAAAGTGAGAGGCCAGCCTTTCCTGGGACTTCATAATCCTGCAACTTCTGAGCCAAAGGAAATGGCCTTGATTTATGGTCCTAGTCATGAGCTGCAAGCTCAGCTGCTCTTGAACTTACATTCTTCAAGTTCTCCTTAAAAGACATAGTTTTTTACAGAACTTTGCTCCCAGAGGAAAACAAGCACATCCAAACAAGAGCCGTATGTGACCCACAGCTCTACTCACTGCTTATTGCATGAGCAGGGCCCCATGATAAGAAGGCTCCCAGGCACTGAAAAGGCCATATGATCCCCATGCTGAACTCCCCTTATGCACCTGAAAGTGTTCACTGGAGTCCAGGGAAAATGAGGAGGGGCATAGGAACAAGAAGCTCCTTTCCCCTCCTCTCACTGCCTCTAGAGTGATACAACAGAAGAAGCAGGATATAGGTCCACTCAACCACCCTGCCCTAGTCTCATCCCATCTTTTCCATTCAGTTTTGAGTTCTGCAGCACTTCTGCAGTCCCACTAGAGCTCAGTGCTAAGCCAAGACTGGAGATCAGGGTAGCAGTCAGAGCTGGAGGCTGGTAGTCCAGATGCAGGAAGAAGGATGACAAAGCCATGCTGTTCATGGCAACACAGCTTTGCTTTAGCCACTTTGCAGTTGGCGCCTATCACATTAACAAAGGCAGGAGAATGAGATGAGGGCATGACCTCAAAGGTTAGCAACCAGGCTGTGCTCAGCCCCACTCCAGATGTTCTACCTCTCACCAGAGACTGCCTTTCCCAGGTTACTTACACTCACCTCCAAAAAGGGACTGAAAATGGGATGCCCAGGGCTCTGACTTACCAGCTTTTGGATCCACAGTACTAATGTACCACTCTGCTCCATCCTGCCTCTCTGCCAGGAGTTCCTAGCCCTCTAGTCTGCCTGAATGGAGAGATGGGCTATTCCTCAACCCTGCCGAGTCTCTCTCCCATGACCCTTCTGTTTAACACCTGAGACTATGAGCCACAGACAAGGGAGGAACAGACCTGCACGCTCATTTATCAATCCCTCCTTCTGTAGAGCCTGTGAGCTCCAGCAAAAAGACCAGAAAGCAGCTGGGACATATAATCTCTTCCTTTACCCCAGCATGAATCACTGGAGCTTGTGAGTCAGACCCCCTCCATTCCCAAAGCTGAGCAAGTTACTGCACGTTTGCTGATCTGTGCTAACTGGCCACATGGTGCTCTCAGCCACATGGCATTGGCAATAGCAGTCCATTATTTCAGCCAGTGGAAATGATCTAGTGAAAACATGCATGTGAACAGACCCTGGAGCACAGCTGACAGTACCTTGTGTGTCTGGGTGTTTATAGAAAATAAAACTGCTACTGTAGGATATCTGCTCTGGGTTATCCTTGTAAACAAACCTTTTGGCTAATGTTTCTATGACCTCCTTAGAACTGGAGCCTTTCCTACAAACGGAAGACTAAGAACAAAACAAGAGCAAATCAAGAGCATGTTCGCCCTTCAATGTGGACAGAGCTAAGACAGAGGTACCTTAGCCAGCACTTAAGTAGCTGCCCTACTGTTGAATATCTCTGATAGCATGAGTTTCCACCACAAAGACTGCACCTAGCATCTGCAAGGGACCTTCACATCCCTCACCAAATGCTGTGCTAATGTGACAGCACTCTAAAGCACCCCAGGCTGGTAGACCTCGCTAATGTACGCCTGGTTCTGCTGCAATCACACTGCTGGCTTGCGCCCAGGGGCACCTTCCTTCTAAGACCTCTGGTGATTCAATTGCAATACTCTTCTGCACAACCTTTCTACGAAATCCTGACTCATCTGGGAACTGAGGTCAAGCTGGTTCCTACTGAAACATGAGACACTCTCTGCAGAGACTCTTCACCTGCTCTCCAGTAGTTTTCCAGCACTAGCATTTGCCATGGGCAGTTTCAGAGAAAGGCACAGTTCCTGTGTTACCTGCCTTATTAGCACTGACAAACAACAAAAACCTTAAGCATATGCAATGTTTTCTTCAGAACCAAGTAAAAACAAGAGAGAATGCCTGGAACTGCTGGGGAATTTAACCAATCAAATGCTTTACATTTCTCTGGTCTTTTCTCCCCACACGACCTCATGGAAGCATGGATGAAACAGACTCTTTCCAGTCTCATAGCCCCTCCCTTTCCAACTTGCTCCTTGCCTACTCCACTACAAAGACTTTCTCCAGCCCTTTTGCTTCTTCTCCTGCCTGTCTCCCCATGAGAGTGGTGCACTGGCCTCCTAATCGCCTGCCACAGCTGTGGCATTTGTTTGTCCTGTTCCGCTCTGAACTTCTGCATTGGCACTGGTCCGTTTGTCCCACTTCTCCAAAGTCTAACCCAAATCTTTCTTTCAGAGTGCAAAAGGGCAACTTCTTTCATGCCCAAGGTCTTACCTCAGTGTCAAGACTTTGACTGCCCCAAGCCATCCAGTGTCTGATAAAGTACCATCTTCTCTTGCAGTGAAGCAGTTTTCTTCCAGACCTGAACTTTGCTAGCATTGCGGGAGTATTATATATTTATTTGCTGGTCTGTTGGTACATTCTGCAGCTCACCTAGTCCCTGCAGGGTGTGCCTTCCACGTGTGTTGGGTGGGACACAGTCTATCTTTCAATGCATGTTACAAACATCTAAATGAGGAATCCTGATGGTGCTTCTTCATAGGTGAACACCATCTCCCTCTGGAGGCCTTCACAGGCTGTTCCACTGGCTGTGGATATGTAGCTGAGGTATGTAGCTGAGGCACTCTAGGACAGCTGCATCACTAGGCTTAAAAATCTAAGTTTAGGTTAAATATAGCCAAAACAATTGTGTTAAAAGCCGCAGTGGAAGAATCCTCTCTTCCCTTGAGTTTGGGAGACCTCAGGGGAAACCTAGCAGCCCACATGGCATACTGATGCTCTTTCCTGAAACTACTGAGGAAACAGCTCTAAGAGGTTTTTCTTCTGCTCTGATTCACTGGCAGTGAATAGCTTTGCTACACGGGGCAATTCCCCCAGACCAGCTGGCAGGGCTGGGGAGATCACCTCTGGAAATTGGAGCAAGTGCCTTTCCATGCCAGAGCTGTCCTGGGGCTCTCTACAGAGCACACCATGCAGGGGTGTCTAGGGGTCATTTCCCATGCAGACACCTATGAACACAAGGGTACGTCAAGGCTATCAGAGTGTCAGAGGTAACAAAGTTTGACCCTTAGCAGCCAGAGACTGGTCAGGGATGCAGTGTAAAGAAGGAAGGCTTGTTATCATCTCCTGAGTCTCCCCTGCACTGGCAATCAAACAAATGTTCCTGTCTGGATCTCCTTAGAGTCTGTTTAAGATTTTTGTAGGTTCCTTTTCTGCCTCCTAGTTTCAGAGGGGTCACCACACTTCATCTGCATGGAAATACTACAGCCTGGGCAAAAACAGAAAAAAATCCCCTCTTAATGCCCTGCAAGTTGCCTGATTTGTGCCAGGGCTAGGTTTTTGCATCAGCCTGAGCATGGTGGAGAGACAGTCTGAGGTTCAGACAGAAGCTGAAGAAAGAGAATCCACAGGATAATCTGCTGCCTGTTGCAAGGGTCTATGTACCAGGACTGGGGTATCTGCTCAGAAGTGATTGGGGGAGGAACTCTTCTCTTCTAAAAGTCCTTTTGGGGAAGCATTGCTGTGGTGCCCCTTAGACCACATAGCATGATGGGAAAAGGTGTCATAGGTTCCACTGATCCCAGCCAACCTAACCCAAAGTGGGATTTGGTTCAGAGGCACCACAGACAACCAAATGTCTTCCTCTGATGGACACACAGAGCAAACAATGGATAACCTTGGCAGCAAGGAGTCACCTGGATCTACATAATCTAGTTAGTAAAGGATGCAATAAAAAGACCATGTTCACACTAGCAAACCAAACCAAGAACCTTTATTTTCTTTGGTTGAGGTACAGACAGGATCAATGCAATCATCCCCAGTTCTGCTCTGGATCCATTAGTAGAGAGAAAGGGGTTTGAACTCTAAGCCAAAGTGTTCAGTTGTGGGATTTATATGTGATAAAACACCCCTACAGTGCATCTCAGCAGAGGACTAGGTTGTCAGCATGAGTAACTACACGTAAAGGGTCTTTACATGTTCCCTCTAGAGCAAGGAGCTACTGCAGGGCTTTGATGTGGCACTAGAAAACACTCTGACCCTTGAGCTCACACCTGGTCCTTTTCCCCACATGTAGCCCCCATGGCCCTGCCATGGCCCACATGGCTCAAGGTAGGTGGCTGCTCCCTCAGCAATCCCAGTGTGCCTTATTCACACACTGTGCCCAAGCCTCTCGGTCCCACCAACCCCTCCATCCTGCTCCCAGTAGAGAAGATGCTCATGATGTAGGGCACTGCCCTGTCACAGAATCACAGAATGCTAGGGATTGGAAGGCACCTCAAAAGATCATCTACTCCAATCCCCCTGCCAGAGCAGGAACACCTAGATGAGATCACACAGGAAGGCATCCAGGCGGGTCTTGAATGTCTCCAGAGAAGGAGACTCCACAACCTCCCTGGGCAGCCTGTTCCAGTGCTTTGTCACCCTCACAGTAAAGAAGTTTCTTCTCAAGTTTAAGCGGAACCTCCTGTGTTCCAGCTTGCACCCATTGCCCCTTGTCCTACCACTGGACATCACTGAGAAGAGCCTGGCTCCATCCTCCTGACATTCACTTTTTACATATTTATAAACATTAATAAGGTTCCATCTGTGCACCTAGGAGGCAGGGTCGTACTGCCAATGGCTGTGAGACAGCCCCCACTCCAGAGCCCCTTGGGCAGATCTGGTCATCTCCAAGCAGCTGCTGCTTCTGCTTGGTGGTTTCAAGCTCCCTGTCTTGAAGCTATCCCAAAAGTCTCCTCCCAGATCCCACAGCAACAGCTACGTTCTGATGTCATAAGCAGGAGACCACACATGAGGTCAGCCTGCCACGACATCAGCACTCGCTGCCACCCCGGCAGCTCTGGCGCAAAGCTGGTGGAGGAGCCCATGCCCTGGACACAGCATGGGCATGGGTCAAAGTAAAGGGAGGAAAAAGGGTAGGGGCAAATCCTTCCACCAATGATGCTGATGCGAAGCCAAAACAAATCAGTTCAGGTCAAGAGTGCTCACTAGTGTCATGGTAGCAGGACCAAGAGCAGAATTGCATCCAGGCAAGTGAAGAGCTAAACTAATAGACTACTCCAGGACCCAGTCAAGCTTGTAGCTGCTCCTCTTAACACTGATAAAACACAAAGTCTGACAGAGTTGCCACTCTGTCCAAATACATTGCCAGGTAAACCACAGATAAGAAACAGCCAGGGATAATCCCTCTCTGATTACATGACAGAGGAAGAAATACACTGTGCAGCATTACCACCAAAACTTCTGTATCTTTCCAAGACAGTTCTCGTATTGCCCAGGCTCGTACTCCCCATTTACTCAGGAATCAAACTTTATCAGTCAAAGGCAATCTCAACTTTTTAACCTCACAACATTTTAGACATTGTCTTGATCATTCAGCAAGGAATAGTCAGATGTCCTGTAAGAAACAGCCCGATTTTGCTTATTAAGCACATCAGCGAGCAAAGGCTTACAGTCCACATGTCTTGAACTACAACTCAATGCAGCTATCTCAAAAAGCAAGGCTATAACTTAAATATGATCTCTGAGAGTTGGTCTGTCCCAAGGAACAATCCCTGTGACCCTCCAAAATAGTGGCTTTTGATATTTACCTCAGGAAGAAGCAAGAAAATAACCCACCAAACACTAAAACATGACACACCAGAACCCTTAGAGAATTAGCACAAACCCCCTCAATTACTACATCACTGGGACAGAACCAAGTGCTGCTGTTTTTTGAAAAAGTACATTTGCCCTGAATTCTTGGGGATTTGGGTATCTAAAACGAAAAACGAACAAACAAAAAAGAGAAGATGAAGAAGAAAGCAGACCTTTAACAGCATGAAATATGAATGAGATGCAGAGATTTGCACACTTGCCTGGCAAACGCTCCCTATCATTTGCACCCTCATGCAACCCACAAGTACTTTCCTGCTGGCTTTCTGGCTTCTCTCTTCTTCCTTTAAGTAAAATTTGTTAAAAATGGAAAGTACCTTTTCCTGGGTCAGGTTCTCTTTCCCCTTTTTTCCCTTCTTTGTTCTTTTTGCTCTTTCCTTTCCCTTTTTTCTTGTTCTCGGACATTCTGCACAAGTGTTTACAGTCTCAGGAAAAGACAGTTCACACCAGATCTATATGCCCCACAACTGCTACTCCAAATGTTACTTGCCAGCTGCAACTTCCGACTGTTCTTATATTGTTTCTGACAGACAACACCCACCACTGGGTGGAGAAGCAAAACTTTAACCGTTTGCTCACTGCTCTCAGTTGTCTAAAAAGATGCACTGGGTTATAGTGGGAGGGCAAGGGGAGCAGTGCTACAGGATGGGAGTAGCTCTCCTGACAGTATCTTGCACACATGAAGTTTAGAGGTAGTTTTCCATTTGCTGATTCTGCCTCTGACTGCAAGTAAGCTCTGAATAGTTTCTGGAGTATCACAGAATTCAGTGTTTTGGGGAACTGACAAAGTTCAGATATCAGTGACACATGAGAGGCAGTGGAGTCTAAGGAAAGGGGTAGAGGCTTGCAACCCATTCTCATTCTTCTTTGACCCTGCAGAGGGATTAAGTTGGCCTTTCTCCTCGTATTGTTGTTCCCAACCATAAACCACAGTGACTTCACCTGCCCTTGCACCCAGCTCTTTGCTGTTCCAGGAGATCTTTCCAGAAGCTAGGAAAAGCTGGAGAGCCCTTACCTGCACTTCTCGTGTCTGTCTGCCATCTCCCATATCTCATCTGCTTGGGGTTTAACAAGGCCCTTTTCCACAGGTCCAACATGTGATGATTGACTCAGCCCAGTCCCCTTCTGTAGGGCAGGCCATGCTGACATTGCCTCAGAAGTCCATCAAGAACCCCAGCTGGAAAGCCCCAAAGTACTGCCAAATCATTCCCAGACCCAGCTAAGGACTTCAAAATGCTGTAAGGCACTGGCTAGTGCATTTGGTCCCGTTATCTATGAATTAAATCCAATTCCATGGCCATGAGTATAGCATGTCTTCCAGAGAAGCACTCCTGCTTGGTGTACAGACATCAAGAAATTAACAAGCTATCAGTCCCCTTGGGATCTTCTCCCAGTGCTTAATCACCCTCATTGTTAAAATGTCTGCCTGCTCTGAAGTGGAATATCTGGCTTCACTGTCCAGCCATTGTTTCTTACTCTTGTTTTCCCCTTTAGATTAAAAAGCCCTTCAGCAACTGGTGTTTTCTCCCATGGAAGTACTTACACACTGTAACCAAGTTATCCCTCAGTCCTTTTTTTTGATAAGCTAAATGAATCAAGCTTTTTTCCATTGCTTGCCGTATGGCATTTTCTCCAGCTCAGAGATCACATCTGTGGCCATCCCATTTTGCAATATCCTACTTAAGCTAAGAACACAAAAACCAGGCATTATTCCATTGTCTGTTGTGTACAGAGGCAAATACAGAGGCAAAATCCCTACTGCCACCCATTCCCAGCCTTTTAACCCCCAAGAGTGACATTCAGGCATAGGGCTTCACAAGGAGAATTTGTTCCATTGTGTTTCTACTGCAGCTCCTACCATGTCCCTGCTCTGGCAAACACAGTACCCTGCTCTCTAACTAGGAGGAATTTCTTGCTCCTTCACAGCATCACTCTCTGTGGTGAAGCTTCATTTTGTCTTAAAAGAGCCAGTGTGCCAAACCACTCAGACTACCGCCTCTAGCTTCTTTTTTCAGTCTCTGTGTCACCTTGATAATTTTATGAATATGTTCACCTCCACATTGCTGGTGACAATGATATCACTAGAAACACTTCACAGAGCAATGATTGCCTGCCAGAAATTACTTTTTGGGACATGCTAGTCAATCACTTCTTCACCTGTATGTAAGGTACATCAGAGAATTTACAACACTTATTGTCCAGTTTGAGCAGAGGGCACCACCACATTGAACACCTCGTATACAGCCATACAAAAAGCTGAGACCTGTATGTTGGAGAGCACCTAAGCAAACTTACTTTGAGCTATTAGATAAAAGCTACCAAGCCTGTTGATTTGGAATTTGAGCTTAATATACATTGGTTTAATGTCCTCTGTGGTTTTTTGGTCACAGGACAGTAGCAGCCCATCATACTGTTTCTTTTCCAAACACAGGATAATATTGGTTCCTGACCAGTTAGTGTCTTCTAATTATTATGAATTACAATCTCCATACGGTTATTTCATTGTTTGGCTCATAACCATATTCCTCTTTGCTAGTATGTTTCTAAAGTCCCTTAATTCTTAAGCTGTATTTGATAGGCAATTAGAATGTCTTTAGCTTGTTGTCTACACAACATAACTCCATGATGCACAAGGATTGCTACCTATTTTTCTTTTTTCTAAATTTTTTAATCTTATTATGGCTTCCAGTCACTGCTTTCATTGCTACCAAGCTAGGATGGCTATTAGCTAAACCTTGTTCTCTTTCTTGACTCTGAAATCTCAGCTTTCTTGGCCTCTGCTCAAAGAGCTCCTGGTTCTTGCTCACATTTTCCTGCAAATGTTTTAACATCCATTCAACCTCACTCAGTTTTCCTCAGCCTTGGGAAATAATTTCCTTTGAATCCTCAGGAGTTTCTTATATATATTTATGATTAGAACTCCCATTTGCTAACCCACATGAATGAAAACACATCATGGTCACTGGCCCCATGTCAACCACCAGTGATTAATTCAGCCATCCAAATCAATGAGCCAGCACTTGCCAGACATAATGAGGCCCAAGCAGAGTTAACTTGCTTTAGTGTGACAACCTAGTGTATAGATCTACAGAGTTTTGAGAGACTTTGATGTTTTACTGCTAGCGATAGCATCCTTGCCAGCACATGTCTCCCAAATGGATGTCTCTCATAAAAAACATATTTCTCTCCCTCCTTCTTTTCTTTTCACAATTCTATTTTCATATTGAAATACTTTTTACCATGGGTTCCTTCATATGAAGGCTATGGGTTTTGTGCTCCCCCTCATCTTTTCTGAAGATAAACTATAGTTCTTCCTCCACTCCAGCAAATCAGTGCCTTTATTCCTATTAAAGACATAAAGTCTGTGTTTTCTTGAGATTATCTTTCCAAAGTACTTGTGTTTAGCCCAGATTTGTTAAAGTCAACAAGTGCAGCTACTATGATGCCCTACCTTTTTCCCTCCCTTTTTAAAATTAATGAATAATCAAAGATTCCCTACTGCTGACCAGAGTTTAGAGGGTGAAGTTGTGCACAACAACACAGAGCTCAGCTTCAGCATCAGAAAATGAAAGTTAAAATTACAAAGTCTAACAAGCAAAAGCGGTGGTGTCTGGCTTGGCCCCACTATCCTAAACAGCCTGGGATATGTGATGGGAAGAAACAGCACCGGCAACATCCAATATGGGTATTTTTGTACCTTGGCAGCAATCACAGTCTCACCTGTGACAAGGAATATTATATGCACATTAATTTTTGCCTTGGCAGGTGTACATCTCATACTTCTTTATATCTTATCCAACTGGCTGGCCCCTGTCCCAGGTCAGGGATCCACCACTCTAGGTCCAGCTTTAGCATCACAGATGTATGGAATATGCTCTCTACTGAACAATCCTGACATGCAGCATAGGAGCTAAATCCAGCAAGCGACTTCAGTCCTCATGTGGCTACACTGATATAGTAAAACCTACCAATGGGACAGGTATTCTAGTCTGGTGTCCCAGGTGCCTCATCTGATGGTCGGCATGTATTTTAATGGCTATGCTCTCACAAGTCACTTAATACTTCATTCTAAAATAGCTTTTAGTGCTTATTGCTTTAAACAGTCTCATGGAGAGTTATAACCTAAAACACTATCAATCTGCGTTTTTTCTAGTCTTTACAATTTCTGCACAATTTTAAGGTTATAAAAGAGGAGACATGTAATTATATAAGAAACTGAGCCATACCTTAAGCACAGCTAATTCTTGCATGAAATTCAGTATACAGATTTTACAGTACATTGCCACACTGCAAGCAGCAGGTTGAGTTTACCAGGAAGAGCATCCTTACCTTCATTAGAATTTGCCTATATGCCAACCTAACATGTTGGGCTCCTTAATAATCCCCAGGAGGTCAGAACCGAGATCAGGTGAAAGAGAACCTCCCTACCTCTTCCCCCACACAGTATCCATTGCAGTCAGTGGCTGTAAAATTACTTCTTCAAACTAAATCCCAGATTGGCTCAGTGGAGAACGGAGTCCGCTGCAAAGAGTCACACTGCTGCATTGCATTCTGGCTTCTTTTCTGGGAGGATATAAGGCACCACTCCCATGCAGAACTGCAGTGTGCTCTCCAGGGGAAAATGCAACAGCAAGGTCTGCATCTGGAATGAAATTTTTAATACAACACCTCCCAGCCTGGTGGAGATTAAAAAAAAGTACTGACCCATCAGTGCTACTTGATATTCACTGAAGCCCAGACGGCAAGCCCACTCCAGCTTCTCGTCTCTGAATTTCAGAAGCAAAGGCAGGCGTGCATGCTCCAGAAACTTCTGAGGCTGTATTTATGGCAGCAATCTTGGGAGCACAATGACCCATTTTAAATTGTGGTGTTTTCAAAAGCTCTTGGTATTGGTTTAACTCTGTTCTCACTGACATCACCAGGAGGTGGCCATCAACTTCTGGGGAACCTCTGTGTCACATTACATGGTCCGACCTAGAACTGTCAGCTCCTGTTTAACTGTGGAGTCGACCCAAAATTAGTGGTAGCCAGAAAAACTTACATGTTATTTCTAGAGAAGTAGAAAAAAGAAGACACAGTAGCACTGTACCTGTCAGGATACCTTTGGCTTATCAAGGCAATCTACTGGACACTACTTCTCCACAACCCTGTTCCTACAAAACACTTCAGGCTTGGCAGAAAGACTATGGCATTGTGAAAGCAGCAAAGCTCAGGCTCCTGACCCACCTTGAGCTGGTGATACACAGAATCCTACCAACAGGTTCTTGTCCAATAAGGGCCCAGATAAGCTCCCTCTGACCATCACCCGATGTCTCTCTGTTGCAAAAATGTCATTTTGCCACGCTGATACTTCACATCTGCACATTCCCAAGTCCAGTCTTACCCCACACTAAATGTTCAAACACAGCTCCAAAATGGAACAGGTCTTATGGATGCCTAACCCAGCCAGCCCAAGTGACATATTTCACACTGCATCTTCTTTTCCTTTTCATCCTTAAGGAATTAATCCTCATCTTGACATGGTTTATCACATAGCAGTTATGTCTTATAACCATATACGTTTTTGCTTACAGAAGTGAGCAGCATATGTTATCAACTCTTATTGAAACCCAACTGAATTTGCTTCTGAAAGCAGGCAGGAAGACAGGGCTGACTTGCCTCCTGAAAATGGCCAGTCCCCACTCCTGACACATGCAGCAAGCCCATCTTTTGGACACTGATGACAGCAGAGTCACTACCAACTTAGGTAAATCCCAGCCTGTGCTTGCAGCTGCTCCATGTGGGTCCAAAGCAGGGTTAGACAAGGCTCCACTGCTGGAGAAGATGGGTGCTGTGGCGTGTCTCTGTGGGGTGACTCACACAGGTGCCCTTTGATGTTTGCATGCCCTCACACAGCCGGCAGGTCAGTTGCTGTGCTTTACCATGCAGACACTCCGCTCCTGGCCCACCACAGCCGTGACAGACAAATCAGTGCTGAGCTTGGACACAGGCTTCATCCTTGCTTTGGAAGCAGCAGCACTGAGGGCTTGTGTGTGACCAGGCCTCAGCTGATGGGCTTTAAATCGTAAACCTACCCTTTCCTTCTCGCAAATTGAGCCTTCAAGGCTGCTCAGAGCAACCCTGCAGAGAGCTGGCCCAAACTCACTAACTGATCTGCGACAGCTCCAGCTAAGTTATGTCTGTGCCCATAAGCCAGCCCTAATACCTTAAAAGCAGAAGTCAGCTCCTTGCTGAGCCAGCCACCCCAGCCCTCAGAGTCTCTGAAATCCTCTTGGATGCTTCTCATCAGAGATAGAGACATATGACATTTCCTTCAAAATTTCCTCTTTATTTCCATTTCCTCCTCCTGCCCCTGCAATCAACAGCAATTTTCACGTGAAACCAATTAACAAGGCATCCTCCATTCACATCTCAGTCCTAAGCCTTTCAAGTATATCTGGCCAGAAAATTCCATGAATTCTTATAATCTCTTTTTCTCTAGATACAACTTTGCTGAAGTGCTGAAGGCTCCAGCAGGTTATAGCCTCCTACAAAGAAATCAGAAAGTTGCTTTTAGAAATGTTTATATTTCAGTTATAGCATGAAGCCTCAGCCCTTTGCCTGCTCACAGGGTCAGTCTTATGCTGGAGGAGTGGAAGCAGAGATAGAGCACGTGTGTCTGTGGACCCTGTAATGAGAGGCACTCTTGCACCTCAGTTGCTTATCTGAATGGATCCAAGAGTGATCCTCTGCTAAGCACCATGCCAGGCCCATGCACAACCTAGAGAAGTCTATAGGAGGTACTGCTTACATGTGATCACTCTGATTTGTGCATCCCCTGATCCATCATTACCCCTCCCTGCCACAACATTAGTTCCCCAGACATACAGCCTAAAGGCTGTATCTGCTGCTCAGATCCAGGGAATGTTCTGCAAAGATAAAATGCATCCAAAACCACAGTCACATGGCCAAGGAGAGAAAAGGCACATTTGAATGTTCCCCCATTCAAAAGAGAACTTGGTCAGAAGAAAGGTTGGACAGGAGAAACTGAGGCCACTTGGAGAAAGAATAATATGAATCTGCTCTTGCAGTTTCCGGAGCTCTGATCTTGGGCAAGAGGCTGCATGTGGGACATCTCAGAAGTGTAAGAGCTCACAAGGCTCCATGAAGCAAGGGGACTCCCAGGCTCATCACACCATGGGTCCAGCTTACCTCTGGTTCTGTGCAAGCACCAGAGAGTGCAGGTGCAAAGTCCTACCAGTAACATATCCACCAGGTCTTACTACTTGGAAAGCCTCTGCAAGGATATTGATTGGAACACATGAGCTCTGCCTTACAGAACTGTTTAAAAAGCAGTTAGAGATTACATCCCTACCTATATGAAAGGGTTCTTCCCCAGAAACCTCTTCTGGAACCTTAAAAGACCAAGAAAAGCAGATACAGCATCACTGAGTGCAATGTTGTGTGTGGAGAGTGTGATCAGATGCATGAGTATATTACTCAGGGCAGGAGCTGTTCTGTGTTGTATTTGCCTGATTAAAATGTGCCTGAAGCAACAGAGTAATTGGATCTGCTGCATTTGATTAGATGGAGGAGATGCTGTGGGTTAACCCTGGCGGGCAGCTAAGCACTACACAGCCCCTTGCTCACTCCCTCCCACCCCCAGTGGGATGGGGGAAGAGGAAAGGAAGAATAAAAGCAAGAAAACTTGGGGGTCAAGATAAAAATAAAAGAATAAAAATTGTTCTATAAGTGAAGGATGAGTAGAGGAAGAGAGAAGAAAACAAAACAAAAGAAAATGTGATGCAAAGGCAGTCACTTACCACCTCCCATGGGCAGACCAATGCCCAGTCGGTTCCCAAGCCAAAGATGGCTAAGCCTTTTATTGTTGAGTGTGATGTTATATGGTATGGAATATCTCTTTGTTCAGGTCATGTGCCCGGTTGTGTGTCCTCACAACCTATTGCACACCCCCCCAGTCTATTCACTGTCGAAGAAGAATGAGAAACAGAGGCAGCTTTGATGCTGTGCAAACACTTGTTTAGCAAAAGTTAGAATATTAGTGTGTTATGAGTATTGTTTTGGTGAAAAATCTGAAACACAGCACCATATGAGCTACTACGAAGAGAACTAACTCTATCGTAGCCAGGCCTAGTACAGGAAAGCATCAAAGAGTCTATTCAGGGAGGGTACTGATGTTCATGTCATCTCCCCATGCCTATGCAATGCTAGGGAACATGTTCTCCCTGGGCAGGGGCTTCTGGCACTGACACCACAGCCATCTGTGCTGTTACGTACTTCGGGTGGCCAGGGGACAGCAATGGAGTGGGGCAACAGCTGCCAGCTCTGCTCCTCCTGCTCCAGGGAGAGAGATGGACAGTTGAAGCATCTGCTGTTGTCTCTGCCTGTGGGAGAAAAGAGAGGGGGAGCTCAGGCAGCCATGAGAATAGTCACATACTCTCCCTGGATAGGGACCAGAGAAGGCAGCTGATGCTCAGCACAGAAAGCAGGCTGCAGAGGGGATTCCCCCAGGATGTGTGGGCAAGAAAACAGAAAGAGGGGTCCTCGGTGATTCCCAGATATAACTCAGCATGAAGAGGCCTGAATTGACAGCACTGGCTACTCAGCCAGGCAAGATCAGTCTGCGTGGATTTTAGGCAGCCCTCTGTCCTGCAGAGACATGAGAGAGCTCCTTGCTGTGTTAGGATCAGGGCTATGCAGAGAGCATTTTCCATAACTTCTCTAATCTAGGAGGAGCCATCTCCAGGCTTTGATTCACTCCCTCTTCTGACAGCCACTCCATGTATTTGGCTCTCCCAGGCAAAGACTTCTGCCCTTCATCAGCCAGCCCATCCTCTTTTTGGGTCACTGACAGTTCACCTCTGCCTTGTTCAGTATTGCACAGTCGAGGCCACAGCTGTCCAAGGAAACACCACCTATGGCCACCTCTCCCCATGGATGCCTGGGAGCAGAGCTCAGTGCCGCTTCATATTAGAGCCTGCTGTCAAACTTCTTATCTGCTCATGCAGCCAAGGCACTCTCAGAATTACTGCTTTCCAAACAGCTTCTTCTCATTACATAATTCTGCTTGTAATTGTTCTTGCCCAAAGGTAATAGCTGTTTTTCTCCCAGATTATAACCAAGATTATCCTTTTCTGCTCACTGTCAAAACTCTCCATCTCACCTTTTATTCTCTGCCTTCTCCTTTCATTTGTATTACACCTTTTGAAAACCCAGCATGGGGGTTTTCCACACTGGTCCTGCCATGTTACCACCAGCATGTTATGTAGTGGGGCGAGTGACTATTTGCCTGGGCAGCATCTCCCCTTTCACCCTTGTTAGATCAGTGCTCAGTGCACCCGCTCTTCCTTCCATCAATCCTTTCCACATATCGCAAACTATTCCAGCTAACTGGCACTCCAGTCTCCAACAAGGTCTATGCCACACCACAGCACACTGCGAAGGGTTATCCGCTGTCTTCTCCAGTCCACTAATTGTGTAATTATGCAGAAATAGCCTGTCTGGTACAATCTATTTCTCATACTCCCCTGTGGTGCTTGTTGCTTACAATGCTCATTATTCTGCTAAGTATTTGCAGACCTTCACCCTCCATCATATTTCCACAAATTGCAGTTCTATTAACAAGGGAACAATTCCTGAAGTCCTTGCAAACATTGTATTCATTTTCTCAACTGCTCCCTCCTTTCTGGTCAGAAGCAGATCTAATGCTGCATCCAGGCTGGCTCAGACTTCCCGGCTGTCTCAGTTCAGCAAAGGTGCCTTTGCTCTTCAGCGTCTCCCATGCAATTTGTTCATCTGCCAAACTCATTACGCTAGGCTGTGCAGGACCTCAACACATGGAGCAAAGGGAGGTGTACTGTCCCATGCTGACTGCCTGCAGGGTCCACACACCTCACCCTCTGCTATGGGTACGTACTGCTGGCTCTTGGCTACTTAGTCCATCCCATAAGCAGGGGACAGGTGGACTCTTTGCTTCATATGGGATTTCTGCCTCGTGCCAGACTCATCTGTCTGTGCAGTTAAAACTCCAACTAAGGCCTGTTCTTCAGACTTATCTTCCTGCCACATGCGTGCACTAGGTCTGAGCTCCCCTCTTTGGAGAGAAAGAACTTACAAAAGTTTAGGATGCAACCACCATCCCCTGCTTTCTTCTGCCTGCTATGGCTAGCAGCATGCCTGGACAAGGTCAGCACCAGACCTCCCCAGTCTGGACTTTCTGAGCTAGAGGAAAGCTGATGGCCAGAAAGCTGGCTGGAGATCTTTATACACTTCACAGCAGATGTGAGCCACTGCTTTGTGGGGATAGGGCATTTAGAATCATAGAATGGCTAGGGTTAGAAGGGACCTCTGGAGATCATCCAGTTCCAACCCCCTGCCATGGCAGGGACACTTTCCACTAGACCAGATTGCTCAAAGCCTCATCCAACCTGGCCTTGAACAATTCTAGGGAGGAGCATCCACAACCTGTTCCAGTTGTGACCACCCTCACAGGAAATAATTTCTTCCTAATGTCTAATCTAAACCTATTATCAGTGATGTTCAGAGGAAACTTATGACAGGCTTAATTTACAATTTGAATTTCCAGTACAGCTTTTGGCTTATTTGACTTGTGCCACAGACACAGTGCAATAAGAAAAGAACTGTTACAACTGTTGATCATGATAATAGACCAAGTGTGTTACTAAGTCTCACACAGGGTTATCTCTGGCATAGTATTCCACAAGAGAATTTAAATGTCCCTACAAAATTTAATTCTAACCATCTTTCTCCTAGATATTTCTGAAAGAGGGTCTCCCATGAGAGGCCTGGTGCTCTCTGCTTTCATTAAGTCTAGACATTTCATAAAGCAGTCTCTCCATTTACTGTTCTGGCTTCCTCATTGTAAGTAAAGAGTTGATAAGACTTCACAAAAAGAGAAGAGGAGAATACACCAAAAAAAAACATTTTCAAAATGGTCATGGGTTCAAAACCCATTTGATCAGCTCAGTTGTAGATCTCAGCAGAGAGTTAATGGAGGAGAAGGAACATGCTGCTCAGTCAGACAGGACTTCTCCATCCTCCTTTAATGACAAACCAAGTGCTTTTGTAACTACCCCCTGCGGATATTAAAGCTGAGAAAAATCCTTCTCATAGAAAACCACAAAAAGAAAATAGTTTTTTTCTGGAATGTCATGTAAATTAACAGGATGAACTTAGAACTAGTCTGAAGGCTGCTGTATATTAGGCTTCTCAGGCTAGAAGACCATTCACGGATACACCTGGATGAATTATACACTGCAAATAAATTCACTGAAGAACTAGATATTACTTCCTGTTTATAAAATGTTTCTTAGCTGATCTTACCAGCTAAAGATTACAAATACATTTATAAACATCTCCTGAAGAGTTTACAGGAAGAAATGTCAGGCTCTGACGTAGGTCATGTGTTATGATCTGCATTATGTCATCACAGCAATCAAAGACACAGTTGTCACAATCACGCGCATAAGCCTATGGGCTTTCATCTGACTAGCAGAGATAAGTGCATCAGTGAAGAGAGAGAGCAGGGCAAGCCAGAAACCTAAGTACACAAAATGTATCTGCTCTCGCGCTCTGACTCCCCTGTAGCTATCATTTTTACATATATATAAACTTGCGTTATATAATGTAGCACTTTGGCATCTCTCCTGCTCAAGATACCTGTGTGCTAGTCAAAGCAAGGTCACAAGTCCCAGCAG
Source organism: Caprimulgus europaeus (assembly GCA_907165065.1). The sequence goes on along the minus strand of OU015531.1, from coordinate 29,783,805 downwards.
TTCCCCTAATACCAAGCACAGCCCCATTAAAGATGACTTACATCTGGCAAATGCAAAGTTCAAAAAATTGGAGGAGGCACCCAAAAGCCCAGCCAACCTTGTTCGGTCTTTGCTGACAAGCTGTCTTAGACCAAGCCTTTGATAGCACTGCAGAAAAATAAGCTGGTTGAAAAGTCTGCCTGATCTCCAGTGCCCTCACTCAGTCCCATGGGAAGTTTCATGATGGCCCTTTGCAATATACCTCCTTGAGTACAGCTAAAATTGAAGCAAGCAGGAAGGAACCCTAGGAAGAGCACCAAGGTCTCAAGTGAAAGTCTACAATGTACTACAAGCATGACCCCAGTGCTTATGCAGTGGAAAAGTGCTGCATAAGGACTAGTGAGGACCTTAGACTGGCACACTGGAGATTTAGAGGGTACAGTGCAGTGTTCGCACCTTTCTATGGTGCATCCCTTTCTATGGTGTTAAATGTCCCCTACCCTGATGAAAGAGTCTTTTCTCTGTCTCAGAGACCTCTGTTTGATCAGGTAAGTGCACACAAATTAGCAACTTCCTCTATAAAGCACACAAGCAAACATGGCAGAATTTCTGGTAAAATAACAGGTTTTGATCCTGTACATTCCCCTACTTGTGGGGAGAAAATTATTTCCCCTTTTAACATTCCCAATCAGAGTTTTTGGTTTAGGACTCTGTCTGCAATTCTTTGGTCTAACATAATGAAGTGTTTTTTCTGCCTTCTGTGCCATAATGAAACGAAAATGACCTTCTATGGCAATCATTTGACCCTGAATAATTTGATCCATAAGTAATGGAAATACTTGCCCCATCTGCCTCTGTTTAGAGCACTGCCAAGATGTTCTGCTTCTCTTCTTGGCTAAAGCATAAAACTTAGAGTGACCCCACCACTCAGTCCTGTCCTTTGGGTTCCCCAAAGGTAAGCTGCTAATTTTAAAGGCAAATTCAGTGCAGATGGTTAAGTAAGTTAGCAATGCCCATAAATAATCCAAGGCCCCATCCTGCTCTGAGACATCAGACATCACACATCACACAGAGAAAAGAACACTCCCATGTGTTCCCTCAGCGTCCCAAACCATGAGTGAGATTCCCATGGTTCAGAGGCACAGCGTGCCATGAGACAGCTCAGAGCTGTCCCTCTTGGTTCTTTCAGTCGCATGCACCAGGGTGGAGAGATGGAGCCAGCTGGACCAGCCTCTGCGCCCTCCAGCCCTTTGGCATTCCCTCATCAGCACTCCTGTATTCAGAGATGTTGGACAAGGAATCTATCTCCCACCGGTCCTGGTCTTGGAGACATCACCATCCCTTCCTGCCTGTTAGGTTCTGCATCCCAGCATCTGCCTCTGCTAGTCCTGGGACAGGGTGGCTGGGCCACTGAGCCCAGACCTCTGAGCCCTCTCACAACATCTGCTACATCTAGGTCTTTTGTTTCCCAATTGAATTTTTCTCACAGGAGGTGTAGGAGTGCTCTGCACTGTCACCTCTACACCTTGACTCATAAAGCTGTATGACACACAGCATGGCAGCTGGAAACCAGTAGGGAAGTCAAAGGATGATGAGTGTCCTCAGGTCACATGAGCTTGGAGTCACCCCAGCTCGCTAAGGTGGTGCAAAGTCCACATTGGCCACTCCAAAGGGCAAGTCAACCTACTTCACATTCACGTCATCCCCTGAACATACTTGTGTTTCCTATCTGTAGGAAGGGCCTAGGACACAACCTTCTTAGATGATGCAGCGAAATGAAATGCCTAACCACAGTCTTTGTGACAGAAGTACGGTTAGAGGCAGGGTTCTCTACTCATGACATTTTGCAGGCAATGCTTGCCCACACCTCTGTCACAGCAGTCCAGTTCACAGTCCAGGGAGCTGAGGTGATACCAGGAGAAAATAACAAATGTGACATTCCCCTACACAAAGTTCAGCAGGTGAAGGGTGAGCAGGGCCAGGAGCACTCCTTGGAAGGCATAAGGAACACAACACACCTAGTACTCACATTCACTGGCTCAAGAACAACGACTGGAAGTGACAGAAGGAGCAGCGGGGCCTTCTGGGCTGGGGAAAACTTGGGTGTTGGGTGGAGAACAGTGGGTAACAGACTAAAACTGTATTCTTGTTAGCCTAGATGGAGGATTTATGCATGGCACCGATATTTCTGATTATACTCACAGTCCAGTTACAGCATTTTCAAAAGTGGAAGCCAGTTCTGGGTGCCCGCACCCAGGCACATGGTCTACTTCCATCCCCCGTTCTGTTTAAACACTTACTGCAATGATGATCCCATCTGAGACTGTTCAGGGTGAAGGATGAACAGACTTGGGTTTAAAAGTTTCTGCTTCTTACCCTTCTCCAGCTCCCATAAGGAAAAGCCCTTAGAAAAAAGGGCTTTTTTCATTCTTTATTTGCATGCCCTGTGTTTCTCTAGGAACTCACAGACTCACCCATCTAGAAGCACCAGCTGCTTGCCAGCTCTTAGGGTGCTGCATATTAGTCCCTTTCTATAGAATAAAGGTGGATAGTGCAACCTACAGTAGACATTTTTTTTTATTATTATTTTTTTTAACTTCCTAGCTAACTTTCTTGGTTGCCTGGACAGAAACAGTAACAAGTCAATCTCATGCTGAGAAAACACGTTTCTCAACAGCTCACCTGTGCTGAAGACCTGGTAATAGCTTCCGCACATGCCCTGGCTCCAAAGGTTAGGCGTAAATCAATGACTAAGTCCCAGGATGCATTATTCTTCTAGCTGCTTGCTGGGGCATTACCCATGTTTGATTTCTGAACTGTTGCAGATAGCCCAGAAAACCAGACTTCATGGAGTCTACAGTTCTACTGGGAAAAATGTTTTAGAGCTTCACAATTGAAAACCACTTACCTCAGGCTCTTATTCTGCTAACTGCACTTTCTACCCCATATGTCAAGTTGTTACAATTCACACTTGCCAGCAGTGGCCTGACCCTGCTTGGGTGGTGGCAGGAGTAAAGCAGATGAAACATGAAGCCAAGTGTTTAAAGGAACAGAGATGTTCTTGGCAAAGATGGGAAAAGAATGCAAGACTGGCATCCTTCAAGCTAGAGAGCTGTGCACTACACCAAGGTCCCAGCTGTGGTCCTTGGACCTTCCCAGAAGGACTAGTAAATTCATGCCCTGGAGGAGCTCTGACAGCTCACCAGTATGGGGTGGCTCAGCTTTGTACGGGCAACCAGTGCTATTTGTATGGACCCCAGCTATGGTACCTGCTGACTGTAGCCTCATTATGCCAGTTTGATATCCCTTACTCAAGGACATCTCCACAGAGAGCACAGACCTTCAACATTCTTAGCACCAGCTCTGCATGCAAAGCTACCGACAGGCTTGCTAGCCATGTCTGTGTGTGCGTGTGTGTTCCTCCTGGGTCCAAATGGTAAAGCATGAGAAGAAACCTTGGCGCTGGCCCAGAGACATCTGAGCTTAGTAGCAGCATTTGACGACAGATGTGTATCTTGCAACATCGCTACTGAAGTGTCTTTTGCTTTCAAAGTAGGAATCATTTTCCTTCACGTAACAGTCCAGGCAAATATAATCCTATTAACAGGACTATTAAACTAAACAATACTTGGCATGCCATGACCTAAAGAAACAATCCACTAATACTGGCAGCTTGTAAATAGCCCTGTCCCTAAGGCAAAATGGGCATTTCTTATGCCCAAGTGTCCTCCTAGGCAGCATCCTCCCACCCTGCTGCTGCACCAAGCTCTGCAGGACACCCAGTCCTTAAACATGTGGGAGGGCAATTAAGTAAGAAGCTGATGCCTTTATAAAAATTGTTTTTCGTGAGTCAAGTGAGCCCACTTCCATCCAGCTCTCCCAGCTTCTACATTGACTTTACTCCATAGCCCAACTAGCATTCACTCAAGTTTACACCAAGACAAGGCCTGTATCTTTGTTGGCATCTCTGCAATGTCTCTATTCTCTTGGGTTTATAGCTCTTTTTCTCTTACGTATACCAGCGTTCCAAATCCAGTCATGTCTGACTTGAAAGCCCAGGCCCATACCTCTTTGTGGTAGGGCTGCCAATAAAAGTTCCTACTCTTGATCTGATCTCTCTGCTGAAGTAGTCCTAATGTTTGCCTCACTCCCCCAAGGATGCAGCTGGTCCTTCTCTGCCCTCATGTGCAGCTGTGACAGGGAATGAGCTCTTGACAGCACTGCGTTGGGAGGCGAGGAATGCTAGGATGCACAGCTACTCCATATGCAGCCCTGGGCAGCAGCTTCATCTCTGTAAGCCTCAAAATAGCTAACACTTCCACAGTACTGCAGCAAGAAGAAGAGTTTGGGCTGGGGAGCCATTTGGGGCTGCATAAAGACTTTTAGCAGCGTCAAATTATGCACTTGCCCACAGATGTCACATCCACCCCAGGGGGCACTAAATTGCAATCAGCAAAGGAAGAACCTACAGAGATTAAACACTAATGTTGAAGACCAAATACTATCACCTCATTGCTCCTTAGAGCTACCCACGCAATAGGACCTCGACAGATCTACATGCTATGTAAACCACTTGTCTCTGGCCTGCCAGCACTGTTGGTCTCCCCAGGTGAACATACACACTGCTGATTTCAAAGCACTGCTGGTTTCCTTCCCCTGCAGTGAGCTCAAAACAAAACTGGAGCAATCACCTTTCTCTGCCTCTTTGCCCACACTTCACCTCCTGCCTCTGCATCCACAGGTGCGCCCAGAGTACCGCTGCACTGAGTGTAAGAAGGCATCATCTCATCTATGCTTTCCAATACAGTTCATCCTTCAATCCCTTGCTAAGCAGACGTTCTTTCCATGGGCTGAGATCAACTGCAGACGATTCATCAGCAGAGATTATTTACCAGTTGGGTGAGGGATGTTTTCTCATAATCCCAAGCACTTCTGTGAGTTCCATGAAGAGAAGCAGAGGTATTTGTCCAAATGATATCTTTGGCTACATAATGTGCTAGAACTGGTGTTTCCAAAGAGATTCACCATCCTACCACTCTGCTTTGGAAGAAGATCTGCTCCAGCCCCATCAGCTTAGGGAAATCAGATTTCCCTTGAAGCTGGGGAAAGGCAACCCAAAAAATCAATAGTAATTTTTCAATATTTTTGCTATTGTATATTATCTTAGAAACCTTTGCAAAATAAGTAATGCAAACAAATCCAAATCAGTTCTCAATGAACTGTGTGGATCTCCACAGAGTCCCAAACAGGAAATCTAGACTAGAGAAAATTATGTATGAAGCAGTATGGTTAAAATTGCTCATTGTCACTTGACTCTTGCACAGTCCAGCTACTTCATGTTTTCTCCCAGCCAATTTGGCTTTCCTTGTTGCTTTGCTTTACGGGGAAGGTTTTGATTATTGCAACTTAATATGTCCCTCATCTGCTTTTATGGGGAAAATGTATTGGAAATTCCCCCTCACACAAAACTCCCGCATGAAGTAAAGCAATGACAAATGAATCTCAAAGGATTTCTTGATCAGCTGCTTTCTCAAGGCTTTCATCTGGGCAGGGTCTGAGATACAGCTAAGATGAGCAGTCCAGAACTGAAACACTTGAAGGGATTCAATAGTGTGAAGATCTACAAATCTGCCTCTATCAGAAAGTACAATCAAATTACAGGAATTCACTCAGGTAAACAAACAATCCCAAAACGTGTCTAGATATGTGCAGGGTGATTCATTCCAATGACAAATAGACCAGACACAGCTCCAGCCACTTAAACTGACCACAGCAGTTTTCACTCCCCCTCCTCGAATTCCCAGGATAACAGACATTCTACATTGTTCAAACAAAGAATATTTATTTTATTCTTACATAAAATTGTACGGGTTCTGCAGATATAAACATAAGTAAACATTACCTCCTTTCCCTAGTGCTGTACTGCACAGCAGTATCACAGAGAGAGAAGGAGGACCACAGTGCCTGCATTTTCCTCCCAGTTCTGACAGACCTTCCCAAACAAATTTGCAGCGGTCAAGCATCTTGGGTTTTGGTTTCCATCAGACCAAGCACCTAAAGCCAATTTCACTTTAACATATATCAACACAACCCTGTTTTCAGAGGTATTGAACTGCAGTAGATGTAACCAGCATTTTCAGCATTTGACAGCCAGGGCACTTCAATTCATGTAGCTAAATATTTTTAAATATTGACAACAAACACTGGGTGTTTAGTCACCTAGAAAGAGAACAAGACAGTTTTCCTAACACAAAAATGCTGACTTGGGCTCTTGGTGACAGTGAACAGTGGCTAGAAAGAAGCATAGAACATAAAATGAAAAGCAGCAAGTGCATATGCTTGATTCAAGAGATTGATTTATTTCTCTTTTAGCAAAAACATTCACAAACTTACGTCTTTGTCTCTTCACAGATGGTACTAAGCCAAATTGTCCTGCTGGAACCATTACTGAGAGCATCATTGAATCATCTCCATTAATCCCCATGAGGAGGCATGGGTAATTCTGGAAGGCTACTGCAAGGCCCCAGTGGGACTCATTTAGTACTTTATGCACACTTCTGGAAAGCTGAGTTCCTGCTTCAAGCCTACAAAGCCAAAGATCAGCTCTGGCCGAGGTTAAAGAAAAAAACCCTGCCTATGTTTCTGCCAGAAAATTTCATGCAACTTGGTTTCCCCTTTCAACTAGCACTTTGGAAATTGCTGAGACTCACTAGGGATGAGGATCTAAGATCCATCTTTCCACAAACTCATCAACCCCAGGAGCAGGAAAAAATTATAGAAAAAAATTGATACTTGCAAATCACACCACAAGTCTTTGCTGCAACACCAGCTGCAGGATGCAAAAAGAACAAGATTGAAGAAGCAGTCACCTCAGAGAAGGTTATGAAATCAAGACCAACAAAGAGCACATCTAATTGCTCCCCAATGCAGACCAACCCTAAAAGAGAATGATCTTTTCAAAAGCATCTTCTTAGAGGTTACGCATTTGTGCACTTGTTCTCTGAGCATCAAATTACTTGGGCAAAGGGTGGGAAACACATGTGAAGAACTTGAATATATTACGTAAGTCCCTACTAAAAAGGGAGAGCCTTTCTGTTACCCCTCATGAAGCCAAGGGCTGCAGAGCCCCTGAAGCACTCAGCACTGGCAGACAAAGGGCAGAAGGAATGTTTGAATGGGTGATTTTCAACTGACACTGGGGATTTGCCAGTCCCTTCCCCAGTCTTGCAGGATTTGCAGCTCTCTGAAAACACTGGAATCAAGGACCCTATTATACCTCATAAGCCTTAAAGATTTTGCCTCTTCTGAAGCACCTTGCTACCAAGATAATTTCATTATCCAAAAAGATGAGACCTTCTAATGAATCTCAGATGCAACAAGCCATTGCAAAGCTTCCCTTCAATAAACCCTGTGTTATGACAATGGATAAACCAATTTTCAGGAGTAATTTTAACAATATAAGCTGGAAAAGGCAATACCATTATGGAGAAGAAACTATGAAGTTCCAGAAAGAAGCCTGATGTCTTTTGTCTCACATTCCTCTGTGACAAAAAGTAGGAACAGCAATCAGTGTAAACTGAAGTATTGCCATGTGGGGTCAGATTTTGAGGGCTGCATCGACTGAGAGCAAGACAGTTGAAAGCACCCTTTTATCTGCCCTTGGTCTCTATTCACATAGTGGTTAAGCACCTGCTTAGATCCCAGAGCAGTATACATGCCTAACCATTGCAGGGAGAAGGTATCTTTCCTGGACCTCTATTTTACTACAGAACAAGATGACCCAAAAATCTGAACATAGGAAAAAGATTTAAAGTCAGTCAGTCACTGGGATTGGAGATACACCTGCTGGAAAGAGCTTCAGGACACAGCAATAATTTCTAGGGAGAGCTATATTTTTGTAGTGGTACTGGTTTATCATGGGAACATCTAACAGCTCCAAAGGAGCTCTGAATTCAGGTGGGACTGCGTAGATCATAGAATCATAGAATGGTTTGAGTTGGATGGGACCTTTAAAGGTCATCTAGTCCAACTCCCCTCCAGTGATCAGGACATCTGCAACTAGTGTTCAGAGCCCTGTCCAACCTGACCCTGAATGTTTTCAGAGATGGGTCTTTTACCACCTCTCTGGGCAACCTGTCCCAGTGTATCACCACCCTCATCATAAAAAAATTTCTTCCATATATGTAGTCTACATCTACTCTCTTTTAGTTCAAAACCATTACTTCTTGTCCTGGTGCTACAGGCCCTGCTAAAATGTCTGACCCCAAAAGTGATCCAACATGCTTACAGCACAGACAAGGCAGAAAAAAGAAAGGACTTAGCATGTGCTTTGGGAGGGGAAGAATAGAAGCAGGATATGCCAAGTGCCGGGCCATTAATGGTATTTCAGTGTGGGATGTGGATGCTTGAGTCCCACCAAGTCTTCTGGCTTGGCAATGCAAGTACTTCATAGACCTGCTGGTACTCAAGCATCCACGTCCCACACTGAGAGCACAAGTGCACTGAGTGGTGAAGGTAGAGGGTGTACAAGGGCAGTCAAAGGAGGAGTTAGAAGTCTGGCTGAGAGTGACTATGTTTAGCACATCAGGGAAGAGTAATCCGTTTTCAGTCCCCATCAGCTACAGAGCCAATCTGGAACTTTTTGTAAATCTGATCAAATTTGACTTAGAGTGCTGCCAGCATCTTGTCCCTGTAGGGCAGTGCACAGGCACCAAAGAGAAGTCTGTCCACCACAGAGATGGACTCGCTAATGAACAGGAAAGCCATTCATAGAGCAGCCAGCCAGTCAAATACTAATTAACAGCACTGCAAGCTCACACCAGCAGCCCCAGGAAGTTTTCAGCCCCAGCTCTACACTGCCAAAAGCACACTATCTACGCAGCTGTGGCATGACCAAAGCCTTTTTGTAGATGGAGAAATTCACACTTGTTCCACTTAAATATGGTCTGAGTAGGCTATGCTGATTCAGGTGATTTCTCTAGAGCCTGAAAAGACTTAGGTGCCTGTTTGAAACACTCTTATTCATGTAGTGAATCAGAGGTATGGCCATCACATACGTCTGCAGGGTTGCTATAAATTGCTTCTCTGGACCTGTGTAATTTGTAGCCTTATTTCCCCAGGCACACAGAGAGTTCTTAAGTGACACTAAGTAAGGCATGAGTGGCTGGAGACAGTTTGTTGATCAGATCTCTCCCAGAATCCTTACCCCAGCTCTCTGCAGTTATGACCTCTCTGCAGTTCAAATGACTGAGAGCAAAACCCCAGCCTGGTCCATCGAAGCAGAGCACAGCTGTTCTGCATAAGTGGCAGTGAAATTGCTGGATACCACAGCAAGAGGCCCAAGTGATGTATACAGACAGGAGGGTAAGCAGGATGGGTAGCCAAGGGAGATACATGGGTTGCAACCTGAGAAGAGACCCTGAGGACATCCCCTTTCACTAAATAAAATTGAGGTGCTTCTTTGTTCCAGTGAGAACTTTCTAGAGCTAGCAAAGGTCTGCCCTCCCATCAGGTTTTGAAGCTCCCAGTTAGCTTAGCAGACAACCAGGAGAGCATCCCCTCTCCCTTCTTGCAGGGGATGACAACTTGTGTGTCCTCTCCTCATCTGGGTACTGCTTTGAGCTTAGGTCTGGGCAGGTGAACACTCCCTGGTTCTAAGAAGCTCCCTGATGTCTCCTCCAGCTAGGTGACATTCACCCTATGCAAAGGGAAACGCCAGGCCCAAATTCACCCAAACTCACCTAGTTTCTTTTTCCACCATTTGCAAGGCCAAATCCTCTGAAAAGCCAGGACTCTTAACACATACTTTCCAGAGACAGAGCTGAGCCACCCCCAGCCCCTTTGTGCATGCTAACCCTCTAGGCTTGTTAGCAAACATCTTTCAGATCACATATAAAAATATAAAGATAGGGGTCTTGTTTGGGTTTTTATAAAACCTGTTCTGTACCAGGTGAGGTGAGAGGGGGAGAGCTGGTGCAAGCCTCTTTCTTGATCTCAATAAGAAAGCCCCACAGCAAATCCCTTAATTAAACAGCTCCTTTAATAACACAGAATTAAAGAGAAATATTGATAGTGAGTAAATGCTGAATCCCTTCAGATGCTGGGAGCCCTGCACTTATTCAGCATCAGACAGACCCCAGATGAATGTTCCTACAAGGCTGCACAGATCCTGTCCCTGCAGAGAATCTCCTTTTTGGTCACCTGAGCTAATATTTTCTTATAAGAAAACAGCTCTGTTCATCCTATGTACTGTCAAATAGAACGGATGTTCACCTGAGGACTTCTTGCTGCACAGTTAGAGAAAGGAAGGGCCATACAGGTAGAGTCATCACCAGGACTGAGTGGGAGCTGCCTGGGCTCCTCTGTTTCCCTGAGCTGGCTGAGTCTGTCCTGCAGCCACGGGATTTGTGTGGCACAGCCCAGTCTGAAGGCCAGGCTGGATTCCCAGTACAGCCCAGCACAGCACAGCCCAGTCTGAAGACCAGGCTGGATGCCCAGTACAGCCCAGCACAGCACAGGCCTGGGTGTATTCAGGGTCACTCAGACGTGGATCACTGACTTCTCCATGCACAGTGGTTCCCGATCAGGATCACTGCATTCACATACAGTTTTCCTTTATAAAAAAATTATAAGTTACAGATTACATTAATAACATACAGGCTTCCCAAGCCCTAAGTATGAGGTGCAATAGAGCATACATGGCACGTTCAAGATCACTGACTCCTCCGAGACAATGTCTTCCACAATGCTCCCAATACAAAACTTTAACACAACCATCAGTGCAGCAGCAGAGTTCAGGGGCATTTCTGACAAGTGCTGCTGAGCTCATTTTATAAGGATCATGCTGCGATTTATATGCTCTTGTGGAATTTCATTTGTCCTTGGTTGAATTTTCCATCTGCCCAAACATGCCCAGCGGGAGCTGAAGATGCCCACACAATTCTTGTAACGTTACACCTGAGTGACAATACCTGCAGCTCTGCCCAGCCACCTCCCATCCTGCTTCTGCTTGGCTGGCAGTGGTTGGAGGGCCATTGCCTCTGCACCCAGGTTTGTGCAGGCATGCGTGCCCACTTGCTGTGTTTGACGAGGACACAGCTCGCAGTGCCAAGCCCTGCCTCCTTTCCAGTGGGCATTGCTCCTTCAGCTCCCCCTGGCACAGCCTGTGCTGCAGAGCTCGGCTGGTACCTTCGGCACGGTCTACTAAACAATGAGACCTCTCTTCCACCATCCAAAGCACACACCTCTCCTAGGGCTTTACTCAACAGAGGTAAGCTTCAGTGAGAAAGGGGGACATGTAGAGTCAGATACCCAGGTCTTGATCTCATTTGTCCAAGCCTAACAACCACAGGAGAAGCTTCACAAGTGCAGAACACCCAGCAGAGCTTGCAGAGAAACTCGGCAGCCTGGGAGTTGTCTGCCTTTCCAACCCAGAGACACAACAGTTGTGCCGCTCTGGTTCAGAAGTCTTAACAAAGCCTTTTCATCCTGGAGAAGCCAATGTTGGTCTCAGACATGCATTCATTTGAGTCCTAACAACACTTGGCTCCTAAGAACATGCAAACCGAGAGGCTTTTCCAGTGAGAAGGGCAAAAATGTAGTATGGGTTGCATGCCTGTACAGCTCACAAATGGGTGACAGCATTAAAGTCCTGCTACATTTTAATACCAGTATTCAATAAGGAAGAAAAAACAATTTTTAACTAATCATGCAAATATACCTGAGTCACTTTCTCCTTTGCATAAAAATAACTTCAAATCCTGACATCCTGGGCAGAGCTCTCTGATTCACACACATCTCCTTTGCAGTTACCAAAGCTCTGAGCAATGCAATCCCTTAGCTCCAGTCTCACTAAAGGAGTCAAGATACATTTTGTTCACATTTCACCTCCTTCCCCTATTCACAAGAATTTCCCCAGAAGGGAAGATGAGCTGCTGCATACACCAAAAGGCAGAAATCACCTTGGGTAATCTGAGTTGGGATCAACAACCAAGACACAGCTGCATTCAATTGACTGTGGATCAACAAAGCACACAAGACAAACAGATTTCACATCACAGCACCTAAGTACCCAGCTGTGGAACATGACTGATTCTCAAAGTGTCTCAGCCTTGATGCTCTTCTCAGCTCCTCCTCCTCAACAACACAGTGAACCATACAAAGGGCACACACACACACACATGTGCACACACAGAGCAATGACTAGCTCCCAGACCACCTTCTCTTCAATCAATGGGACTTACCAGAGAACATCTGCTTCCTGTTGGAGAGGGTCCTTTTGCTTTCATTCACAGAAAGTGAACAGCCCTCCGGGCACACCTTACCTGGAAAATGTGCCATTGGGAAAGCACAAAGAATTTTCTGCAGCCTTTTAAGGCAACTAGGCCACTGGAAGCAAGAAGAAGTCAGCAGCAGTGAGCAGACAAGCATCTGAGAACCACCATTTTAACAAAATTTGCAAGCAGAGACTATGATGTTATTCTTCATGTTCCAGACAAACAGAATCTAAATGCTTCTGAGTACAATGAACACAAAAGCACCATGGGCCCAAAACCACACCATCACAGAGACCACAGGCTTGCAGCAAAGTATTAGAGGATGGGGCTTGGCAGGCAGGCACACTGCAGTTATTTTGGAGTTAATCTGGTTGTTCTTGGTGCCACCACCAGAAAAAAGCAGCATGCATGAGTCCCAAACAGCATAGAGCACCGTGGCCATTGGAGGTTTGCAATGGAGGTAGCAGCTTGCTACAAAAACCACCTCCTCCCCCAAGCAGGGTAGCCAAGGAATAAGTCTTTCCCAGACCCATGGTTGTCAGACTTCACTGCCATACCCCTGAGGTCTCTGTAGCAGTAGCCTCCTGCCAGTGAGCACCTCGACTCAAAGCCTCTCTGCTTACTTGGATGGCTGCCCTTGTAGCATCCAGGGAGATGTCATGCATTCATGCTGCTGGAACCACTTCTGCTACTGAATGGAAATCCTCCCACGTGGCTGCTGAGCCCAGTGCTGCAGCATCACTCACTCCACACCAGACTGAGTCATTCTGACTAACAGCTATTGATGTCCAATCGATCTCTTGGAGTCAGTCCATCTATGCACAGGGCAAGGATCTGCTTACTGTGAGTCACAGTGGGGCAGAGCAGTACCAGCTGACCTCCAAGTAGCCCCACAAGTGAGACTGTTTGCAAGTGTAAGATGAAATAAAAAAGATTTACACTGACAGACATCTGCTCAAGTAACAAATCAGAAAATGAACCAGGTACAGGGCCCAAACACCATCAGAGCCCATTTCTCTTCTTTTATTAAAACCACTCAAAATGGAAATCAAGAGGTGATGCTGATGCCAAATCAGCCAGGTGAGAGAAGCATCAAGGCTCTTTATTTGCTGATACTCAGATATTGGACAGGTGAAGTCTTCACAGCACATACCCAGGGCACCACATGGATCTAGTCTTAGTCTACAACCTAGACCCTTTCCAGAGGTACACAATGCCACACACAGCTGATGTGTGCCACAATCCTGCCCAGAGCTGCTGCGCAAGGTAAAGCAGGAGCACCAGCCCCAGGCTGCTCTCCCTAGCCCCTGGTGCCAGCCCAACGCTCTCTATCCTGGCCTGCATCGGGCTGTCTCACCCTGTGCGGCAAGCACAGCTGTGCGTGTTTAGTTTACTCAGAGTGGCACTGGAGGTGGAACAGTGACCTTTCTCATGAAACCATATGGGAAACGAAATTCCCTCTTTCAAAACTTTGTCATGTCTCAACTAGCTGCTCTGCAAATAATTTTTATAAAAGAAGAAGGGAGCTGTCAGCTGAGACCTGTCAGTGACGGAGAGCACAAATCACACTACGTCCCCAAGCTATAGAGACAAAAGCAAAGCACTTGGCAAGGCAGCTGCTAACCCTGCTGCCTTAGAGCCAAGCTACCCAGGCTGCCTCCTCCAGCGGGCTCCTTGGAGCAACACAGACAGGAGGAGCTGGCAGCCATCACAACAGGCAGCAGGGGAGGCCTGGGAAATCAAAGAAAGGGCCATTTCCACACAGAGACACATTCCCATGCCTTGAAGGAAGCAGGAGCTTGTGCCTAGAAGCACGTGTCCCATCCAGCCTACCTTGCTAACGTAGTAGAGCACGCATGCCTTGCTGCTCCCATACCTGCCATCTTATCAACATGAGCAGCATCAGTGCTGAGGGTCAACTACAGCTCCCATCCTGGGGAGTGAAGCCACTCCAAGACTAAACCTGGGGGAGGTCTGGCTCCTTCATCCCTCCAGCCAGAGTAACAAGGCTAAAAATCTCTTTGCCTCCATTTGTGAGGACCTCCAACCACACAATTTGTAACCTTGTGATAACAAAGTTGAGGGCTTATAACTGCAAGCAGCACCATTAGGAGACACTGGAAGACAGAAAAAACCTTTGGCACAAGAGATTAAAAATAAAGGACCAGAGACCTGCATAGGAGAGGTCTGTCTAAGGAGGGGATTTCCCAAAGCATCACACTCAGCCTCTGTTTCAAAAGCATGTGTGAAAAAAGGTAAAAAATGCTTTTCTGCAGTCAGATAAATACATGCAGAGAAATATCACTACCTCCAGCTTCATCTGAGCTCCAGGCCGTTGCTCAGGGCATGCTGACACTTTCATATCTTGAGGAAATCTGTCACTTTGAAGTCACGCTGACATATGAGGAGTGAAAGGCAGGAGCAGCCTCACGTTTGCATGCCGCAGCTAAATAAAGCAAGTTGCCAAGGTGCATTTACTGTTCTCAAAGTATGTTGCTGAACATGATCCAGGTGTGCATAGATGTTAGACACAACTATTCATCCTGAACACTATGATGCATTCATTGGTCATTCACATGTTGAGACCTCTCTTACCTTTGCCACTGGATTTTGTCCTGCTACTTCTATCCCAGCAACCTGCATAGAAATCACTTCTTAGCCCTCAAAGGGCTTAGGACTGGATTTTCCCAATTATCCAACAAAAAAAACAGCCTCTTTCTTGCTTTAGATCAATGCATTTGTGTGCAGAGGGTGAGCTGCTTTACTTACCCATTAAGACAGTCTTGCAGAGGTTTGGGAATCTTGTACTACAGTTTTTGAGGTTGATGGCACAAAATTCTGCTATATATAAGCCCTTTAGCTTAGACCTGTCTTTTTTTTTTACAACTCTGCTCATCAGAATGACTTACCTGTTCATAGCTTTTTTTCTTTTTTTAATGGGCTCTTTTGGGAGAGGATTATGAACAAAAGGAATTCCTAAGGAGTTAGAAATTCTCTTTAACAGATGCCTTGAAAAGCCTTGTCAGTGCTAACTGAAGGCTGGTGGAGGTACCAGTAAAACGTCTTCCTTCAGGTCAGCAGCTGTAGTGACAAGATCCTGTTCCTGCAGTGAGGGTGGCAGGATTAGCCCCTTACATCTTGTGACACTGTAACATTGGCCCCTCACTACAAGGACACTGAGGTGGTATAAAAGGGAGATTTGATGAAAGCAGCTTTGAATGAAAGTGCTTACCAAAACTAAGGAAAGAGATTATCAGAGGCCTGGCTGCTTAAATATGGACAATTTAAATTTTAAATTTGAAAAAAAAAAAAAAAAAAGTGAAATTATCAAATGGGAAGTCAGTTAAAGAGCTCCTCAAAACCTTGTCTCTCTTTCACAGCACAACTCACCACGGCAAGTTTCTTCCCCTCCTCCTAGAATGCTCTTTCACAGGCCTTCTCCATCCAGGACTTTGCTTTCTCTTCATACTGTGAAGTCAAGCTCTAAGCTTGCCCCCTTCAGTTCACTCCATTTACTATCCAGATACCAGAAAAAAGTGTATTCACCTAACTTTCTATACAGCATGAGCTTCCCACCATCTGGTTCAGGTCTTATTTTTCACTTCAGGCCAATCTACTTCAAAATCTCTTCTGGCATCTCCCCTATCTTTTCCCACTCATTCCTCCCTCTCCTAAGGGCCTCCAGAGGTCACCCACAGGGATCTCTTAAAAGTGGCTCCACCAGTCAAATTCAGAGAACCACCCTGTGGTCCCACCATCCACTGCAGCTCTTCCACAAGTTCTTCACATAGCCCATGTACTGTGAGGTGGGGAACAAACGTGGGGGGTGATCTGGACTGTCACTAGCCCACTTAAGCTAGGATCACTTAAATGCTCCCACCTGGACATGCAGGACACTTCATGACAGCAAGCCAAGGTGGGTACACAGGCTCACCTTTTGGGAGGCTGTCAGCAACCCAGGCAAAAGCCTTCCTTCCATCATTTACCTAGTGTAAGAAGCCAAGGAGTGGTGTTTTCTTTCCTCCGTACCTCCTACAGATGAGAATTCCCAACATGGATCAGATACCCTTTTTAAGTAGAAAGCCATTACAGGAGAGCCAGCAGTGAACATATTCCTCTAATTTCTGGGAGCTTGCATAGGCTCATTATTATGTTAGTTAATACCTTAAGAGGACTAAGAAAAAAAAAAAATAAAATCACAGGTTTTCCAAATTATATAATGGCATGGTATTCACTGGAGGGTCTGAAGGAAAAGACTGTGTTGTGCAAAACCAGTACTGTCTTTCCCTGGAGATGACACACCTACCTCCATTCTCATCTCTAGGTACCTGACACCAAATTCAGCCAGCACCTTGCACCCAAATTATTATATTCACTACTGTAGAAGCAGATTATAGAGATGATGCCTCATCTGCAGAACCCACAAGGCAGGATGTCTTGTTTTGCCAGAGAAATCCATAGGAAAATGAAGGATCAAACTTCCCTCCACACACATACACATATGTGTCCTCACTACCCTCCTCCAGCTTGCATCAGGACCACCCTGGCCTTTGCAGATCACACAACATCTCCAATTTCCATCTAGGTCAGGTTGCTCACAGCAGGGACAGCCTGGCCGAGCAAACACTGACAAACACCGAGTTTGTGTAAAAGGTTCAGCAGAGTTGCAGGGAGAGTTAACACTTGCAGCCTATCCCATAGCAGGAATCTGTCAGATTCCCTACAATATCCACTCCATCTTGTTTCCTCAGTCTTTTGCTGGCAGGGCTCAGACAAGAGCACACACTGTGCCATCTCAGCCAGGAAACACAACAGCCAAAAAACAGTGCCAGGTAGGTGTTGTGGAGCTGTTTGGAAGCCCAGACCTCCTCCTCCCAGATGATCATGGAAGTATCATGTTCTGCCACTCACAGGACATCATTAATAAACATACTGAGGCCATCCTCAGCAATCATGAGCCAGAAAACCAGTTCTCCTCCACGAGCAGGGAAAGCTTCTGTTTTATGGTTGTAAAGCTAATGTCAGTGCCTGGAGCAGCTGCAAAGCTGATTCAGATTAACTCATGGCTCTACAACAGATCCCTGCAGCAGGAAAGCAAGGATTGATGTGACTCCAGTAACCAACAGGTGAGTAGGGATCCACTGACACTTACTGGAGCCAAATGCTACTCAAAGCACGTCACCAAAAGGAATTAGCCAGGAACTTAAATCCTTACTCAGGCTTGTTGCCACGGACAGTTTGGTGTGAAACAGGGAGCCCCAAATGAAACATCTGATTAATCTAGATGCCAGGTCTTGAAGGCTGCAGGATTCAGTCAGCACGGAAACAAAACCAACATGAGCAATCCCATGTGGGCCAGGATCCATGAAGCACTCCCTGCAGTATTAGGGAGTTGCCACTATTAGACCATGCAGACCAATAGTAGACCAGTGTCTTCATCAGGGCACTTTTGAAGGTCTTTTCAAATCCCTCCCCACTCCTTCCTTTAGTTCTGTTCAAGCTTCTCACTCTCTGGCAGAACTGCTCTACATTGGTGAACAGCAGCTTTGGTGGTTGGACCTACATTCAGATAGGGAAGAACTCTGCCTTTCTAGAAATCAGAAAAAAAAAGTATTTCATCCTTCTTGCCAGGTCTAATTAAAATGCTTGATCTATGCATTAATCTGTATTTCTCCTCCCAGAAACTTTTGACCATTTCACCTCCATTTAAGCAGACAGGCAGAAATGCAGAGGTTGTGGCGGTCAGAAAGGTCTGCAGTGTGAGCAACTGTGGAGGTAGAGAGCCAGGCCCAAAGGCTCTGGTGTGCCCAGGAAGCCTCTAACTCTACTACTCACTGAAGTAAGTGTGGCTGCCTGGAGGACGTCACCAGTAGAGAAAGAAATAAGGAAGCAATGTCTCTGCAGAAATGCTCACAGTCCTTCCTCCAAAAAGCAGCTACTAATGCTAGAGAAAAGGGTATGTTAGAGAGAAAAGAACACGGAAGAACAGATGGAAGAAGGGTAAGAGAGAGAGCACAGAAGCCTAGAAGTGTCCTGGAGAGGAACAAGAGAGAGCAGAGAGACAAAAGCTGCTGCAGCTGTTAACTGTGACACTGCTGTCCAATAAAGCCTTAACTCTACCTGGTGGGGAAACTTTACTGAAGAGCAATTGCGGTGCTTGTCACAAATCACACCTTCCTGAAGCAAGCCAAGGTCCACTGGCCCCCAATACTCATGAACAGTTTCTTCTAGGACAAATTTCTACGTAACTTTCTTCCCACGCCCACCACATACACAACACACCAAGTCAACAGAGCTACAGAAGGAGCTACTTGTGCCCAACCCTACAGAGCAATTTTTCAGTATCTCAGCTGCTAGCGTAACCATTGCAAACCCAAACAGCCAGCTGGAAGATCTACCAATGAGACAAAGCTGCAGACACAGGAGAGGGATACTGGGGCAAGGAGGAGATGTTGGATTGGGGTCACAGCTGGAATGACAGTGATATCGGCATGGTCAGTGCAAACCTGCAACAAAATGAGATGGTCTGCTCCACCACTCCTTGGGGCAGCTCACAGCCTCAGTACTGTCCCAGTGCTTATCTGGCCTCTGCAGGGTCCACACAAGCTCCATTACCCTTCCCAGACAAGCTGATGGCCCAAGGAACTGGTGGCCAGATCTGCATCCTGACAAAGCAGAAACCTACAGAATAACAGCATCTCTCTGCAAACCATGTCTGTTTCCCCAAGAGCCTTCATGGGGCCTGCAGGACAGGTTAACAGCATCTCCTCCATCTTAAAGGTCCTGGAAATACCTGCAATTCCCAGAGCAGAGATTCTCCTCTCCCATATGGTGTCTTCTGCTTCTTTTTAGTTCTAGACTTAATTCCCATTAAGGCACCTCTTCTGATGCCTGCATTTTCCACCCAGCTCAGGTAACGCTTTTCAGAGCCAGGCATCTGTATGCATGCACTAGCTAGACAGGCAGGTTTGTGCAGAAGTGGGCTGTTTGGACCAAACAATTTCTGAGAAAGCAGAAAGAAATCAACAGCACTGCTGAGAAAGCAGTCTGGATCTCTGAGAAGTTCTGTCCAAACTTTTGACTGCCCACAGCCAGTCTTTTCTACCTGAGTCCCTATGACACTGTTATATTTCTTCCTTGTATAATGTATATACAGTAGAAATAGCAGTGGCTTAATCTGTACTCTCAACTCCTACTGTACTCTAATGACCTGCTGTAATTATCCAAAGTTAACTCCTCTGGTAGAGCACAGCATCATTTCTTAACTGGCTCAGTCTGTTCCTAGTGGGCTACAGACCCTAACTGGAAGCATCTTCCTCTGATAAAGTGTCCCAGGAGCAAGTTATCCTCTCAACAGGGCAAGCCCAGCAGCTCTAGACTGAGATGGAAACACATCTCAGTGGATGTGTAGTGTGGAAACACTACCACATTAGCAGCAGAAGGAGAGCTCTCCCAAGCATTCCTAGAGCTTCACAACCTGAGATGGAGAGAAACAAAAACACCATCTTCCCTGATAGAGGGAATAAGGGAAAACAATGAAAATATTTTCCAGGTGCCCTACTACAGACAAGCACAATCACGTTCAGACAGGATGCTTCATTAGCAACCTGTTAACTTTGGTGGGGTTCTGTGATTTGTTTTTTTTTTTTTTAATAAGACACATTGCCTTTTTCTAGACTGGTTTGTTTTGGCTTCCTGTGCCAGTGAGCCAGGAAAAAACAAAACAAAACAAAACCTTATCAAAAATATTATCTTTTTCCTCTGGTTTCCTTTTTTAAAGTTGCTGAAATGAGGTGGACCAAGAGCAATTAGCACCTTGTTCTTAATCTCTGGTTTGGATATAGGAAGTGAAACTGAACTCCCTGGGAGCACACAGTTAAAATAACTGTCTCAGCAGAGCGCACGCTCATCTTTTGAAAGCTAAAAGATCAGGAGTAGATTGATCCTCCATTTTCTATCCTGTCATTATCAATAAACACATGGTGATTCAGGCACCAAGACAGTCTATTTGAGAGAAGATTGTTACAACTGCTCATTTCATTTCAGATTCCTCACCATAGCAGTGGTTTTGTTGCACTTACTGCACCCATTACCCAGGAATCTCCAATGATGGAGATACTTCATCTCCCTGGTGACCCTGATGACCCTTCCCCAGCCTGCACCATCCTCCTGGGGAAAGAGCCATTGAAGGCACAAGGAGCCTTCAGGCTGAAACGACACAATTCCATATGTCTCTGCCTCCAGCACTGAATGGCAGTCTGGACAGCACAATGATGAACAACCACTATGATCTCTTCTGGACTGCCCTTCGCCACACACACGTAGCCCACTCTGCTCCCCAGAAAAGCAGCTGCAGTCCCTTTAGCCACGTGAGCCCACAGGCTCTGGCACCCTGCCAAACTTCTGCATATACAGCGGGTAAAATAAGTACACTGCAGTGTTTAGAGAGATGGAGAGAGGATTAAAGCCTTTTGTGAGCAGCTAGTAACCTAAACCAGAGGTGCAGGGCAAAGATGGTGTGTCATGGCACCCAGAGTGGGATATTAAAAGCAGATTAGGATAATTTCACATGCCAGACACCAGGAGAGACCTTGCAGTCGAAACATGCTTGAACTTGCTGATAAACCTGTTGCCTTCAGAGGATAACCACTAAAGCAGGCTAAAAAGTTGGGGCCACAAAGCAAACACCAGGCCTGATAACAGACATTTCATATTTATTAGTGCAGGGTTATAAGCCCCTCTCTCTATACCTCTCTCTACTTCACTAACAGCCCTTCTGCAATCCCACCAGCAGAGTGGGATTGCTCAAATGGTTTGTGTCAGGCTGACACCAGACGCCTCTGTGTCTCACTGAAAGGAGCAGTTTTATGGCCAACTGCCAAAATTAGTTTATAACCTGTGACTAGTACCAGCAATCGCTATGTCTGACTGAAGGGAATGATTATATGATTATATATGTCAGGAGAAGAGCTCACTGCATTAGTATGCATACTGTTTTAGGGTAGCTCATATTATCATATTAACCCCTCAAGCTCAAGACACACTGCAAAGAGTATCTGCCCCGAAGTACACAGTGAGGAGAGCTGGGGACACACTGGGAAGTGTCAGTTTTATTGCTAACCCAGTCTGAGCATTAGAGGCCAGTGGTCTCTTTTCATCAGATACAGTCTCCTCTGCAACTACATCCTTCTCTCTGGCCCTGGACAGTTATTTCTATAGGCTTCTACGGCTTGTGGTAGAACAGTGCTTTACATCTCCTGCCTGACAGTCTTAAGAGTCAAACAAATATTCATTCCTTACAGTAACACTAAAATACTAGCCCTGGTTTACACATTCATTGTCATTATTAAATGATCTCATACACAGGAAGTTAGTGACTGTATGCAGCCAAAGTGGCACTGAAAGTAACTGGATCCCTTAGAGGAAAAGCAAGCAACAAAATGGCAGAAATTCTCCTTATGCTACCGTTAGATCAAGGTCAGATTCACCAGTCCATGGTCTATGGATCTAGAGGACTGCATTCCCTAGCATTTAGCAGCTTCACAGAGAACAGGATGCCATACAGAGAGGAAGCAAGTGAAGGACTGAAAACTACAAGAAGAGTTCAGAAGCATTCAATCAAGGTAAGGGAAAAGAGCAAAGGGGAAATTGCTCTAATGGAATAAGAGAAAAATCTAGTGGATTGAGTCATCATAGAGAGCAAAATGGACATACTTTAAAACTTGTTTGGCATACTAGAAAAAATACTATTGAGTGATCATGAAATAAAAGGAAACTCACAGCAAACAGACAAGGTCTGAGGAAGAACTTCAAGGGATGGAAAGCCTTATGGCAAAAGCAAGGTAGTGGCAGGAACATGGACATCCTTGGGACAGTCAGCTCCAGCTCCTATGAGTCTTTTGCTGTGGTAATGGAGACTGGACTTCTGAAACGAGTTGCTGGCACACAAGAACTGCATGTAGTAGCATCCCGGTAGCACAAGGGTGCCCACCACTATTTCAATCTCCTCTGTATCCAAACATGCAAATTATTAGATGTCCTATAATCACCACTGCATTTAGGATACTGGACTGTATATCTCCTCACAGTATATCCTGGCCTGGCCCAGTCGAGCATCAGCAGGTTGTCAAAGAAAACTACACAGACAGGAAAAAGAGAAAAATTTTGTTTAGCCCTTCTATAGAATTTTGTCTCTACTCATTCCACGTAAAAGAAAGCAGCCTTTCTAAAGCAGCCTTCACGAACACCAGCAGAGCAGCTAGTGTCTTTGCTAAATCCCACAGAGCTGCACACAATTTAATTCCAGCCTGATATCCATTACATTCAGTGAAAACAAGAGCACCAATGCAGAAAAAACAAGGCTTCTAGTGTGCTTTAAAAGGATTTCTTGGTTGAAGGGTTTCACCAGAGCCCTCCCTTGCTAGCCAGGGGTAATAGTTACTTCTGCCACATGACCTAAACATCTCCATGTCAAGTGTCCTGCAATCCCCCAGCTTGGTTAGAGGGATCTTAAGAAGCCTTCATAGCCACAAGCTAGATGTCAACATCCTCTTAGCCAACAAGAAGATACATATGGAGAGCCCAAGTACCCTGCAGGTCATCTGGTCAACACAGTGGAAGGATCATAGTTTGGTTGAGTTTGACTATGCTTCTGGAAAATCTAGCAAGACTAATGAACACTTGCAAGGTCATCTTTGCTCTGTGATGTTTATTGACTATATAGCTAGCCACTACACACCCCAGGGTAAACTAGGAAGGAGAACTTTCATGCATCCCACATTCAAGTGATAATAATAAGTGACAAAAAGAGATGAAGAGCCTTCTTTATAAAAAAAAGCCTGTTAACTTTGCAGGGGTGGCTATAGCAGAAGCACAACAGGTCCAGACAACAGTATCTAGGAAGAGGCTAAAAGAGGAGTCGCAGTTGCCATCGGAGGAGCACAAGAAGCCTTTCCATTTGACAAATGCCCTGAAGATGCTAGCTTAAAATAAACAGGAAGTCTTCATAAATGACCAGAATTATGATTTACTAGGTGCAACAGATTGTCTGGGAGAACTCAAACTGAACCTAGAAAAGTATCAGCCTGTTCCAGAAGGACAAGTGACACTGTTTGTGTGCTTCAAGGACATAGGCACTGGCTTCAGGGCCCAGGGAGAATGGAAAACGCAGACTTACAGAAAAGTCCCAGCACTGCAGAGAAGCACCTCTGAGGGCAAAAGGGCAAACTGGAACATACTGAGGACAATCTGCTGAGACGGGAACAGTGCAGGTAACTGATAGGCTTATTCTCAGGAGTGACTCAGTGTGAAGGACTTGGGAGAACCCAAACATGGAATGCAATGTGGATGAGGGTGACTGACCCAAAAGGGTTGGGGAGCCTTTAGAGGGGTACCAGGAAAGTTGAAATGCTGATTTCAGAAAGGCAAACCACCATAAGCTCTGAGCTTTGTAATGAACTACAGAAACAAAGAGCAGTAACAGATCTGATAGGTTGTTGAAGAAACGGGCCTTGAACAAGCTCTCTCACTACCAGGGAAAAGGCAAGAAGAAAAGGAAGTGTCAAATACAGCTGAATCATGAGATCCTTGTGGAGTTCAGAAGGAGGAACTGATGCTACATTAGATTACAACAGGCAACAGTTAAAAGCAATCTCACAAGCACAAAAGGACAAAGCTGAAAAAAAAGCCAGGACACTTAACTTTGTAGGAACACTGAGGTCGGGAAACTGTTCTAAGCCCATGAGTCATGAGAGGGAGACATAGCATGCCCACTTTTCAGAGACAGGAAGCTATCAGCTGTCTTGGATACATGTTGAAAGTCACAAAGACCAGTGTGAGAAAAAAGATTATGCAGCACAGCTGTTATCATCTACAGGAGGGCAAGATTTAACCCTCAGATAAGGTAAGAGCAGAGTAAGGAGTATTTTTCTATGTGAAAGGTTTCCAATGAGATGCGCCTGATAAGCCTTATCTCAAGGCACTGATGCAGCTTGCCGGGTTTTGGGCTCCAGAGACAACCAAGTAGCCTTAGAAGGCCACAGAGAGGGCAAATGTAGTGGTACTTTACAAAATGGAAGAAAAGAAAAACTGGGCAATTACAGACCCACTAGCTTAGTTTTCATTACCACAAGCACTAGAGGCAAGTAAGGAAGAGTGCAGGAACTAACACAACCTCCTCAGATCAACCCACCTTCCCCAGACATCCAGGCAAAAGAACTTTGCAGATGAGGAAAAACAACAGTTATCACTTCTTTACGTTAGTAAAACTTTTGATATTTGTTTGGTGATAGTCTCCTGTATTGGGTTTGCATGGCAAGGTTTTGGTAGCAGTGGGGGAGGGGACATGGGGTGGCTTCTGTGAGAGAAGCTGCCAGAAGCTTCCCCCATGTCCGACCCGACACAGCCAATGCCAGCCGGCTACAAGAAGGGACCCGCCGCTGGCCAAGGCCGAGCCCATCAGTAACGCCTCTGTGAGAACATAATTAAGAAAAAAAAGGAAGAGAGGGAAGAACAAAAGCTGCACACTTTGCAGCTGGAGAGAGGAGTGAGAAGATGTGAGAGAAAACAACTCTGCAGACACCAAGGTCAGTGAAGAAGGAGGGGTAGGAGGTGCTCCAGGCGCCAGAGCAGAGATACCTCGCAGCCTGTGGTGCAGACCATGGTGAGGCAGGCTGTCCCCCTGCAGCCCATGGAGGTCCATGGTGGAGCAGATGACCACCTGTAGCCCGTGGAGGACCCCACACCGGAGCGGGTGGATGCCCGAAGGAGGCTGTGACCCCGCGGGAAGCCCGCGCTGGAACAGGTTCCTGTCAGGACCTGTAGCCCGTGGAGAGAGGAGCCCACGCCGGAGCAGGTTTGCTGGCAGGACTTGTGACCCCGTGGGGGACCCGCACTGGAGCAGTCCCTTCCTGAAGGACTGCACACCATGGAATGGACCCAGACTGGAGCAGCTCGTGAGGAGCTGTCAGTCACGGGAAGGACTCACGCTGGAGAAGTTCGTGGAGGACTGTCTGCCGTGAGAGGGACCCCACGCTGGTGCGGGGGAAGGAGACCTCCCCCTGAGGAGGGAGGAGTCCTCCCCCGTGTGATGAACTGACCCCAACCCCATTCCCTGTCCCCCCTGTGCTGCTGGGGGGCGGAGGTGGAAAATCAGGAAAGAGATTAAGCCCGGGAAGAAGGGAGGGATGGGGGAGGTGTTTTTAAGATTTGGTTTTACTTCTCATTCTCCTCTAATTTTGATTGGTAATAAAGTAAATTTGTTTTTTCCCCCAAGTCGAGTCTGTTTTGCCCGTGCCAGTAATTGGTGAGTGATCTCTCTCCATCCTTATCTCCACCCACAAGCTTTTCGTTATAATTTTCTCCCCCTGCCCATTTGAGGAGGGGGAGTGATAGAGTGGGCTTTGGTGGGCATCCAGCCTCTAGCCAGGGTCAACCCACCACATCTCCTAAACTTCAAATGGCAATATGATGGGAGAACATCTAGAAAAAAAAATATTCAAAAAGTAGTCATAAATAGCTTACTGTCTGATGGACGATGCATCAAGTGAGCATTCAGAGATGGGGTTTGAGTCAATCCCAATTGGCAGATAACATAAAAGGAAGCAGGTTTATTCATCATGCAAATGATGCCAGCACAGAAGATGCCACCAGTCTATCACAGGACAGACTTTGGATTCAAACCAGTCTTGAGAACTTGGAAGACGCATTCAGAAAAGAAATAAAAACCAACTGAGTCAGTGTGAATACACCATGCCAGACCTCAGCAGGACAATCAGTCCCACAGGCTGAGAAGGGGTAGAGAAGGATCTAGAAGGTATTGTGCATATGAGTCCACGCCCACTGATGGGCATGTGGGAGAGGGTGCATGGGTCCCATGGGTTTTTAATATCTCCACAGGTGAAGACTCCACATCCTCTCTGGACAACTTGTGTCAGTGTTCTACTTTCACAGTAGAAAAGGGGTTTTTTATTCAGATAGAACCTCCTGTGTGCCCATTGCCTCTGGTCCTGTCACTGGACACTACTGAAAAGAGTCCAGCTCCTTCTTCATTCCCTCCCAACTGGAACTTATGCACATGGAGAAGGTGCCTCTGAGCCTTCTCTTCTCCAGGCTGAAGAGTTCTGGCTTCTCAGACTGTCCTTATATGAGAGACGCTCCAGTCTCCTAAGCCTTCATGGGTCCAGTTTGCTCAAGTGCTCCCTAACCTGAGGGTAAGTAAGTCTTCCTTGCTCCAGATTACTCCTCTGGTCTTAGCAGTTTGGGATTGCTGAAGGCTCATCATACCAGTAAAGAGTAAAGCAAAGAAGGCACTGAGTTCCTCAGCCTTTTCCATTACTTTTGTTACCAGGTTCCCAGCACCATTCAGCAGCATGCCCACATTTTCCCTAGTCATCCTTTTACTGTTCACATACTTGCAGAACCTTTCTTGTCACCTTTCACACTCCTAATCAGATCCAACTCTAGGGCAGCCCTGGCTTTCCTAACGCTATTTCTGCAAGATCACACAGCAACTCCATACTCCTCCTAGGTCACTTGCTCCGGCTTCCAACTCTTGGATGTCTCCTTTATATGTCTGAATTTAGTTATAAGCTCCTTGCTCATCCATGCAGGCCTTTGCTTGATTAATCTCAGTTCTATCCCTTCAACTTTGGTTTACATATGAACATTTGTTGCTTCTTCAGATCCTCACCTAGGTCTCTTGATGGGGTATATCTTAATTTTTCCAAGTCACATTCTCTAAAAACAACCTCCAATCTACCAGATAGATTTTTCTGATATCATATGGATATTCAGCTCCCCATCACAAGGGATCTCCTTATATCAGCCAACTGTGGCATTTGCCTGTGTTTGCTATGTAAGTGGAGCAGAAGGAAAAACCACAAAGGAAGTAGCAGTAGCTAAAAGTCTCCCCCCCCTCACCCTATTCACCCATTTAAAGCCTTGCTGTACAACACGATATGTTTCAACACCTGCAGTGATAAATAGAAGCACAAACCAGGAACAACCACTTGGTCATGTTTATCCTCAAGTGTTTCTTGGTTGCACTGCAACCCACAATAGCATTCGTTAACAAGTGTTAGAACATAGTTACAAATTGCAGCAAACACAAATGCTCCGTCAGTGTCATTACAGACTTCATTAATGATGATCCTTCACATTTCAGCAGCAGCCGTTCAAGGATCTGAAAACATTTATATGCCTCTGTGAGCCAAGTGTCATGCTCCATGTGTAAGCCAGATGTTCACAACATCATTTTACAAATGAGGGAACGAACTTTACAAGACTGACTCCAGACCCCTTTCCTCCCACTGAGTAATCCACTGCCCACCAACTAGTCATAGGGGAATTATCCAATTCAAGGCAAGGCAGGATATCATTATGGTCTCTTTGTTGCCTTGCATTGTCTCTATTCCCTTGCTCCTCATCTTCTGTTTAGATTCTGGGCCTGGAAGGGTAACTCTGAATGTGTCCACTGCAGCACAGCATGGCACTGAGATGCAACTTAATACTGCACAGTACAGCCATGCAAGCGGCAATGGTACCAGAATCTGGGTAACAGAAGGAGATCTCCAGCAGATCTCGTCGTGTGTCAAACAAAGTCCCTTACAGACAGAGCAAGCCCTGTATTTTGCAGTAGCAGCAAAGCCAACTAAATCAAACATCTCTCTCATTCCAGCCACCTCCCCCACTGAGCATACAGTACCTGCACTTGGCACGGTCCTGACTGTCTTTGCACTTCCCAGAACCAAAAGGATCGTCAAGAAAGTGATTCCTCCTTAGGAAACTGACCTTTTTAAAGTGCTTAGCTCATCCGTCTCCCCCCCCGAGACCTTGCTGGCTGAGCAGGACAAGAGATTCCCTTGCAGTTAGAGAAACACCTGTGTTTATGAAACCAAAAAGACTGCAGCATCTCTCCTACATCCCTCCTGCCAAACTGCTCCACCAGCTGGGTTGCTGCATCATGTCATTTTTTAAAGATTAAGGACAAATCACATGCTGCTCCCTCTAGTGACAACCTGAGCACTTTTAAGCAGTCTGGCTACAACTCCCAGAACCACTTCAATAGTTTTTTTTTAGACACAGCAGGTAACACTTTTACACAGGACCCACTTTCTGGTATCTACAGTCTTTCTCTCATGCCCTCAGCATATCTAAACCTACCTTAGTTGCTCAATCTGAGGCTGCTGCTCTGCAAGCACAGGCCTCACCAAGCTCAAGAGGCTGCTGACAGGATCTGCAGAGCTTCACCAGTCCCCAGTCAAAATCTAGTCTGATCTGAGAGTGACCTCAAGGTAAAAGCACTGGGCAGCCACAGTCACCTGAGCAAGGTCATCACGTGTGCACTCTGCAATTGGTATTCATTAATCAAATAAAAGCCAGTTTGGGAATTAAAAGCAGCTACGCAACAGAGAACAGCCACAGCTCAAATCAGCATTCCAGGGACAGCAGAAGGTTGTTTAATCCAGGTCTAGCCACCATAAGCTAGAAACAAAAATGGACATTACAGCTTCATGGATAAAAGCAAACTGTGCTGGGGAAAAAAAAAAAAAAAAAAGAAAAAAAAAGAGAAGAGAAGAGGGTGAAGTTAACATAACCATTGCCTTTCTACTAATTCTAGATTATCAATAGCACAGATGAAGACCCAGGGCTTTGGCTGAACAGGCATAGCATGTACACCTCACTTCTGCAGACCCTGATGCAGGCAGCATAACAGCTCTGCACAAGTCCTTCATACCTGTTTTCCAATCAAGAAGCAACATAAACAGCTGAGGAGGAGAGGAGTCATTTATTTCTTGAATATCCCCAGTGTACTGGTTTTGGCTGGGATATAGTTAATTTTCTTCATAGTAGCTTGTATGGTGCTATGTTCTGGATTTGTGATGAAAACAGTTTTGATAACATAGGGCTGTTTTAGTTATTGCTGAAGAGTACTTACACAGTGTCAACAAATTTTCTGTTTTTCACATTGCCTCACAAGCGAACAGGCTAGGAATGCACAAGAAGCTGAGAGGGGACACATCTGGGACAGCTGACCTCAACTGACCAAAGGGATGTTCCATAGTGTATGACATCATGCTCAGCAATAAAAGCTGGGGAAAGAAGAAGGAAGGGGTGATGTAAACAGTTATGGCATTTGTTTTCCCAAGTCACCATTATATGTGATGAAGCCCTGCTTTCCTGGCAGCGGCTGAACACCTGCCTGCTGATCAAAAGGAGTGAACAAATACCTTAATTTGCTTTGCTCGTATGCACAGCTTTTGCTTTATTTATTACACTGTCTTTATCTCAACCCACAAGTTATCACACTTTTACCCTTCCAGTTCTCTCGCCCATCCCACTGGGAGACAATGATCAAGCAGCTGGTGATGCTGAGCTGCCTACCCAGGTGAAATCACAATACCCAGTTTTCTGGTTTACCTGTCTCTCCCATTGCAAGCAAATAACCTCCAAAGGTACCAAACTCCCCTGGCCCAGGAACTCAGCAATGTGTGGAGGAGCAAAGTCTGGCAGCCCCTTCCAGGGCTGGCGGGTGCATGTGCATGTACCTAACTATCTGCACATCTTGCCAGTCCCTTTCACCAGTTTTAGGTCATGCTCTTGCAAACACTGACCTGAAGCATGCAACTAACTTTTCCCTACATGGGAAACATTACCACACTTGCTCTCTGTTCCCACTCACACCAGAGCCCAGGCCAGTGCTGACTCATAGAGAGGATTCCAGGGCTGACACTGGGATGACAGTCACACAGCAACTCACTGGCAAGGCGCAAGGTAGGCAGGCAGGCAGGGTGCTGGCATTCCCATAATCAGCTGCATGCAAGGGCCTAACCCTGAATGAATCTGTGCTTCAGCACCAGCTCCTCAGTCCCTGCATGTGCTTGTATGGCAAGAGAGATTTGCCAGGACCCCTGGGAAGGACCACTTTCCCCTCTGTCCCACTGGTCCCATCATACAGCCACACACAACTGCAGTCAAATGACAAGCACTAGCAGGATAAAAAAAAGGTATTTTTCTCTTTTTTTTCCTCTCCCTCCAGTTCTGGAAAGTCTATGAATGGCCCTAAAGCAATGACACATCTTTCTGAATTTGCAGGGAGCCTGAGAAAGCTGCTCTGAATGGGGAGAGCCATTACTAATAGGGGCTTGAGCCTCTATCCACACCATGGCTGCTCAGGGTGAAGGAGAGAAGCATCACATAACTGCAGCCAGCTCTCACCAACTCAGCAATGCTGGTGCTTCATTTCATACTACCTGCCTTATACCAAAGAATCCCAGAGCCACAGAATGGTTGAACCCTCCCTCAGTCTCCATGGCATCATCCTTTGCCCAAGCATCTCTCTCTGCAATGCCACCCACATGATGTCCACCTTATTCCCGCATGCCCCAGAAAAACAGCCACCAGCCAGGGTGCTCAGGGACATGCAGGATAATCAGAAAGGCACTAAGAGTAGCTGAGGCCTGGACATGGAGAAAAGGAAAGATTTAGAGGTGCAGAGTGAGCAGGCATGAGGGTGTGAAGGCTCCCTGGGGGACAAAGGACACAGCAACTGGGAGATGGCAATGGGAATCAGTGGGAAGGTCCCACAGCCTTGAGGGAAGCCATGGGGCCTGAGGAAAGGCATACAGCATGAGGGAAGGGCATGGAGCATGAGAGAAGCCATGAGGCCCAAGGGAAGCCATGGAGCCTGAGGAAGGACATGGAGCCTGAAGGAAGGCTATGAGACTTGAGGGAAGAGAGTGGAGACTGAGGGAAGGCTCTGCAGCTCTGAGAGAAGGCTATGGAGCCTGGGGAGCTGTATGAGAATGGCAGGATGTCTGCACATCTTGTGCTGGAATGGTGCACACATGGGGAGGTAGCAGCTACCACAAAACCCCACTTAGTGCTGCAAGCAACTCTGAGTGGAGAGGGTCTGTCCCACTGAAGCCGTCCCTCCTTACCACATGGCCAGGACCCCTCCTTCACTGCGCAACCCCCTCTGAAGCTCTGAAGCAACAAGGCAGAGACCGGCAGCTTTGAGCCCAGCTGTGCCACCACCAGCCATTCCTCACCCACCACCATGGCTTCCACAGGGCAGGGTGCTGGGCCCAGCAGTGGAGGCGAAGAGGATCCCTGATGGCTGGGGAAGCTGCAGCCACTGTGGGATGCAGCAGGCAGCTGAGACAGCAAGGCTGTCAGAGCAGGTCCTGGAGGACAGGGCACAGGGAGTGGGAGAGAGACAGACAGACAGCAACACCAGCACTGAGACAGGCATGAAGAGACATCTGTCACCTGCTACTGCTCCTGGGAACAGTGGCAAAGGATGGCAGGGATGCTGGGTGTGCTTATTTAATGCTATTTAATTCTCAGACTACAGATATTTAAAGCAAATTAGAATAATCACAGTGTCATGGCATCCCTGTGTCCACTGCAGAAAGGAAGTCTTCAGTAGAGCAAGCCACAGACTGGCACAGAGAGGAGGGGACACTGTGTGCAATGTGCTAGCTGCTGTAGTGAAAGGGCCAGCATGTGACATGCTGACTCCTAGCGAGGCAGAGCAGGAGAGCAAGAAACAGAGCCCTAGCACAGCCGTGATGCACCAGCTCCCAGACAGACACGTGAGACTCACTGACTTCTCATGAGAACAACCAGCATATGCTGCACTGGCTCCTAGCAGGGCAGGACTGGAAAGCAACGCACACGCCTCTAGAGCAACACATGGGACCCATTAGCTCCCAGCAGGACACATGTGACATACTGACACCCAGCCAGACATGACTAACTTGTGATGCACCAGCTCCCAGCTGTGACTGCCAGCAGGATGCAGGTGATGAACAGACCTCCAGTAGGACACTTGTGATGCACTGGCTCCCAGTGGGACTGAGCCCCATAAAATGCACCAGCTCCCAGTAGGACACAAGGACTGATTCCCAGCAGGATACGTGCGGTGCCAAAACTCTCAGTGGGACACACCTGACACACCAACTCCCAGCAGGACACAGGCAACAAAAATGCTAGTAGGACAGAGCCAGTGTGCAAAGTACCACATACCAGCAGAATATGTGCAAGACACACTGAATCCCAGCAAGGCAGAGCCAATGTGGGACACATGGACTCTCAGCTGAGTGTGCGTGCTGTGCCAACTTCCAGCAAGACTTATGATGTAATGCACCAGCTTCCAGCAGGACATCCCAGATGCAGTGACTCCCAGATGTGCAGTACAGTGACTCCCAGCAGGACACCTATCACACACTGACTCTCAGATGTGCGGTACAGTGACTCCCAGTGCGACACACATGGTGCACCAGCTCCAGTGAGACGCACAATGCACTGACTCTCAGCAGGACACACGTGATCCACTGACACCCACCAGGACACTTGCAGTGCAGCAGTTCCTAGTAAGACACATGCTGTGCAACATGTGCCCGGGTCAGTGGGTGAGGCACAGGCTTCTGCCATAACGTGTTACTAGGACAGGCACTGTGTATGAGACACCAGCTCCCCAGTGACCTGCCAGCTCCCGGTGGCAAAGGGCTGGTGTGCAACGCACAGGCCCCTCTGCACCCTGCTCCCTGCCGAGGAGAGCTGTGGGTCCTGGCAGATGAGTAGTGTAGGGGCAGGCCAGGTTGTGGCTGGGGAGCACAGGGACACCATAGCAGGGCTCCCAGTGCCACCTAGTGGGGGACAGGAAACGCTCAGGGGCCACCCTTCCCCGAGACCCGAGAGCTGCTGCGTGCAGCAGACCATCCCCGGCCAGGCCAGCCTCTCCCACCACCCCGCCAGACCTGCCTGTCTCCAGCAGCCACCCCAGTTCCACACGCTGCCCTGCAGCAGGGCAGCATGTTCTGCCAGCTCTTCTCCCACACTTGCTCATCCTGGGCCCTGGAGATTGTATAAAGTATCTCCATGGGAGAAACAGACGAATTTACTCCAGGTGCAGTTTGTTAATCACATCAAGTACAGTCCCGTCCAGTCACCAGGATTCCATCCTGCACAAGGTGAGCACAGAGAGACCTGGTGAGAGATTCATAGCTTCTGCCCATGAACTGCAGACTCCAAAAAGCATTAGAGCCACTGTCATAAGAGCATATTTCAAGAAAGCCCACAAAAAGTATTACATCTTCTGAGGCACACACTGATGCTCAATGCATTTTTTATCTACAAAGCTACCTGCGAATTACCCCTCATCTGTGCGCATTAACTCTGACACACAGTCATGCATACACAAGAACGCATCAGCCAAAGAGAACACTGGCATAGCAAACAGCTTGTGTGACTTCACAATTTTTATTTTATAGGCTTTCTCCCCCAAAAACATACCAGAGGTTCTGAGAGATGGAGCAACAGATAGGGCCACAAAGGTGCAATACAGAGTTGTGAAAGTTTACACATGGGAAGACTGAAAACGAGTAACAAATGCAATTTAACATGATGGGAGGAGTGAGTGGATTTGCAATCCTAGTGCATGTCCATCTCTCTACCCAGTAGGTGACCATCAATCTCTTAAGCCATATCTAGAGATGTTTAATCATTTGGCATTTTCCTCCATTCCATCTGCATCCTCAGTCTCTTCTCTCCTCACCCTTCCTCAGTCTGAAAACAATCCCTAGGATATTAAAGAGAAAACCATGACACCTTGTGGAATAGATGGAGCCTTCTCCAGACAAAGGCACCCTCATGAATACCGGTGTGTCACCCAGCAGATCTGCCCAGTGTTGCACAGCCCAGACAGTGAAAACAGACCAAGTATGGCCCCAAAAAGCTATCAGTTTCCAGCAGATGTCCCAGGTTCACCTGCTGATCAAACACATCCCCTCTTTGCTCAGAGGATCAGCTATCAGATTTTTGTTGGCCTTAATCATGATTAAGCTGAGCATCTCTCCAGGGAGTTTTTCCAGGGAACTCAAATCCCTGCAAAAATTAAATCAGCTGCAAGATGCTCTGTTATCCTCATGATCCACCCTGAAATCAAGGCAAAGGCTAAGGCTAGAAAATCAGGCGCATCATGGTGATGACCTCAGCCAGACTGGATCCCAAACACTTCTGCAGTAATACATGAGACAAGTCTAGAAATGGGGAGAGAGGAAATACATTCAAAAAGAGATGGCCGCAGAGTCCAAGGCAACAGGAGGGAAGGAGCTAACAAAAAGCCCTGTCACTAAGAAGGCTATCAGTACAATCCAGGGCCTAGGCAAGCTAACGTGTTGGGCACATCTCTCCAAACATGAACCCAGTACAAAGCCAAGACACCAGATGAGCAGCTCAGGTATGTCCAGAAAGGCAAATGACATCCCCACAGGGCCACACTGTCCTGAGCCCCTTCTACCTAGGACAGCCTCTTCTCACCTACAGCAAAAATCCTTCAGGATCCCAAAGAAACACCAGCTGGTCCCCAAGCACTTAAACTGAAGGCTGTACTCTTCCCATGAACTCACCTCCTCTGCTCCCACATGTCCCAGCTGCCAGCCTACTGCCTATTTTAAAAACAGCAGAATTTGGGATCAGAGTAGTCAAGTGAGCTGTGGCAGTCCAACAGGCATCCTCACGACTAGTGTCCTCCAAGAGCTGCCCTCTCCTTCCAGAGCAGCACAGTCTGAAAGAAAGGAAAGAGACGGAGCAAACATCATTCTCAAAGCTGAACTTCTCTAGCTGGTTAGGACCAGATAATTATTTTAAGAGCACTTACATGAGATAAAGAATAGCTTGGGAACTGCTAAGGAGAGACTTGGCTAGGTCCCCTTCTGGTCACCAAGCACACGCAGGGCAGCAGAAGCAGCTCCAGGCTCTTGGCTCTGTCAAAATTTGGTGGCAAAACTGAAAAACGTGGTAGAAGACATTTTCATTTTGCAAATTTTGCCAACCTGTCAGGACATGCTGGTGGTGATGAGCTGCAGAGAGGTGGGGGCAGGCAGTGAAGGGAGCTAGGCTCAGCGCAGGTGAGGATGGTCAGTACGTTGTGGGGAAGGAAGGAGGAGACTGGGAGAGACATGAACATAGTAGGGCTAATACTGTTACTAGAAGAGGCAAGAAGAATGGAGAAAAGTGTGTTTGGAGGTGGGATTATTGGATCCTGGAAGAGCCCAGGGATAGTCAGACCCATCAGATTCTGAACAGCCCAAATGATCACAGCAATCAAGCTCCTGCTGATTCCCTGCTGTCCCCAAGGCAGAGACAATGATGAGACATACAACATGAGGCCAGAGTGGCTTTACTCTACCTCCAGGCCAGGTAGACTAGCTAGCCTTCAGTGCTACACACTCAGGCAAGCCCTGCTTCCCTCAGCAAAAAACCCACAGGTCTGGCCCCACCATGCTTGAATGTGACAGCTGGCATTTGCACAGGAAAAGGTCCCTCAGCATGACACATCATCATTTAAATCTCAAGAAAGGTATTAACATCCATCATCTGGTTCTAGAGATGTTTTAAAGGTCTTGGGGAATGAAACAGATAACCCAAACATGACTGGGGAGGAGAGAGAGCTTCCCTCTGCCAGACAGTGGGTCTAGATCATAGACTACATCAAAATCAGTTTCTGTTCTCAAACTAGACCCCTCACTGGAAACTGAGGTCTCCTTAGACCTACTTCTCCCAATGCTTGTCAGGAAGGCAAAAGGAATAGCTGGGATAGACAAGGAGAGCTCAAACAAACATCTTTGGAGGATACCCAGGCATTGCTAAGCTCCCCCTGGGTACTCCTGCACTGTCCAACAGCTTTGCTCCCTGTCTTGCTCCCAGATCCCAGTCTCAGACTATGCATACACACTACATGTACAGTTTTTTGCACATGGGCTGTAGTTCAGCAGAGATCATTTCAGCCTCTCCTAGGTGACAGACCACTGCATGTGATGGATCATGCCTGGGCTGCCATATCTCTTTGAAATCACAGGAATCTGGGACTGCTGAAATCCCAGCAATTACTGGTGGTGTCTCAGAACCAGTGAGCACTACAAGGGGCCCAGAAAAGACCTGAGCCAAAGATTATAGTGTGGAAGCAGCCATCCCCAGGCACTGTGGACTTAAGCCACACTTCATTATGTGGTATGAATCAAGGATTGCTCATAGAACAAACTCCCTTGGTAGTAGATGCCAAAGCTCTGTTCTCACCACTGGAGGAAGCTCAGGCATCTGTACCTGTTGTACAAGTTGTACTGGGTCAGAGCAACAGTCTGCCAAGATCAGTGCTCTTCTCCAGCAGTGGCAGGCACCTTGGTAAAGGCCACAAGAAACAAGGTGAGTGATCCTACCCCTAACAGCACCTTCCCAGCTGTTGGCAAATTGTTTCTCAGCCCACATCCTGAGATTGTAGTTGGCCTGTGATGTCTAACAGTGCTGCTCAAGAAGTTATGACACATTCTGACTCCTGCCTTTCAACAGGGAACAAGAAATCCATATGTATTTCGTCTGTAGAGGACAGCAAGACCTCCTTGGAAGCTTTTCAAAGAGACGTTGCATATAAATATCGCCAAGTTTAATGTTACTTCTAACCACCATGCTGAAACAAGCAGTGTGCCAGGCTGTTCCACCTTTCTCTCTGCAGTACTGAGAACCTGCAGACAGAGTAGACCACCTCCAGATGGGCAGCAGACTAGCAAAACCTGAGGCTGATGTCCTCCAAACCAATATGCCGCAAACTTGTCACATCTCCAGGGTGAACCCAGCAGACAACTCTTAATTTATGTCTTCTACAGCCACCAGCCAAAAAGGATAGATGCTGTCCTTTACACTACTCCAACACCTCTCTGCTCTGCAAATCAGAGTTTTGCCTATAAATCATGTTTGCCTGTATATCAGAACAAACACACTACCTCGGACAACTTGCTTGTTGAACACTGAGGACCTGCTACCAAGGTAGGCCCCAGCTCACTGCTTTCCAGGTATGAAAGCAAAGAAACAGAGAAAACTGCAGCTCAGCTTTAACTGTATTTTTTCTGAGCATCAGTCACTCCCTATAATTAATTAGATCCTTAAAATACACAAGAAACTAAGAAAAACAACAGCCACAAGCTGACTGCGCTCTATCAAAAAAACCCCTTTTATTATTAATTGCCCTGTGCAATTAATAAATAACTCTGACGTAACTACACACAGCAATTTTTTATCAAATGTCTGAGTATCAAACTCCCTTTCCAGACCTACTCTGATACAGCTCTCAGCAAATGTAATGATGGAAAACCACTGGCCACATTCACAAATGTGTCTAAAAATCTAGCACATAAATCCAGGAGAAACTATTACAAGGATCTACCACACCACCTCCTCTTTCTATAGCAATGCCACCTTGCCCTTCAGCATGTCTCTGTGCTCTCCATGGGTAATTTAGCCCATAGCCTCACCATGGGAAGCATAAGCAATGCTTTTTCAAGGACAGACAAGAGATCAAAAGCTGAGTGGATATTCCCCAAAATCCCTCATACATCTTGAGATGGAAAAAAAACCCCAGAGCATTCAAATGCAGCTTTCCCAGGTGTATGGCAAACAGACTCAGTCTGTACCCAAACCGACACCAGTAGCTGATGGACACTATTCATCTCTAGAGACCTCAACTGGAGTCAGAATCTGGTTATTTTGTGTGTCACTGGCCTCTGACTGCAGAGCAATGCAAACAATTAAATAGGCTATTTCTGCACTAAAAATCGGCCCTTTTCGGGTAAGGCTCTTTCAAATCGGGCAGCCCATATTCCCACCGCTTAATCAGCCGAGATTTAAGGAAGCCAGCTGTGAGATGACACAGATTGCTTTCTCCCTCGGGAGCAGTCAAACACCACGGTCAGTGTGTAACTGGCAACCCCTGCAAAAAGAGTCCCCATTATACACAACAGCTGAGTCCCCTTCTTCCTCCACCAGTGTGTTGCCTCCGCAGACCTAGACTAGGACTAAGGGGCTCCATGTGCTCAGCCATCCCACATGTTGACCCCTCTCCTTATTCATCAGAAGCCTTAACTGGCCACAGCACAGCCATGGGAAAGCAGGCAGTGACAGAGAGAATGTGTAGCTCTTCACACATCTCTTCTGCCTCCCATGTCAGCCCTGTAGTCAGAGCCTTGTCTGGGTGTGGATGAAACCATCTGCTCGGTGTCTGGCAACTCCAGGCAGGCAAAGGGCAAAAAAGCTGCTGCGTCCAGCCGCCTGCCATGCAGGTAATTCCTGACTGTGCTGAGCAGCCAGAGCAGGGGAGCCCTGGCCAAGAGGGACTGCCAGCAGGGAGGATAAAGGAGGATGGAGCCCATTTCCCAGGACAGGTCTGGAACAGGGCACCACAATCAGACCAAACAGTTCCAGATAGCTGAGACTTTTTAAATTCTAGATGGCTGAGACTTTTTGAGACTTTTTTGACTCCTTAAAGACTTCTGTGAAAGACTCAGCAGATGCCCTACAAGAGGCACTGGTGAGGGACTGTACCTCTAAAGCGTGCAAGTCTGCTAGGGCCCTGGATTTACCCTCCTGTCAGGGCGCTGGAGCTAAGCAGTGTGCCTTCTTACACAGACCTAGCAGGAGTTCAGCAGCCTTATTCCAGCCTGGGTGTTAAAGCAGCTGTTGAGATGCAGAAATTAAGCATGCAGGACCCCTGGCCACACATATCTCCAAACCCTCTTCCATCTTAGCGAGGAAGACAGGGTGTCCTAGGCAACAGCCTCATTAGCACCATCACCACCCCACAACTCAACACACTTCCAGCCTGCCTGGCAACTTCTACCTTTGAGTTCCTACCCCAAAGCTCAGCTTGTATCTGGAAAACCCTTCACCCAGATCAGAATCTGCTATTACTCCATGCCCAAAGTGTCTCCTGATTTATATAGAACAAATTCTCAGCTTGTACAAATGCACTTTGTGCACTTTGCACAAACACTACAACTATGGCTATCAATGTGAACCCCCGCAGCCCAGGACCTGCTCCAGGATCTTCTGAGTTCTATTTGATGCTGCACCTTGCACCGGGCAACTATGAGTGGGAGGTTAGACTGGAGCCCTCCAGATCCCCTTCCACACCTATTTTGCAGATTATGTACCCTCCTGAACATGAGTTTATGGAACAGTCTATCACCTGCTGGGAGATCTTCAATGCCATCCAAAATCTCTCAGTACCTCTCATGGGACTCCTTCCAGGATGGTATGGGACAGTGCCTTCTAAGATGTGTTGCCTTTTCAGGTCCCTCCAGCCCTTTGTGCCTTAATGTCCCCATCCCAAGCCACAGCTCATTGCTTCTCTCAGTTCATCATTCTGAATCCTCCATGATCTCTTGCAGTTCCCAGCACTGGGGTTACATGTAAGAGGATACAGCTGGCTTTTAAAAGGGTTCCTCATCTCCTAGGAGCTTAAAGCATAAGGAGCCTCCATGCATCTGGATTAAAGTAGGGATCAGGAGGGCTACAGAACTGACCTGCTACGGCAGAGCCCTTGCAAGCCTCCAGGCCTGTGCCCAGACCCACTGCTGTTTCAACTTACCTGAGCACTGTCTTTTATCAAACCACTCATTAGCAACCCTGCATGGGATATCTCTGCAGCCTGGAGATCAAGACAAGCAAAAACCACATAAAATGGCAGGTGTGCAAGAAATCACCTGTAAGTTGCAGCAAGCTCTTCACAATGCTGCACAGTGAGAGCTGCCCATCATTGGCTTCCCTGCACCTGGAAAACAATCCCATGGGAAATTCTTTGGAATCATACAAGGAGCAGAAAATGTAGTTTTAGAAGAGAAAGTTCCAGCAGCTTTCCCTGAAGACATTGCTTATGATTATTAAAATATCTATATTTATTGAGTCTGCCCATCAGTGTCTACATAGGCATGACCACAAAGCAGACAGCTGTGTGTCCAGCCATTTGCTGTGGCAAACCAAAAAAAAACCAACATTGGTTTCTGGGTGTCAGCTCTGCCAAAGTACAGTTGGGCTAAAAATGAGGGCACAAACAGTACTGTGCACAAATACACCATCCGAATTGCAGAAGGGCTGCTTCTATTTCCCATGCCTTTGTAAAACTTAAACAATCCTTTAATAATCAAAGGAGTTAGGGATTTATACACAACTGAAATGTATCCTGTTTTTTTCAGCTTGCAGAATAAGAACAGAACATATATGAGGCTCCAGACTTGTTCCCAAGCTGCTCCTGCATCCGAGATGGGTTTTCTAGATATAACTGGGGCCTCAGGAGATCCCATGCCGGCATGCCTGGCCAGGCTCTGCAGGAGCGAGACAGCTCCAACAGCGAGAGCAGCTACACAGGAGCCAGGAACCAGCAGGAAACTAACGGGGCAGCACCAAAACAGACATCTTCTCTCACCTCCTCCAGACTGGGGAGATGAGGGAGTACCATGGGGTGGAATAAAAACAAGAACAAGTGCACTTGATTTATAAATGTTCCCTGACTTCACCTCATCAGCTGTGTTATTAGAAACAAATGCAAGAGAACACATCATTTTTTCCAGGTATGATTTTAATCTGAGAGTCCCTTTCAGTATCAAGTGGTAGTTGTGTTACAGCTGAATATCTCATTTCAGGCAGATTTCTCCACAACATTCTAGCAAGAACAAGCCTCACTCTAAACAGATTAGAGATGATATGGATCATTTCAGAAGACCATCATGGGCCACCATTAGTAACAGGTGCTGCTTATTAACCTTAAGACACAGGTGATGCTAATCACTTAATTGGTCCTTAATTAGGATCTGAAAAATTTTTATCTATAGAAAAAATAAGTCAGTTGGCCCAGCTTGAGATAGCAGCCTTCATCCTCTCTACCTTGGTTTCCAAAACTTCCATGTTTTTCCAAGCCTGCCTGTGGAGAAAACCCCTATCAGGCTCAGACCAGCAACTGTACAGGAGCTGGCAGACCTCATCATTTCCTCCTCAGCCAAGCTGACACCACATCAGAGCTGTCAACAGGTCTCTCCTGTCCCACTTTCCTGCAACTGGATGTCACTATGCAGGAGCTAAGGCCTTGGAGACTCTGGGACTAACACACACGGTTTTCTAGGACAGCATGTCCCAGTTGTAAGCTCCAAAGAGCATGTCAAACACAGTGAAGAACCAGCTTCTGCCCGGGGGCTGTTTGTAGCACCACCAAGTTAGCTTTAGGCCCTTGCTCTGTCTTGGCCATAGCAAACCACTCCTTCTGCAGAGCCTGTTGGCAGAGCTTGGTCCCTCCCAGGAATGCTCTCCCTCCTCTAGACCCTCCCAAAGGGAAGGACTTAAAGGCCCTCACCATGAAGAAGCCATCTAACAAAAACCCTTCCATGCACCTTGACCTGCCATGACTTCCTGACCTCCTGCAGCCCTGTGCCATGAAGGGCAGAGAGCAGACCTAGTCTGAGGTTTCCTCAGCCTTCCCACACCTCCCCCAGGAAGCCTAGAAGACTTGAGCTGGGAGAGGCTATTGCTCCTTCCCAGCACCCATCACCTCCTGTAACAGGATTAGAAGGGCACAATTTGATAAATGCTCTTTCTGAGACAGCCATCCTGGGCTGGCCCTGCCTTCCCAAAAGAATACCTTCAGGGTTTGGGGGTTTTGCTGGATTACAAGCATTACAGGACAGCAAAGGCTGACCACTCAAGAAATGTTCAACCAAGTCCTCAGTATTTACATCACTGAGCACCACAGGAGTCTTGCTGCTGCTGTTATCTGTGATCTCTGGAAAACCAGTCTCTAAGATATAGCAATACCAGTATTTTAAACTGCATGAGGATAGTATGAGCATCTGCACTCTCAAACTGTTGCAGACTCCTTGACACTGTTTTATCTGGGATGAAACAACTCTTGGTCACAGTTCAAGAGCTGGCATGACTAAGAACCCTTCACTACAGGTAGCCACCCTGCTTCAATGGTTGTGTTTGATAGCATGGACACAGGCTGCACATTGGTACCTGTGCCAGAGAACAATCTCATATCAATACAGATTTTGGAGATGAGCCATGGGAGGAGATGTCCAGCACCTGGTGGCACAGAGGAGCCAGGTTTTCCCCACTGTCCCGCAGTGCTGTGAACCACCTGTGCAACAGACACAACAGAGCTACTGTGCAAGAGAAACAAGAACTGCCTATCTGAGCGGCCCAATTCCTGCCTCAAATTATTTCCAGCAAATAAAGCACTAAAAAATTAAGTAGATCCAGTGAAATGCAAGTCAGACCCTACCCTCCAACAGCAAGGAAACAACAGCCGGCTGGAGCTGGCAGTTAATGGGTATCTGAATGCATGTCACAGCCTAAAATCCTTACTCAGTGGAACGAGGCCTCAGCATTTGACGAGGCCACTGACAATTCATTCTGTCACCTTGGAGCTTTGTCAGAGGCTGTCTGTGCTGGACACAAGTCTTCAGTGGAGCCTCCATGGGGAAGCAAAGGCCTTTTTGCACTGGGCTTGGAAAAAGATGCCCAGAAGCACATTAGGACTGCACTGGCTTCAGCCCTTCCTCCAAGGGAGCCTTTGCTTCATGAACTTGAGGCGAGCCACTCCCAGACTCAAACTCTCTGGCTGATCCTTCTGTGGAATCAGGGGAAATCATTATCGTAAATTAAATAAACAAAGGTTCACATGTCTCTCCTCCACCATGTCTCCACCAGCTCTCATACACTCCTCTCTCTCTGCTGCTTCCTCATTTTGCTGCCCCTGTCCTCTTCCCTCCTGTCTTGCAATTTCCTCTCAGAGATGCTGCCTGAAAAGCAGCAGGAAGCAGAGCAGAGACATTCCCAGTGCTAAGAACAGAGCACAGGACCACTTCCAGGCAAAGCTCCAGCAAGCACCTTGCCAGAGCTTTCACTGCAGACCCCATTGGGGACAGCAGCAATGACACATTTTTCCACCTGATGGCAGGTTTCTAGCCTTCCCCACTCTATCCCTTACTGTGCATGAGGGAAACTTAGAAGCTAGGACATGGGACACTTACTTACCCCACAGCTTCTGCCTCTGCATTACACAACTGGGGTGAAAGCCCACTGGTACAGTCCAGCTGCATCCCAAATCCCTGCCTGC
Organism: Caprimulgus europaeus; assembly: GCA_907165065.1. The sequence continues at coordinate 29,740,611 of OU015531.1, read as the reverse complement.
CAAATCACAAGTCCTGTGATTTCTGAGCAGGTGAGTTCTGCCAGACACCACAGGGAGCTCAGAAACATCTCACTGACAGGCTGAGAGTTTGCTTCCCCTGAAAGGTGAAAGCAGGCTGAGGGCAGCTGGAGAAGCTGTCAGCTTCCCACCCACCTGCCAGGTCCTCGGCCTCTCTGGAGAAGCCTGCCTGTGTTTTGCCAGACACTGCCACGTCCTGGCATCATTGGAGCTGTGTATTGAAACTGCTTCAACAACTCACCCCAGCTGCTGGTGCACAGACACAGATGGCAATGACAGCCAAGGACCTGCCCAGGCCAGTGGGATGATTTCCATAACCATTAGCAACCAGAGCAGTTGGGATCAGCACCATCTCTGTCCATCAACCTTGCCTCCTGTCCCAGCAATCAAGAGGAACAGATGATGTCTGTGAGACCCTAGAGGTTCCTAGCATGGTGGAGTGCAGTCTGTCCATCTTCCACGCTGTCTCATCACACTCACCCAGCACTGATGAGCCAGCTGGTCAGCCACGAGGGACATTGCTGCACAATGAAGCTGCGATAGTTTCACTGGGCTAGCCCTTGGCTAGCAGCCAACACAGCCATTCACCCACTTCCCCTCCACCCCCAGGGGACAGGGGAGAGGGTTGGGGGGCGAGGATAATGAGGCTTGTAGGTTGAGATAAGAACAGTTTAATAATAAGAGAAAAAACTTAAAATAATACTAATATTAAAATAGTAGTGATAATGATAACAGTAACAAAATATGCAAATGAGTGACACCCAATGCTATTGCTCACCCCCCTCCTCCGCTGACCAAGCCCGGCCTGTTCTCAGATAACGATCCCAGAGGAGCGACAATCCCGAACCGAAACCACAATCCTGGAAGAACGAGAGCCCGAGCAAAAAGCCAGAGAGCTAAAAGAGGAAGAAACCCTCACCAATATACTGGACATGATGTGATATGACATGGAATACCCCACTGGCATATCTAACTGTCAATTAAATTTATTAATTTAAATATTCCCCACCCCCCTTAAATCTTGTGCTTGTGAACCAACAGAACACAAAGTCCTTCACTTCCACTGACAAAAATGTAAACATTGGTATGTTATCAGTGTCTCTCTAACAGCGAGTCCCAGGCTGAAAGCAAAATGCAGCACAACCCTAGCCACTGAAAAAGAAACCCAGCTCTGTTTCAGCCAAAAACCAGGACAGAAGCCTTGGGACAACAGACTCTGAGCTACCAGTGGTGGACACTGGTCCCCAAAGCAACCATACCATGGTCTAACAACTGGAAGCAAGATTTAACTTGGAGAAACCTTGGGTTTTCCTTGCAAACAGGGAAAAATTGGGGGTTCTCCTTGTTGCTAGCCCAAAATAATGCAGAACTGAGAGCTGGACACCCCCAAGATGGGGGTTAGATTTCAAGCACACAGGAAAGATACTAAATAAATGCTGGGACTTTTTCACTCATCTCCGGTTTGTTTGTATTCTTAGGCTTGTGTCAGTCATCACAAAACTTCTATAAGGAAACAAAGATTCACATGCAGTCACAAAACCCTGGGATCTGGGGCTTTAGAAGAAACCCTTGAGAGCAGCCCCAGTGCCATTTTAGCACCTTCTCAGGTGTCTGCCCAGGCACTGAGCCGCTTTGTACAGCCCAGTGCCCCTGACCCAAGCCAGGCCAGCCACACTTATTGTGATTTCCTCCACCATCATAAATCCCTTCTAATTCCCTCTAAATCGCTCCTTGTCTCCATCAAAGCACAGCTCCCTCCCTGCTTTGCCCAGCAGGGATTAGTGCAGCCCCATGGAGCAGGGACTGCAGGCAGAGTGAAGGCAGAGCAGGACTGGCCCTGCCTGTGGACAGGCCTCTCCCCACATCCCTGGGCCCCTGCCCTGATTTCATGGCTAATCCAAACCCATCACAAACTGGGAGTGAGGCCACCACAGAGGCTGCCAGAGCATCACCCTCCTCTGCTCTCTTCCAAACATATCAGCTCTTTTCCCCTCCCCTTGCTCGTCTTCCACCCCATCCCAGCCACCATGCTCCCCTGCTCTGGGAGCCAAAACTACTCCTCTTGACATCTTCTAGACCCACCTATTGCCAGTTCCCCACTTCGTCTCACCCAGGGGGCTGCGAGCAACCCAGCAGCCTCAGGGCTTCCAGGCACTGGCTCCAGCCTGCAATACAGCATCTGCAGGCAGATCTGGGGGCTCAACCCTTCTGCTGGGGGAAAGGAGCAAGCAGCAGGAGAGGCTGCTCCACCAAGGAGACCTAATATTGCTTATATGGGAGGGATGAGAGATCACTCCATCCCGCTGTGCTCCAACCATTCAGAAGTAATCATTTCCTTACATCCAAACCCCAACCCCCTTTGCCCATCTCCAAATCACTCTCTCCTCCAGACTGCTGTTGTAGCCTCCTACCTCCCCATCTCTGGCAGGACCACGGGAGCACACCTTCTCCACTGATGGGGAAACAGCACCAAAGAACAGCATTAAATGCACAGTGGTAATTGCAGTCATCCTTTGCAGTCCCATGACTCCAGGAGCTGGAGAATCACAGACACAGCCAAAGTTTTGGTGACAGCAAAATCAGTCTGATAAGAACAGATAAGATGCCAGACTAGCTCCCTTTCTCATTTACCTAGAGGGTTTGGGACCTCAGCTGGAAGCAGGGCACAGGCTGAGGCTGAGGCCAGGATGAGCCTGAGCTATGTGGGAAGCCTCAGGTTTGGTGATGGGCAAGCACAGCATCACACAGGACTGGAGCCTGGAGCACCCAGCTGCACCCAATGGGATATTTGGAGAAAGGTGACCCACATTTCAGGAGGGCTTCAGCAGCAGGAGTGGATCCTGACCAGGTGACCACTGTGCATCAAGGAGACAGTGGTGCATCTGTAACCTAAGTACACCCTGCCTGGGCTGGGCTGGCCATACAGAGGGCTTGCCAAGCTGATCTAGGCTGGGCTGGGCTGGTCTAGGTTAGACTAGGCTGGGATGGGTGCACAAAGGGCTCACCAGGCTGGGCTGAGCTGGGCTGGGCGCACAGAGGACTCGCTGGGCTGGGCTGGACTGAGCTGAGCTGGGCTGGGCTAGGCTGGGCTGAGCTGGGCGGGGCTGGGCTTGGCTGGTCTAGGTGGGGCGGGGCTGGGCTGGTCTAGGTTGGGCTGGTCTAGGTTGGGTTGGGCTGGGCTGGGCTGGGCTGGGTTGGGTTGGGTGCACGGAGGACTCTCCAGGCTGGGCTGGCGATGCGAATCCCTTGGCCACCGGACCGACCGGGCCGGCTCCATTCACCGCAGGAGCCCGCGGGCAGCCCCTCCTGGTCCCGTGGTGACACCACCTGCGCGGCCCCGCCTCCCTCTGCCCGGAGAGCGGGGACCCTGGAAAGGAGATCCTGCAGGAACGGAGCCGCTTCCTTGTAAGAACATCCTGCAATGGCTGGAATGACCCACAGGGAGAGCTTCTATCATCCTCCCCCTGAACTGGGCACTGGTGAGGTCGCACCTCGAGTGCTGGGTTCAGTTTTGGGCCCCTCACTCCACGAAGGACATGGAGGTGCTGGAGCGTGTCCAGAGAAGGGCAACAGAGCTGGGGAAGGGTCTGGAGCACAAGTATGATGAGGAGCAGCTGAGAGAACTGGGGTTGTTGAGCCTGGAGAAAAGGAGGCTGAGGGGAGACCTTCTGGCTCTCTCCAACTCCCTGAAAGGAGGGTGTAGAGAGGTGCAGGTGGGTCTGTTCAACCAAGGAACAATTGACAAGAGCAAATGGCTTCAAGTTGCACCAAGGGAGGTTCAGATTGGATGTCAGGAAAAAATTCTTCACTGAAAGGGTTCTCAGGCATTGGAACTGCCCAGGGAGGTAGTTGATTCACCATCACTGGAGGTGTTTAAAAGATGGGTAGACGGGGTGCTCCGAGATATGGTTTAGATATGGCCTAGTAGTGGCTAGGTACGGCTAGACTTGATGATTTCAAAGGTCTTTTCCAACCAAATGATTCTATGATTCTGTGATTCTCCTCACAGACAAGATCTGCTGGGAGCAGTGGGAGAATCTCTCCCATGTCTGTCTGATGCTGCCAGCACCTCGAGGGACCTCAGATTTACTCATTATACACAGTTCTTACTCTGTCTTATTAAAACTGCTGATTTTATTGAGACAGTTGTCATTGGGCTTTTGCTGTTGAGAACTGACCACCTCCCACTTCACCTGGTGCAGAGCAGAGAGGCCACACCGTGTCCCTGGTGAGCACAGGCAGCAGAACAAGGGCTGAAG